>CM035413.1:50162662-50585162 GCA_020310875.1 Ceratopteris richardii
TTAGCATCATATTGTTTCATTAGTTTTTCCATTACTTTCCTTGATGTCTTCTAAGTTAGTTCATGAGTCTGAGCATAGTACTATTGAAAATATTGAAAATATTGAAAATGTTCCGCCAACTCTAGACAGACCAGAACCCTCTAGCTTACCTGAAAGTTTAGTAGAAGAACCCATTATGGAAGTTTCAATCTCATATCAGGAAGCTGTTGCTATGTACGAGGCTGCCCGTCCTTACGGTCCATAGCTAGTTAAAACTATTTACTTTTGGTAAGAAAACTTTAGTTTCAGTCATAGAATTAGGTAATTTATATTGTTTTGTCATTAGAACCCTTATTTCCTTAAGCCTGAGTCCGCTACAGACACCCTGCGTGTGCCGAACGATTTAAGCGGATGACTTGATCCACCATCCGAGCATCTCTCACGACCCGACATTTGGTGAACCCGACGTGAAAAATCGGCATTGTGACTCAAGTACATCCGAGCGGAACTAGATTCCAGGTATTTATAATTGAGTTTTCCTGGTTTGCACATAGTTAAATGAAAATGAAATCTAATGTAGAGAACCTTCTGCATGATATGGAATCACGATTAGTTTCCTCTGTCGATTTAAAGCTGAATTCCAAGTTTGAGTCCTTAAACTCATTTCTTTCAATCTTAACTACAGTAGTATCTGATTTTAATGCAAATCTTAAATCAATAGATACTCAATTTGTTGACGAGTTTAGGAATTTAGAAGGAATTCTTCATTATGAACTATCAAATTTGAATGAAAATATGGAAACAATAGCAAAGCATGTAAAGGAAATTTCTTCATTCAAAACTATTGGTCATGAGGTTGCAAGTTTAAAAGAGAATATTGAAAGGTTAAACAATCAAATACACGATAGTGCTACATGTGAATGCAAAGATAGCTATCAAGTACGAGTTCAAAGTAGATATATGTCTTCTATTGACCAAAACCCTTTACCCGATCATAGAAGAGTTGATCCTAGGGCTTTATATCAACGACCAAAGAGAACTGTAAGATGCTTCTGGTGTGACCAACTAGGTCATACTTATAGGAATTGTATGGCCTATGAGAAAGCATGTAGGCAACACTTGGTATTAGAAAATGAACACAAAATCTGTGATTATCATACGAAGGATCCTTTACACTTGAACCTAGGTAGAGGTGGGATGGTAAAATATTTTGAACAAAAACAAGTAAGATCAAGATCAAACAAACAAGTGAAAAAACACTGGAGAGTAAAATGTGAAAATACCACAAAATCTAATGATCAAGACAATAATATGATGGATAACCCACAAGTTGAACTGATGATGCAAGATATTAAGCCAAATGATAAGCAAGAACATGAGAGATCAACTTATGAGAAAATAGGAAAATATGAAAATTTACATGATATTTCGATTGAATCTGATTATCAATCACTTGAAGATGAGAAAATTGAAAAGATGGAAGAACAAAAGAATCTTGAAACTACCAATCAAACTAAAACTAAAGGGGAAATTGAGAAAACTAAACAACTAAGTAATGTAAATGAGAATGCAAACAATGAGAAAAGTCTTAATGAAAAAGATCAAGAAGTTTTTGAAAATATTATCAAACAAATTTCACAAAATATGAAGAAGTCAACAAAAACCATTAAAAGTAACAATGAGTTATCTATGCAAGAAATTTTTGATGTCTTGTATTAAAAATTATTGTTTCCTACTAATGTGTTTTGAAAAGTTATTTTGATAGAACAGGTACAAGAGACCAAATTGATAAGCAAATGTGTTATGATCAAGTTTATGAATGTTTGTGAATATATTTTACCCATTACTAAAATTTATACAAGAGTTTTATCTCTCCCTCATCAAAAGATAATTATGAATGGGAGTTATAACCTACTTCCTTATAAAAAGGGTATTTATATCGGAATTGTTTTACAAAAGTAAAATTATGAATTTCATTAATGATGCAAATAATGCTTTTCTAATCAATGTTTTGAGTGATTTAATGCAGATCAAGCAAGAAAGGACGAATTGATGGAAGCTCCAAAATATGACTTAATATTACTTCGGTTTTTTATAGATGGATTATCTAAAAGTTTTTGAATTGATATATTTGGTTTAAATATGCTAATACTTATGTTTTTCATGAGTTTGTTTTTCAAGATATTTTTCAGGTTCAAGATGAAGAATGGGAGTTTGTTGACAACAAAGATTTTCTTCACGAGTAGAATATGAAAAACCTTTTACTTCCAGTTTTGCACCATTTTGTTTCACTTTGCATTTAAAGTATGCATCAAATTTATGTACAAACACATGTTCAGTTTTTCCCTTAGATGCACGTTCATTTGCACCATTATCAAATTGTAAAATGCATTATGAAATCTGCGAGAAAGTTCTAAGTATAGGAGATAGAAAACCTCTTCATCAAAAGCTCTTACCTCTTATGCACCATAATTTTGAAAATGCACATAAAGTATGCATGTATTAGGGTCACACTACATGACTATGCATCTAGGCACGATCTGATATGTACCCTTGCACATAAGAGTGATTGTAAGGCTTTATGTATATTCACATTGCTATGTATGTGAGTGAGTGCACAATCCTCACCATCCGAAGCCTTTTACCTTGCTCATTGCACCATATTTGTTCTCTATGCATTTTAAAAGTATGCATCTATAGGGCTAATTACGCGGCCGTGCATAAGGCACTTTATTGTTTTTTTTTTAACCCATGCACATATATTACATTATGAAGATAATCTTTATTTTGAAAGTAGCACACAAGTCTAGGTTGGTGCATCCGGAGGAAGCACAGGTTTGGTGGGGGTGAGTGTCATAGAGATTTTCATCTCTACTCTTGCTTCTACTTGCATCAAAACATTGTTTGAAACAATGGCTCAAGATTTACATTGTGGATTTGAGAATGCTCAAAGAATCTCGAAGTTCATCCAAAGAGTAAAAGATTAAATAATCGAAGTTTACTGAAGCCGTTTTTCCAGCACGAAATGAAGTAGACTATAATCATTCAAAAACAGATGAGGAGTGGCATGTAAAAGGATGGCAAGGAACTAATTCAGAGATCAAAGGCAGAAGCTAATGGACGCGGAAAAGAGAATGGAGAGATGGAGTTTGACACACCAAGATGTGCAAAGAAAATAGGGGAGCACTCACTTTCATTTCTTTGGTGCGCATATATGTGAACGAGAGAAAATGCGATCACTTTTACCACAAAAGAAAAGAAAAGAATGGACAAAAATAAAAAAATTGTGCAAAGAGGGAAAAAGGAAAGGCAGACAAGAGGTCTGTGCGTGAGGAGAGGCAGATATTTCTGGCAACAATGTTCGGTGAGAGATGATTCGGAGTAGGGACGTTTCACGATAGCAGACAAAACTCATTGATTAACGCTGCAGAAGGGAGGGGAGAAGGGAATGTACTGAAATTTGCTTTGTCAGCAGAAACCAGATAGATATGCAGCGCAATCTGATGATGCAGGAGATATGTTTTTTAGGCTTCACCTTTATGAAAAAAAGGAGAGACCCGGCAAAATGGAGGTCCGAAAAAAATGATTATGTGGGAGCCATGATGTTGAAGACAGATCGTGGACAAACGTCTCTTGGCTACGGCGCTCACACAATGAACACTCAGAGAGAGTGGAGATCGTTCCTTGCTAAGAAGGTTCTTGGAACTTCATTTGTTCGCACAAATTCCTATGATGCTGCTGCATTTACATTCATATAAGCTGACAAGTAGTTTACTGCAGGGACCTCTCAGATGATTATATGAGAGCTTTATTCTTTACTGCTCTGTTTGTTTTGAGACGGATTAGATCGAATTCTCGAGGTGCTCACTAATTGTTCAAAGTATTAACTTTTTTTTAATCAGAAATTACCATGAGAGCTGCTTGTTAATATCGCCTTTAGAAGTGCAAATGTTTTTTTGAAACCATAGCGTACACAGGCTTAGAAGAAATCTGACAAATTTCTTCCATATTCTAAGCTGCGTGAGATTTGATTCCTTTCGCTGCCTTCACTAATTACTCTGTTGGGCTATCGCTTATTCTCTGACGGGCTATTCATCCGAAGAAGGATATTGTGATTTGAATTGAAAGTTTTTTGTGCAATGATTCGTAGCTTATCATATACAAATGATAAACGTTAGTTAAATTGTTTCTTAGCGTTTTTTTTTCACATCAGGTTTTTTTTTCCCATGTTAGTGTTGAAAAATATAGTGCAATTATGATTGTTGTAAGTTGTGATCTGCAACACGTACTCTGACAGCTAGAGTATTTGTTACTCTTGACATCAACGTAAGATTTCTCTGTGCCATCCGATTACATTTATCAGAAAGAGTGTCGCTCATGACAGGTAATTAAGAGAATTTTAGTCGGCGCTATGGCATATTTCTAGCAATGTTCGTACATGAAGTTCATTTTTCTTGATACAGTTCACAACCTTTAGAGCGAAAAACAGAGAGAAAGAAAAATCTACACAGACTGTTGACAAAGACTAAATTTGCATAAAAATTCATATCGTTATGCATAATACATGTTTAATTTCGCTGCAGATTTTATGTGCGTTATCAATCGCGGCAGATATTTGACCGAGGCGCTTTGATAGACCAAAAATTGTTGATTTATTTTTCCTAGCAGACATTCGAAAGTACCAGTGACTAAGATTATTCTGTGTAATAAACTTTCATTATGGTTGATGATAATTTCCGTGAAGATTACGTACGCTGCGCTAAGTGATTTGATACAGATTCCGTAGAGTAATACAGATTGAACGAGGGTTTAAAATAAATCTACAAAAATTTTGAATGATTGATCCATTCCTATAGCTATAGCTGCACCGATTGCAAATATTGTCTGCGTATTTTTTGGTTCTGCATATGAATGATTATCGTTCAACGTGAAAGAAGCGTCTAGAAAGTTATATTCCTGTTTTGACCAATTGGTATATGATCGTAAAAAAGATATTCTACAATAAAAGTTTTTGTGATAATGCGCATGAAACAAGGGTTTCATGTAAAAATGCCGTTAAATTGAAATCCATAAAGAATTGTTTATTTTCCCATTAAAAAATGTGTTTCTTGTAAACTTGTGTAATTGATTTGATCTGTGGAATCTTGATGATATGATTCATTTTCTTTGCATAATTATTTAATTATTTCCTTGAGTGTTTCAAATCACCTAAGCTCGATCCAAGCACTCGGCGTGCGCCGTACTTCCCGCGGTTGACTTGATCCGCCAACCGTTACTTTCGCGCCGACATTTGGTGAACCCGACGTGAACAAACGGCCTTGCAGCTCAGGTATAAAATTTAAATTTTTCGTGCATGTGCATGCATGATATCGACAGGTTGGATTGCAGAAGCTTCTTCATCCGTGGGAGCAATGGCTTTGTCTTTGACTCCTTGCACTCTTCTAGGTGTTGAGGGCTGTTCCCTAGGGAACTGAGCGCCTCCACGAAGAGTGGCAAGTAGCTATCCTCATCTCGCCACCCCTTTTCATCGACATTAGAAGCAAGAACGTTTGCACAATCATCCATTAGCAACTGATGTATTAGATTTTGATTCTATTAAAAATTGTATAAACTTATACACAAGTCACTCTTTAAGCCTCTTCTTCGATTCAGATTCCAGGTATTTATATTTGGATTCTTTTTACTTGCACATAATTAAATGAAAATGACATCTAATGTAGAGAATCTTCTGCATGATATGGAAGCACGATTAATTTCATCTATAGATTTAAAGCTTAATTCCAAGTTTGAGTCCTTAAATTCGTTTCTTTCAATCTTAACTACAGTAGTATCTGATTTTAATGCAAATCTTAAGTCAATAGATACTCAATTTGATCACGAGTTTAGGAATTTGGAAGGAGTTCTTCATTATGAACTATCAAATTTAAATGAACAGATGGAAACAATAGCAAATCATGCAAAAGAAATTTCATCATTCAAAACGATTGGTCATGAAATTGCAAGTTTAAAGGAGAACATTGAAAGGTTAAACAATCAAATACACGAAAGTGCTACATGTGAATGCAAAGATAGATATCAAGTACGAGTTCAAAGTAGATCTATGTATTCTATTGACCAAAATCCTTTACCCGATCATAGAAAAGTTGATCCTAAGGCTTTATATCAAAGACCGAAGAGAACTGTAAGATGCTTCTGGTGTGACCAACTAGGTCATACTTATGGGAATTGTATGGCCTATGAGAATCATGTAGCCAACAATTGGTATTAGAAAGTGAACAGAAAATATGTGATTATCAAACGCATCTACCATTGAGATTAAACTTAGGTAGAGGAGGAATGATAGACTATTTTGACCAAGAAAAATTTAGTCCTAAAACCAAACTTCAAAAACAATGGAAACTTAAGAGTCATAAGGAGAAAAAATGTCAAATACATTCTATGAACACCAAGATTGTGCCTAAATGTGAATGTTTGGACAATGATAAAAACCTTATTAAACCTAAATCTATGAATAACATTGATCTTCAAATTAAATCTAAGGATCAAGATACATTGAAAAAGTTTAAGAAAGAAGAAGATGTAAAGATAAAAGATGATGAAAATGAACAATCAATTGATGGAAATATAGATATACAGGCGGTTAAAACAGAACCTTAAGTCATAGAAATTGACAATAAATGTGATCAAAATAAAAATGATGAAAGAATAGTACAAACATCTGAAGACGAAAATCTTCAACTTCAATCAGAACATGACAAGAATATGGGAAAATGGGTACAAGAAGCCATATGGAAGATTGAAAATAATATCAAAAACTCATGTAAAGGTAAGAAAAAGGAGAAGAATTCAAGTGAATAGTTTTATTGAGATGGAATTGTTTATTGAAGTTAAAACGTTTTAAATTTTGATATTGCTTGCTGCATATATGTCTGTTTCCCTAAAGATTGAGAAACATATACCTAAAATGTTTAGTTTTATGAAGTTTAATGCTTGAAAAGCTAGTTAAAAGCTTATGATTAAGTTTACATTATGATTTGTTTAATCAAAAGAATTCTAAAATATGAAAACACAAAGTTTGTTTCAAATTAAACAAAAACATGTTTGTAATTATGCTTGCAAATGATTTTGATCAATATGCTTGTCATTTCCTAAACTTATGATAAATTTATGATTTTTTTTCTTTCACAAATAAGAAGAAATCTATTATGAAGAACAATTATGAAGAATATTATTATGATGAATATTTTGCACAAAATGATCTTTGTAATTATGACGATATACTTTTAAAAGAAAGAAATATATATGATATGAATATGATCATGATAAATATGAAGAACATGAAAAAAAATGTTACAATATGAGGATGATTTTATTGATATACCATATGATGAGTAAGAGGAACTTTTATAATCCAGATATGAATTTTTCATTGATATGAAAAAAAAATGATGCTCATTTATAAAGATACAAGTTAAAAACTTTGAACATTTTGATTTTTCCTAAATTTTATGAACTTTGATTCATAGGTATCAAATATAAACTCACCATCCGCCAATGGTCCTGCTAGTCCTTGAAACCAATGAGAATTGCGATGAATCTTCTCAGTATACCCTCGAGGAGGGTCGTCAATAGGCATTGGTTCTCGGAAACCTTGAAATTCTGGTGGTGGAGCCGTCGGATGGGACTCTGCGAGTAAAACACCGATAGGTGCTACAGGTGCACTAGGGCCTGCGTCTGATGGTCCTTCTTCGGTTTGCATGATGATTTTCGTGCTAATGGAAAAGATCTGCTACAAAAGATTAGCACATTAGTATGGAAATTAATTATGATCCCATTAAGGTGAGACCGCAATCCCTTTCCATAGCCGATGTGTAACCCGTATAGCCAAGTGTTGTGAAGTGAACGATGCAATTTTCTTGCAGAACTAGTGCAAGTCTCTAGACACCTATATATTTTTAGTTATTGCATGCAGTTCTTTGATGAGATGTTATTACAGGTGATGTTGGGTTGTACAATGGTTTAGGTGTGGGTGAATTATTACAAGGGTAGTGTTTAGTCGGGGTGGGAATGGTGTTAGATATGGAAGTCAGAGAAGACATCTGGATATGTTTCGGTATCCACTTCCTAAGAGTTTGTGATCGGGTGATAGGTCTCTGCGGAGGGACAAAAGATGATATAGGATTCGGTGGTATGGAGGGTTGAAAAGGTTTCCGAGGGGTGTATTTTACATGGCTTGAGGGTTGAGCTATAATACATGGTTTGGGTACCCAAATCTGCGTGGGTGTGGGTCGGTTCGTTAGGTACTTCTTGGCGATCTAGATTTGTCGAATATTTGTAGTCGTAGAAGAAGGTCGAGGAGATCTTGGATACTGTCTCTGCTTCTGCTGAAACTTCTTCTTGACACTGTCTGTGTTGCTGAAATCTGTTGGTGATTTTTGTCCTTTTGGCACCCATATTTGTCTTGTGCCACTTGCTTTGTGTTGCTGAGACTGCTTTCCTCTTTGCGTCGTCTGATGTTGTTGTCGGTCTGGGTTCCTTCGTCGTGGTTGACTCCTTTGTGGTTGAGGTTGAGAGGTCAAATGGACACTCTGCTTTGGAAAAGAAGGGAGTTCCAACACTTGCGAAACCTGCCCATTAGGAAGTGCTCCGTTTTGTACCGTTAATCTAGGCCAGTTCGCAGTAAGTGTGGAAGGATGGGCACTGCAGGGTGTTTTGCCCACGTGTCCGCTGATGCAGCTCACCTGACCGCTGATTGTGCCCATTTGCCCGCTGATTGTGCCCATTTGCCCAAGCTGTTGGGTAATCGCCCCTTCTAATTTGTAGGAAGCCCCAGGGAAAATCTCCTGATGTCCTTCTGATTGACAATTGTCCATCGCCAAGCCCGAGTGGGTTGGTGTAGACGTAACGTTCTTGATCTGCCCAAAAATCTTCCTGTCTTCCGTCGCATGCCTTTCATAGGATCTAGGGCAACAAACCTCCGTAGGAATGCCGTTAGGGAAGTCTAGCCGTATCACTCGCTTCTGATCTAAGGTTCCAATCTGCAAGGAGCCTTGTCTAAGATTTAGGTCCACTGAGTGATCGTATAGCAAATCTTAACCAAGGATTAGGGGTTCTATCAGGTCGTCATCATGGCACACTAGTAACTTTACTGTCAAGGTCACTTCGTTTATGAGGATAGGAAGATCCACCTCACCCATGCAAGGGGTTTCCGTGCCTCCTAGCCCTATGAGGTATGCCTCAATTGGCCGCATTTCTATTCCTGAATCCTTATAGTGGGACCATCTAATCGCGCTAGTCGCAGCACCTGAATCAATTAAAGCCCTGAGCTCTTGGCAAGAGTTGCCATGCTCTAGCCTGACTATAATAAATGGTCTCCTATCCACTATGCTAGGATGAGTGGTTGACTTTACTTGACACATGGCCATGGGATATCTAGCTGTTGTTTCCAGATGGTTATAATGTTCTCTCTCTAGTCCTTGTCTTCTTAACTTTATGCGCTTAATGTGTTCTATAGCTTCTGCCTGAGCTTCAGCTCGTATTCTATTTTCTTCCTCCTTATGCTTCTTTGCCAACGTGAGTCGTCTAAGCATATCCTCAGTAAGAGGTTCTTGGTATAACCTGACTCTACAGCCACTAATGTAATTAGGCATTATATCTCCTTCTAAGGTGGCTAATTGTGCTGCTCCACTTGTCGAGAGTCTGTTAATGATCATAGGTCCATAACCTCGCTTTTCTAACTTCCGTGCGTGCTGTTTCAACGTATATACTAGAACTAAATCTCCTTCTTTCAAGCCTTTATCTTTCACATGTGCATCAAAATATGCTTTCTGTCGCTTCTTTGCCGCGTATATTCTTGCCGCTGCTTTCAACCTGGTTTCTCCTAATCGTTCCAAGTCCATTATTCTCGCTGATAATTCATGGCCGGTCCACTGATATTCTTGTGCAACCTTAAGGGTCGGTATCAAGAAGTCCAAAGGAAGCACAACATTCTGACCAAAAACCATCTGAAAGGGAGTTGCATTGAGTACAGTCTTGTAGGCCACTCGATATGCCCAAACAGCGTGGTGTAACTGTTTGTCCCAATCTGAATGTTTGTTGTTCACGAGTTTCGTCAGTACGTTACAAAGGATCTTGTTAGTGCTTTCAGCCTGACCATTGGCCTGAGGATGATATGGTGCGGATTTCTTGTGAATCACCATAAAATCCTGTAACAAATATTCAATGACTTGGTTTAGAAAGTGAGTTCCTCGATCGCTCACTAACTCTATAGGCAATCCATATCTCGTGAAGACATTTTCAAATAAGAACTTTGCAGCCGTGTGTGCATCATTCTTTTTCGTGGCTTTTGCCTCTACCCATTTGGTGAGATAATGTGTGGCAACAATAATGTATTCAGCATGTGTACCTTTTGCAGGGGGGTTAATGGGTCCTACAAAGTCTATACCCCACTTAGAAAATGCACGTCTGCCCATCATGGGTTTCAATGGCATTTCATCTCTGCGAGTAGGAAACTGAGTTCTTTGGCACACATCACATCTCTTTACATAGGTATGCGCATCCATGTGAAGAGTGGGCCACCATAATCCTGCAAAGAGGATTGCTTTGATTATCCTATCTGGTCCAAAGTGACCTCCTGCAACACCTTGATGTGCAGTCTCTAGTACGCTAAGATAATCGCTTTCATGAACACACTGTCTTAGGTATCCATCTCGTCCTCGTTTGTATAGATTATCGCCAATAATTGAATAGTCTTGAGCTTCCTGCTCTAGACTGCGTTGTCGTGCTAAAGTCATTCCTTGAGGGAATGTGTTCGTCCTCAAGTACGTCACTAAAGGTTCACTCCAGTCTGGTGTGAGAGACACGTGATATAATGTAGCATGCTCTACTGGTGGTCTTTCACAACAAACATGGCATTCTTTACACAACTTGTAGACGTCTGCTTCCATCGTAGGCCAATATACTCCTAGTCTATGCAGAGTCTGTAAAGTACGATGTTTCGAATGATGTTGCATCAATGCACCAACATGTGCTAATTGCAACCAATTCGCATGTTCTGATTCATCTACACAACAAGCAAGGATCTTTTGATTATCCTCTTTATATATGCTTCCTGCTATGATTTGATATCTTTGAGATTTGGTAATATCTCCTTCCTTGATCCTTATCCTAGGATTCTTGGGTCCATACGTGAGAATGGGGACGATAGGCTTAGCCCATTCTGGTACTATCTCAAGGTTAAACAAATATGCATCTGGTAATTCATCAACAATCCCTTGAGGAGCTTCTCCTGAGGTTAGTCTCGAAAGGTGGTCAACTCTGAGATGTGTCTTTCCTTTCCTAACTACCACTTCAAAATCATACTCCATGAGTAGTAGAAACCAACGTATTAGTCGTCCTGTGTTACATGGCTTGTTGACTAAATACAACAATGCTTGATGATCCGTAAAGAACTTGAATTTGTTTGCCAACAAATAATGTCTGAATTTCTTTACCGCATAGATCATCCCTAATCCTTCTCGTTCCGTCGTGGTGTAATTCCTCTCTGCTGCGTTAAATTGTCTGCTCGCATAAGCTATGGGGAGGTCTATGTTACCTTCACTCGTGGGTTGTGCTAACACACATCCTATGGCATAGTTGGATGCATCCACATGTACATGGAATGGCTTACTCCAATCCGGGGTTGTCAATATAGGTGCTGAGCACAAACGTCGTTTAAGTTCATTGAATGAATTCTCACATTCATCTCTCCATTCAAAATGAGTCAAAAGAGAGTACAATGGCTTGGCTATGATCGCATACATGTGTATGAATCTCCTAAAATTTTGCCTTTTCTGACCATGAAAACGCATTTTTCTGGGTTCAAAGAAACCTGATATTCTCGACATTTGTCAAATATTTGTCTTAACTCTAGGATATGTGTCTGTCTTACATTCAAATGAGCACATAAGTCATCGACATAAACTTCCAAACTCTTTCGTAAAAATTCCTTGAAAACATGACACATGAGTGGCTGGAAAGTGGCGGGTGCATTTGTTAAGCCAAATGGCATTACACGAAATGCAAATATGCCCCATTCTGTGGCAAAAGCCGTCTTGTGTTGATCTTTTGGAGCAATGGCTACTTGATTATAGCCTGAGAAACCATCAAGGAAGCTGTAAACTTCCTTGCCCGCAACTCTTTCCAATAAATGTTCTGTGATAGGAAGAGGATAACTATCTCTAATCGTGGCGGCATTAACTTTTTTAAGGTTAATACACACACGCAATTTCCCATTCTTCTTGGGCACAACCACAATCGGAGATACCCATTCGGTATGCTGAATTTCATAAATGAATCCTGCTTCTATCCAGCGATCTATCTCCTCTTTAATCTTTGCAACATAGTTATCATTGTACGTGTATGGTTTCTGTTTTCTCGGTTTTGCATCTGGAGTCATAAGGATTCTATGAGAACATATATCCGGATCTACTCCTTTCAAATCTTTGTAGCTCCATGCGAACACATCCCTATATTCGCACAATAGGGCAACTAATTCTTCTTCTTCTTCTCTCGTCAAATCATGCCCTATGTAGGTACATTTTTCTTCTTCTCCTTCTATGGCAACTATTATTTTCTTGGTTTTCTCTCGATTATCATATACTTCTCCTATGTCAGCTTTTCTGTTCGGCATTCGTACCATGATTCTTCTGTCTTCTATTTCATATTTCTTGAAGTTATCGGGAACCTCAAACAAGGATTCTTCTTTTTCTGACATGGTTTCTTTCTTCTTTCTTTTCTTGCTTTCACTCTTGCTAGTCACTTGAGTAGCTAATCGTACCTCATTCGTAATTTCTTCGTAGTTCTGAGGACGAGTTTCTACTTCGTAGAAATATTCTTCCTCTGATGCAAAGGGTGGGTCCATAATGATTGACTCTAAATCAAAATTGCTCGCATCCTCAAATGCATCAGTGTTAGGTTCGCATTCTTCTAAAACTGCATCTCCCATGATTGGCTCTATCGTGAAAACTGAAATATCATAGCCATCCTCGTCATAGTGGGGTGTCCATTGTTCTTCATTGATGGCTACATCCATGGTTGCTAAGATTTTTGCCCAACCATGAGGTTCGAATTCTTCATCTGGAAATACTACAGGTGCATAGGCTGGGTCTTGAAGGGTTCTTGGATGTTGTTCTGCACCTAAGGTCCTGGCTTCTAACCGTTCTTCCTCTTGTTTTGCTATTTTACACATCCATAGATGAGTGTCCTCGTGTAACCATGAGGGGTCTGACTCTAAAGAGTGTACTGATTCTGTGTCTACTGGTGTCTTATGGATGGTATTCCATTGTATTGGGGGTACATCTCTATGTGAATAGTCTTTAAGATTGACTTTGGTAGTCACTCCTAAATGTTGCAAGTACAAAGAATTAGTTCCCCAATCTTGTACAATTTGCAATTGACGCATGAATGGTCGTCCCAATATCATCTCGTAAGCGTGATTTTTCGCAAAGTCACAAATGGCAAAGGTATGCTCAAACTCCACACCACAAGTGGTGAGAGATATGCCTTCTAGTAAGCCTAATGGTTTTTCTATGTGTCCATCAGCCATTTGTAGCTTCATCCTGGTAGGTCTGAGTGCTGGCTTACCCCAACGTTTCCATAAAGCGGTGGTAGCGATGGCTACTCCGGCTCCTGAATCTAAGATGGCTTTCGTGGTGTAGCCCTGATGCGTTATTGGAAGATAAGTGTTACCTTCCTCTCCTTCGCTTACATCTCCGCTCTTTTCTACGGGTATTTGTGGTACCTTCTTTTATGATCCTATCTGAGAGGGAGTAGTAGCAAGCTCAGGGAATTGATTTGCTACATTCTTCCACAATTCCGGTTTAACCTTTAACAACTCCTCTAGAGTGAGGTTGCACTGTACTTTGGTATTCTTTATCACTTCCGTGTTTCTAGGGATTACTAATTCTTCATTCCTCACTATTATCGTGGGTGCTCTAATGGCATCAGCTTTTGTTGGATAGGATCTACGACCATAATGGCCACATAAATGCCCAACTATTAGCACTTCATTAACACCAAAAGTTGATTTCTCTAGGGAAAAAGTTAGTCCAACCTCTTCAAATCTTTCAAATATCTTTTCACAATCTGAAATATGGCTGGAAACAAACTTTCTACAACCAGATGAATCTAACCTTCCATCCTTTTTGTTTTCCACACACCCTTTTATTGGAATGTCATCAATAAAAGGCATCGTCACTTTTGGGATAAAATCATGTAGGACCAGATTCATAGCATTCATCATGTGTGCCACAGAATTCGTGGCTCCTTGTGGTAGAGTACACATACGTACTAAACCCAAAGGATTTTTCATCGTGGTCACATCTCGACTCTCAATTGCTAATTGAAACTGATCATACCCTGAATACAGGTCTCCCACTGAATAGATGGAGTGACCAGCAAATGCCTCGACAAACTCGTCTACAATGGGACCCGTTCCTACATTCCTAATAGTGAATTTATTCACAGGCTGCAAATCCTAAATAAAGCGTAGCTTCCCACTCTTTTTCGGTACCGTGAACCACCTATTAGAGTATGGTGCTGAGGATGGTTCCAGAATTCTCATGGAAATCTTTTCCTTTAACAGTCTCATTAGCTCAGGTAAATGAGCCTTTGGAACTAGAATCGGACGAAGATTCCAAGGAATATGCGGTACTATGAAAATAATCATCGGAGCTACTAACTTTGGGTCTGCACATCCTATCTCATGAGGGAATAAAGAAAAAGCTTTACCATGACGAACAGTCATCTTAGTAAACTGCTCTTTTTCAATTTGAGAAAGAAATTCATCACCGAATTTAATAAACTTCTTACTCTCATCAGTAAATATGTGACCTATCTTAGATCGAACTCTAAGAATAGGATCATTTGATACTCGACGAAGTATGTCATGACTATCTTTGGGTAAAGGTTGAGGTACAGGCTTAATTTTCTTTTCTACAGTTTTGTATTTAGTTTCTATGCTAACTTCATGTTCTAGGATAAACTCACTAATAATCTCATACTCTTGAATAGAATTAAGAATTATCAGATTTGATTCAAAATTTTCATGAGAAACACTTTCTAACTCTTCTAATAGAGTAGAACTTCTTTATAATTCAATTATGCTCTCAATTTTCTCGTCACTTAAAATTAATCCAATTTGTCTAAAATATTTTTCAGTTTGTTTTCTAAATGTTTTTGTAAGATTTTCTTTAGTAATATAGTGCAAACTAGTTGTAGGAGTACAAATTAGATAATTTTCAAATTTATGTTCACTGATAGGTGAGACATCAAAACAACGTCCACTATTGTCTCGCTCAATAGTGGAGTCTAGCAGAAATTTTGATCATAATATGCTCCATATTCTCTTACAGCCAATGGATCATCACATACATGGCTGATCGAGTCAATAGGATTTCTTCTTAAGCTCTTTCTATTTCTAGCATGGTTTGGGCAAACCGTCATAACTTGCAAAGAATCCATCCCTGATTTGGATCGAATTCTTGCATATGCTGATCCGTCGTTCATTGCCTTTGTTTCCATCCTCATTTCAGCTATAAATGGCTGTCCAAGAATCATTTCATATGAACAATTATCTTGAACGAAGAAATGAAACTCTTCTCGAACACCACCTATCATTATAGGCACATTCGCACATGCACCTAATAAAATGCCAGAGCCATTGTCAGCTGTTCTCATCCGCCAACGGTGCTCTTTATCGATTGGCCACCTAAATTTGTCAAAGAACTTTTTTGAAATCACGTTTATCTCTGACCCCGAGTCAATGAGAGCCAAAGCTAAACAAGAATCCTTCTCATCACCGATTCTAATCTTCACTTCTGGAGTGCCTCTTGCCAAGAAGGTAGAATTGTATTTACTTTCACTTTTTAACATTTCTTCATCAGGTTGTATAGGTCCTAGAAAACTTCTATTTACACTTCCTGTTGTAAATTTTTCACCATCCTCATAATCACTTTCACTCAATGTAACTGCCTCATTCATAGCTAGGGTTTCTTCTGCCACGTCTTGCATATCCTCGTCTTGTGGCAAAGGAAAGCATCTTCTTCTAATAAGCCGAATAAAACTGTCCTTGAACTCCGATTTCGCTATGGAAAACACTTGCTCAAATGACCTCGTTACTTGACTTTTTAAAAGAATGTCATTTAAAATCTCCCTAGCATCATTTTTCTTTTCGAGCTCAGAAATTATAATAGCACGTGGAGCTCTTCTTCCTTTCTTCTTTCCTTTCTCTTCTTTTTTTTTATCCTCTTTATTTTCAGGTTTAGAGGTTTCCAATTTCTTTTGTTCTTCTTGGGGTTGAACATTTTCATCGGTCGGCTTTTTGCCTTCCTTTATCATTTTTCTCTTCTCTTCTTGAGATAAATTTGATTCATCAAATTGAACTTTCTTGTCAGTTTTCTTTTCATCTTCTCTTGTTTGCCTCCTAGTTACCCTTCTATCACCTTCTTCTACATCATCCTGTTGATCTTCTCGTCTCCGTTTTTCCTCAACATTAGCAATGTGAGAAAAGAGAGAGGATTGTTCTACAAGAGATTTCCATGCAGTTTTGTACATTATTTCATCTCTAGCTCGTACCAGTGCCTCTATTGAATATGGATTTTGGCTAGGCATTGAAGAAGGCTTATCCTCGACCGGCTCTAGTCTTGCAGCCGAAGTACTGGCAGTTGCATCTGAGACTGTTAAATTTTCATAAAGCTTTTTCATTCCGCCTTTACCCCAATTGACAGACAAAGAAAGACGAGACCTAAAGTCACATAGTCTTCTATCTATTTCCACAACTAATTGATTCGCCTTAGCACTTTTTAACTCTTCACAAGCAAATGATGTGTGCTCCAGACTATCACACCAAACACAGCACTTCACGCCAGTCCCTCTTTTCTCATTAGCTCTTAGAAAGGGTGGTTGTACAGCAACCTGAGGAGCCTGCTGTGGTACTGGTTGAAAGACTGGTTGTGGTGGATCATATTGACGCATAACCTGTTCATAAGGCAGTACTTGCCCTGCACCACTACTACTAGCCCCTGGATCGTTAAAGCTCATGGAGTAAACTTGTTTATTTAAATTAGCAACCTCTTTTGAAAGAGATGCTTGCATGTTCATAACATTTTCCATTTGTTTACATAAAATATCCAATTGAAATTCTATGGGAGCTTTAGTGGCAGCTACATTATTAGCCGTAGCCTTAGTAGCAGGCATTGGCATGTCAACTTGCCTTATAGCAGGGGTCTCTCTAGGCTGCAAAGCATTAGGTTTAGCATACAAAATCGTTTGCCTTTGCTTCATTTGAGCAACAGCCTCTATCTCTTTTTTTACTTTCTCCCAGTCATCAGTTAGCCCATACCTTTTTCCTGGCTCTTCTATTCGTCTTTCAATTTCAGCCCTATCTTCTGGATTAAGTATCTTAAGAGAATATATAATTACATCTGGATTAATAGCATTTCTGTCATCTTCAGGAAGTTGAGCCAGACGTCTCATAAACTCACCGTGAAGATGAGTTAAAGACTCATTGCTCTTAACAGTGTTTAACCACCGCAAAAAACCCTTCTCGACTATGCTGGCTAAAATCCTCGAGATAGAAATTTTATGAAGTTCCTTTCTAAATTCCTCCCAAGTTTTATCAGCGTGTTCTTGTATAGATTCTAGAATTGAACTAGAAACAACACAACCAAAGTATTTAACTAGCACATCTTCAGGTAATCCCTGGATTTGCACTTGCTCCTCAAATGCATCCAGGTATTCTGTAATGTTTAATCCAGTAAATTTTCCTTTCTCTTTTAGAATAGCTTGAAATGTACGTGTCCCTTGCCTTTCTATCATCATATTCCTAAACATCTCCTCCATCTTGCGTTCTTGATAATGTTTCGAATAGAGAAGAAGTTCCCTAATAGCCGGATCTAATTGCTCTCTAAATTGTCTAAATCTATCACTAGTTGATAAAGCCAGGGATGGCTTTACCCTAGTCCAAGGCTTTACTAATTCTAATCTTCTTTTCTAAAATCTAAATTTTTACTTATCTCTTATATTTACTCTTTTTGAATTTAAGTTTTTTAGAGATTTTTAAAGTTTTTAAAGTTTTTCAATTTTAAAGGGTTTTTTAATAAGGTAATTTTTATAAAATAGTTTTTCTTGATTTAAGTTTTTTAGTTTACTATTAATTTCTTTGAAGAAATAAAAGCATTAACTATAAGTCAAAAGAAACCTAAATTTAAACTATTTTTATGCTATAAGCTTTCTTTTCATGCAATGAAAATAAAACAAACAATCTTTCTTTTTCAAAACTTAAAATCTTTTCTTTTTGATGATGCAAAAATAATGGCTTTTCCTAAAATGCAGATATGTAAATGCTTTAAGTAAAAATTAGATTTTCTAGATACAAAAGAAAGATTCAAATACTCTTTAAATGCTAATATGAAAGTGCTTAGATCCTAGTGTAGATGAAAACAACTTTTCTTTTTAAGTGATGTGTGTAAACTAAAAATAAAGAACTTGAAATAAACACCTTACTTGATGATATTTTTGCTGAAGAGGTTCAAAAGTAAACGTTAAAACAATCTAAACACAAAATTTATCTTGATTCCCTTGAATAGTTGAGGGGGGGGGGTTTTGAAATGACTGTTAGACGGCCGCCGAAAAAAGGACAAATGAACTTGGACAGGCATATTAAATGTAAAAGAACCTTTCGGGAAATGCGCATGTAACTAAAGATTCGCGCACCCTTGTAAAAAAATCTTCTATATAAGGCAATGAGAAAAGAGTGGTCGAGAGCCCGTTTTGGGGAATTGTAAGCGTACTTGTTGAGTGTGTATGTCGTTGAAGAAGATTGAACTCTACTCTGTTCTGCTCTGTTCTGTGCTGTTCGTATACGTCTAGTCGTTTATTCGCACTATAGTGCAGAGTTACGAATTGGTAGTATTGTGTTGCGAATCTGTTTGGTAATGGTTGAGTGCGTTTCTGAGTGTTATCAAGTTGCAGTGTGTTGTTTGTCAGTTCTTCTGTTGAACAAGGGAGTGTGAAAAGCAGACCCGAACTGTTTGCGCGTTAACGTTTTCTGCAAGTGACCGAGTTCGATACAGTAGTCTGCGCTTACTGTTGATTCCAATCATAGGAAGACTAGTATCGATAGTGGTCTGGGTGCGAGTAGAACACTGATAAGTCTGTGACTAGTCGATTGTTGTTAGGATATTTGTTGCTCGAGTTTGGCATACGGTGAGTTTGCATAGCTTAAGGGTATAGATGTTTGTTTGGTCATTGTTCGACATACTTGTCTGTTCTGAAGAAGTGCGTATTAAGTGATCTTTGTCTACTGAAGTAGAGTATTCTATTGGATATAAGTAACTGGACTACTGCTCAGATTACTATAGTAGATCTAGTCCAGAAAGTTCAGAGTCCCAGTACACCGAACAGTTGTTCAGAGTTGAGTACTGAGCTAAGATGCGACAGAGTATTCATGATTGTGTAAGAAGTTGGGAAAATAGTACAGGGCCTCTGTCTAACAGACCCCTACCACTCCCAAGAACCCACATGGCTAAGAGTTAATTTACTGTTAAGTTGTCACGGTAGTATTGATCGATTTAATCAGTTAACCTTTGAGACCTATGCTTAACGGTTAATGTTTGATTCAGTTACTTGATGACCGAATACAGAAGAGTAGAGAGTCGGGGACGTCCGATACTGAGGATAGCGGGGCAAGTATTCGGAGTCTGGAGTCAGAGACTGTAGCCCCCAATTGCCAACATGACGAAGCTCCACTAGTTGGAAATCCTTCTTCCACGGTTTTGTCACAGCTTCAATCTTCAATTTTCCTACACACAAGAAGATAAAATTAGAAATTTAAATTAAAACTGAAAATGCAACGTAAATCCTAGGCACACTATCGTCACGTTTCACGTCGGGTTCACCAAAGCTATCATAGAGGGCTGTGAAGGTAGGCTGACATTCATCTACAAGAATCGCGCTAACCTAACCGTGTGACTGCACGCAGGGTGCTTCTAACTATGCTTAGGGATTTCGGTTGCTTTCTCAGTTTAGGTGTGATAAAAACCTATATGTTTCTAATATATGGGAGTGCAAATTAAGAACTAATTATCTAGACTAAGGACCGTAAGGACGAGCGTTTCTATAATGTTCTATAGCTTCTAATTGATAAGACATAACTAAGTTCTCGTTTGTAATTTTATCTTTAACAAAGTCAACTTCTTTGTTCTCTATTTGATTTGAGTTAGGTTTTCTAACTAAATTAGGTGGGAATAAGTCTGTCTTGTCCTTTGGTTCTGGCAAAACTATGGTAATCAAAGGTAAAATTCTAGAAAGAAGACGATCGTAATCTAAAGTGTGTAAAGTTTTGCTAACTACTTTATCTTTAATAATTTCAACTTCTATACTTTTGTTATTATTTGAACTATCAATTGAAGACAGAAGTAACGTTCCTATTATTAAGTTTTCTAATTCTTGATTCTTAATATCAGAATTGTTTGAAGATACTAGTTTAGAACTACTTGTAGATCCTGATTCTTTAGACATATGAAATAAAAAAAAGTAAAGATCTCAATTAATTTTCATAAAAACAGTATGAAGAATTTCAAAATCAATCTTATTCAAGCCTATACAAATCTTAATTGTATCGAAAATTGGAAGTGCTAGAGATCTTTAGGATTTAAGCCTATACAAAAGTTTATCATAAGTGCTAATTCTCTTAAAAGATAAACCTATACAACTTAATAAACAATCTTCAAATTTTGTATTTTTGTGATCCTCAAAATTTCATATGTTCGTATAATTGTAATCTCCTTTTTGAATTCTCTTCAATGATCTGCAGACAGAATAACATTAGGAAAAAAATATAAGTATGTTTTTAATTAGCATAAAACACTCATTAATTTAGCATTTATAACTTAAACCTATACTATATAAAGACTTCTAGCTACCTAACTTTCATACATTTGAAGACATCTATGCAAACACACATTTATTTACATGCAAACATGCATTAATTAACTTATATCTAATATGTATTCACTAACTTATGTTTAACATGCATTAGCATATACATGCATTATTTTACATTCTTACATGCACGCTTACCTACCTTAACATACACTTGCATACACACGCATTTATGAACATGCACTTACTTCTAATATGCATGCATTTACTAACATTTAATCATGCAAATATCATATATATGTATACATACATTACATATGCATAAGCATACATGCATACATACTCATCAAATACACCATGCATGAATTCATTTCACATACTCATGTATTAACTTATCATATGCTACTAAAATACACTACATATGTACATGCACACATTCTAACTTTCATGCATATGCATTTGTGCACATCACACTCTCTCAAGTATGCATATACCACTCATATACACATGCATCATACTCAAATGCATAAAATCATACATACATATATACATTCATACATACATACACTCATATTAATAGCATACTTCATCCATGCACATGCACTAATACATATGCATACATGCATTAATACACATGCATCTCATGTCAACATGCATACACTCATTAACATGCACATGCATACACACTTAAACATGCACACACATGCACCCTCTAACTAATATGCATTTGCATACACCTGCATCACAACACATGCATATGCTCTCTCTAACTCTCTCTCTCTCTCTCTTTCTCTCTCTCTTTCTCGCGATCGATTCTACGTGCGCCACTTGGCCCTCTCTCTCTCTATATTTTGTTCTCTCTCTGAGATAGCAACAGCCCGGCCCAGGACTTTCTCCGCCTGCGCGCAAGGATCTCTCTCTGCCACGACATGCACAATAGCCGGAGCGTTCATCTCTCTCTGTCTCTCTCTCGAAGATTGTGCAGCCATGGATCCCATTCACTCTCTGTGCGCGATCTCTGCAACAGCGTTGATCGCCTCTTGTTTCTCTTTACTTGGCGGTAGCAAGAGGAGCTTCATCTCTGTCTCCGCCTTCAGGTCAACTCTCAGTTGCGCCTCTCTTTCTACATCACCGCCACGACAGTAGCTAAGTCCATCTCTATTTTTAACCTCTATCCAGATATCTCTCAGCTTCGCTAGACTCCAGGGTAATTCTCTCTTCCAGATATTTTGGCGCCCAGACAGATGTAGCATGATCCGGACCTGTCTCTCCCGTTTTTTCGCGCTATGAAGGAGTCTTGCAGCGCCGCTTCACTCTCTAATCCTCCGACGATTTCTTGTCCTTCAACGTTTTCTGTGCGCACACATCAGGACAGTAGCCCCATTCTTCCCCGATTCTCTCTATCCGTGCATGAGGCAGTCGTCAATCATCTCTTTCAAGGCATCGACAGCAGCATCTCTAAGTCTCTCCCCCTCTCTCTCTCTTCCATGCGACATCACCTTCTATCTCTGTGCGCAAGGATCTCTCTCGGTCTCTTTCCTATCAGATATTTTCCCTATAGCCCCGTAACTTCTCTCCAATTCTCTCTCTCATTCAGCCGAATCCCTTCTCTGCGAGATCCTCTGACCGACTGCTTCGACGGTCTTGGCCATCCAGGGAGGATAGAACCACGGACCTTCATCCATGTCTTCATAGAAATCGTCTTCAGACTCTGTTCGATAGCAAACCATCCCCTTGGTATAGTCTATCAAAACGTTTGTTACTACATCATCATCATCAGATTTAATGGCCAAAACCATGCATGGTCTGTCTACTGTCCTAGGCAAGATTTTGCGTACAAGATCGACATTTACCACTGACAATATCCATCCTTTTCTGATCTACTATAGAACGTTGCACATCTCACTTATGCAGAACGGAAAAAAAAACAACACATTCATTTTTGGCGATGCCCTCTGCAAGTAGAAGCTTGCATTCATGACACCCTTAACTACAAGTTTATGAGGTTGTGGTCCCTCTTTTGGCTTTCTGCACCCTACCGCCATCTGCCATGCTTTACTTCTCTCTCTGTCTAGCTCCACGTTGACATTCAGATCAACAGTCAAAACGAAGACAAACAAACTCGAAAATATAAGAGATCAGCTAAGTACTTGTCTTCTGCGCTTTTTTATAGAAATCCATTTCTGTCGAAGAGAGAGGGAGCAAAGAGAAGAGATACTGAATCATCTTTCTCTCATACTCTCCCTTTCTCTCTTCCTTCACAACATATAACAAAAAACGTCCTTGCTCAATAGAATCGAAGTGTTCCAGACAATAGAAAAGAAGAAAAACAACAGAAAACTAAGATTTTCTCCACTTCTCTCTCTCTCTCTCTCTCTCTCTCTCTCTCTCTCTCTCTCGCACGAATCTCACGACGTACCTACAGACAGAATAACATTAGGAAAAAATAACACACTTACTCAATCATTTATATACACATATGCACACACAGTTAAGGACGTACTAACTCATACACATCATCACTTAAAACATGCATTTCCTAAACTAACTCATGTACACTAAATGATAAACTAATACTAACTTTTACTTAACTAAACTTACGTATATATTTTGTTTTGTTATTTTATTATTAATATAAGTTAAGTAAAATAAAAAATAAAAAATAGTACATTAAATACATAAAATATTAATTAATTTAATTGTCTTTATATGTGTAGAGGAGGTACTGGGGTATCCACTTTTATAGAAAACAAACACTTCCAGTACGTCGCCTACTCAAGGGGGGTTCTCTTTAGGGAAGTATACCCTTTAACATTTCTGTGTAGAGGTAGATAACATGGATTGCACAGAGTGGTAAATTCTTCAAAAAATGTGAACAATAAATGACCAAGGAAGACCGTACACTTCTTGATTCAAATCAGGGGATTACAATGTTGGGCAGAGTGATGCCCAAGATACAACTTTAGGATTAACAAGCCACAAGCTTAGGGCTAACAAACCACCTTAAAAGTAAATACTCCAATATAACAGTTTCTTCCTATCAGCATAAGGACTACTGATATGCAGACTAACTCAGAACAATATAAATGGTAAGATCTTCTCAAGAGAATAGAACACAATCAACCACACTGACTCACGGAAAAGAAGAAGAATCCAAGCTACTCTTTTACACTATAGTGCTCATAGCCCTTCACTGAGAAGCCTCCCCTCTGTATACACGACAGAGTAGCTCCCACAGTAGACTTGAAACCACCAAGTGCAAGAAAGAACTTCTGCACGTACGCACGAAACCTCTGTATCTATCAAATTGTTGTACGAACATATACCCTCAGTGTACCCAAATGAGCACAAATCCATTGCTTTTATAGGCCTCAATAGGCCAAGAGAGCCTTGCCGAATCTTCACGTCCACTGATCATGCGCCGGTTAATCACCCAAAATTGGGGGGTAGGTCAAATATTCCCTTGATTTGAATTGGATCCCAAAGATAGGTAGTTGTCGTGAATGGTTGGTGGCAAAAAGCTATTCCCTGCTTCCACTTTTTACCATGCGCACTTTTTATCACACACCCTTTTGTAGTCAAATTGAGATCTTTACTTTATGTTGCCGGTGATTTAAAAACACCCCTTGAGTGTGAGGAAGGGAGGGTAACTTCACAAATCCTAGAGCCCCAAGAAATACTTTAATTTGAATGGTCATCTCCAAGCTGGCTCGAAGTACTCATTTGCATCCTCAGACTCATCAAGCTTGTGTTTGATGAATTGTTGAGCTAGGGAACTCAGACGGCCTAAATGGGGCACAGTCCCATCTCCATCACGGTGCACTCTCTGTAGCAGAACCCTTACAACCTTCTGACTTTGCTCCTTGAATCCCGTCTAAACATGTCAAAGAGAGTTGGCCGAATAATTCCCACATCAAGATCATCAATTCCAATTTTACTTCCAAGAAATGTCCTCTTTATGGCTCCATATCTGTCAGCCTGAGAAGGCCTCGACTGAAGAATTGCCTCATTGTTCTTATGTGATTATGTGTGTTTGTGTGTGATTGTATGTATGTGTTTGTGTGTGTGAGTGTGAGTGTGTGCTTATATGTGTGTGAGTGTTTATGTGCGTGCATGTGAGTGTGTATGAGTGGAGTGTGTGTGTGGAAATGTATGTGTGTGGGGGTGGGTGTGTGAATTTGTGAGTGGGAGGGAACGCGTAGGAGGCTGAGGGGAGTGGGTGCAAGGGGAAAGAGTGCGGGTGTGTAGGCAGGTAGAGGAGAGGAGGGGAGGAGTGCGGGTGCGGGCGGGTGGAAGAGGAGGAGGAGAAGGGTGCGGATGCGGGCGGGTAGAGGAGGAGAAGGAGAAGGGTGCGGAGGCGGGCGGGTAGAGGAGGAGGAGGAGAAGGGTGCGGATGCGGGCGGGTAGAGGAGGAGGAGGAGAAGGGTGCGGAGTCGGGCGGGTAGAGGAGGAGGAGGAGAAGGGTGCGGAGGCGGGCGGGTAGAGGAGGAGGAGGAGAAGGGTGCGGAGGCGGGCGGGTAGAGGAGGAGGAGGAGAAGGGTGCGGAGGCGGGCGGGTAGAGGAGGAGGATGAGAAGGGTGCGGAGGCGGGCAGGTAGAGGAGGAGGAGGAGAAGGATGCGGAGGCGGGTGGGTAGAGGAGGAGGAGGTGAAGGGTGCGGAGGCGGGCGGGTAGAGGAGGAGGAGGAGAAGAGTGCAGAGGCGGGCGGGTAGAGGAGGAGGAGGAGAAGGGTGCGGAGGCGGGCGGGTAGAGGAGGAGGAGGAGAAGGGTGCGGAGGCGGGCGGGTAGAGGAGGAGGAGGAGTGGAGTGCGGATGCGGGCTATGGCGGAGGGGGCGGGGGGCGGAGAGGAGGCGGAGGGCAGAGAGAAGAAGGCGGAGGGCAGAGAGAGGAGGGCGGAGCCTGGCGGGAGGGGAGATAGGGAGAGAAAAAGAGAGGGAGAGAGATAGATAGAGAGAGAGAGAGAGAGAGAGAGAGAGAGAGAGAGAGAGAGAGAGAGAGAGAGAGAGAGAGAGAGAGAGAAAAGGTGAGAGAGAGAAGGAAAGAGAGAGATGGAAGAGAGAGAGAGAGAGAGAAGGAGAGAAAGAGAAGGAAAATCCGAGAGAGGGGAAAAGAGAGAGAGGGAGAGAGAGGGGGAAAGAGAGGGAAAGAGAGAGAAAGAGAGAGAGAGAGAGAGAGAGAAAAAAAAGGTGAGAGAGAGAAGGAAAGAGAGAGTTGGTAGGGAAGAGAGAGAAATAACAAATCACTGAGGTAGCAAAGAAAATGAAGGCAATAACTGCCGCAACACCCTTATGTCCATGAATTGGAATGGAATATTCCCTGAAGCTTCATCCCAAGGCATCCGAGAGTTTTCCGACCTCTACAGACCCCCACATCAAGCTTTTGCACCGTCCCTGGTGCAATTTCTAATTTTTTTCCTTGTTCTACTTATTTCTTCAAAAGGAACTGCAGAATATGAAAGAACTATGGTATGTACAGGGAGTGAATTTCATCTGCTTGCATCAATTCAAATAACTTTTCACCCTGGAGATGTTGACGAGGGGCATCCTTTTACCCTGCAAATCTTCCAGATGCACTGCACCATGTGGCAATACCTTGATAACCTTATATGGTCCTGTCCATTTAGGTGCCAATTTTGTTGAAATTGCCAGGACTTGATGCACTAAAACCATGGACCCTTCTTGAACTTCATTCGATCTCAGATACCTGTCATGTAATTTCTTGCGCTCTTCTTGTGTCACCAGAAGTTTCTGCATTGCCCCTTCTCTGTACTCTTCTAATGCCACCAATCTCTGAATGGGGGGTTCAATTCCAATGGTTTTGATTCCTAGTTCCTTTCTGATAATGAACTCGAATGGTGCCAATGCCTCTTTCCCATATACTAAGCGAAATGGAGTTTCGCCTGTGGTTCCCCTCTCCGTGGTTCTGAACGCCCAAATTGCACCAATCAGTGCTAGCGGCCAAGAGCTTTGATGATCGAAAGATAATTTGCGAAGCAATCCAATCAAAATCTTATTGGAACTCTCTGCTTGGCCATTTGCCCTTGGGTAATAGGCACAAGATTTTTTATGGAAGATTTTGTACCTGTCAAATATAAACTGGAGCAATTGATTTACAAAATGTGTGCCCCTGTCACTAGTAATTTCCAGTGGGCAACCAAATCTTGAGAAAATACGTTTGTACATAAATTTAGCTACTGTTAAAGCCGTGCAGTCTACAGTAGCTTTAGCTTCTATCCATTTAGTGGCATAGCATGTGGCCATCAAAATATACTTTTTTCCTCTAGGTTGACCAGTTGGACTAATTGGTCCAATGAAATCAAGACCCCATCGTTCAAATGGAAGCCATCCAGTAGATATGACTAATGGTTGGAAATTCAATCTGGTTGGCGCGGGAGCACACCTCTGGCAGATGTGGCATTCTTTAGAAAACTTGATTGCATCCTTGAAAATATGAGGCCACCATAATCCTTTGTGGATGATTCTATGAGCTAATTCTTCCCCCTTTAGGTGTCCTTCATTGTGTGCAGCCTCCAGCAGAAGATTTACCTCTTCTGGATAGACACACCTTCTCAATATATCATCCTGACAGTATTTATATAAATTTCCATTTATAAGAGAATAAGCTTTGGTTTTCAGGAGCAATCTTCTCTTTTCTACAGGTGTCAAGTGTTCTGGGATCTTTCCAGTAGTGAGAACATGAAGAATTTCATCATACCAACCAGTTCGAATTGTCACTAGAAAAAGATTGCTATCCACCAATTCATCATTAATACCTGTTGCCTTTTCGCTCATTGCGGTCCTGGACACTTGATCTGCCATGTAGTGCTCTTTTGCTGGCTTAATATGAATATCAAAATTAAATTCCTGAAATAGGAGTAACCATCTCCAAATCCTTCCAGCTACTCTAGGCTTGTTTATCAAATACTTCAAGGGCTGATGATCAGAAATAACAATGAAATGTACACCAAGGAGATAATGTCGAAACTTCTGAAGGGCGAATACAATAGCCAAACCTTCTCTTTCCATTGTACTGTAATTTCTTTCAGCTTGGTTGAGTAGTCTGCTTGCATAAGAGATAGGTCTATCCACTTTGTGAGATGATGGTTGAGCTAGAACTGCACCAATAGCATTAAGACTAGCATCTATATGCACATGAAATTCCAATGACCAATTAGGAACACTTAAACGTGGAGCAGTACATAGCCTCAACTTTAGTTCACAAAATGCTTTGTCAGCTTCAGCACTCCATGAGAAAGGGATCTTTTTACTGGTAAGCCTTGACAAGGGCTTAGCAATTTCCGAATACATCCTAATGAATCTTCTGTGATACCCTGCATGGCCCAAGAAACTTTGCACTTCCTTTGGGCTTTGTGGAATTGGCATGGACAGGATAGCAGTGATCTTTGCTGGATCAACCGTTATCCCTTCGACTGATACTATGTGGCCTAGGAGAGTGCCTTTGGTCACCAAAAAATGACATTTGGCAGGATTTAACTTCAACCCTGTTTTGAGACACTGCTCAAAGATTTCCTTTAGATTATCCAAATGATTATTGAAATCTTGAACTATTGCTCTCCCATCTGTTCCTGAAAACACTGAAAAGTCATCCATAAAAATGCACAGAAATGAGGTTAACCATTTCCCTAGTATCAGATACATTTCTCTATTAAAGGATGTTGGTGCATTCTTCAAGCCAAAGGCCATACGGGTATAAACATATGTGCCCCATGGAGTAACAAAAGTCGTCTTGTCTCTATCTTCAGGATGAATGGCTATCTGATTGTAGCCACTGAACCCATCAAGAAAACTATATAAAGAGTGTCCGGCTACTTTTTCAAGCACCTGCTCTGTGAATGGTTGAGGAAAGCCATCTTGAATAGTTACCTTATTCAAGGCACGAAAATCAACGCATACTCTTATTTTGCCGTTTTTCTTTGGTACAATAACCATGGAAGAAAGCCACCGTGAGTGTTCTACAGGAACAATAATGCCTGCCTCTTCCAGTTTTATTATTTCTAGCTTTACTGCTTCTGCATACTTTGGATTAAGTCGGTAAGGTCTACTTCTTGTAGGTGAAGCTCCTTCCACTAAGGGTATTCGGTGTAATCCAAGTTCCTCTGGTATCCCTGTTAGGTCTTTATAGGACCATGCAAAGACACTTTTATAGGCAAAAAGTAGGGAGGTTACCTTCTGCAATAAAGAGGGATAGTGCCATAACCAAGCAGCCAAGTGAACTATCTGAGGATTCTCTTCATCACCAAGATTTACTTCTTGAACAAACTTTTCAGAATTGGACTCACTTGAAAATTCATCTCCATTGTATGCAGGAGCAGAGTTCAATTTATGATCCACAATCTGTTCCTTGATCCATCCTAAAGGTATATTTGAGAATGGAAGTTCTTGAAGGTCACACTTGGCTTCCTCCGATGCAGGCATAACTTTGTCACTTTCTGGTCCTGCAAGCATAAAATCATCTGATTCCTTACATACCATCTTAGTGGCGCTAAGTGTTGAATTTTGATTATTTGACTTAATTAGAGGTTTCTGTCCTTCGGGAGGTGCCTGCAAAAGATAAGCTCAACTTCCTTGCTTACTCTTTTCTATACTGTTTAAGTGAAAAACATCCATTTTTTCCTCTTCCCGACCTCCTTGTGTTGCTCTTGCAAAATCTTCATTTACCTCACATATCTCCACTCTGCAGCATTCTGCACTTCCCATCATCCAACTTAATAGGGCCTCATCTTCTGAAGGCATTACCTGGGTTTCCATTGCATACCCAGTAGCCTTGTTGATGTCTGATCCTTCTTCCAAATGTAACTGTAAATGATTGTTAGTACATGTGGAAATCCATAACTTGTTCTTTCCCCAATCCTGTAGAGCCTTTGCTTGCCTTAACCAAGGCCTGCCCAAGAGTAGAGGGTATGAGGTCTCCTGTGGCAGGGCTATAACGACAAAGTCTAAAACAAAATGACAACCCTGCACTATCATAAGTACCTTTTCGACAATGCCAGTGGTGCAACCCGACGTTGATCTACTAATGTGACTGTGAAGGGTGCCGCTTTTGTGGGATTCAGCCTTAGTTTCTTCATAGTGAAATCAGGCATCAAATTGATGCCGGAACCTCCATCTATAATAACACCTGTGAGAGCTTCATCCTTGATAAAAACAGATAATCTTGAGCTTTGATAATCAGCCAGGGGTGCAGGAGGAAAGTCCACCATAAAACCATCTATGCTAGGAGGTGGGCGCAAGCATGCAGAATGTATAATCTTCAGCAGATCACTTCTTACTTTAGAATCCATCTTTATGAGTTGGTACAGACTAATCTTATGGTGAATACCTTTCAAGATTTCCTCAATGTTCACTTCTTGCGTGTCTTTAGGAGTACTTGTTGGTCGATCTTTTAGCAAATTGGTCACCCTCTCATAAGCCTCTTCCATGTCTTCTTGGTCCTTCCATCCCACCCTCTTTTCTGCATCTCTATCTTTGGGTCCTTGTTGTTCCTCCTTATGGGCTACTGCCGCTTGCCTGGCTCTAGTCATCATTGGCATGGATGAAGATGAAACAGCATAAGATTGAGTGGTCATACCTTCTTCTTTTGGAGAGACCGAAATCATGTGGATTGGAGTAGGACGACCTCTTGGGCAATCTCTGGTATAATGATCCTTTGCCTCCGGACAATGTTGACAAGGAGGTGCATCTTCTGGAAGAGAACACCTACTCTGCATGTGGCCGTACTCACCACAACGGTAGCACATCAAAGGTCTATTGTATCTAGGCTTCGCAGGCCAATTCTCTTCTCTATTAGCTGTATGTGAAGTACTAGCATAATATGAATCCAAAGCTTGATGGTTACCTTGTTGTTGTGCTCCCTTGAGGTAGTAGCAGTCTCTAGCTTCATGACCATCTTTGCCACAGAATTGACAACTGACCTTGTTAGGACAATCAACATTGGAATGTCCACTATTGCTACATATTGTACACCAAACCTGTCTTCGTATGTCCTGTGTGGTTCGCAAATCTTCGAGCTCACGACGAAGTTGAGCTACTTCATCAACAGTGTGGGGCGGGGGCAGCGACACAACCTTCTCTTCTTGGCGACTTCGCTGCATTCTTAAGGCTTCCAACTCCTTCCTGAGTTGCTCGATGGGATCCAAGTCTGATGCATAATTTGGTTGGGCCTCCCCTTCAAAATGTAGTCTAGCCTCCTCAATGTGCGATGCAGTTGCAACAAAATCATCAAGTGTTGCATCCAATCTAAGAGATTCACGAAGCTTCTGCTGAGATGACTTGGGCAGAGCTTTCTCTATCCATTTTTTTACCAAGAAATCACCTGGAGCATGTGGCAGACGTGAAACAAGTGCTTTTGTTCTAGTGTGAAGTTCGTGAAAGGATTCACCTGATCTCAATTTTAGGTTCTCTAGCTGATCTAGAGCTCTTTCAGAGGAGTTGCTTGGTCGGAATGTCTGCGAGAATGCCGTCTTCAGTGCCTCCCATGTAGTGAAGTGTCCATCTGCATATTGACTATACCATTTGTCTGCAAGGCCTTCCAATGTAGATGGGAAGAGTACCAACATTGCATCCTCTCGGTTCTGCAATCCTCGTCCGCGGCATAACGAGATGAATCTCCTCACGTGGTCGTCCACATCCTCATAAGCCAATCCCTTAAATGTAGGGAACTTGATGTTCAACCTAGAGAGTAAATGAGAAAGTTCCTCCATGGGCACTGGTGCTTCTTCTGAAGTATCAGAGGAAAAATCCAACGTCCTCCTCAGTTTCTCTTTTGAAAGCGGGGTTGAAGCCAAATCGATGGACAAATTTAAGGGTAGAGGGGTTCTAGCCGAAGGTAGAGCTGGCTTCTTGAGGCTCTTTTGTACACGAAGGGGCTCTCTGTCTACTCGAGTGTGGGTCATGTACCCACTCGCAGAATGCAAAAAATCAAGAAATTAATGCAATGACAATTATATCGTGCACACTAGATACCTCCCACAAAAATGCAAGGTCCCACCGGGCGTGCCAAACTGTAGAGGAGGTACTGGGGTATCCACTTTTATAGAAAACAAACACTTCCAGTACGTCGCCTACTCAAGGGGGGTTCTCTTTAGGGAAGTATACCCTTTAACATTTCTGTGTACAGGTCGATAACATGGATTGCACAGAGTGGTAAATTCTTCAGAAAATGTGAACAATAAATGACCAAGGAAGACCGTACACTTCTTGATTCAAATAAGGGGATTACAATGTTGGGCAGAGTGATGCCCAAGATACAACTTTAGGATTAACAAGCCACAAGCTTAGGGCTAACAAACCACCTTAAAAGTAAATACTCCAATATATCAGTTTCTTCCTATCAGCATAAGGACTACTGATATGCAGACTAACTCAGAACAATATAAATGGTAAGATCTTCTCATGAGAATAGAACACAATCAACCACACTGACTCACGGAAAAGAAGAAGAATCCAAGCTACTCTTTTACACTATAGTGCTCATAGCCCTTCACTGAGAAGCCTCCCCTCTGTATACACGACAGAGTAGCTCCCACAGTAGACTTGAAACCACCAAGTGCAAGAAAGAACTTCTGCACATACGCACGAAACCTCTGTATCTATCAAATTGTTGTACGAACATATACCCTCAGTGTACCCAAATGAGCACAAATCCATTGCTTTTATAGGCCTCAATAGGCCAAGAGAGCCTTGCCGAATCTTCACGTCCACTGATCACGCGTCGGTTAATCACCCAAAATTGGGGGGTAGGTCAAATATTCCCTTGATTTGAATTGGATCCCAAAGATAGGTAGTTGCCGTGAATGGTTGGTGGCAAAAAGCTATTCCCTGCTTCCACTTTTTACCATGCGCACTTTTTATCACACACCCTTTTGTAGTCAAATTGAGATCTTTACTTTATGTTGCCGGTGATTTAAAAACACCCCTTGAGTGTGAGGAAGGGAGGGTAACTTCACAAATCCTAGAGCCCCAAGAAATACTTTAATTTGAAAGGTCATCTCCAAGCTGGCTCGAAGTACTCATTTGCATCCTCAGACTCATCAAGCTTGTGTTTGATGAATTGTTGAGCCAGGGAACTCAGACGGCCTAAATGGGGCACAGTCCCATCTCCATCACAGTGCACTCTCTGTAGCAGAACCCTTACAACCTTCTGACTTTGCTCCTTGAATCCCGTCTAAACATGTCAAAGAGAGTTGGCCGAATAATTCCCACATCAAGATCATCAATTCCAATTTTACTTCCAAGAAATGTCCTCTTTATGGCTCCATATCTGTCAGCCTGAGAAGGCCTGGACTGAAGAATTGCCTCATTGTTCTTATGTGATTGTGTGTGTTTGTGTGTGATTGTATGTATGTGTTTGTGTGTGTGAGTGTGAGTGTGTGCTTATATGTGTGTGAGTGTTTATGTGCGTGCATGTGAGTGTGTATGAGTGGAGTGTGTGTGTGGAAATGTATGTGTGTGGGGGTGGGTGTGTGAATTTGTGAGTGGGAGGGAACGCGTAGGAGGCTGAGGGGAGTGGGTGCAAGGGGAAAGAGTGCGGGTGTGTAGGCAGGTAGAGGAGAGGAGGGGAGGAGTGCGGGTGCGGGCGGGTGGAAGAGGAGGAGGAGAAGGGTGCGGATGCGGGCGGGTAGAGGAGGAGAAGGAGAAGGGTGCGGAGGCGGGCGGGTAGAGGAGGAGGAGGAGAAGGGTGCGGATGCGGGCGGGTAGAGGAGGAGGAGGAGAAGGGTGCGGAGGCGGGCGGGTAGAGGAGGAGGAGGAGAAGGGTGCGGAGGCGGGCGGGTAGAGGAGGAGGAGGAGAAGGGTGCGGAGGCGGGTGGGTAGAGGAGGAGGAGGAGAAGGGTGCGAAGGCGGGCGGGTAGAGGAGGAGGAGGAGAAGGGTGCGGAGGCGGGCAGGTAGAGGAGGAGGAGGAGAAGGGTGCGGAGGCGGGCGGGTAGAGGAGGAGGAGGTGAAGGGTGCGGAGGCGGGCGGGTAGAGGAGGAGGAGGAGAAGAGTGCGGAGGCGGGCGGGTAGAGGAGGAGGAGGAGAAGGGTGCGGAGGCGGGCGGGTAGAGGAGGAGGAGGAGAAGGGTGCGGAGGCGGGCGGGTAGAGGAGGAGGAGGAGTGGAGTGCGGATGCGGGCTATGGCGGAGGGGGCGGGGGGCGGAGAGGAGGCTGGGGCGGAGAGAAGAAGGCGGAGGGCGGAGAGAGGAGGGCGGAGCCTGGCGGGAGGGGAGATAGGGAGAGAAAAGAGAGGGAGAGAGAGAGAGAGAGAGAGAGAGAGAGAGAGAGAGAGAGAGAGAGAGAGAGAGAGAGAGAGAGAGAGAGAGAGAGAGAGAGAGAGAGAGAGAGAGAGAGAGAGAGAGAGAGAGAGAGAGAGAGAGAGAGAGAGAGAAAAGGAGAGAGAGAGAAGGAAAGAGAGAGATGGAAGAGAGAGAGAGAGAAGGAGAGAAAGAGAAGGAAAATCCGAGAGAGGGGAAAAGAGAGAGAGGGAGAGAGAGGGGGAAAGAGAGGGAAAGAGAGAGAAAGAGAGAGAGAGAGAGAAAAAAAAAGGTGAGAGAGAGAAGGAAAGAGAGAGTTGGTAGGGAAGAGAGAGAAATAACAAATCACTGAGGTAGCAAAGAAAATGAAGGCAATAACTGCCGCAACACCCTTATGTCCATGAATTGGAATGGAATATTCCCTAAAGCTTCATCCCAAGGCATCCGAGAGTTTTCCGACCTCTACAATATGAAAAAATAATTAAATTATATCAATTATCCTATAATATCAATTAAATAAATTAACTAATTTCTATTAATAATATAGATTAAATTCACTAATAATATGGGTATTAAAAAAAATATCTTCATATGCTTGACTAAGGTAAAACTGCATAACCATTTATGCTATAATATGATTAGATATCTTATGGCCTTAAAAAAAACCATTTACATTAATATTTAAATAATGATTCTATAAAGGTTAACATACCCCTATACTCGCACATTTAGATAAATAGGGATAAATGATCATACATGAACGTGCATGGGTACATACTCAAAGTTAATCCCACTTATCATATACAATAGAAGTTCTCATAACATATGTAAATAAGTACTTAAAGTTTAACCAACTCTAAAGCAAAATATTTTTATTTTTCCATATGACAATTCGAGTGAGGAAATCCTTCCGACAGCGGTCATGTGTCCAAATTATGTGTTGAATCGCTGCCCTACAAAAGCATTGAGAGTCATTACTCCTTATGAGTCTTGGAATGGTCATAAGCCTATGGTTATGTGTGTGTTTGGTTGTTTGGCATATGCTCTTGTGCCATCACAACAATGTCACAAACTTGATGACAAGGCAAAGAAATGTATATTTGTTGGTTATAGTGCTTAAAGTAAGGGATATCCTTTGTACCATCCAGTGACGAACACAGTTATTGTGAGTCGAGATGTGGTATTTGCTGAAAATTCAGTTTTCCCTCTACTTGAATGCAAAAAATAGCCAACAGTTAGCTCACAAGATGTGTTCGATACACTCATGCCTTTATTCCAAAAGGTGCGCTTGACTATGGCCATGTAGACCAGCCAAATGAGGTTCAAAGGGCTGAAAATGTAGAGAATTTCGAGCCAAACATGGCTGAAAATTTTCAGCCAAAAATACCCAAACTGTTGGAAATTTCCAGTCACATATGGCTAAACATTTGCATCAAAATATGGCTGAAAATAAGCATGAAATTCAGCCCACGCATGAGGTACATGTTGAAGATGTATTACATAATGAACGCATGTCTATCAAGAGTGCACAATCTATGCCAAAGTGGCTGAAACAAACTTTGCAGGACAGCAAATTGAGTGCACCTTTACTTGGTAGAACAAGATCAAGCTCTCACCATGCATCAAGTAATTTTGTGGATTATTCTCTTATTGCTACAACATGTAATGAAGAGCCACTTTCTTTTGAAGATGCATGTGAGGAAACATTTGCACCTACTTCACGCATGACTACCATTCGTACCGTGGCTGCATTGACTGCCCATCGAGGTTGGAAAGTGCATCAATTGGACATATTAACAACCTTCTTGAATGGTGATTTGCAAGAAGAGGTTTATGTGAAGAAACCTCCTGGATTTGCTATGAAAGGGAAAGAGCATATGGTTTGTCACTTGCATAAAGCATTGTATGGTCTCAAGCAAGCTCCACATGCATGGTATGACAAAATCCATAAGCATTTGATTACTCTTGGCTTCATATGTAGTCCGATTGAAAGCACACTCTATGTATGCAAAAATGGGGCTGATCTTATAGTGCTTGTTCTTTATGTCGATGACATACTTTTGACTGGGTCATGTGATGCAAAACTTGACATTCTTATGGTTGATTTGCAGCATACTTTTGATGTCACTTATCTTGGTCTTTTGAGCTACTATCTTGGCATCCAGTTTGTATCCGTTGAGGGGGGAATTGTTATGCATCAAGCAAAGTATGTTGAAAAACTACTTCAACATTTTGACTTTGAGGATTGCAAGCCAGTTTCCACACCAGTTGAGATAGGATTGAGGTTCTCAGTTGAGGATTCTAGTGATGCATTTGACACTTCTCTTTATCAGCAGGTTGTGGGATGTCTTATATATGCGTGTAACACAAGGCCGGATATACAGTATGCAGTTTCCTAGTTGATTCGATTCATGCATAGCCCTGGCACTAAGCATTGGCAAGCAGTGAAACGTGTGTTTAGATATCTCAGAGGCACTTTGAGCTTAGGTCTCTTTTATGGTAGAGACGTTCAGCCATGCTTGCATGCTTTTACAGATAGAGATTGGGCTGATTTTTATGATGCTCGCACATCCACTAGTGGTAATTGCTTTTTCCTTGGAGACTCATGCATATCTTGGTTGAGTAAAAAGCAACCTACAGTGGTGACATCGAGTTGTGAAGCTGAGTAGAAGGCAGTTTTCACAACTACAGTGGAGTGTATATGGCGGAGATGCCTATTTATGGATCTTTGCAGGGAGATTGATGCTACTACACATATTCTCACTGATAGTTAGAGTGCTTTGGTTGTTGCACAAAACCCAACGTTTCATGCACAGACCAAACATATTGAGGTGCATTATCACTATGTGAGAGAGCGCCTTCATGCAGGAGATATTGATTTGGTATATGTGCCTACACAAAATAATGTGGCAAACATATTCACCAAAGCTCTTCCACGGGAAAAGCTTGAAGCTTTTCGCAAAGCTTTAGGTTTATTACCTTGTGGGGGGTGATCTGTCACTCCTTGTATGTGTTCATATCATTTGTTCAAGGGGGTTTGTTACACTTATGTGTTCCTTGAGTAGCTTTGATGTGAACCTTTTCCCTATACATGGGCACTTTTTACTCTAGTGCAGGCTAGAGGTTTTCTCCCTATGTTACCACATACTTGATACTCTCATATGTGGTGGTACTTTGTACTTAGGGATATTATTCAACTCTTACTTCAGTTCAGTTCATCATCAATAGAGAGAGCTATTCCAGCCATCATCTTCCTCATGTGTCTTGCTGCGTTTGTGCTTCTTGTGTGTGCTTCTTGTGTGTGCTTCTTGTGTGTCTCTCGCACTTCTACACACATCCAACAAACATAACACGCATATCCAAAAAATTTGAGATGTTTAAGGTCAGGTTTCTTACCAGAATAAACCTCCTCAGGAGTTAGATTATGCACTCTAGCCATTGTGCACTTGTTCATCAAATGAACAGCTGTACTAGTTGCTTCAGCCCAATAGTTTAGTGGCATCTTCATCTCGTTGAGCATGCATCTTGCAACTTCTGTGATATGTCGATTTTTCCTTTCAGTTATTCCATTTTGTTGAGGCGTGTACCTACATGAAATTGTCTCTTGATGCCATTTTCATAAAGAAAATCTAAAAATTATTTGGAGAAATATTCTCCTCCTCCATAGGAGCTCAAGGTCTTTATGTAGCGTGAAACAAGAGGTTGAACCTATGAAAGCTTCCCTATATCTTCCATCAATAAATCTATGCAATGTGATGCACATGATGTCCAAACAATATGAGGAAACTCTTCTTCTACCATGGCTCCCATAGCTTTGGAGTTTGAAGCGAAGCATTGTCTGTTATGACTTGGACAACATTTTCTTTTCCAACCTCCAGAATTGCCTATCTTATATGCATGAAAATAAATTGACCGGTGACTTTTTCACATGCTTTACCTGCATCAATTATGGAAAAATCATAATGAGACAAATCACAAAATAGAAGTATCGAGTTTAATCATGTTTAAAAGATTATGATGCTATACCTGCATCAATTGCACTTAGAAAATATGTACCCAAACAAGAGGACACAAGGATATTGATGATGTGTCTCTTGCAAATATCTGCCCATCCATCAGATATTATAGTGCAACCAAATTCTTTCCATACATCCTTCATAGGAGTTAGCGCTTTATCAATCATTGCTTTTTGCTCATCTAACATAGATGTTCTCATTTTAGTATAATCAAGGCCTGTCCACGTTTCTATAGGGCCTACTTGTGCAATGGATTTAACCATTTTCTTCCATTGTTGTGTTCTAAGAACATTAAAAGAAATATTGCACTCAATGAGAGTGTGGCAAATTTCCATTTCTGCTATTTCTTGCCTTTTCGTTACCCATGATTGCGAGGATATCCTAGATGTAGAGTGCTTTGTTTCTTTTCTGATGCAAAAACTGATGAACCTATATCCTCATCAAGAACATCCACACTTATAGAATGATTTTTATTGCTTTTAGATGGAGGGACTGAAGTATTTCTTTCCTCTTGAGTGCATGTATTCCCTCCACCTACCAAGGAATCATGAAAGAAATCTTCCACATTTGTATCACTTTTTATATTTGTGGTTGAGCTCATTGCTAAAAAGTGCTCTGCAATTAACTTATCTCTGATACTTTGTGGAATCATTTTACATGCACCACATTGATTTGTGCATCCAATGCATGTCATGTGTTTCATCACTCTTGTGATAGTTCTAGTATATTGCTCACCACAATACTTGCACTACCATAGTCTTGTTCTTGTTCCTTGTTGTGCAGGAGACATCACAACATTAAGAACATTGGTGTGCAACTTCCAATTTGGGGTCATTTGATGAGGCATGATGAAGACAAGCAACTGATTTCTTGAAATAAAAGATTAAATTGAAATAAATGATCAATAAATATTAAAAATCAAGTAAAAAATTTAAACTCAAAATCATATGCACATTGCAATTTGCAAAATGCAATGCATGCAAAAATGACAATCAACTGTCAACATGCACATTGCATCCCTAAATTCTAAGCTATCGCCAGCGGCCAGCCTTTAGTAGTTTGTAGTATGTACTTAGCAATTACTACTTTACTCTGTTTTAATGCACAGATAGGCTAAGAGACTCATGACTTACCCTACAGTAACAAGAGTACTCAGTATTGTAACCTGTTTAGAAAAAAAGAAAGCATCAAGTCAATAAATATAGATAACAGTACTGGAATGTAACCTAAGTACAGTCGATTGCAACTTAAATACAGAACTCATCTTAATAAGTATGAGATATTGTTATGGGGAGCCCCATCACACTTCACCACGAATGCCAGTTGGCAATGATCAATACAATACATCCGTCGATACATCAAGCAAGAAGATAACAGTGGCACCTAGTATGATTGTATGTTGTACCTATGGATGTATGGTGTAGCTCAGTGATGAGTAGCACCTCCTTTAATGTCAATCCGGGAAGATGTGAGGATGGTATGATGACCTCAAGCAAGTGAAGGCACAAGTGGGTGAGTGAGAAGCACACAAACATGCACACACATACACACACACGCGCACACACAGTAAGAACAAAGAGAGAGACAATGGAGTTCTTTTAGATTACTTCAAAAGTGCTCATACAATGTCAAATCTATTACAAGCTAGCCTCAAAAATGAGCTCTCTAGCTCTATTTATAGTTTTTGACTAGGTTTTGGCCCTGTCCAGACCTAGTGTCCAACCTAGTTAAAAATTAGGTTCTAGGGCGTGTTTGAAGGCTCAAACGGAGTCTAAAAAATATGAAAACTGGTAGGTAGCTACTTCTAATGCTCCCCAAGCTCAAGGACTCCTTGGCTTCCACAAAATGGAGCTACAAAAATATGAATTGGTATTTACAATGGTTTTTAGTGATGAAAATCACTATTTTTGTAGGGATTTCTTCGAACAATTTAGCATACACTTCCTCGAGCTCCCTACTTGCTCCTTCTCCTTGTGTGTCCACCTCTTTGATATGCTTTAGCTTCATGAAAAAAATAATGGCCTACTTGCCAGATCTTCGTTGACTACTCTGTCTGCTTGTGCCTTCTCTTCGCTCCGACTCCCTTCATTGGCTTCCTTGTCTTGTGAGTCCTTCAGTTCCTTGACTGTTGCCAATACCCCCCCCCCTCTCTCTCGCGTCTGTCATCTCTGACAGACCCTTGTCGAGTGGGTCATTGGATGTAGTACTCCACAACGTCTATGGCTAAATGATGTTCTGCAATTCTCAACCCTTTGGCCAAGTCAGTGAGTAGAGCATCCCAATCTCCAGGCCCGGGAACCTCTGGATGTGGTATACGTAGCTTTTCTGAATGGAGAGCTTGTTCCACTGCAAACAATTGCAATAACTGCGATGGTCTAGGAATGAATATCTCTGAATGATATTCCCAGAACCCCGTGATAAACATTTCTTCAAACGTTTGTTTGAAGCAGGCGGGTAGATACTTGATACGGGCATGCCACACGTATACGACATTAATGGATGGTGTGGTGCTCATGTCGTAGACAAGGTCCTGATTTCCTTCATTAAATCCGAGAGCCTAAAGATGAGGTTCTTTGATACTTTTAAATGTCTTGAACGTAACCAACATTAACTCAAAGATCTTGAGGCACATCTGCGCCATGATATCCGGTATATTCTTGAATCTGGCTGCCTAGTGTCGGATAGTTGAAATCATGTAGTTGACCGTGGGTTGGCCATGAGGGGGTGCTAAGTACACATAATTGAGCCATTTTTCACATCCTTTAGCTATCAGAATTGTTTTGGTGTAGTATGGCCAAGATCTTCTTCGAAAGACGGGGCAGTAGCATGAGTTATACTTGATATATAAAGGCATGTTATTCCAGGTGCGGACCATCTCCAGGTATGTCTCAAGCAGACGGATCCGCCAAGCAGGTTGAAAGATATTCCCATGCGTGGCACTTGCAGGGATGTCTTCTGGTGCAAACTGAGTTGCTGAGGTTGGTTCTTTTGTTGTGTGTCGCTTGATTTCAGCATTATAATTTGCCATTAAGACACAGAATGGAACATACAAATCATCGGACGTGCCAATCCACCTATGATGGGAGAAGTTTCTGAAGTAATCTGATTTTATGACGACTTCTTCCAATCGTGACATAGACGCTATCTGAACTGCAAATCTCTCATCATGGGTTGTAGCCACCTTCTCTAACCTCTGCATCCATTCAGGAGCCTCGATCTCAATGGTGTCCATTCCTTATTCTGTGCGCTTACCCCCGGGTGCTAGTATTGGAACATATGGGTCTTCAAAAGTCTCCTCCACCTGAATTGGCACTAAGTCTTCAGGTTCCGGTTCCACGAGGGGAGAGGGTTGACATTCGTATTCTAGAACTTTATTTCGTAATTCTTCTAGTTCCTCTCTGACTTTTCAACTTCTTCAGATGTGTCAGCTCCCGTTCTGACTTTGCTTGGTGACTCCTGCTGGGTTGCCAGTTGCTTTAATAGGTCATCTCTTTCTCTTTCTAATGCTGCGTGGGCTTCGAGGAGGTTGGCATGGGTTTCCAATACAATTTGCATATTCTCTGAGGGGATGGCCTTGAATTTCTCTGGGTCGATTTCCTGCGGTGAACCCTCCATTGCTGCTTCCAAGTTTTCTTCGTTCTGTTTCTATAGTCATTTATTTTCCTTGAGTGTTGTAGACATGTGTTTTCATAATAGGGCTAGGTTGTGTCGAAGCTTGAGATTCTCTGTTATCTGGGCGTGTAGCATATCATCCAGTTGTTTTTTTTCTTCCGCATCTGACTAGGGTGGATTGGCCACTAACTGCTCATGTTGTTCCTGTAAACTGATATATTGTTGTTGTAGTAGTCGCTTTTCCCTCTCTAAATCAATGAATCGTGCTTGTAGCGCTTCATGGCTTCGGAAGAGGCTCCTATGCTGGTTATCAAGATGCTGGTAGTGTTGTTGTAGTTGAGACATACACTGGTACATATTATTAAATACATTATTAATAGGGGTGGATGCGGGAAGGGTGTTGAATGCAGAAGGGAAGGCAAAAGGGAATGGGAGCGTGTATGCTGTGCTTGAAAAGGGTGAAGTGGGTGGTGGGGGGAATGGGAGATTGTGGATGTATGGGGGGAGGGAGAGGTGCGGAGGTGGGTGATATGTCCATGAAATCAAAAGTGGATGCAGTCGTGGGAGTGATTGTGAACATGGGAATTGTGGGTGCAGTGATGGTGGTGAATGTGTAAAGTGGTGTGTGGAGTTGTGAATATGAACCGCCAGGAAGTGTGATCGGGGGAACGGGGTTTTCCGTGGCTACAGTTAGAATTACAGTGTCAGTGGTAGTGTATACAAGAGAGGTGGTGATAGGGTGTGTGGGTTGTGTGGGTTGACTGACGGTCTGTGCTTCGGTATGGGCAGTGGACTCTGAGGTGGTGACAGTAGTGGTTACACTGGTAGTGGGAGGTGAATGTGGTGGAGTTGGAGGTAGGGGGGGTAAAGGGGGTGATGGGGGTGCACTTGATGTATGTGCTTCCTCAGTGTCATGAATGGTGTGTGTTGTGCCCGTGGTTGTGGATGTGGTACCCTGTGGTTTTGATACTGTACATTCATTTGTTTTCCTGATCGAGGGGGGCGTCTGTCGTATCATCGTTCTGACCTTCGTGAATATGCGAGAGCGGTATGCACCGTCTGAGGTACCCCCAACGCATCCGCTATCATGTCAAGGGTTGCTCGGTATTGCTCGTCCACACCTTCCTCTTCAAGGATTTGGTTCATGAGGGCTTTTCCTGTTGCTAGGGACAGTTTGTGTTGCTCTTGAACTTTGTTGATGGTATCGTACAGCTTTTTCAATTCCTTCGTATAAGTCGGGGCACCCTCAAGTTCCTGCAAAGCTTCCTGTTCATATTCCTGCTCTTCTTCCTCTGTTTGTCCACCTCGTTCCTCCTCTTGTTCTTCTTCTTCATCCTCCACTTCAACTACTTCTGGTTGGACTGTATGGGATTGCTGTGCGACTGTCTGCTGCCCGCTTGCCTGCTCTGCCTCCACTTCTAAATTTGTAGCATTGATTATTCTGGCTACTTCTTCATCAGTTAGATCTTCCAATGTAAATCCATGAGGAAACTCTAAGTCGGTTGGTACAGGTGGAAACACCAGATTGGGTCCATCAGTGCTGTGTCTTGGTAATCTGATAGTGAAGGGTTGCACACGTCTTGGAAGTCGTGGACTTGTCTCTGGTTTTAGTGTCGCACCACTGGCTTGTGCACAGGGCATCTGAACTACGCCTCTCATTTTCTTTGATGGAGGCCCTGCAGTTGATAGTCCGCGTTGAAATTCCTGTACCCTGGTCCAAATTAGTGCCCTTTGGACTGGCACATCATAAGCCAAACATCTATACACAATCCTGGGGAGAGCACAGCATCCATACAGTACAGACTTTTGCTTTTTATACCACCGTTGATGTGCCAAGTGGATTTGGTCGATAATCCAATGCGGCATGTTGATTGTCAAATTGAAGACGTCTACCAAATATAGACTGAACCATATCTTCTTGGGTGGCATTATGAACCTCTCTTGAGTTGGGAACGTGAAATGTTGCATGACCATTCGCAAGTGAATGGCGATTGTGGGTGTCATGGCCACCATGTCTTTGAGCTTAGTCAGGTTCCTGTTCTTTATGTTGTCCGGGACCATCGTCTCTTTTTCGGTGGGGATATGCATGCCTTTCATGTGAAGAGCTTCCCTCACCAAATTGTTCGTCAATTTGAAACGTTTTAATTCATTACCTCTGGTAAGTGATGGTAGAACGAAGGTACTATATCCCTTTTTCTCTTTACTAGGGGTCAGAGTGCTAATTAAGTAGGAACACCGTAGAAAATCTGGCTTGGGTAACTGAGCCTTGAAGTAGTGGTATAGTCCAGCCTTCTTCTAGATGGGTTTCAGAACTTCATCATTTTGAAGCCTCTCAAACTCCCTGGTGAAAAAATGATATCTGCCCCAGCGCCCGTTGAACTCTATCTCAGCCCCCCACATGTAAGTGCCTTCTCCCAGAGATCCTACCACGTCACTGAACCAATGTGAGTTTTTGCTGGCGGGCATTGTGTGCCCCTGTGGAGGATTCTGAATCGGTATGGCGTGTAATGCCCTCAATGCCACTAGGCGTTCCTTCAATTCCTCCTCAATGGGACGACTTTCAATGTCCACGATTTGAGGGCTGGTGCCTACCTGGGAGCTAGTTCCTGCCTCAGCCATATTGGGGAAACTGGTCACCGGTTCTGTGAGAATATACAAATGAATGTTAACATTGCAAACGGACACCAAGCGCTCATGTGTCCCCGTTACAGCATTGACATGATTTGAGTGAGGGGTTAGTAGGTCAATAAGTGCTCGGTAATTGTGTGTGGAGTTAGGGAATGGAAAGTCCTAAGAGCTAAATGGAAATATGCGGTGTATGAGTCAAATGAGGGTCGGGGGGTTTATTACACGTTTTACGCTGCCAAACACAGTGGATGGCTTTCGGTTTTGGTTTAGTAAAGACTCTTGAGGACTTTATAAGAGTGCTTGCTTGGAAACGAGGCATGTTAAGGACCCATTTACAAGTGCTTCTGCTCGTGCTCCTAGGCCAATGTGTGTTCGTGCGTGTTCAAAACAAGTGGATATCGGCTGTGCAAGTGAGTGAACCATGTTGTACAGGGTGTGGTCTCGGTGTAGTTATTTGATCCCGCAAGCAAGCCTTAGGCACCCAAATTTGTCTTGATTGTGGGCTAGCCTTCATCGACTTCTTGGGTACCCAAATACACTTCACTTTCGTAGAAGAATTTCTGAAAGACTTCTTATTAGTGTCGTGTTGTTGATTACTAATAAGAAGTTTTGCCCGTGTTGTCGGCTTGATCACCAAAGGATGCTCGCCTTTTCGCATCCACACTTGTTTTTGTGGCTGAGACATCTTGCTTCGTTCTTTCTTTTGACTTTGAGCATAAGTCGTCTGCTTCTTCTGCATTTGTTTCGCCTTTGGTTACTGCCTCCCTGTGGTCTTTGGAAAAGAAGGGAGTTCCGTTGCGTCCTTGACTTCTTCATGCATCACATAGTTTTGGACAAGAACAGCATGGTCATCTTCATGTGTACTCCTGGAAGGAACAGGAGTGTGTGCCTTGCCTAATTCATTGAGTGCTTCATTTTCCAACTCAATTGTAAGGCATTTCTCATTGACCCAAACCTGAAGGAGTCCACTTCTTAGGTTTAAGTTGACTGCATGATCATAGATCCAGTCTTGACCCAAGACAAGAGGCTCAGTGAGGTCCTTATCTTGACACACTAGCACTTTAACTGTCAGTAAAACATCTTGAATGTAGAGAGGGAGTTCCACCTCGCCTATGCAAGGGGTTTCCACACCTCCCAATCCTATGAGATATGCATCTATAGGATTGACATTTAATTGCAATTCTTGACAGTAAGAGAGTCTCACCGCACTAGTGGCTGCACCTGAGTCAATCAATGACCGCACCGTTTTTGCACTAATTCCTTGTCCTATCTCTAAGATCACAAAATGGCGTCTATCAATTATTCTACGAGAACTTAACCCTGAGACTTCACACATAGCCATATTGTATCCTGGATCCTCATAGGCATCAACCCTAGGCTATTCTCTACCATGTCTTCTCAACTTCATTCTTCGGATGCGTTCCAAAGCTTCTACCTGTGCCTCTTCTCGAATTTGCTTTTCTTCCTCCTTACGTTTCTTAGCGGTGTTAAGTCGATTTAGCATCTCTTCCGTCAGAGGTTCCTGATATAACTTGACTCTGCATCCGCTTATGTAACTAGGGAGAATATCGCCTTCTAAAGTGGCTAACTGTACTACTCCACTAGTCGAGATCCGATTTATGATCATGGGTCCATAGCCACGCTTCTCCAATTTTCTCGCATGTTGCTTCAGGGTGTAGACTAAAACTAAGTCTCCTGCCTTCAAGCCTTTATCCTTCACATGGGCATCAAAATATGCCTTCTGTCTTTCCTTAGCTGCATAGATTCCTGCTGGAGCTCTTAGTCTTGTTTCACCCAGTTTTCTAGATCAAAGATTCTGGAGGAGATCTCATGGCCTGTCCAATCATGCTCTTGTGCTACTTTTAATGTGGGTATCAGAAAATCCAAGGGTAGCATTGCATTATCAGAGCGTTTACTATTCACTAGTTTGGTCAACACATTGCACAGAATCTTATTTGTGCTTTCAGCTTGCCCATTAGCTTGTGGGTGATAGGGAGCAGACTTCTTGTGTACTACCAAGAAGTCTTCGAGAAGATTTTCAATAACATCATTCAAGAAGTGGGTGCCTCTATCACTGACTAGCTCTATAGGTAGCCCGTATCTGGTGAACACATTCTCAAATAAGAACCTAGCTGTTGTTTGAGCATCGTTCTTCGTTGTGGCTTTTACTTCTACCCATTTGGTTAGATAGTCCGTGGCAACAATGATATACTCAGCATGGGAACCCTTAGCTGGAGGATTAATAGGACCTACAAATTCTATTCCCCACTTAGAGAATGCACGTCCACCCATCATAGGTTTCAGTGGCATCTCATCTTTGCGTATAGGATACTGAGTTTTCTGACAGACATCACACCGCTTCACATAGGTATGTGCATCCATGTGAAGGGTCGGCCACCATAATCCTGCAAATAGGATTGCCTTGATTACCCTATCTGGTCCAAAGTGTCCTCTTGCTACCCCCTGGTGAGCAGTTTACAAGATTTTGAGATTCACTCTCGTGGACACAGAATCTTAGGTAACCATCTTTACCACGCTTGTATAGATTATCACTAATGAGCAAGTAATCTAGGGCTTCTTGTTCTAGACTTCTTTGTCTGGCCAGTGTCATATCTTGAGGGAATGTTTTCGTCCTCAAGAAGGCAACTAACGGTTCACTCCAATCTGGCACTATGGACACTTGATAAAGAGTGGCATGTTCCACAGGTGGTTTAGTGCAATAGATTGGGCATTCCTTGCACAACTTTTGGACATCTGCTTCCATGGTCAGCCAATGCACTCCGAGTCTCCTTAGTGTCTGTAGGGTTCGTTGCTTTGAGTAGTGTTGCTCTAATGCACCTACGTGTGCTAATTGCAACCATTTAGCGTACTCATCCTCTTCCACACAACATGCTAAAATTCCCTGATCTGTGTGTTTGTACATACTTCTTGCCATGATGTGGTACTTTTGGGCTTTTACTATCTCTCTATCCTGTGTGTTTATTACTGGATGTTTAGGCCCGTATGTCAATACTGGCACTAGTGTCTTAGCCCACTGAGGTACAACTTCTAAATTAAATAAGTAAGCATCAGGAAGATCATCTGATACTCCTTGTGGGGCTTCTCCCGATGTGAGCCTAGAAAGATGGTCAGCGCGCAAATGAGTCTTACCTTTCCTCACCACAACCTCAAAGTCATATTCCATTAGTAAGAGAAACCATCTTACTAATCGACCTATATTGCATGGCTTATTCACGAGATATAACAATGCTTGATGGTCAGTAAAAAACTTAAACTTATTTGCAAGAAAATAGTGTCTAAACTTCTTAACCCCATATACCATGCCTAAGCCTTCTCTCTTAGTAGTGGTATAATTCCGTTCAGCTGCATTCAATTGTCTACTAGCATAGGCAATGGGAAGATCCATATTACCTTCACCAGTAGGTTGTGCTAACACACACCCAATAGCATAATTGGATGCATCTACGTGAGCATGAAAGGGCTTATTCCAATCTGGTGTGGTCAAGATTGGTGCTGAACACAATCTTCTTTTGAGTTTGTTGAAAGAGTTTTCACATTCATTGGTCCACTCAAAGTTAGTCAAGAGTCCATACAGAGGCTTTGCTATGATGGCAGACATGTGTATAAACCGTTGGTAATAACCACAATGCCCCATGAAAGCTTGTACTTCCTTGACATTCTTTGGCCTAGGTAGTTCTGCAATGGCTCTCACTTTTTCCTCGTCCGTAGATATGCCATTCTTTAACACTATGTGTCCTAGAATCTTGCCTTGCCTGACCATGAAAACACACTTTTCTAGGTTCAGGCAGACTTGATATTCTCTACATTTGTCAAAGATTTGTCTGAGTTCAGGAATATGGGTTTGTCTAATGTTGGAATGAGCACAAAGATCATCAACATAGACCTCTAAATTCTTCCTTAGGAACTCTTTAAATACATGACACATCAGCCTCTGGAAGGTTGCGGGTGCGTTGGTAAGCCCAAATGGCATTACTCTAAAGGCAAATATGCCCCACTCTGTGGCAAAAGCCGTCTTATGCTGATCTTCTGGTGCAATGGCTACTTGATTGTAGCCCGAAAATCCGTCAAGGAAGTTGTACACTTCCTTGCCTGCTACTCTTTCTAGTAGATGCTCAGTGATAGGAAGTGGATAGTTATCTCGGATAGTGGCTGCATTAACCTTCTTCAAGTTAATGCACACATGTAGCCTTCCATTCTTCTTAGGCACCACTACAATGGGTGATACCCACTCAGTGTGCTCAATCTCATAGATAAATCCAGCTTCTACCAGTCTATCTATCTCCTCTTTGATCTTAGCAGCATAATTATCATTATATGTGTATGGCTTCTACTTCGAGGGTTTCGCGTCTGAGGTCATGGGAATTGTGTGTGAGCATATGTCTGGGTCAACACCCTTCAAGTCCTTGTAACTCCAAGCGAATACATCTCTGTATTCCCTTAACAAGGCTATCAACTCTTGCTCTTCCTCTTCCGTCAGGTCATGGCCTATGTATGTGCGTCTTTCTTCTCCTTCTTCTATGGCTACAGTCACTTTCTTGGTGGTTTCTTTGTTATCATAGGCCTCTCCTCATTGAGCCTCACGTTTAGGCATTCTTATCATGACTCTTCTATCATCTATCTCATACTTTTTAAAGTTTTCAGGGACCTCAAACAAAGATTCTTCTTCTTCTGGTGTGACTTCTCTCTTCTTTCTTTTTTTTCCTTCCTCCTGAGGGGTCACTTGTGTGGCCAATCTTACATCATTTGTAAGCTCTCCATGTCTTTGAGGATGAGCTTCTACTTCATAGAAGTATTCTTCATCTGATGCAAAAGGTGGGTCCATAATGATTGACTGTAGATTGGAGTCACTTACATCCTCAAATGCATCAGGGCTAGGTTCGCACTCTTCTAAAACTACATCTCCCATGATTGGCTCTATGGAGAAGACTGAAATGTCATAGCCAGCCTCATCACAGTGGGGTGTCCATTGTTCTTCATTGATGGCTACATCCATTGTTGCTAGGATTTCTGCCCAGCCATGAGGTTCAAACTCTTCATCGAGAAATACTACAGGTGCATAGGCTGGGTCTTGAATTGATCTATGTGTTTCCTTCGCACCTACCTCTCTCGCTTTTTCTCTCTTCTCTTCTTCTACTGCTACTTTGCACATCCACAAACGGGTATCTTCATGCATCCATGAGGATCCTGATCCTATGGAATGCATCGATTTCGTATCATCTTTGGCTCTATGGATGGGATTCCATTGGATAGGAGGGACATCTCTATGAGAGTAATCTTTGAGATTTACCTTGGTCGTAACACCTAAGTGTTGCAGGTATAAGGAATTGGTTCCCCAGTCTTGTACCACTTGCAACTGTCGCATAAATGGTCTTCCCAAGATCATTTCATAAGCGTGATTTTTGCTAAAGTCACATATAGCAAATGTATGCTCGAACTCAACACCACATGTGGTGAGAGTTATTCCTTCTAATAGACCTAAGGGTCTCTCTATGTGACCGTCAGCCATCTGCAATTTCATCCTCGTGGGCCTGAGTGCTGGCTTGCCCCAACGCTTCCATAGAGAAGTGGTAGCAATTGCAACTCCTGCACCAGAGTCCAAAATTGCCTTGGTTGTGTACCCCTGATGGGTAATGGGAAGATAAGTGTTTCCCTCTTCGCCTTCACTCATATCTCCTATCTTATCTAAAGGAATTTCTGGTATTGTTCTATGAGAACCCACCTGCAAACGGGGTTTAGCTACTACTGGCACTTGTTTGGATACATTTTTCCATAGCTCTGGCCTAACCTTGAGTAGCTCTTCTAAAGTGAGATTGCACTCCACTTTGGTGTTCTTTACTACCTCCGTATTTCTAGGTATTACTGAGTCTTCGTTTCTTACCATGACTATGGGTGTTCTCATACAAGTGGACTTGGCTTCCCAGGGGCCTGTGAAGTGGGGTAATTCTTGTAAAGAATTAGACTCAAAGTCTAATCTCTCTTGAGATTGTGCACTCTCTTGCTCTTCATAAATGGATGGGATGTCTTGTGGGAATTGGTCATGCGCATCATCCACAAGTTCAATGGGAGGCGGGACTTCACTTTCTTTAGCCCATTTCTCTTCTTGAATCTCTCTCAGGAATTCGGGTGTGAATCTATTCATAGAAGAAGAGGTGTCTGGTTCAGTGGAATTAGGAACATATGCTTCTTGGGCAGGAAGGCTTAGCCTTTCACTAGGCTTGTCCTTATGTTGAGGGGCGGGTTCCTTTTCTAATTGTGCAATTAGCCTCTCTATTCTTTCTAACAGTCCTTCAAAGTGCAACTGCGTCTTAGCTGAGCTAGAGATGTTAAAGAGGCGACTGGCTTCAAATATGGTTTGAGCCAATTCCACCATTTTGGCACAGATTTTGGTTCGTTCAAGCTCTAGTTCCGCTCTAGGGTAACACTTTTCATGATCAGTTACGTTTGGCCCTTCTTGGATTCTGGCATGATATGCCTTAAGCATCATGTTTAGGTCCTCGGGAGTGGGATCTGCAAATACTAATCCTACTCTAGGGGGTGGCGGGATTGTGTGAGATGGGTTGGGAGGTGGTGGATCGGATGAAGATGGTAATGGAAATGGTGGGGTAGTGTGAGAGGGAGGTTGAGACGTAAGTTCAATTATCCTAGCCTTTGTTTCTCTTAGACTTTCCTCGAGTTCACTCATCTTTTTTGCCCATTGCCTTTTCATTCTTTCTCGGCTATCTCTCCAAGATCTGGTCCGTTTCTTGGTCATGCTCTCTGTTTCACTAACCTCGGCACTCTTTTCTTGGCCTACCCCTTGGTCCTACTGCAGTGGTTGAGCTCTGGTGACCACTTGCACTGGTGCAGTGGAAGTTACACTTCCTGTAGAGTCTACTACTAACCCAATAACATTGATAGGAGTGATTTTTGGCATATTATGGGGGTTCTTTGGGCAATCTCGTAAGAGATGCTCCTTTCCGCAAGCTTGACAAAAGCCCTGAATTGTCACTGGTTGGGGTTGTGTAGGTGCAGGCAGGGGGCAATCACGTATGAGGTGATCTCCCTGACATCTCTAGCATGGTCCTCTAGGGAATGGGGGTCTTACTTGCCTGGGTTGAGGTATAGGGTTGGGATTTGTATACATAACGTTTGCGTAATCCGACTCCTAACTAGGTTCACTCGCCTCTTCACTATAGTAGGACTCACCATGTTCGGGAGATTGCATATAGTAAGCCAGGGGACTATCAATGTGGGTAGAATCAAAACTATGATCACTCGGGTCACTTTCTGAAAGCAACGGTATCACTGGCACTATGGCTCTATTCAGGTTCTCTTCTACAGCTGCATACTTTACGGGAATCACATTGGTTGGAGCGGGAGGTTGTTGTGCTAGCACAGGTTGAGGCCTTTGTTGGTTTTGGTAGGGTTGTTGATAAGGTTGTTGTGGTCTACCATATGGCTGTGGAGGGTACTGGTTCTGGTATCTTCCCTGTGGTGGATAGGGTTGAGGGTAAGTTTGCCTAACTGCTTGCTTATTGTATGGACAGTCTTGTGCTGTGTGATTAGTGTATCTTCGTTCTATGGTGCAGTACTGGCTACTGGGATTCACTTGGGGCTGAGCCATAATGGGACAGACGTTCGCCATATGGTCACCACCACAAGTATAGCACCTCTTTATTGGGGCAAACCTTGGGATTTGCTTGCTAGAAACATCTAGTTTTTGAGCTACTTTCTCAGCGAGTTCCTCAATTGATGTGGATTGCGAAGAAGAGAGGCTAGAGGCACTATCTGAATCTTTATATATTTTGGAAAGCTCTAACTCTTCCCCTAGGTTATCCTCGATGTCGATGCACATGCGTACACACTCTTCTATAGTCCGGGGGTCCTTCAAGTACACATATGACCTCAATTTGGTGCTTCGCAATCCGTCCAAGAATAAAGCCACTTGTTTGGCTGGTGTGGGTAACTCCGAAACAGGGCATCTTTCTAGGTATTGCCTAAACCTTTTGCCTGCAAGCCTAACTGTCTCTTGAGGGGTTTGCTTGAAGCTGTGAATCAATGAGGAAGTGTTATGTCTTATGCCACTTTTAGAGAATTCAATAATGAAAGCCTCTAGAAGTTGGTCTATGTTCCTGAAGTGTCTCTCATTTAGGGGTTGAAACCACGTAAGAGCAGTATTCCTAAGGGTTAGACCAAAGGCATTGTCCTCCATGAATAGGTCCTCCACTTGTTCGACTCTCAAGACTTGTCTAAATTCAGCCACATGATCGTATGGATCTCCAGTGCCATCGAAGTAGTTCTTCATGGACTTAACTAGCTGGGTCGGTCTCAAAGTCCTCGTGTGCTCTCTAGGTCTTGGTAGAGGGAACTCATCCACATTCCTTTGGTTCCTTGGGGCTCTAAGTCCCTCAGGTTCCACTCTATTTGTTTCCGTTCACGTTCTTTCTCTGCCCACTGGGTTGGCAAAGCTTACCTCAGGTCTATCTCTACTTCTGTCCCTTTGAGCTCCATGAGCTTGGGATGTTCCAGCTCCCTGGTGGCCAAAAGAAACATTGGATCTTGGTTCGGGGAAAACAAATCCACCCTTCCAAGTGTAAGCATGCCTATCATGCTCTGTAACCACAAAGATCCTCTCTGAAGTGTGATCTAAATAGGTCACTCTGCCTGGGCTATCAGGATCTTTGAACTCATAGATCATGATTGTTCCTATCTCATTTGGTTGATCCGGCTTATACCTCCAAAAGGCTTCACCGGTCTCTCTGTTTAAGAGCAGATCAATACTCTTGTTGTCCTGGGGAATCCACTTTGGTGTGATAATTCTTGTGAGAACAGATTTACCTCGAGGTGTTCTAGGCTCTCCACCTAAGTTTCCTTGCTCGAGGTCACCTATGTCCGCTTCTGGAATTACGTTACCAAATTCGTTTGTCCTCTCTGGGTGACTAGTGACTACATATATGGTTCCTTCCTTATCCAGGTATGCTCCATTTTCAAACTTGACAGTTGGGTGTTCTAGTATAATAGATTGATCTGGATTTTTGATTTGTACCACCGATCTTCTTAGGCCGTCCTCATAGATGCTAGCACCTAATCGATTGGTCCTAAGGTATTCCAACTGTGTCTTGTATGGGCCTTCCACCCTATACAAATATGGCACACCTGAACTCCCTGTGGGTCTCTCCATACCTTGAGACATCTCTCATTCACTAGATTCAGAGCTAGGATAGTATGAGTGATGGCTCAACTGTTGTGCCCAAGACCTAGCAGTAAGATTGACACTAGCCTCTGAAGACCTAAGACTCTATCTGTCTCTTCCTAGGTGTCGTCCTGACCTCAGGTTCATATGCCTGACTGAACAACCCCAACTTTTACCCAAGGTACAACCTCCTTGCCGATCAAATTGTATCAGTCACTTGGTTCTTTTTAGTTAATTATCGTGTTTAAGATCTTGTCTGATATCACGTCGTCAGGAAGGCTTGATTTAATTTCTGCACTTGAAGTTGATCGTTCCACGTTAAGTTCTTTTCCTTTAAAGTTATCGGTCACACACAGGTTATCTCTTGAACTTGATTTCTTAGATAGTCTTTGACTTGTCTCGTGCCTATCGTTGCCCTGACTTACTTCTAGCACTATTCGTACTTAGCCTAGGCTAGGAATTGACAGAGGGGGTTGAGAATCGTCCAACCTTGAGTTCCAGTGTGGGTTGCCATTGTGTGCTCAGGAAGTGTGTTCCCAAGCTTGCACTTACTATAGCTCCGATCTCCCTTTGATGCTCTCAATGGACCTGTATAACAAGAATCACAGCAAATTCTGACAATTCATAGGATTTTTCTCAAAATGCAAGTGTAGGGACCTCACAAATCCCTAATAGCTTGATAAGTATGCCCAAAATTACCCCAAAAACATGCAAGAAAAAACCCTAGAAATTTTGCCGAAAAAGCCTGTCAATCGCAATCGACAGGTCTGTCAATTGCGATTGACAGAGGTGTCCGTCGGGCCTGTCGGTCGTGATCGACACGTCAATCGCGATCGACAGAGTCGGTCGTGAGTCCTATCAATCGCGATCGATGGTGTCAATTGCGATCCACACTTTTTTCGGGATTTCGCCATGATTTCAGTCGATCGGGGATGTGTCCGTCGTGATGGACACATGGCAACACGAGTTTTGGTGTCAATCGTCAAATTTCAGTCGGTCGCGATCGACAGTGTCGATCGCGATTGACTAAATCCTACGTGGCAGTCGGTCGATCGTGAGGTATGTCCATCGCGATCGACAGGGTCTGTCGATCATGGCTGTCGATCGGGATCGACAGTGTCAATCGCGATTGATACAAAAACATGGAATTTTTTAGTTTTTTGAGTAAAGAATTTACCTACAACGCCAACGTCTCAAATCTACGTCTTACCATCACACGCTCATCCTCAAAGCTCGATCCCTGGCAACGGCGCCAAAATTTGGCGTAGCTCAGTGATGAGTAGCACCTCCTTTAATGTCAATCCGGGAAGACGTGAGGATGGTATGATGACCTCGAGCAAGTGAAGGCACAAGTGCGTGAGTGAGAAGCACACAAACATGCACACACATACACACACACGCACACACACAGTAAGAACAAAGAGAGAGACAATGGAGTTCTTTTAGATTACTTCAAAATTGCTCATACAATGTCAAATCTATTACAAGCTAGCCTCAAAAATGAGCTCTCTAGCTCTATTTATAGTTTTTGACTAGGTTTTGGCCCTATCCAGACCTAGTGTCCGGCCTAGTTAAAAATTAGGTTCTAGGGCGTGTTTGAAGGCTCAAACGAAGTCTAAAAAATATGAAAACTGGTAGGTAGCTACTTCTAATGCTCCTCAAGTCAAGGACTCCTTGGCTTGCACAAAATGGAGCTAGAAAAATATGAATTGGTATTTACAATGGTTTTTAGTGATGAAAATCACTATTTTTGTAGGGATTTCTTCGAACAATTTGGCATACACTTCCTCGAGCTCCCTACTTGCTCCTTCTCCTTGTGTGTCCACCTCTTTGATATGATTTAGCTTCATGAAAAAAATAATGGCCTACTTGCCAGATCTTCGTTGACTACTCTGTCTGCTTGTGCCTTCTCTTTGCTCTGACTCCCTTCGTTGGCTTCCTTGTCTTGTGAGTCCTTCAGTTCCTTGACTGCTGGCAACAATGTACATACTTATGTCTGTAATAATCATATACAAGAAATAAATTTGGGTTCAGTTTTTCTCCATTCCCTTACTATTCCCTTTCAGTTCTTCTCCTTTTCCTTTTCCCTTTTTGTTATCACTCCATGCACTACAATGATCTCCAATCTCATGATTTGAACAAAAGACATACTTCTAATGATCAAGAAGTGCCAATGATTAATGGCCATGCTATGCCATTATTGGCAGAAGCAAATATGCTTAATGATCAGTGATCACAATACATCGGTATCATCAATGCAAGAAATCTTGAGAGAGGGTCTCAAGAACAACCCTCAAGTTACTAAATTCCAGGAATGCCATGGTGAGTGATTGAAATTTGAGATTGCACAACAGTTGGATAATTATTTCCAACATGAGGCAACAGAACAATTATCGAGCCAAGAGTGGAGAGGGAAAGAGAGTTGTCTGATTATCCTTAACATTACTAAACCCACTGCAATGTGATTAACCCCTCAGGACCAGAAGTCAAAATAACTCCATGTAGTATAGCACGAGAATATTAAGAAAGTTGAAGACAGCAAAAAACTAGTAATAATCAGAGCACTTGCTCCATCATAACTATGCATGTAATTCCTGTGTCTTTAATCAGAGAGCAATTAGTTGCAGATGCACATATCTACATTTTTCCTTTCCCTCCCCCTTTGATCTTAATCTTTGGCCTTCCAAGTTCCACCTTGTAGACTCTACCAGCGGCCAACCTTACCCCGGTAATCGCTGAAGAGCAGAACTTAAGAAAGTTCGCAGCCTCGAGGCTCGCACGACGCACGCAGAAGAGTGCCTTCACTATTCAGTTGGGAGCGCAGTTCGAACTTCGAATGTTGAAGCATATGCCATACGGTACAAGTTATAACATAAAAATTTATAAAAAACTGCCACATAGTGTATTTTCAATACGGTACTTTTCCATACCGAACCTCAAGTACATATTGAATCATTCAATACATACGTACTGATTGTATCCTAGTGTGCAGGTGCTGCATATGGTCCACCCTTCGTCGAAATAGCTTTCCAAGACTCTCCGGATAGTTGGTGTTTCAAAACGATGCTTGAAAGAGGGTTGATGGCAATGAAAGATCAACCTCGAAGTTTTGAAAATAACTGAGACTGAAGGTGACGTATGGCTTGAGCCATTCTTTGGAAAGAACTCTAAGAGAGCTTTCCACAACAACAAAAAACTCAGAGTTTGGAGGTCAAATGCTCAAGATATGAGCAAAAGAGTGGATATATATATATATATATAGGAAAATTGGCTTAATTATAAAGCTTAGGTTATGGATCCCCAACAAACAAGCTCGCAGATATGTTCTGAGAAGCCCTCGTAAGTAGAAGGACGCGCGTGCATGCATATAATCCCAAATGCATGCTAAAGTCTTTGAAAAGCGCCATATATAGATGCGCAACACCGTTCCAAACTCAATGTGAAGAAGAAGAAAGAGTATGCTCTCTATTCTCTACTCGAGGGTTTGCATGGTGCCTTTGACCGGTCGGTCATGCTTAGGGCTTCGCCTCCTTGTGCGGCAAGACTTCAATTCCTCAATCAATTGGCTCATGGACACGGAGGAGGGGGGTCCTATGGACTCCTCTCACCTCGTCCAAAGAAACGCTTCTTTTGGTCTGGATGGCGGCCTACAATGACAAGCTCTAGGATCTCCAACAAGATGCTTCTTTTGATCTGGATGGCGGCCTACAATGACAAGCTCTAGGATCTCCAACAAGATGACGATGACGATGAAGAGTTCAAAGAATATCATGCCAAAAGAAACGCAAAAGTGCCCGCAAAAGAAAACGATGAAAAACAACTCATATGCTCTGATACCAAGTGTGAGCAAAAAAACTTGAATGATGTGTGTGTGACTCTCCTCCCATCCATATATACCCTCTTGTACTCTATAAATAGCAATGATTTGGGATGGTCTAGTGCCAACATGTGGCCATCGTGCAACACTCATCCCCATTACTACCGAATACCTTTTAGTATGCCTCGAGGTTGGAACCTTGGCTAGTTGGCCATTGTCCCTCACACACATGAAATGATCCCTATGGGCCAATGTCATGATCCCTGTTGATTAGTGTCTAACACCCAATCTTCTAAATTGCTTAATTTTCCACTTCACCAATTTCTTAAGTTGCCTAATTTCGCATTTCATCACTTTCCTAAGCTGCCTAGTTTTCTATTTCAATAATTCCTTAAGTTTTCTAAATTCCTAAGTTTGCTAATTTCTCCAAGAAGTTGCCTATTTTTAGACGACTATTTTTTCGAGCTCTTAGTTTTCCAAGTTGACCATTTTTATAAATTTAGTCGACTTATCTCGAAAGTTTCTTAGTTCAAGAATAGCCTTTTTTTTACAAATTTAGTCTACTTACTTTAAAAGTTTCTCATTTTATGAATTTAGTCGACTTACTCCAAAAGTTTCCCATTTTAATGAATTTAGTGACTTACTCCAAAAGTTTCCCATTTTTGTAAAGTAGTCTATTTTTTAAGAAAATGTTCTACCTTTGATTTAGTCTACTATTTCACTCGAAAAAGTGATTAAATTTTTCGGACTTTGCACATGGACTAAATTTCCAGCCACTTTCACACGGAGGACTCATGGATGGTGTACAACGTCGGATATCAGAATTTGAAAGATAGTGATAGGAAAAGTGGACCAAGAAGGAAGTTTCTAGAGTGTCAAAGTTGTAAGTGAGCCGCAAAGGGGTTTGCTACCTTTCACTCTTAGCAATCCCCAAAAAAACTATATAAGAAGACCTCTCCATCAAAGAAAAGAGAAGCGGTTAGAGAGACGGAGGAGACAAAGACACAAGACCCTTACATAGTGTGTAGAAGGGAGAGTCCCTTCCAGCTTCTCCCAGGGGTGGATGGAAAAAGCATGGAATGGGGAGCTCTGCGAAGGAGGAGTGGGTTAGGCACTTGACTACAACATGTGGAGTTGAGCAAGGGTAGCTGGCAATGCCTGCCTGCCTTACAAGTTCTCAAGCTCTTATGCTAAAAACTTAAAAGATCTCTTCCTTTTCTTGTGGAGCATGTAGTTGGGACTCTCCCCCTCAATTTTCCATCTCTTTATGTTATGTTATTGTGTCTTTTCCATGTAAATTAGTCATTTGATTATTTTCTATTGGAAGAAGTGTCCTATTCTTGTTTAGGTATTGTTGCTTTTTGTCCTCTTCAAACCGGAGTCCCTTTTTTTCTGTTCTATTCTTCAAATGGCACGCTCGTGATGGAGAGTGTTAATCTCCAAAAGAACAACCTACTCTTGAACTTAGAACACCTCTATATCAAGAGTAAGTCAAAACCTTCACCAATTTAAGAGATCAATGACCAAATATCAAATTCTTGAACAAACTGTGAAGAAGGAAAATACTCAGAAAGTCTGCTGTATCTTTCTCATTGACTGAGTAAATGTGTAAAGTTTTTGATGAAACTTTGCACAAGGTGTCGCCTAAAGATTGTGCACCTTCTCCAAGTCAAATCACTCCAAAAGATTCAGTAGATCGTGAGAAATCTACTTCACAAGTTACCTATGTCTAAATCTGCACTTCTGAGAAGTCGATTTGGACACCCCTAACTTCTTAGCTTTAGTTCTCACAATGTCGAACCTATTTGATCAAATCCTTTTGGCTGTAGATAGCTTATCTCTCAAATTAGATTTTGAGCTATCATATGTGTAAAACTTTACACTATGCACTGAGCACTACTCATTTCATTGAGCTCGAAATCTGCGCCTGTTTCAGGAGACTGTGAACATTCTTTACATATGAATGTTCCTACACACAATTCTCTTAACCTGATTACAATTGGAAGCTGAAATTTTGTACAGAGGTTGATCAACTCTAGACTTAGACTTGTACAAAAGCATTCCACAAAAGCTTTACCACAGAAGGAGAAGGCACGAAAACTTCGGGTGCAACTTTTCTTCTATTCCTCAGAAAATCAGAATTGAGTTGTGAGAGAGACTTCTTCACATTCCTATGAACTCTAATGAGTCTTACAACTTACAAATGCACTATTCTCATACTCTCCTATTGTCTTCTCTATTGCCCCGACATTTTTCCAAAGTATTTATAGGCAAATATGTACAAGCTTATAACTAGACAAAAGTATAAGTGATCTATGTCTTCACTAGACAAAAGTATAAGTGATCTATGTCTTCACTAATGTACATATGTGTACATATCATTCATCCTGTGAATGTAACCACTTTCTTTGCTTCAAGACTTGATCTTATCTCCATCTTTTTGTCTTCCACACTTCAATTGGTGATTGGTCTGCACCAACAGCTCCCCCTCAATCATCAATTGAGGTTTCTCTTATCTTCTTTATGCCTGCCATGTCTTTGAACTTCTGTAACTTTGGTCCATCTAAACTTTTTGTAAGCATATCAGCTATCTGATCTTTTGTTGAAGTATGTATAACTTCAATCTCCTTATCCATCACCTTCTCTCTTAGAAAGTGATACTGTATCTCAATGTGTTTGGTCCTGGCATGAAAAACAGGATTAGTAGCTAGATATAATGAACTCATGTTATCACCATAAATGATAGGTATGCTCTGTATAGTGTCAAAACTCTTCATGAGAGTCTTAAGCCATATCACTTCTTTTGCAGCTTCAACCATGCCTTTGTACTCTGCTTCTGTAGATGACAAAGCAACTGTATGTTGCTTCTTTGAGCACCAAGAGATTAACTTATCTCCCACATAACACATGTATCCATAGGCTGACCTTCTATCATCTGGATTACCTGCCCAATCTGCATCACTATATATTTTGATATTTGTATCTGATGTAAAACCATAATACAAACCCTCTTTGAGTGTACCCTTAATGTATCTCAACACTCTTTAACCTGCAATCCAATGTTCTTTCCTAGGACAATGCATAAATTGAGACAAAACCCCAATTGCATATGATAAATCAGACCTAGTTAATGTAGCATAGATAAGACTACCAACCAAACTCTGATATTGCTTCATGTCCTTGAGCTCTTCACCTCCAAATCTGCTTAATTTGTGATTCACCTCCATTGGAGTAGGTGCTACTCTGCAATCATTCATTTTAAACTTGGTTAACAAGTTCTTCAAGTGCCTCTCTTGAGTCACATACACTCCATGTTGAGTGTATGAAATCTCCATGCCCAAGAAGTATGACAAATCTCCCAAATCACTAATTTTGAACTCTTTCTCCATTTGCTTCTTTAGGCTTTGTATGCCTTTCTCATCTGTACCTGTAAGAATTATATCATCAACATATATACATATGTAAATGAACCCATCATCACTTGCTTTGACAAGCAAGCTACTATCTGCTTTTGATACTTGAAATCCAAGTTCTTTCAAGAACTTTACAAGTCTATAGTTCCATGCCCTTGGGGCCTGCTTCAAGCCATATAAAGCTCTCTTGAGCTTACACACATGATCTGGATATCTTCCATCTCTAAATCCTTGAGGTTGCTCCATGAAAACATCATCTGAAATATAACCATTCAAAAAAGCATTCTTCACATCTAATTGACATAATTTCCAACCTTTACATGCAGCAATTGCTATGAGTGTTCTGATGGTTGTCATCTTTGCCACTAGACTATAAGTCTCATCATAGTCAATACCATATGTCTGAGCAAACCCTTTTACAACAAGTCTAGCTTTGTACCTAGACACACTTCCATCTGCAAATCTCTTTGTCTTATAGACCCACTTGCATCCAATGATCTTTTGACTATTTGGTTTTGGAACCAAATCCAATGTTTGATTCTCCATCAATGCATCATATTCTTCTTGCATAGTTTTTTCCCAAATCTCTTTACCTTTTGCCTCTTCATATGTAGAAGGGTCTTCATCTGCTTTAATCATGTAAGCATAATCTTTAGTAGTCAAGAATGAAGTATCATAGCTATACCTTGTAGGTTGCCATTTGTTCCGTGTAGACCTCCTAAGTTCTCCACTTCTTGAGGTTTCTGGTTCTTCACATTCAGGATCAAATCTTGGTGTTTCTTCCACTTCAACCTGCACTTCATTATTCTCTTGCTCATCAAATATTTGAGCCTTTGATTTACCTTTCCTTTGGCTCACAATTTCTTCATCATCTGTATTAATATTGATAGTACGTGCATACCAAGTACCTTGCTCATCAAATGTAACATCTTTTGATACAAGAAAATGTTTTGTGGATGGATTCCACAACCTGTATCCCATCTGCTTATCATCATAACCAATAAACACATATTTTTCAACTTTAGGTTCCAATTTGTGCCTTAAATGTGATGGCACATATGCATAGGCCAAACATCCAAATACTTTGCAATGATCTAGTGTAGGTCTCTTACCCCACCATGCCTCATAAGGTGTCATACCCTGCAAGGCTTTACAAGGTAGCCTATTGACCAAATAAGTAGCTGTATTTACAGCCTCAGCCCACCAATAATTTGGGCAATTTTTCTCCTTCATCATGGATCTTGCAAACTCAACAAGAGTCCTATTCCTCCTTTCTGCTACACCATTTTGTTGAGGAGAATACCTGCAAGTAACCTCTCTTTTTATACGTGCATTCCACAAGTAATCACTGAACTCATTAGAGAAATACTCTCCCCCTCCATCTGACCTTAGTCTCTTCAACTTATGTCCTATAATTCTCTCTGCATACACATGATAATGTTTGAATGTATTGAATACTTCTGACTTATCTTTGATCACATAGATAGTGATCCATCTGGTAGCATCATCAACATAAATCACATAATACCTTGAGCCATTGATACTTAAGTCCTTTGATGGTCCCCACACATCTGTGTGTACCAACTCAAGTTTCTCTGAATACATAAACCCATGCTTAGAATAGGGTTGCTTATGAGCCTTACCTAATTGACATGCCTCACATCTGTATGTCATATGTTGACCTGCAACATTAGGCAATCCAAGCACTGAACCATTATTAATCATGTCTTTAATACCTCTTTCATTGAAATGTCCAAGCCTCTTATGCCAAAGATCTAACTCAGAGATCTTATGTCCTCCATAAGTGAACAAGGCATGACCAACATTACCTTGAATCTTCAATGTGAACAATCTTCCTTCTTTCTTCCCTGAAACAATTTGTTTATACCCATTGCTAGGGTCTTCCACAAACACTCCTTCATTAGTGAACCTCACTTCATAACCTTTTTCCACAATTTGTCCTACACTTATCAAATTCTTAGGATTTGTAGGAACATACAAGACCTTACTCAATAAGGTGCTTCCATCCTTAGCCTTCACTGATCCAATTGACTTCACATTGTGCTTTGTGTTGTCACCTGTTTGAACAACATGATTAGATACCTTATTCTCCAAATCAGACATCAATGCTATGTTACCACTCAAGTGATTGCTACACCCTGAGTCAATGTAGAAGACTCTTTGATCTTCACTCTGCCTTTCACAAGTTGCATTCATTATCAATGTTGAGTCTTCCTTCTGATCTGAAGCATAATTGTAGTAGGTATTGTTATATTGTTGACTTTGGAAACCTCTACCTGCATTTCTTCCAAAGTAACCCCTACTACCTCTACCTCTGAAATTACCTCTTTGATTCCTGCCACCTCTTCCTCTTGAATTATAGTTTTGATTGTATCCTCCATTACTTTGAGTGTTATGCCAACAATCATTGGCTAAATGATTTGTCTTACCACAAATCCAGCAAGCTTTGGATCCATCTTTATTACTCCTGCCTCTTCCTCTACCTTTGCCACCTCCTCTTCCTCTTAGGAAGTTGGCTTGACTAGTTGTGCCTTCTTCTTCATTTGCTTGTTGCTTTCCTTTGTTAGTTTTCTTCTTGTCTTTAGAGTACATTGCATGACCTGCACTCTTTTCAACATCTCCTTTGATATCATTCTCAAAAGTTAGCATATGTCCTAACAATTGATTCAAATCAGGATTGAAATGATCCAATGAAAGTTCTGTGGACAAAATAAAAGGTTTCCACTTCTCATCACCTCTTAGTCCTGTGAGAATTTGCCTTACCAATTTATCTTCTTCAATGTCTTCATCCACTGCTCCTAATGCATCTGCAATGTCCTTCATCTTTGTCACATAATCAGATATTGATTGTGAAGCCTTCTTCTTGAAAGTAGTAAATTCTGCCCATAAAGATGCCTTTCTTGACTTTGTAGTGTTTTGGAAATGCTCCTCCAAAGCATTCCATATCTCACTTGCACTTTCAAGACCTCTAATATGAGGTAGCAAGTCATTGACTGCCATATAGATAATGCTCCTAGCTTGAGCATCTTTCTTCATCCAATTCTTCAAATCTGATAATTCTTCCCTAGTTGGAACACTAGGATCTCTGAATTGTGGCTTTTCTTCTTCTCCTGTAATGTAAGCTATCAAATCTTTGCTCATTAGATGAGCTTCCATCCTCATTGACCATGCAGGATAGTTTTCTCTATCCAATTTCTCTATCTGAAGAGAATCTCCCATCTTCCTTCACCTGTATTAACAAATCTTCAAACTTTATGAAGAATAAATGTACCTTGACTTCGAATATTACTTCTTCTGATCCTTTTGACAACTTCAATGTGTCTTCCTTCAAGCTTTCTTCAATCTTTGTCCTTTTGGTCCTTCAAGATGTAAAGTTTGTATTTCTGCAGTAGTCGAAGTCTCCCTTTCCTTGATTCTGATGCTTCCTGCTCTGATACCACTGATGGAGAGTGTTAATCTCCAAAAGAACAACCTACTCTTGAACTTAGAACACCTCTATATCAAGAGTAAGTCAAAACCTTCACCAATTTAAGAGATCAATGACCAAATATCAAATTCTTGAACAAACTGTGAAGAAGGAAAATACTCAGAAAGTCTGCTGCATATATCTTTCTCATTGACTGAGTAAATGTGTAAAGTTTTTTATGAAACTTTGCACAAGGTGTCGCCTAAAGATTGTGCACCTTCTCCAAGTCAAGTCACTCCAAAAGATTCAGTAGATCTTGAGAAATCTACTTCACAAGTTACCTATGTCTAAATCTGCACTTCTGAGAAGTCGATTTGGACACCCCTAACTTCTTAGCTTTAGTTCTCACAATGTCAAACCCGTTTGATGAAATCCTTTTGGCTGTAGATAGCTTATCTCTCAACTTAGATTTTGAGCTATCATATGTGTAAAACTTTACACTGTGCACTGAGCACTACTCATTTCATTGAACTCGAAATCTGCACCTGTTTCAGGAGACTGTGAACATTCTTTACATATGAGTGCTCCTACACACAATTCTCTTAACCTGATTACAATTGGAAGCTAAAATTTTGTACAGAGGTTGGTCAACTCTAGACTTAGACTTGTACAAAAGCATTCCACAAAAGCTTTACCACAGAAGGAGAAGACACGAAAACTTCGGGCGCAACTTTTCTTCTATTCCTCAGAAAATCAGAATTGAGTTGTGAGAGAGACTTCTTCACATTCCTATGAACTCTAATGAGTCTTACAACTTACAAATGCACTATTCTCATACTCTCCTATTGTCTTCTCTATTGCCCCGACATTTTTCCAAAGTATTTATAGGCAAATATGTACAAGCTTATAACTAGACAAAAGTATAAGTGATCTATGTCTTCACTAATGTACATATGTGTACATATCATTCATCCTGTGAATGTAACCACTTTCTTTGCTTCAAGACTTGATCTTATCTCCATCTTTTTGTCTTCCAAACTTCAATTGGTGATTGGTCTGCACCAACAGCCCGGTGAGACCCTTCTCTCTCAGGTACGGAGGATTGAAGAAGCAAGAGCGAGAGCTTGAAAATGCATGGTTCTGTTTTGGGGAGCGGTTGTAGATCCAATTCCAAGAATCGATACATGTATTCATTGGAGAGGTTTTCGAGAGAAGATAGCTATTTGAAGAGCTTGCAAGATTGAAGTGTTTTTGGGATTTTTAGAGTTCGACAGGAGTCATGATTGCATGTATGTTTCTCAATACTAAGCTAGTGGAAGGGAGGATTTTCCCAGATCTTAACTTATATAGTTAGCATGGCAAGGTCACTTTTCCTCTTCGCCATCAAGATTTTCTCTTTTTTTTCCACCATTGCCATGTTTGAGCCTCTCTCTCTCTCTCTCTCTCTCTCTCTCTCTCTCTACACCATCAGATCATTAAAGTTGGCCATGTTTCCAAGGAGAGTTCAAAAGAGACAATCGACTTTAACAAAACTTTAAAGTTGACCAAGTCATACTGAGATATTGAAGGAAGAAAGTGGAAGAAAATTGGGTAGACTCAGATTTTGAAGAAGAAAGTGAAACAAAGTCGACCAAAATTTTGCCCACTCTTAAAAGCATATGAAGTTTCCCATTTATTAGTAGTCAATTTTTTTCTACAACCAAAAAGGTCGTATGTTTTTTTTGTCTATTTTTTTGGAGGTTAATTTTTTTGGTCGAATTTTTTTGGGTTGATTTTTGGTCTATTTTTTTGGGTCGATTTTTTGGATTTGTTTGGACAATTATTTTTTTAAGGCTGATCTTGTGGTCATCTATAATTCGAATTTGGTAGTCCATTGTCTTCAATTGGTTGATTTGTTTTGGGTACTTAGTATTGCGTCGATTTTATTTTGAGAATGATTTCTTGGTCGATTTAGGTTGTCAAATCAAGTTTCCAATTTCTTTGGATCGAGTTTGGGAAGCACTTTGTATGGTTGATTTGTGGAAGTCCAATTTTGTGGTGTGTTTTTAGTCAATTGCTTGATTGGTCTCCATAGCCAATGTAATGGTAAATTTGACATTTCAGCAATTTCCCATTTCACCAATTTCCAAAGTTGCCTAATTTCCCATTTCACCAATTCCCTAAAATGTCTAAATTCTTAAGTTGACCAATTTTCCCAAGAAGTTGTCTATTTTTTAGTTGACTATTTTGTTGAGCTCTTAGTTGCTCAAGTTGAGCATTTTTATAAATTTAATCGACTTATCTCAAAAGTTGATCATTTTTATAAATTTAGTCTACTTATTTCAAAAATTGCCCTTTTTTCGAAATTTAGTCTATTTACTTCAAAAGTTGCCCATTTTATGAATTTAGTCAACTTACTCCAAAAGTTACCCATTTTAATGAATTTAGTCGACTTACTCCAAAAGTTTCTCATTTTTGTAGTCTACTTTTTAAGAAAATGGTCTACTTCTGATTTAGTCTACTATTTCACTTGAAAAAGCGGCTCTGCACATGGACTAAATTTTCAGCCACTTGCACGTGGAGGACTGATGGATGGTAGATGGAGCCGAATATCGGAATTCAGAAGATAGTGACGGTAGGAAAAGTGGACCAAGAAGGAAGTTTCTAGAGTGCCAAAATTGTCAGTGAGTCTCAAAGGAAGAAACTAATTTTGTCCCCTTTTGCTACCCTTCACTCCTATCAATCCCATAGGAAAACTATATAAGAAGACCTCTCCATCAAAGAAAGGAGAAGTTGAGAGACAGACGGAGGGGACACAAGACCTCTACATAGTGTGTAGAGAGGGGAGTCCCTTCCTTTGCTACCCTTCACTCCTACCAATCCCACATAACAACTATATAAGAAGACCTTTTCATCAAAGAAAGGAGAAGTTGATAGATAGGTGGAGGGGACACAAACACAAGATCTCTACATAATGTGTAGAGGGGGGAGTCCCTTCCAGCTTCTCCTAGGGGTGGATTGTAGATTGAAGCATGGATTTTTTATTTTATTTTTATTGATCATCAGATTATTTTTTATTGGAAGAAATTCTTGTCTATTTACTCTTACTTTTATTTCAAGTCATTGTTTGTTCTTGTTAGAATGGTTTCTACAAATAAGATGGTCGCATCTCATGTAATGTTTTTTTTGAAAGAGTCCTAGAATCAGTGATGTTCCAAATCTTCAATAAGGTGCATAACCAACCAACTGCTGTTTTTTTGGTGTGTGCCTGAGAGAGCTTAGGGTATCCCTAAAGAGACCCCCCTTGAGTAGAAGGTGCCCTAAGAGATTAAGCATTCATTTTTTCCTCTTCAAAATGGCGTCCAAGGATCTCCCTTCTTCAAAGGGAAGGTTCTTCTTGAAAATCTGCAATGCTTCTTGAGGTTATAATGGAAAAGGAAACCATCCATTTTCTGTTCCTCCCTAGTGATTCCTTGTACTTCGTTTAAGTCATATGGTGTACCTGATTTCTAGTACCAAATGCACTTCGTTCTGTAGAAGATAGGTAGGACAGTTGGTTTGCAGGATGCATTGGACGTGCCAAGAGAACCTTGTATGTTCATGATGTAGACAACCTCTCCCAGAATGTAAAAAGTTTGGGCTCAAAATAATGATCACGCATTGGAAAATAGGCAACTTCTAGGTGACAATGGCAAATGAACACATGATAAATTATGCAGTCCCTAGAGATTGGCACCTTTGTGTCTTGATCCGGAATGAAACGATGTAAAATGAGAAAATCTCCGACTTCCACCACAATTCCCTCAGACTTTCCCCTTGCAACCGGTAATGAGGCAAAGCATGATACAACTTTCTGTTGGTAACATATCATAACAAACTTGCATTGTGAGAAGTTTTCAAGAGTAGTTATGATAAAAGAATGCACCTACCTGGTCTCACTATCATAGATGAAGCTGTCAAGATAGCAGACGTCTTTTAGAGCACTGTACCAGCTTTTGATTTTTGCAGCATCACACCTTTTCACTTCAGATAGGTGCCTAACCATCTCACGTTGCACGCCATAGAAAACAGGTATGACTTTGGGAGGTGGATTAGGTGTGCCCAAGAGACTCGTGTCTTCATGATTTCAACGGTTTCATCTAGGTACCACCTAGAACTTGCAAAATCTTGGCTTAAAATTATAATGAACATATTCAAGCTTTCTATGGCACCATTGATCTCAGATTGTACATCTTTTGCCATAGTCATCTGGTAAGATACAAAGCACGTAGTGCCCTTGGACATAAACATGATGCGTAGAGAGCGCACAAAGTTGCTCTTTGTTCCGGTCCTATGGCAGACGAACACATCATATTCTTGACTCATCATGGTATTCTTCCTTGAGCCTCTTAACTTCTCTCTATGCCTTCTACGAATTCATAAAAAACACCATTGCTTCCTCCTTTGTCATGCAGAATAGTCACTGCCAACTCTTCTATATGACTAAGTTACTAACTACCCAGTAATGTGATAAGCTTCCTGTTTAAAAGAGCGGTTTGTTACTCTGATGCTAGAAGATACATAACCATAATTGAGGCCCATATATTTATTTATGGGATAGAGATACTTGTGAACTTCAGTTTCAAGCTCTTATTAACCTGTTTAGGATGTATTACAGAAATATAGCCTGAACGTCTGTGAAAAAACAGCATAATACCTGAAATCAACACTGAATTTTCCTAAAATCAGAGTCAGAATAAGTACTGCGGATGCGTAAGGACGAAATAAAAGATTATAAGTAATTGAGAATCGATCTTACTTCTTATTAGATGTTATCGATGCATCAGAACTTACCGAAATTGAAGATCAGTTTGATTGGCAAGAAATCATCAGAATTCTAATCTTTGCAGAGCTGGATCTGCCATGCTGCTTGATCGTGTTACAGCTTCTAAGGCACACACTATTGACTGTGGACAGGATTACCGCTCTAACAAATATACACATCAATCTCCCAATACGTATTACCTCTGTAAGATACACATCAATCTTCTCAATCGTAGTACCACTATTATATGATAGCTGACATACAAATAATTTCTGCTTTCCCGAAAGGCATAGATGTGAGATCGATATTCTTTCTTGAGCCTCTTAACTTCTCACTCGGACCTCACATTTGAATCCTTAAAAAGTTGGACCTTCAACGCTATTCGAGTGAGCAAGAACGAGAAGTCTGATGTCGCATAACCAGGAAGGAAGGGAGGCGTACATCGCAATTGATGCTTGGGGACTCATTCATGGCTCCTGCGCGACGGATACATGGCGTCCGTCGCGATTGATAGTGACTCGCGACGACTGATACAAGGCACGATTGATAGGGGGTCTGACCGCGATGGATACACGGCGTCCGTCGCGACGATTGACATGCTGAGTTGGCAGAAGGCGCGCGATTGACAGAACGGCTCTCTATCCATCGCGACTGACGGGAGGTGTGGCCTGAGTGTCTATCGTGGGCCTGTACATCCATCGCGGGTGGGCCGGAGCGTCCATCGTGGGCGGGCCAGAGCGTCCTTCGCGACTGTGGGCCTGGGTGTCCATCGCAGGCCTGGGCATCCATCGTGGCTGTCGATCGGGCCTGAAGCGTCTATCGATCGTACATCCAACACGCGCATCCTTCCATCCATCGCTTTCACACGATCGATTAAAGATTTCGGCGACTGATTGGGGCTCTTTCTCACGGGCCACGGCATCTACATTATTCTCTCAGAACGTGTACTTGCGGGAGTTTCTGTCGATCGGGTCCTATTTCCACGACTGACTGAAGGGCCATCCATCGCGATGGATGGATGGCGTGCAAGCGATAGACTTCTAAAGAGATAAATAAAAAAAAAAAGGGAAAAAAAAAAGAAAAGAAAAAGAGAAAAGAAAAAAAGGCAGTAGAAGAGAGAAAAGAAGCGAAGAAAAAGAAGAGAAAAAAGTAAAAAGGAAAAAAGAGCTATGTAGTAATGCTCAGATGCTCCAAGGTTTCCAAAACTGATTGTAACCTTTCGCCTGAGTGCATACCATCTATCGTGATTTTGGGACGCGACAGACTTCTTTCACTTTCCCTTATGTCAGGCGGACCCATGCTTCTCGCGCGCGGGGTTTTCACTCGTTGAGATTTAAGTTTTCAATCGGAGTGTCCCTCTTTTGTCATGGATTTGGCGACCCCCTCTCTTGTGAGAAGTAACCTGGCCCCTCCTCCCGGGGAGACCGATAACCTGGCCTCTTTGCTGGAGGGGGGTTCGTGTGCCGCCCTAGGGGCCTTTCGAGAGTGCTGAACCCCCCTTGGTCTCCCTCAATAGATCCACAATTTTGTCAACACAGGAGGAGCTCAAGAAAGTTTGCCTCGTCGGCCAAATGTTCGGCCCTAAGCCCCCGCTCGAAACTGTGCGACAGTGGCTTCGCAACGAGTGGTTCCCCCGTGGGCTAGTTGTTTGTAAGTGCCAGTTCTTACCGGTAAGTCACTTGCTGCTAGTCTTTGAAAATGAAGATATGGCGTTTCGAGCCCTTAGTGTCGGAACTTGGCAACTCGGCCGGGCGACCCTGTGCCTATTCAGATGGTCCCCTGATTTTACTCCCGACAAATCAAAATCGCTTCGGTACCCTCTCTGGGTTGAGCTCCCTAACCTGCCATACTTCTTGTACAACTTCGTGTGGGACATCGTTTCTCCTATCGGCAAGCCGTTGGCCTCACGCGAGGACATTGGTGGTCTCATTTATGAAGGTGCAAGACACTCGTTCAACGCTCGGTGGCACCCTCAAATCTGTGTCGAGGCTGACCTCAGTATGCCACTTCCATCGAAGATCAAACTGGACTTGGGCGAAGGGGATGTATGGGAGCAAGACATCAGTTACAAAAACCTTCCCAATGCGTGCTTTCGTTGTGGCCAACAAGGTCACAGGATCAAAGATTGCCCTTTGAGACGAAAAAGCAAGCGAAATCAAGAAGCCCCCAAAAATGCTCAAGATGGCAATGGAGCATTGAATCACTCGTCGAAAGTAGAGGAATTCAAGGGTCCCCTTAATCCAGAAGTTGATGCAGATGGGTTCATCGGCGAAGTCAGAAGAAGAAGGAAAAGAAGCCCTAGGGCAACCTCTGAGCGAAACAACATGTCAGTTACCCCCTCCAGCAACTTGTATTGCAATCTGGAAAAGGAAATCAATGAGTTTGACTACCCAGGTGGGAACCAACTTGAGGTGGACACCGACGTCAAAGGCCTAGAGATCCCTGACAGTAAAGAAACCTTGCAGGAGGGTTACACTACAAGCAAAGAAGACGGCTTTACCACTAGCAACGAAGATAACATGGATAGTGAAAGCTCCATCATCGGATCGACTATTCCGGAAAAGGAGCTGAAAACGGTGCCCAGTTCTTCCCAGCAGGAGGCATCCTGCAAAGGAAAACAACCTATGGAGCTACCGTGGAAAAGCCCCCACAAGAACCTAATGCTAACTCGGGATCCGATCCGAGCGAAAAAGAAAGATGAATCCAAGAAAAGGAAGGACAAAGCTCCCTCCCGCAAAGAGGGCTCACTACGACAATGATCATCATCTCGTTAAATGCTAGAGGGCTAACCGACCCCTCAAGAGCGATCATCATTGGTCAATGGCTTCGCGACATTAGCCTAAACCCAGATTTTATATGTATTCAAGAGATTAAAATTGACGGAGAAGACCTCCAGAAACGGCTTAGACAAGTCTCCTCGACCCATGTATGGATTCCAACGGCGCATCAGCGGGGGTCCGGAGGAACGGTAATCGGTAATAATCAACTCTGGTTTGAAAAGCTTGAGAACTCCTTTGAAGATGAATGCCATCGATGGATTGCTGTTTCTTTCGGTGCTCCCTTTTGTTTTACTTTAGTTTCTTTGTATGCCCCTAATGGGGAGTCAGAGAGACTTAACACTTGGGCCTCCTTGGACTCGCTCCCCCACAACGTGCTTATTTGTGGTGACTTCAACTTGGTCGAGGACCCTATGGACAGATGGATGGGCAAGGGTAGGGTCATTGATAGTCGGGAGAAAGAAACGTGGGACAAAACTAAACTACACTTGGATTTGGTCGAATTCAAAGACTCGAAGGGCTTTACTTGGTCAAATCTCCAAGCAGGCGAGGACCTGAGGAAAGCTAGACTTGATAGATGCTACATTTCACAGAGGTTTACTCATCAGTGGGGCCACCCTTCCCTCTCGCAACGCACCGTCCTCACCATCTCTGATCACTACCCGATCGTCATCACTTTTCATCCCCCTGCCAAGATCCGTAAGGCTCCGTGGTTCCATGCCAGTGTGCCCTCCTTCTCTCTCCCCTTCGTCCATCAAGAAATTTCTGATGTGTGGAAGGAGGCATTCGCTTCTGGCTTGTCCCCTACCAAGTGTTGGAGAAGTGCGGTCGATAAGTCACGACAGATCATGATTAGATCCAGGAAGATGCTAGAGACTGTGCGGCGGGCTCGTAGAGAAGCTCTATATCATAGACTCTGGCGGCTCGAGGAGGAAGTGAACAAAGGAAAATCTCAAGCCCAGAAAGGACTTCGAAAAATCAGAGCGCTGCTGAGATACGAGGAAGAGATACAAAGGAAAAATTTGCAAATTTTCTTCAAGGAGTGGTGGGCTGGCAAAGCCGACAAACCCACCAAAGAGATGTGCCGAATCCTCAAAAGGGAACACAACAGAGAATCGATCCCCTTATTGCTAGATGCAAATGGCAATGTATGCAATACGGAAGAAGATAATTTTGGGATCATTGAAGGGCACTTCACGAGACTCCTGGGGACCTCAAACCCCCTCTCCCACCATAGAAGGGACTGTATGGCAGCCATATCTCGGGTTTCCCCCCACAGGATACCACCCAACCTTCACTCTCTGCTTCATGCCTCTATCTCTGAAGCCGAAATCATTGAGGTCATTGATGGCCTCCCCTCAGGTAAAAGCCCGGGACCCGACGGGCTCACTAATGAGTTCTTTAAATCCTTCAAGTTGGTGGTTGCCACCCCTCTTCGTTTGGTTTGGCAAGAGGCACTCAAGTTTGGCATGCTTCCTTCTTGTCTCAACAATGGCATCATCAAGTTAGTACACAAAAAAGGGGAAAAGAACAGAATAGAGAACTGGCGTCCCATTACAATGCTCCAAAGAGGATACAAGATCATCGCCAAACTCATTGCCAACAGAATCTCTTGCCACTTGAGAGCGTGGTTAAGCGAGGACCAAAAAGGTTTCATCAAAGGCAGGTCAATCTTGGAAACCATTATAGATATCTGGGAAGGTCTTGAATTTGCAAATGAGTCTAAACAAGAAGTTGTTTTCCTCAAGATCGACTTTGATAAAGCCTACGATAGGCTAGAATGGGACTATATTCTACAGTCGCTACAAGATCTTGGATGTAGTCAGAAATTCACCAAGATGATCGCGACCCTTCTCGGAAACGCAACGACCCAAATTAACATTAATGGAAATCTTTCGAAGGTGATCAAACTTAGAAGATCTATCAGACAAGGGTGCCCATTGGCTCCCCTTATCTTTGCCATTGCCACGGAAGGACTTAGCAGGCTGGTGGAGCATCAGGTGGAAGCTGGTAACATTAAAGGCCTTCGTGTGCCGCATGACAGATTACCATGAGACTTTTTGCCGATGATATGAACGCTTTTGTGCACAATGATAGTACCAGCCTTGAGACATTCTGGAAGTGTCTTGCTACTTTTTGTGAAGCCTCTGGCTCCATAATCAACCATTCTAAGACCGCCTTTAGAGCTATTGGTGGGTCACAGCCCGACCTTCTCATTGATCATGGCTGTCAAATCATTCCGTAGGGCCAAATTTTTCGGCTTCTTGGGATTCCCTTGGGGTTTGGCGTCTCTATGGAACAGGGGTGGAACTGGGTGCTTGCCAAACTCGAAAACAAGCTTAACTATTGGAGAGGTATGCAAATCAATCTTGCTGGTCGTGCTATGGTTATCAACACGTTCCCCTTATCATCTACCATTTATTTCCTTTCTTGTTGGAGACCGAAAGATCATGATCTGTCCAAACTGGAAAGTATTTGTAGAAACTTCCTTTGGACGGGTGACCACAATAGGAGGGGGGTGCCTAAAATCAAATGGTCCATCTGCACCAGCCATAGAGATAGTGGGGGACTTGGTATCTTGGACATTGGGTGCATGGCTAACAAACTGTCGGCCAAATGGATGATTAAGGCTTGGTGCAACGGGGAGGCCTCGTGGGCCAAGCTGATCTTCAGAAACAAGAATGAGTTGGCGCTCATGGGTTTCCCCAATTGGAAGAATCTTGACATCTTCACCTTGCTGTTTTCCCCAATCCCCGTCTTCCCGAAAGGCTCTAATCTGGTGTGCTCCCTTTGGAAGAGTTGGAATAAAGTCAAAAGCTTCACAAGAATAAGTGAAGACTGGAAGTGGGCTGCCGGTATCAGACAAAACGACTCTATCTGGTTTCCGATCCATGGCATCCGGAGTGTGGATTCTTGGAACATTCAAAATGCCAAGAAGCTATGGAACAAAGGCTTCAAAAAATGGAAACATCTCTGGAAACAAGACACCAACCGCTGGATCAACTTTGAGGATATTGATCCTAGCATCAACATTTCGCATGAAGAATGGAACACTTTGCAAAGCAGATGTCTCGCCTGGGACCGACACAAAGTTCACCTTCTCATGGGACACGACATGTCGAGCTCGCTTGGTCTCAAATGGCACAATGGGAATAGCCTATCAAAAATCCCGAACATCAAAGAAACGATCGACTATCAGGTTAACCTCAACAAAAAGTGGTGCCTGTCATGGACGCGGCTTCGGTGGGACATGAAGTTCATGGCTATCTGGCACCCCCTCATAGAAATCAAAAAGTCTGTCCTCTTATGGCAAATTCTTCATCATGGAATCTGGACCAACCTTAAGGCTAGCAAAATTTGTGGGATCCCTCCCTGGTGCAAACGCTGCCACCGGTCTATCGAAGATGTTTCACACATCTTCTTTACCTGCCCCAACTCCAACAGACTCTGGCAAGTGGTTGGAAAGAGAATTAGACTTCAAAAACGTCTCAGCTGGCAGCAGGCCCTGCTGGGGGAAGCGATTGGCTGCTCCGCATCTCTCTGGAACGCCATCAGAGGGGAGGTCCTATGGAAAATCTGGCGGGAAAGATGTGCTTTCAACTTCGGTGACTCCCCAAAGGAGTGGTCAATTGAGAAATCGGTGTTCCTCCTTGGCAAAAGGATTGTCAACTGTAAAAAATCCCCCCCCTTTAGGCATCATCAAGTACTCCTTTTGATCGATAACAAGCTTAAACCCAAGTGGACCCCACATGAGGGTGATGAGAGGGTAATTAACCTTCTTTGTAATGTCATCTAAGCTCTGTAAAAGCTTCCCCTGCTTTGTGGGATTTGGGGGGTCCCGTGGGCACTAGTCCCCTTCTCTTGTACTTTTCTTTATTTAATTCAAGTCCGAGAGAGTAGGCTATTGCCGAACTTCCTTTATATTAAAAAATAAAAATAAAAAAATAAAAAAAATAAAAAATCCTTAAAAAGTTGATAATTACGTCCTTTTTCATGTAGAATATTCACTGCCAAATCTTAAGCTTCGAGATCTTTTAGAAGCTTCTGAGGGAAATAATCATACGTGAGGGGAAACAGTTTTATTTGTGAAGTTGCTGGCTGATTTTCTATCCTCAAATTCTTCGGCAGTTGGATCAAACATCCAAACAGGCAGTCGTGCATGGAATGGCCAACTACCTGGGAATTCGATAGACGTCCTCTTCAGAAGAGCAATTTTGTACTATGGTGTTAGGAAAGATACATCATTTAACCAATCCTATATATTGATTTAAGAAATAGAAACATTGGTGAGCCTCAGATTCAAGCTTTTTCTTAACTCTGCAATGTGTTAAAGTCAATACTGAGTTTCCCCACCACTGGAACAGATACTATAGTGTCTATAGACACATCAGACTGAAGTGTATGGTTGGATTGATTTAGAATAGAGTGATGGAAATTGTAAGCACTCTCCATCAGATATTACAGACACGTCAAGACTTCACTTGAATTGATGTTTAATGTGGTTGAGAATAAATCACCAAAGTTTTAAGCTTTGCCATTTGGTTGGGTGCTCCTCACCCATCCTATCTAGGCATACAATATTTTTCATTTCCTTTACTTGAATACAAATTTTCCTCGCTTTCAGAAAAAAATAAATGACAAGGCTCGCATGCATTTAAATAAATAAACAGATCAATCTCCCAAAACGTATTACCTCCGAATTATGTACACCAATCAACTTATATGCGGTACCTCTGTTATATGCTAGCTGACACAGTAAGATTTTTTGGTTTCCGTCAGTGGCAGAGATCTCAGATTGAAATTACCTCATTTCCAGCCAGCAAAGGTTTTGCCATGTTTTGATATGCAGTTGGGGGGTTGTGGTAGGTAAGCAATGGCAGAAATATCAAGGGAGCAAAGGCTCTGCTGCGTTCTGATGTGCAGCTAGAGGCTGTGCTAGGGATTTCCAACTAGGAATAGAAATGAGCATGAAATGATAGCCTGTAGATAAAGAAAATGAATTATGCTTTGCACATGTCACACCATAGAATAGGTAGTTAGGCCATAGATTCTCTTATATGCTGGCTGAAACAACATTTTCTGGTTTTCTTGAATGGCAGAGGTCTGAGATTGAAATCGCCTCATATCCAGTGAGCGAAGACTCTGGAATTCTGATGTGCAGTTAGAGGTTCTGTTGCAGAAATTCAAGTAATGGCAGAAATTTCCAGGGACTGAAGACTCTGCTAAGTGCTGATTTGAAGCTCTCACATTGTTGTCAATATAATATGCCCCATGATACCATAGATAAGTCTGTCCTGCTCTGGTGAAAGGAGCTAAGCTGAACTTGTGTGTGAGTTTTAATACACATTGTTATTCATGTAAAGGAGCCAACTAAAAGCAAAGCATTTCTGTAATCTGGGAAAAGGTTGTAAACGACAATTCCTCTGATCACTTGTAACTACAAAATATACACATGGAAAAACACTCCTTGGGTCTGAAAGAACGTGAGATACTATACTATCAGATGTTAGGTGATGTGATAATTTTTGCAAACAAAAAGCTGAATTGTAAGAGAAAATTTTAACAGAATTTCTGTCACTATTTCAATATGAAAATACAGTGACAAAAAAATTTCCTTTGGATATGAAGGAGCTTGAGATACTAAACTACCATACATGAGAAGATATGATCTATTTCTTTTAGAGCAAGCTATCATTGTGGTTCCTATATCAAACCATACTAGCTTTAATGGAAGGGTTGATGCAGATAAGACCCATGGCAATACTTCATATATTGCTACGGACAAGCAAAAGAAAAGGGGGGTGAAATTAGACACCATGGAGTTTGTAGGTTTAAGGATTAATAAGTAACACATATGTGTCAAAGGTATGTTGCTCTATATCTATAAGAATGTTAGTTATTCTGTTAATACCGCACCTCTGCATACGTCTGAGATGCATGTTGATAGATGATGGAGAATATGCACCGCAAATTTCACCAAAAGCACAATAGATCCTCCCTAGGATCTTTCACTTGGCTACCATAGTAAAGCCAAAATATAGAGTTTCCACAACTCATTTAGAAATGGTTCCAAAGACTCTGCACACACAAACTTCGACCCAATGGATTCCAAACAAACTTTGAATCACTTGATTTGGATTTTGGTATGTCCACAGTTGGCGTGGGTGTATGTGTACACTAACATGAAGTCAACATGGGTGTCTATAGAGTCAACATGGGTGTCTATAGAGTCAACATGGGTGTATGTGTACACTAGCAGAAAAGGTTGTACCTAAAGATTGCAGAGATGAAGTGCAAAACCAATGGAGGTCCTTATCCACTCAATGAGGAAGTGGACAATCATAAATCAATTACATAATTGTTTCTTATCAAGGTACAAAGCAATTGAGGAAGACAGACCACTATGAGCATTCACATAGATATACGGATGATAAAATGTTTGCTTTTCTGTAGAGCTAGGCTAGGGGGGGATAGCTTAGCAAGAGGGCAGCTTGATTAAATTAAAAGTAGTGCTAATGTCAAGCATAATACATGTGAAAGAACCCGTGACTCAATTCCAAGCAATGCATATACATTTGAAGCAAATCAAGTGGTTGATTTGCCTCCCAAATCCACCTAAAAGTAGTCTTGATTTGTTTCACCAAAAGTAGTTGGTCTTTCGTTGGTTTGGACTTGTAAAATCACTCTCTTTTGACTCTCCCAAAGTGTAGGATGATGTGGCATAAACTGTTCGGGTCCATTCATCTACTTGAGCTTGCCTTCCACCTTAATCTCTAACATTTCCCCTCAATCTCAAGCATTATTGTATGCATGATGCATCTATATTCTTCATGTTTGCTACCTCTTTGAACTTCACAAGCTTGATTGAATCTAAGAACTTGGTCATGCTGTCATCCAATTGCTCTTTAGTGTTGATGTATTGAATGTCCACTTCTTTGGGTAGTATGTTCTCTCGAATTAAGTGATGGTGGGCCTCTTTACACTTGCTTCTTGCATGGAACATTGGGTTATTTGCAAGGTAGATGCTTGAGATATTATCTCCAAAAAATTGGAACACTTTAGCTTGAATCTCCAAGTCATTGAATAGCTTCGAATGCTACATGATCTCACATGTGGCAAGTGCGAATGCTTTGGACTCAGCTTGTGTAGAAAGTCAAACTCTTGATTGCTTCATTGAGCTCCAAGAAATGACTTTTGTACCTAGCATAGACACATATCTTGAAGTGCTTCTCTTATCCTCCCTGGAGGAAGCCCAATTGACATAATTGAAGGGTTTAATTTGCAATCCATCTTCATAATGATAGAGTAGACCTTGATACATTGTATACCCGATGCACCGAAGTACTCTTCTACTTGCATTCAAATAATCATTGGTAGGTGCATTCAAAGATTGAGAAAGTACATCTTCTATAACATATCAATTCTAGTCTAGTAACTGTGGCATAATTCATACCTCCAAGTATGTTCCTATACATGAAATGTCTTCAATTGGTTGTCCTTCAAATGCGCATAGCTTTGTATTTGGATCTCTAGGCCATGTGAGTGGCTTGCATCCATCCACTCATACCAAGGTATAGAATATATCTAGCAAATACTTCCTTTGAGCTAGTACCTTCTTTCACATGATGACTTCGATCCCAAGAAAATATTTGAGAATCCCAAGAATAGAGATATATAATTCCCTTCCAAGCTTTGCTTTGAGGGACTTACTTGCATCCCTACTACCTATTAAGATTAAATCATCTCCATAGATACATATGTAGACTCTTTCCTCTCATGAGGTTTAGAAAAGGGTTTGCATCACTTGGGTTGTATCCAAACCTACAAACATACTCCACTAGTATGTGGTTCCAAGCCCTTGGAGTCTGCTTCAGACCACATAATGTCAGAAATTGATCCACAGGGATCAGTCCATTTTTGATCCACAGGGATCATTGATCCACAGAGATTAGTCCATTTTGTATTCCAATTTCTCAGAGGAGAATGAAATAGTCAGAGGGAAATGAAAGGTTTGTGTGCCAGATTCCTAGGATTTGAGAAGCAAAGTCATGCATGATAACCATGATGTGCCTTGCATAGGACATCTAGGTGTTGACCGTATATATATCTTGTTAGAAGAACATTTTGGTGGCCTGGATAGCCAGAGATGTCCACAATTATGTTCAACAATGCTTTATGTGTCAAGTCAATAAAGCAAAAAGGATAAAGACACCAGGTCTTTTGCATCCTTTATAGATTCAAGATCATAACTGGGATACTGTATCCATGGACTTCATAGTCGGGTTACCGTGGACCCAAAGGAAGCAGGATACTATCTCAGTTGTGGTAGACAGATTGAGCAAGATGGCTCATTTCATACCCATGCAGGAGACGATAGAAGCTCCACAGGTAGCGGAGTTGTTTATCCAGCATGTCTTCAAATTGCATACGTGAGTAATGGTGATCATCCTCGGACAAATGGTGAGACTGAGAGGGTCATTCAGATTTTAGAGGACATGCTGAGGGCATATGTGTCTGAGAGATAGATAGATTGGGATAGCTATTTGCCACTAGTTGAGTTTGCTTATAGCAATAGGACTCACAAGGTGACATGTATGTCTCCTTTTGAGATGAACTATGGCATGAATCCCAATGCTCCCAGTACCCTAGACATTCCAAAGAAATGTCCTAATGCTTCAGATTTCTTAGCGAATGTCCAAGCAAATTTAGATATAGCTAGAGCCAACATGCAGCAAGCAGCTAATAGGGCTAAAGAGTGGGCTAAAGAGTACATTGATAGGAAGAGATATCCTAGATCCTTTGAGGAGGGAGACATAGTATTTCTTCAGGTACTATCTAGATCTACTTCACTCTCCATAGGGAAGTGTGGCAAGGTTTCACTAAGGTTTTATGGACCTTGAAGATAGTTAAAAAGCTAAGTGAAGTTGCATGCCGATTAGAGCTTCCTCCAGATTGCAGAGTGTATCCAGTGTTTCATATCTGTAAACTTCGAAAGTATATTTCTAGGGAGGATAATCTAATCAAAGGTATTGTTTCTTTGCAAGAAAGTAACAGCACATATCATTCTCCAAACAAGATACTAGATCGGAGACAAAAGCGATTGAGGAATCGTGTCATCTAGGAGTATCTGGTAGCCAGGAGAGGATTACCACTTGGTGACCCTACTTGGGAATCAGAAGCTCTGGTTCGCAAGTACTTTCCCTCATTGATCATTGAGGACAATGATCTTTAGGAGGAGGAGAGAGTGTTAGAAATTGATCCATAGGGATTAGTCCATTTGATCCACACGGATCATTCATCCACAAGGATCATTGATCTACAAGGATTTGTCCATTTGATCCAGAGGGATCAGTCCACATTGATCCAGAGGGATCAATCCATGTGTCTTAGGGACAAGGGCAAGCTAGCCAAGGTCCCAAGCTCGGTGGATACCCTAAGGTTTGTTGGTAATAATGGGAAGTACTTAGATAGTAATGGGAATAAGTGTTGCATGATGACCACATGTTCACACTAGACTATTCCAGATCATTGCTATTTTTAGAGCACATCGTTGCTATTTTTAGAGTACAAGAGGGTATATATGGATGGGAGGAGAGTCACACACACATCATTCAAGTCTCTTTCTAACACATCAGACTTTCTTTAGGTTGCATGTACTCATGATGTTTAGGATTGCCAAACCCTAATGGTCGTGTCACGTAGACTTCTACAAATCACCATATAGAAAATCATTTTTTACATCCAATTGAAATGTAGGCCAATGAATTGCTATGGATGCTACAGTGAAATCTCTTGTGGTGGTCTTTTGGTAATAGGATTGAAAGTATCTTCATAGTCTATGCCATTGGATTGGGCGAACCCCTTTGCCATCAAATTTTACTTGTACCCAGCTATGGAGCCATCAAGATTCCTATTGATTTTGTACAACCATTCATTTCCTATTACCTTCATTCATTTTTCATTAGGACTAAGCTCCGTATGTGGTTCTCCTTTAGAGCATTCATCTCTTCGTCCATTGGTTTCTACCACTTGTTTATGTCCTTCGGCTCTTTATATGGAGACGGATCTCTATTCTTAATCATATTAGACATATATGCATAATGTAACTTAACCTTGAAACTGAATAAGATAATTAGGTTGACTCCCTTTCCTCGCCCTTGGGTGGAATGAACCTCCTTTTCTTTGGCATTTTGATCTTTGCCTTTGATGTCGCACCTCTCCCAATGATTGGATCATTATCGTCTTCCACATCACTCCCTTCTTCATCTATCTCCACAAGTCGTGGCTTCGCTTTGATGTTATTCATTGATTGGTTGGTTGAAGCTATTTCTCCCCACTTGGATGTCATGCTTGAACCTTCAATCATGGTTGAATTGCTTGGTCCGCTCAATTCTAAGCTCTCTTGCATACTTGTTTCATGACTTCTTTCTGCCTCTTCTATGTCTTCTCCTTGCAACATAACTTTGGGATGATACTTGAGTTCCTTAGTGTTAGGGTTATAAGATCATACCCTTGCTACTATAAAGAATAGCCAATAAAGATGCATCTCTTTTCCTTAGAATTTGGCATACCTTCGAGTTCCTATGGGACATGTGTATAATAGACATATCCAAATATTTTTAGATGAGAAGGGTCTTGCTTTCTCCCACTCAGTGCTTCTAGTGTCATGTCATGTACCCCCTAGTTCGGCACCTATTCATGAAATATAATGTAGGAGAAACAACATCTAATTGATAGAACAATGGAACATGCATTTCATTTTGCAATCACTAGATAGATCTTGGGTAGCACTTTGCAAATATCTGCTTAAAAATTTATGCATATTTTGACCAAGTTGACTTGTTGAGTAGTCTTTGACCTTTGAAAAAGTATGCAAAATATGAATGATTCTCTTGTGGAAAGTTCATTTCCAACAAAAGTTTCATTCCAAAATAATTAAATTGCACCCTTCTAAACAATATTATATATGGAAAAAAGGAACTTTTTGATTATTCATTGTTGATATCATTGATTTCTTGTCATTACATTTTGGTATAGTAGAAGAATGAAGATCAAGAACATGTAATAAAAGAAATCTGTGAACTCTCTTTACCAATCCATTTTTCTTTAACACCCTCTTTGTCCCTCTCTCTCTATTTAAATTTATCATGTACTAAAAGAAATACTAATTTTAAACTCATTTTAGATGGAAATCAAATATTATTGGGGAGGGATCTCAAAAAGAAAGACAATCCTCCACTCTTTGATGTATCACATGTACGACATTTTCAAGTTCACTTATATAGTTGAGACAATGTATGCATAAACTCTTTATTTATCCCCAATATTCGTTTATTTTGTATAAACTCTCTATCTGTCTTCCTATGCATTTAAATTTTATCTTTCATGCTTTTTTATGAGAGAATAGATTTCGAGATAATGGTGGGAAAATGAAATGCAAGCAAACTAAAAATTCAATTACATTTATCATCTATTGCATTCTATTAATAATGGGAAAAGGAATGTGAACCGATACTAAAAGGCCATGCAATGATGAACGGGTCTTCTTTTTCACACAATTCCATCAAAATTATGGTTTTCCACAACTTACAAGTCAAGTCGATTGTGCACACTTAATCATCTTACTTTACTATGCTCACAAGCATAGGTAGAGATTAGACATTTATTCTCCAATTTACTTAGGCATTTCTTACCCATTCCATAGGAGGCTTGTGGAACCATACAAGTCCACTCAAGTCTTCATCTATAAAAAACCACACAGGCTCAAGAAAGCTCCTTTTTCATCATTATGATGCACATCAAAACTGATTTTGAGCACATCAAAGATTTTTTCTTTATCTTTTGAAGATATTTCAAGTTTTCTTCTTAACATTCTTTGTCAGAATTATCAAAAAGATTGGAGGTTGTAACAATGGAAGCCCATTAGATGCTTCAACTATCCTTTGTTATAATTCCTAGAGGTTTGTAGGTGGCTTTGATTTCATAGAGCATGCCAATAAAACAACCACTTTGACATCTCAAGTGGTGGAGTTGAAAGTACACAAGAAGGAGGGGCAACTATGCCTAAAACTTCAGGAAGGGATTCAATTTCAAGTCAAGGCCTAGATGCAACAACATTATCTAGATATAGAAAAGCTTTGACTAATAAATATGTACATCACCTTACCAATATCAAGAGTGGAGGGATAGCATGTATCAATTTGGAGTGAATAATTGGAACGATAACTCACCAGTCTCTTATAGCTTTACTTATTTCCTTCTTTTGATTGGAAATGGTTACTCAACATCAATAGAAGAGCACATAAACAAATTTAAGAGTTTTTTAGCTCAATTAGATGGGATGGAGCATCCAATCTCAGACACTATTGAAGTGGCAGTCCTTTTGAAGAGTCTACCTTCTTCATATAACATGTGAAAAATTAAACAAGTACCTATGTTTAAGTACTTAATACTTACATAATAACATAAATAACTAATATATTACATACCTTTCATACTCCCCTTGTGTCATGTTAGGAGGAGTTTGTTAGAAATGTGATCAACCATCCACAAGGGAGCTCAAAATAAAAGGTCAAAGTTTGTTCAAAAAGGTCAAACTTGTCAATTTTTTATAGGAATTTTTATTACATATTCTTATAGAGCTCATTGAGAGCTATCCAAACCATACATAAGACTTGGCTGTTTGTAGAAAATTGATGATCAAAAGTCAAACCCTAATTTGAGGTCAAAATTGAAATGTATATGTTTAAGGTCAAAAGCAAATGGTACATGGCAAAATCTCAAGGCACTTGATCCAAGGGTGCATAATAAATCAATTTGGTAATTAAAAAACTATAAAATATACCAAAAATTAGGGTTTTGGTTGTTTTGCCACATTTTGCAAAAAAGTGCTTTTTCAGTTCTTCATGCATGATTTTTGTAAGTGGAAGCTGAGGCTATAAAAGGAGTATGGCAGGCCATATATATCACTTGTACACTAGCTTATGCTCTTGGCTTGATCACCTTAGAGCAACATCGTAAGTCATTGTATTTTTAGTCAATTTTGGAGTAATTTTGGCTCCAATTGCCATATCTTGTGCATATCTCTCTTGCGTCTCTCTCTCTATACTTTGTCCCTATAATAATTGTGGGCCTAAAAACAAGTATTTCATTATAAATTTTATCGAAAATGACATCACACATGTGTTGGTTTTTAAGCCCACAATGAATATTAAGACATAGAGAATATAGAGACAAGATGGAGAATACACATGACAAGAGAAAGATGAAGGAGCCAAGCTCAACATATTTTCCATACATATCAAATGATGAAGTGCATGAAATTATAAGAAGCATATACGGATGGTAGAAAGATAGACTCCTGCTGCTCCTTATATCTCCACAATCTCCATAAACGGAGGTCTCCTGCTTCATAATTGATGTTCCATAAAGCTATTGCCCACCATGAAGAAGATGATAGAAACAAAAACTCGACACCTCCAAGAGACGAAGGCGGCAAACCTTGCTCAACACCAAGGCTCCATGATTTCTTTAAATAGAAGAGCTTCCGTAGTTTTCTTTAAATAATGTTATGCTGCCCTCTACGAAAATCTGAAAAATCTGATTTTCATTATTTTTGGTGATAAAACTAAAGCAATACTTCCATCTTTTTCGAAAATTATATATAGAGCAACCACCTTTGCTTTATTAAGATCAAATCCTCATCATTGGATCTAAATAATAAAATCTTGCCATGTGTCAAGTTGATATTGACTATTTTAAACATGTTGAGCTTTGATAAAAAATTAGGGCTTGACTTTTGACTCTAAAAGTTTGGAGCAAATGCCACAAGTTCTAAATCAATAAATTGCTCTTCAAGAGTATTATCCATATCTGCTATTAGTTTGACCTGCATATACCTTTGACCAAAGTTGACCATATTTGATTTTTTCAAAATCTGAAGATTTTCAAAATATAGCGCCTTCACTTGTGGAAGGTTTCTTTTCTAGCTTCCTAATGTGACACAAGGGGTATGTGCTAGGTAGGTATATTTTCTTAGTTGATGATCACCCCTATACCACAAATCAAAAGGAGAAATCACACATCCCATAATCTTCTCAATCAAGTACTAGGAAGGAAGAGACAGACAAAAGGATGCAAAATATTGGATAGTGTATAGAATCAAGCATACTTCCTCAACTCTCAAGGTTGGCCAAACCTATCAAGTATCAGGTATGCCTTTATTTTTCAAATATGACCCATAGGATACATATACAATCTTGGAAGGAGTGGCTGCTTTTGGCATGCTCTTAAATTTGCCAATGTTGAATCCTTTTGAAACAATGGAAAGTATCAACTTTTCATCTTCAAGACATGTATCATTACTCATTGCTTCGTCTTGATTTAGTAGATGCACATCCAATCCGAGCATATCAAATGTTTCTCTCAATTGACTTAAGAAAGGTCATTTATACCCTCTCCGTTGGTGTAAAATATATTAAGCAAATCCCCTTTATTCTCCAAGGTCAACAAATTTATGAATATATGCACATTCAACTCTTGTACAATGTGTTGGGAATGACTTGCTACAACCACAAAACTGTTGTTCCTAAGTACACTCTTCAATTCTTCAAGCAACTTCTTTATCTTATCAATGTCATTCCCAAAATCATCAAGGATCACCAAACACCTCGAATTTTTCAAAACCATCTTACATCTTCTTACATCATTGCTGGATGAAATGGAAAGGAATTTTTCACACCATATTTGAGATCCTGCCTAGTTGGTAGAATTTCTTCATTACATTATTGAACTTTCAAACTCATGGAAGTTCCTACCCAATATTTCCACCAGCATATTGGAGAATTCAGATGTTTTGCAGCCTTAAATACCATTGAGAGAGACATGCATAGACACTTGTTCTTTATCCGACCACGTTTATTGATGATTCTACTAAGAAATTAATAAGGGAGTCGAAGTCATTGATGAGTTTGCTCAAAAACAATTATTGTTCGTGTTATTGATCTATACTAGGAGGGACATTATTGGTGCTCATATGAGAGATGTAGGCCATGCAGCCTTTTCATCTCATAGTCGAAGGAGAGGAGATCCCAAGAAGCTCTTTATAATGGTTGACTATGAAGTAATGGTTTTCATTCTTAGAGTTGTCTTCTTTACTAGTAGAATACTCATTTTGGGAGCTTCCATCTTCTTAAACCTTTGTATCTTCAATTTGACTAAAGTCACCTATGCAATTGACTAGGTTAATTTTTTTCTTGAGAATGAAGCTCTCTTTCTTCCTAAATGTTACTGTCTCATTATTTCTTTGAGTTTTTCCTTTCCTCCTTTGCAATGTGATGAAACCATATTTTTCTTGTCCATCCAACATAATCATTTGCAATATTCACCCAATTTTGATCATGATCCACGGTGGAGCAATTATCTGCTTGAGGCCTTGCCTTTTGTGCACTCTTTCTCATATGGCATTCCCTAGTCTTGTGGTCTTGGCTACCACAATGAAAGTGTATAACATATTTTTTTTAGATTTCTTTTCATATTGAAATAATATCTTTCAATATCTATATCATGATGTGAAATAAGAATTTTGACACGTTCGTTACTTTTATTTCTAGTCCTTTTTTCTATCATGTTGCTACATCCTTTATGACAAGAATGTCTAACACTGCATGGATCTCTAGTACTTGTAGTAGCCATAGACTTTCTACAAACTTATTTACTTGTAAGTCCTCCATCAATATCATTCTAGGTAAACATCTAACCTCATACACCCTTTTAAATGGATACATAAAGGTTATGCCACGTTGGTGGAAAGTGCATAATAAGAGAACTACTTTCATGTTAATATTAATTTACTTTTGGTCTTGCAACCACAATGATAAAGCTTGAAAATATTTTAAATGCTCTTTAGAACTACATATTTTCAACATCAAATAGACCTAGCTTCCTTCTTATGATTTCTATATAATTGATTTCATACTTGTTATAATGTCCATAACCCAAAATAATGAAATATAGATGAATTACTATGTTAAAAATATGGTTAATGTAACCATTTGATCAAGAGATTCACAATTATCATTGCCCATTTCTAAAGGTTTCTTTCCATGAACATCTAACAATCTCTACCTCCTTTGAATCAAGATATCATGTATTTGTTTTTTCTAATAGAGATACATTGAAATTATGAAAACTAAGGATTATAAGTTGGTCCTTGCCATGAACACTATATTTCTTTCTTGAACAATGCATATCTCCAAATCGACTAGAGTTTAAAACATATCTATAACCATGTCATTGTGTATTTACTATAAATTAGATAGAACTACTTGTAAAGATGATACATAATCAAGAATAATAACAATTGAAACTTGGACAAAATCCAATTTTTTTTGGAGTATTTTGGTAGGATTTTTCAAATACTATGGGAAAATTAGAATAAAATCCAAGATGTGAACTATCATAAATTTACAATTCATGAAGACTATGAAAGCCATATTTTTCATTGTTTTATGAACAAAATTTTTACTTTAAAAATCACTTCTGTATTTTGGACCATCATCAAATAAAACCAAGAGTGATCATTTTTAAACTAAAAAAAAGTCCATAAATTGCGTTATTTCCTTCTGTAAAAGTATTGGGTAATGACATAAGTAAGAGCAACAATAGACTAGGTCATGAAACATACTTTTATCATGAAAAGATCAGATATTTCTTCAACTAAATCACAAAAAAAAAGGTTAGATTCACAAGTTTTCAACCCATATTAACCCACATAGGCACTTTCACATAAACCAGACATAGTTTTTCTGAATGGGCTCCTACATATAATGTAGGTGCAACCATCACAATCAGAATTTCCTCGAGAAACCTATTAAGATAAAAAAATGAGTAGAGGAAGGCCTAAAATTATGATATGTGGAAGGATAATGGCTAAGAATGCATGTGTTACTATTAAATGTCTTAAAAATTGCCTTAAAACAAGCATGTGTGGAAATTTCAAAACTTTGTTCAAATTCTGATGCAAGAGTGCGTTAGAATAATATGAACCTATCAAATGTAGGGACAAAGAAAGATGTGAAAGACCATTTATGTCCAAAAACTATGGTTTGCGTTCTTTGTTGCCAAAAATGCATAGATTGATGAGCCATATGTGGTAAATGATAATCCAAGTTATGAAGGCCATATACAATTTATAATTGTATATCACGATCTTCTATGAAGACAATCTGAAAACGCAAGTGGTTCCCTCACGAAGGGAATGAAAACATTTTCATGCTTCTTTTCTCCATCTGAATAATCTAGTAGCATGAAGGGGACGTAAGGCTATCGAGCCTTCTTTGTATCTGATTTTGGTGTTTAATGGCCGTATTTATGACCCTTTATTGATTATTTTTTGTTGACGATCTATGTCTACTTAATTATTATGTTATAGATCTAAATCTTAATTCTAGATCCATTAATAAGAGGAATTTTTCCACTTTTCATGATGCTTTGTGCACCTTTGATATATACATGGTTCAAAGGGGTTGAAAATCGTGCACGTTTTCCTATTAATTATTGATTTAAGAAGCATATGAATTGGTCATTAGTCGAGTTATCCCAGGTACTCATGATAGTTAAACTCATTTGTAGTAAGCCATCAATGCCATATGATATTATCATAGAAGAGCTACCCTCGCCAATGATGCTAGTTGAGACACTCTTCTACTTGCTACATAGATTTGAGGATATGGACAATGAGTGCATAGTATATAGAGCCTTTAAGACATTATGGGATCTTGTAATATCAAGGGACACCTTGTGTGGTTTGCTTAGGATCGAGATATGGATTAGACATAGACGGATTACCATTGATAAAGTATGACATTGAGACTCCCACCTACTCACTCTCTAGACACGAGAGGAACATGATAGGAGATATGACACACACAAACACACACACACATATAGGACTTAGGTTAGTTTAAATGAGCTACTTACAATAGAAAAGCTCTATTGTCAAGAGCTTCTCTTGCAGATATCAGATCAAGGATTCATATTTACTCCACATTTCAAGAGGACTTATCTACCATATCATCTCCAAGTAGCCCTCAGACATCTCAAAGTATCATCACACCATTTAGAGATCGAGCATGGGTGAGCCAAGGGGATACCCAAAGAGGAGTGCATGCATCTAGTATGTTAGATGAAGGTCTAGAGTGGGGAGCATTTTGTGGTATGATGTCTAGAGTATTCAAACCTTAGAACATAGTTCTGATTAGAGAGGTCATTACAACATTGCATGACGAGCAAGGATCAAGGTTGACTTGGAGGCTTTCTCATGCTCGCACATCATAGATGTGATCAGTTGCTATAACCTAGAAAAATCAAGAGAAGAGTTATGCTACAAAGTATCACTGATTACTCCTAGAGAGTGGAGTCATGTGCGATTGTGTGGTCCATATTCTTAGATGCCTGATAGCATGACTATACGAGAACGAGATAATGAGTGTTGGAGTTAGACGTATACAGAAGCACGAGAACAACACAAGGAAGAAGAAGAAGCTTGGAGCACAACACACAATACTGAATGTATTACTAGAGAATGTACAAAGATAAGTAGCCCATTAGGGCAATGTGCATATATACAAGCGCGGGACAAACACCCTCCTAAAGAGGGAAAAAAGTTCCCTGACAGTCCTAAGATGTTCACACACGTCACTACCTAAATATATCAACAAATCCCCCCTGGAAGTGATGTGGTGAACAAGTAGTTGGCACTCATGTATAAGGAAGTGCCAAACTATGTGGAAATCAATCCACAAAAGGAAGTAAACCCAAAGCTTTGTGAAAAGCTTCAAACTTCTCCCTAGGTAGAGCCTTCATGAAAAGGTATGCAATGTTCTCCTGCCTGGGCACATATGCCAAGCTAATCTCCCCAGTAGAGAACCTCTTCCTAATATAATGATAATGCACCTCAATGCGCTTAGTGCGAGCATGGAACACAGGGTTCCTCGCAAGTGTCAATGCGCTCTGACTATCAGTGAAGATGGTGGTGGCAGAAGACTGACCAACATCCAAATCAGCCATAAGGCATCTGAGCCACACACACCCAACAGTCGCTGTGAAAGCTACCCTATACTCAACCTCACAAGTGGAAGTGGCCATAGTAGGCTTCTTCTTTCTCAACCAAGATATACATGAGCTACCAAGCATGAAGAAAATTCCACTAGTGGACACATGGGTGTCATAGCAACCAGGCGAGTCTGAGTCAAAAAAAGCATGCAAATCTGGCGGTAGTGATCCCCCCTTGGAATAAAACAACCCGAGTAGCCGAATACGACTCAAGTAGCAAAAGATGCGCTTAATTGCCTGCCAATGCTTGAAACATGGGCAATGCATAAACTTGCTCATTTGTGAGACAGCAAACTGAATATCTGACCAAGTAATGCATAAGTAAATCAGGCATCCAACAGCCTATTGATAGAGGATAGCATCAAATGCATCTCCAACATCATGAAGACTCAATCATAAACTTGTCTCCATAGGAGTGGCAATAGGTTTACAATCTTCAAGGCCAAAATGCTACAATAATGTGTCAATATATTTCGTTTGATACAAATCCATTCCACCATCAACTTGCATAAATTGAATGCCTAAATCGTGATGCAAATGCCTCAAATTAGACATCTCAAATGAGGCATGCAAATCAGCCTTAAAATCAGCAATATGCTTCTCAATAGGACTAGTGAGCAACATGTCATCAACATAGAAAACAATGATCAGAAGCACATCATTAGCATGTTTAACATATAAGGTGCTTTCAGTTGGACTGTTTTCAAAACCATGTGCAATCGGATAGGCATATATCTTCTCATACCGAGCACGTGGTGCTTGCTTTAAACCATATAATGCCTTCTTTAACCTGCACACCTGGTTTTCATGCCCTTTTTGCACAAAGCCATGGGGCTGAAAAGCATACACTTCTTCATGCAAGTCACCATTCAGAAATGTAGTTTTAATGTCCAACTCATGTACATTCCAACCATGATGGGCTGCACGTGCACAAATGCTCCGAACAGTAGTCATACGGCATGTAGGTGCAAAGATCTCATCAAAATCAATGCCTCTTTCCTGTGCATAACCCTTTGCAACAAGTCTAGATTTATACCTGTCAACTGTTCCATCAGGCTTACACTTCAACTTGTAAACCCACTTAGTGCCAATGGCCGTCTTGCCAAGAGGCAAGTCACATAAAGACCAAGTACCTTTCTTTATTATAGCATCACATTCAGATTGCATAGGAGCCATCCAATTTTGTGGATTTTGTGCTTTGTCAAATGAAACAGGCTCATTCTCATTAATCGAGTACGATATGTTAGAGGTGCATCTAATTTGCTGTTACGAAAAGTCTGCACCAAGCATTTTGGCATAATTTTTGCCTCCTCAATATCAGCTCTCTCATCAAGTGCATCATGTAAATCTGCATCAGAAATGGGATGATCTGCATCATCACATGAAACCTGCAAAGGCTGAGAAGTTGCCTCATTAGGACGAGCACTAGACTATCCATGTGTAAAAAGAGACAGCAAAGTAGCATACATGTCTTTGGAGCTAATAGATATCTCCTTAGTACATGAAAGCAATGGCTGAATAGCATCTTCCGTAAAAACATCACGGCTAACCAAAATGCATTTAACCTGTGGATGATACAGACGATAGCCTTTACTTTTAGAACTATACCCAACAAGAATACATTTTATTACTTTATCATCAAATTTTCTGTGATGTTCAGGCATTAATGCATATGCCAAACAACCAAAAACACGCAGATGAGCAACAGATGGCTTGCGATCATGCCAAGTCTCATATGGAGTGATAGACTACAACACTTTCGTGCGACACCTATCAAGTACATATGCTGCACACATGACAGCTTCAAGTCAGAAACTATGTGGTAAAGCCTGACTCTTGACCATACACCTCGCCATCTCCATGAGTGACCTGTTCTTTCGTTCAGCAAATCCATTGTGTTGACTGCATTAAAGTCAGAAGACATATATTCCTCCCCTCGATGAGAATGGAGGGTGCCCATTTTACATGCTCATAGATTCTCAACCAAAACCAAAAACTGTTTGAAGCACATGAACACTTCGGACTTTGCCTTCAATGGATATACCCATGCATGCCTGGAAAAATCATCGATGAAAGTCACGAAGTAAAGATAATTTCCATCACAAGGTGTCTGCATAGGACCACATACATCAATATGTCCAAGCTACAATTTTTTAGTAGCCCAAACTGAACCATCTTTTGGAAAGGAGGAATGCTGCATTTTGCCCAAAATACAGCCTTCGCAAACATGTTTTTTGGGTGCCTCAAGTTTAGGCAAGGAGGACACCATTTAAGATTTCTAGAGGTGTAGAAAACTAGCAAAATTTAGATGACCAAAGCATGCATGCCAAAGCTTTGCATCTAACGTAGCCTGAGAATCATGTACTGCACATGCCAAATCATTTACAGATCTTTCATAGTCTATGAGCTTATACAGCCCACGACATAAAATTCCAGAAGCAATAATCATGTTGCCATTTGATAGATCATGAACTCTACATCTGTCATCTTTAGTGGGTTCGGATCCACCGTGCATGCCAATGTTTGCAACCGGTGTGGTCGGACTACTTTTGAAATCATCATTCTTGTGTAATAACGGAGATATCAAGAGTTTTTGGAACTTGTAATTTGGATATCTTTCCTATTTCAGAGGTTCGGAATGGGGTGAAGCCCTTAAATTTACTCCTTTCTTACGAAGTACGATGTTAAGTTTCTGCGGGGATCAAAATCCGGAAGTGGCAATTACAGAACGGAGAGATACGCAGAGTGGTGAAGATTGAAGTCTGAAAAATGGAAGCCAGTTTGTAACTATGACTCTATAATGTAATCATGGTTTATATTATAAACTAGTAGTCTATTTTTATGTGAAGTTAAGATTCTGAATACATTGTGTCTATGGATTGTTCTGCTTGCACACATTTATATTGAATTAAAGGAACATAAACGCATGTTTACGAGTATTCATATTCGTAAATCCCAGTTCCTAAACTTGTATATTGGGTACTGCTAGTCTAATGGCAAACATCACACAAATACCTCTTTGATTGTGCAAAATTAGCATATTTCTACTTACTAGTTGAAGAGCTCCATTTTCCTTTACCCTTCTAACTAGCCAAGACAGCTTGATCTGCAACACGCATAATGGATCTATTCTGCCTAGACTGACCTTCCTACAATAGGACAGAGACTAACTCATCAAATGACAATGCATTTGGATTGCCTTTCATCATCAATCGAAGAGTAGAAGCAAAACTCTAATATGAATCAGGAAGACCATTCAGAACGGTATGCACAAGTGAGCTATCTAGTAGAACCTCATTAGCAGAAAATCAACTTCAAGTCTTTGATCTTTGTTAGAAAACTGTCCATAGAATCACCTTCATTCATGTGCTCACTCTCCAACTGTTTTCGGAGGTAAGCGATAAGAGCCCCACTCCTAGCTTGGTACAATGTGGTAAGTGTATCCCAGGCATCCTTAGCTTTTCTTCAAGAGCGAATGTGAGGAATAATGCCACGTTTGATAGACAAAGCTATCAAAGCATGTGCATGGGGATCTCTACCATCCCAACAAATTTGCTTTACAGTAGGTGCAACAGAAACCGCAGCACGAATAGGAATATACAGAATATCATCATCTTCGACACCCTCTACATCAGCTTCAGCACATGCAGTTGTAACAATTGCAGGTGTGATAGGACATTTTTCAACACCCTGCACAATGCTCCACAGTCCTTTTGCAACCAATATATGTCGCATCATATAAGCCCACAAGGGGTAGTTGGTACCATCCAACTTATCCTCAACAGCCAACATACGAAATACATCACTCCCTTCAACCATGGCCAGTGACTAAAATACGTTGATGTAGAAAATTGATTGTATCTCAAAAAGTTGAATGAAACTGCCCAGACGAGTTCTGCTAAACCTGTAGCAGATTTTGAGACGCTTATACTGGCGAACTGAAATAGGTATATACCTTTGGTACAAAAAGATAAAATAGCCTGCACAAGCACTACGATAGTGCATTCGAAGGCCAAAACCAGATCAGATCACAATTTCGGCACCACAAAGCGAAGATGTTTTGATCTCTGAAACACCCTAAGTATGCTCACCAAATTTCGTGCGAATCTGGGACTACAACCAAAGAGGTGTAGATGATGCCCTAGATGAAGTGAGGACCTTTTCTGATACCAATTGTTGGAGTTAGACATCAGTGGAAGCACGCAAACAACATGTTAGCTCAGAAAATGGTTGGTTTTTATGCACTAATGCGGTTCTATTTGGCCAGGAAAATAGGTTTGATTTCAGGTACTTGAAGAGTGGAAGTGACGATTGATGAGAAGTATTTGGAGGTAACACGACAACTTGTTGGTCGACGAGATGGGCTACCTCATGGGCAAGAATGTCAAGAAAAATATCTTTCTCCTCTTCGTGGGTGACTCTTGGTTGATATGTTCAAAGCAGAATGGTTGGGACAAAAACAGTTTTTTTCTCTTTGTTTTTTTGAGTATGCAGGACAACAAAAGGGGCTAATTTCACAAATGCCATCTTGGACCGTGTTGTATTTGATGGGTCAAACTTGCAAGGTGCTAATTTCAAGAATGCAGTTCTATCAGGATCAACATTCGATAATGCAAATCTAGAGGATTCAAACTTCGAAGATGCTCCTATAGGTTATGTTGACCTTCACAAGTTATGTAAGAATACTACTCTATCTTGACATGACCGAGGTTACTATGTCCAAGGCTTAGGCAGTAGGTGCAAGCTTCAAAGGGGCTTCTTTTTTCGGATTTGAAAAAAAAAAAAAAAAACGAGTGCTGGGGAATGATTGGCTTATAAAAAAAAAAGGGTGGAAGAGGGGTGCCGATGGAGGGATAAGGGGGGGGTTGGCATTTTTGAGCTCTCTCTCTCTCTCTCTATTCTTTTTCGTGTGCAGGAACGAAGGGGGGAGCAGGTATCGAGGGAGGAGTTTTTTTAGTATCATGCTGCTCTGCACTCGACTGATAGCCTGGCACGGATAGAAGATGGCCTGGAGGGAAAGAAGTTAAAGGATGTTGAATGGAGACTTCTGTTTTCGGGCTTGACTGAAAGCGGTGCTGTTGGGCCATGAAATCCAGGAGGGCGCTGAAGAGAACAAAGGGAGGAGGGGCTCCTGGCTCTCGCTCTCAAAAGGAAGAAGAGAACGAAGGCTTGGCACTCTAAGAAAGTTCTTCGAGTGAACCCTCGGTGCATTCCTAGAAGCACGAAGTTTATCGAAGTCTATCAGAGAAATTGCGCATGAGGAGGAAGGTAGCCTTCCTAAGTTCTGAGGAACGCTAAGCTTTTTTTCATTAATAGAGCTCTTGCTGGAACGGCACTAAGGGGTGTAGCTATAGCCTCCTACAACACCATCACATGTTCATGTCTGCTATCTGGTTAAGAATTGACTGCGTCTGCATTTCTGTAGATACTAGGTGTGTACACTGGATGAGGATGTTGAGGCATGCCTGCCACTCGATGGTTTTGTGTATGACATTATTGCAGAAAAAGTTTTGAATGTACGATTAATAATTTGGACCCTTACATGAAAATTCTGCATCAATCATGCCGATTAAAAGGTGGGCATGTTTCTGGAAAACTACGCGTAATGACAATGTGAATTGTAAATTGAAGAGTTAAGCTATGAAAGCTTCTATGCTAAGCTTACATAAACAAGCAGTTTTGAAATAGTACTGAAGCGGAGGATTATATTTTGTATGAGTTCTTTTATCATCAGAAAGTACTAGAGTGGTTGATCAAGGCATTGTGCAGGGTTTGGAAGATTTCTATGTTCATGCAAATAGTATATGTGATCCAGAGTATATAGAGTACTTTCTTTCATCATCAGAAAGTACTAGAGTGGTTGATCAAGGCATTGTGCAGGGTTTGGCAGATTTCTATGTTCATGCAAATAGTATATGTGCAGGGTTTGGCAGATTTCTATGTTCATGCAAATAGTATATAGTGCAGGACACCTCCGTAGAAGCGATGGACAAATTTGTGTCAAAAAATAACGATGAATGTAATCCTCTTTGAGCTTTCTCACTCTCTGACCTTCATGTAGAGCGTAAACTCTCGGAACTTAGCACATGTTAGTTGATGTAAGATAAACCTGCACTACTCGATTTATTTTATTTCGTGTAGCTATGATCAGATTTGCAACTTACAAGAGTAGAAGTTTGAAGTTAAATCTCATGGACTAATTTTAAAAGAGAGTGGAACATATTCCAAGAACGACCAAGGACAACGGTCTGGCAGTAAGGAGTGTGTAACTTCTTGCATCTAAGGAAGGACATCAAAGTGCAGAATTCTGCCTTAAACATTCATAACTGAAGCATTGAAGGAGAAATTTGCATCTAGACGTGCATGAACAGGTAGAGAAACTCTTGAAGGGAGGCCTTTTACTTATAGATTCTGGCTAGTTTATGGGTTCAATGCACTTTTTTATCTTCGAAGATCTGCAGTCATGCCCGGAGAGAGTATTGTTTCCAAGGAATGGAAGATCATGAACTGGATGATCATGTCAATTTTGTAATGGACATTAATGTTTTCTGTGCGGTCTGAATCGATATATTAAAGAAGAATAGATTGATGAAGATGGCTGAAGTGTTGAGCTCATTTGAGAAGCGCTAGTGTAAGTACGTGCGTTATGTTGTAGGATTCAAGTGTATACATCCAGCATCGTAAATTCATAAGATCATGAATATGGCATGGCATGCCATGCTAAGCGCTGAAAATATACACATGTGTTTCCCAACAAAATTCTTCAATCAGTACATAAATGCAAGGTATGAGAACTCTAGTTGCCTTCATCTCAATACAAAGGTCTTGGGAATTATGTCATTGTTTGAAGAAATGCTTATAACAGAGTGAAGTGATAATACATACGAACTCTCAATAAACACCGGAATGATCGATTCATTACTTGTTCATAGATAGTTGGTACTGGATTTGAATGCTCAATTGTTTATTTGGGTTTTCTCCCTCCTTTCCATGAAGTCCTCGACATACCTGGTGAACCTGACGTGAAAGGAGGGGGTTGAGTGAAGAAAGGGAGGTTACAGGAAGAGACCACTAGAGGTGGATATCCAATTGCGCATGCGTTTTCTCGCCTCCTCCATCAAAACTTTGGGGTGAAATTGTGGACTTAGGGGAAACCAAACTTGACCTAGTATCAGCAGAGTTGGGTAAAACATCATTGTGTATAGGCATTTTCCCTTGGACTAAGAGAGGCTATCATTTTGGTGTGTCTGCCGGGAAGCATATGAACTAGTACATATACAAAGGAAGGATTCCTTGAGGGATAATTATGGGCTCCAGGTAATCCAATTGGACCGATTCCGAGGGGTTTGAACAAAATAAAGTCTTGTATAATCACTTTTTCCTTGGGCATTAGAACTAAACATTTTGGTGCGTTTGCCGGGAATTGGCTTAGCACATCTCATAGAGAGTGCTACGAGTTCGCTTGGTGCCCCAATCATGTGGCACAGCCAAGTTGATCCCAGATCTTCTTTGACATTCGTTAAAGAAATGACCCAACAAAAGCAAGCATGTGGTTTTGAGAAGGCCAACTGGAGGCAACCGAATTTTGGACAAAATAGGAGATGGATATATTCTGGTCTGATCATGAGACATGATGTGAACCAAGGGTGGCAATTTGGCCCGATATCGAATTATGTGAGATGCTGGTGTTGCGAGCAGATTGGGCATATAGCCAAATTTTGCCCTCTTGTATGCACCCCACTGGATTTTGTCCCCACATGTGCAGATTGCGAGAAAAAGAGACTATGCGAGCACGTGTGTGGCTCAAAAGAGGTGACTGGCGTAAAGGTCACAACGAATCAATCTGATAGGTGTTTATCCTCTTTGTATGTGGAAGTTGACAAGGGTAGAGTTACTTCGTCGACGGACACTGCGAGAGCAAGTGACAGCAGGGGCACTGGATCTCATGATCGAGACTTGGTAGAACTTGTGAAGAGCTTGGAATGTCAAGTCAATTGGCTGCATGTGGAGCGGGATGGCGATAAGGTCAAGATGGAGAGAATAGAGGAAAATCAAGTGAAAATGGCAGAACTCTTAGGAAATTGGGAAAAGCAAATGCGATCGGTAGAAAGTGAGAATAAAGAGTTAAAGGGGGAAAACAACAACTTAAAAAGACAAATCCAATCACTTGAGCATGAAAGCGGGGTTAGAAGGGGAAAGCTAATGAGAAAAGAAGTCTTGGACATTAGAATTGGTTGGGTAACGATAGACTGCTACCATGTCATGATCGAAGAAGGGCCCTCAAGAGATGAGGATGACCTAATGAGGAGAGTTGAAGGAATGGAGCATGAAATCGAGAAGGTACAAAGCATAATCCATAGATACAGTGATCAAGCGGGTAAGGCATGTGAGGAGTTCCACCTGAAGTTAGAAAGAATGAAAAGTGCCCAAGCAGAGAGTGATGAGAAAGTGAGACGGGTAGAAAAAGAAAATGTGAGGTTGAAAGGAGAGCTCGATAGGTGGATGAGTCAGAGAGACGATGAGATACTAAAATGTGTAGAAGGGGACCAAAATATAGGGAAAATGGAGGAAGAGCTGAGACCGGTGTTGGACAGGTTGAGGGCGTTCGGAGCAGAGTTAGAAGAGACGAAGAATGAGTTGTCAAAGAAGGTAGATGATCTAGATGAAGAAAATATGAGTAGGATTTGGGAGGAAAGATCGATTAGAGAGGAAGTCGAGAAGTTGACCGTTCGAGTTGAGAAGAGGGAGGATAATCCCCTCGGAAGTGCAAAAACGGTGAGAGAGGATAAAGAGATGGAGCAAATATGGAATCAGTTCCGAGGCATCGAATCTAACCTGTTCCAATATCATAGTGATATTGAATATAACAAGCAAGGATTAAAGGACTTAGCGGCAAGGCTCGAGGCACTAAGAGGTACAACATGTAGTGGTAGTTTTCCAAGTCATTTATCAGGTCAGGTGGAGTCTCTGCGAGGCAGAGGTTGGAGATGAAAAAGAAATAGATGAGGCGATGGATGTCGGTGAGGACGGCTTGGGTCTGATTAGGGTTTTCTTTGTGGGATTGCAAATCAGAGACGTGAGGACAAATGGATTGAGTTGGCTGTATGCTTAGGACTGAAGTGGCATTTTTGGGGTTTTCAGGTCGGCAAGGTAGTTAGTGTGTGCGGGTTTCGAGAGGAAAAGTGGACCATGACATTAGTGGCTGGATTTTGGCTTGAGTAGCAGCAGAGAGGAGATGTGTCTTATTGGGATGTCCACGGGGAGTTTATGTGTGTGTGTCATGATCGGGATGGTTGGGAAAAGTTCCTTTCTTTTGTCTCCTAATTCTTGAGATGCGAGAATGAAAAAAATGGAAAAAATTATATATGTATGTGTATGTGTGCGTGTGGCTACGGGCCTATGTGGGCCGATAGGAGGGTGGACCCACTTTGATCGGGTGGTCAAAGCCACGAACCGACGTCGGTTTCACATAGGGCTAGTTGTTTGTGTGTCATGCGCTACATTGGGCTTGGGCAGATGTGTTGACGATAGGAAGTGATGATGGAGCTCCTGAAGTTGAGCCTGACTCGCCTTAGGGAAGTTGTTGGGATGCGAGTACGAGTTGAGGCAATATGAGACATCCTGGAGACCCACATTCTAGATCGTCTAAGGATAGGTACAGGAGGGACTAAGGCATAGCTGGTTGTAGTTACCTAGTGAAAAGTCAAATCGATGAATACATATGTAGTGTCTGTAATTGAGAGAATGGAGTGAAGAGGTGGTTGATCTGTCAAAGGCTAGAGTGTATATGTTTGCATGCATGTGTGGGAAAAGTGGGAAAATCCCTTTCTTCCTCTCCCTAATTCTCAAGACTTGGGTAAATTAAATAACTATGAAAAAAAAAGAGAAGAAGAAGAAAAGAAAAGAAAAATTTGTGTTGCTGTGATCGTACCAATGCGCTATGGTGGGCTAGTAGGTGGGTGGATTTATCCTAGCCGGGTGGTTAGGACCACGAGCCGTAGCTAGTTTCGCCATAGGTTTGGGATGTATATGTTTATGACTTATCTACATGCCATAATGGGTTGGTAGGTAGGTGGAGCCATCGTGGCTGGGTAGTCACGACCACGAGCCGTATCCAGCTTCTTTATGGGCTAGCTGATATATGTTATGTGTTATCATTGTGTGTTTGTGTGTTGTGCGCTGCATTGCATTGGTAGATGGGTGGAATCAACCTGATCGAGTGGTCAGGTCCACGAATCGCATCCAATGTCAACGTAGGCCAACGTGTGAATATAAATAAAATCTACATATGAAATTATTTCCCACTCCTGAGGGGGAGAGAGAGAGAGGAGAGGGCGATGATCGCCTGGAAGGGAACGTTATTTGCTTGTGTGATTGGTATGTGATGGCTTGTGACAGATCAGCTCACTTTGAATCAACATTCTTAAAGGCACGGAGACTCTATATGTACTTATGGATGAGGCTTTAGCGAGGTAATGCAACGGTCTTGCTTTATAACTTGTGTGCTCTATCCGAGGGTTTTCTAGTGTGTGGGACACTCCAGGTTTTTTATGTAGGTCCTGACTTGTACTCGGGTCTCGATGGCTTGTGTGGGACGATGATGGGGATTCTTCGGGAGTGTCTGGTCATGGAATATGTGTACATAGCGAATAGTAGGTCAATAAAAGGGGTATGCATTTTGGGTATGTTGCATCTCCCGTTTAATTCATCTCAGTTGTCGTTGTTCATTTCGGTATTTTCTTTTCTGTTTTTCGCAATGACAGTGCATGTGTAAAACATGGAATGGTATGCATGTGTTATTTTGGTTGAGACTATTTTCATAATGGAATGCATGAGCAATTTGATGCATGTTGGAATTGGAGTTGCATATATGTGCATGTTCTTGGATCATTTTGGAAGGGAATGATTTGTTTGTATTCATGAGTGATTTTTTTTAGCACTAATAGCTTCAATGAGTGCACGTCCACTTGGAATGAGGGCTCGATGAAAAGGTATGCGAACCAATTGTAAAGTGACATGTTCACGGTTGTTTGGATTTATTTGCAGCAAGAATGGCTTGTCTAGGACGACTTCGCAAATACGAAGAGGTAAGTATGTTAGCTCAGAAAATGGTTGGTTTTTATGCACTAATGCGGTTCTATTTGGCCAGGAAAATAGGTTTGATTTCAGGTACTTGAAGAGTGGAAGTGACGATTGATGAGAAGTATTTGGAGGTAACACGACAACTTGTTGGTCGACGAGATGGGCTACCTCATGGGCAAGAATGTCAAGAAAAATAGCTTTCTCCTCTTCGTGGGTGACTCTTGGTTGATATGTTCAAAGCAGAATGGTTGGGACAAAAACAGTTTTTTTCTCTTTGTTTTCTTGAGTATGCAGGACAACAAAAGGGGCTAATTTCACAAATGCCATCTTGGACCGTGTTGTATTTGATGGGTCAAATTTGCAAGGTGCTAATTTCAAGAATGCAGTTCTATCAGGATCAACATTCGATAATGCAAAGCTAGAGGATTCAAACTTCGAAGATGCTCCTATAGGTTATGTTGACCTTCACAAGTTTTGTAAGAATACTACTCTATCTTGACATGACCGAGGTTACTATGTCCAAGGCTTAGGCAGTACGTGCAAGCTTCAAAGGGGCTTCTTTTTTCGGATTTGAAAAAAAAAAAAAGAAAACAAAAAACGAGTGCTGGGGAATGATTGGCTTATCAAAAAAAAAAGGTGGAAGAGGGGCGCCGATGGAGGGATAAGGGAGGGGGGCCTGGCATTTTTGAGCTCTCTCTCTCTCTCTGTTCTTTTTCGTGTGTAGGAACGAAGGGGGGAGCAGGTATCGAGGGACGAGTTTTTTTAGTATCATGCTGCTCTGCACTCGACTGATAGCCTGGCACGGATAGAAGATGGCCTGGAGGGAAAGAAGTTAAAGGATGTCGAATGGAGACTCCTGTTTTCGGGCTTGACTGAAAGCGGTGCTGCTGGGCCATGAAATCCAGGAGGGCGCTGAAGAGAACGAAGGGAGGAGGGGCTCCTGGCTCTCGCTCTCAAAAGGAAGAAGAGAAGGAAGGCTTGGCACTCTATGAAAGTTCTTTGAGTGAACCCTCGGTGCATTCCTGGAAGCACGAAGTTTGTCGAAGCCTATCAGAGAAATTGCGCATGAGGAGGAGGGTAGGCTTCCTAAGTTGTGAGGCACGCTAAGCTTTTTTTTCATTAATAGAGCTCTTGCTGGAACGGCACTAAGGGGTGTAGCTATAGCCTCCTACAACACCATCACATGTTCATGTCTGCTATCTGGTTAAGAATTGACTGCGTCTGCATTTCTGTAGATACTAGGTGTGTACACTGGTTGAGGATGTTGAGGCATGCCTGCCACTCGGTGGTTTTGTGTATGACATTATTGCAGAAAAAGTTTTGAATGTACGATTAATAATTTGGACCCTAGACGTGCATGAACAAGTAGAGAAACTCTTGAAGGGAGGCCTTTTACTTATAGATTCTGGCTAGTTTATGGGTTCAATGCACTTTTTTATCTTCGAAGATCTGCAGTCATGCCCGGAGAGAGTATTGTTTCCAAGGAATGGAAGATCATGAAGTGGATGATCATGTCAATTTTGTAATGGACATTAATGTTTTCTGTGCGGTCTGAATCGATATATTAAAGAAGAATAGATTGATGAAGATGGCTGAAGTGTTGAGCTCATTTGAGAAGCGCTAGTGTAAGTACGCGCGTTATGTTGTAGGATTCAAGTGTATACATCCAGCATCGTAAATTCATAAGATCATGAATATGGCATGGCATGCCATGCTAAGCGCTGAAAATATACACACGTGTTTCCCAACAAAATGCTTCAATCAATACATAAATGCAAGGTATGAGAACTCTAGTTGCCTTCATCTCAATACAAAGGTCTTGGGAATTATGTCATTGTTTGAAGAAATGCTTATAATAGAGTTAGAGTGAAGTGATAATACATACGAACTCTCAATAAACACCGGAATGATCGATTCATTACGTGTTCATAGATAGTTGGTACTGGATTTGATTGCTCAATTGTTTATTTGGGTTTTCTCCCTCCTTTCCATGAAGTGCTCGACATACTTGGTGAACCTGACGTGAAAGGAGGGGGTTGAGTGAAGAAAGGGAGGTTACAGGAAGAGACCACTGGAGGTGGATGTCCAATTGCGCATGCCTTTTCTCGCCTCCTCCATCAAAACTTTGGGGTGAAATTGTGGACTCAGGGAAAACCAAACTTGACCTAGTATCAGCAGAGTTGGGTAAAACATCATTGTGTATAGGCATTTTCCCTTGGACTAAGAGAGGCTATCATTTTGGTGCGTCTGTCGGGAAGCATATGAACTAGTACATATACAAAGGAAGGATTCCTCGAGGGATAATTATGGGCTCCAGGTAATCCAATTGGACCGATTCCGAGGGGTTTGAACAAAATAAAGTCTCGTATAATCACTTTTTCCTTGGGCATTAGAACTAAACACAACACAAGGAAGAAGAAGAAGCTTGGAGCACAACACACAATACTGAATGCATTACTAGAGAATGTACAAAGATAAGTAGCCCATTAGGGCAATAGGTGTATATACAAGGGGGGGAACCTGCTAAAGAGGGAAAAAAGTGCCCCAGTGGTCCTAGAGTGTTCACACACATCATTACCTAAATATATCAACAATGAGGGTACATTTACAACATACCAATAGAGGGGATACCATCCATCCCACTCAAGCACGTACCTTTAGATTGTTACTTTGAGCACAGTAAAGTGCCAAAGCTACACTCTAGTATAGTGGACTCACACTTCAATAGGTCCACATTCCTAGATGTCGGATACCACAGTTATACGAGAATGAGATTATGAGAGTACATTTACAACATACCAATAGAGGGGATACCATCCATCCCACTCAAGTACATACCTTTAGGCTTTAGATTGTTACTTTGAGGACAATATAGTGCCAAAACTACACTCCAGTCATCCATTGTGCTTTGTCATACACTTGAATAATGTGTCCCTATACTATAATTTCACATTTTGATTCATAAACGTTCTATGAATGTGTATATTATCTTAGAATTGTTTATCTTTTATAAATTCCATGCAAGTGGAATTGTTTTAGTTGATGGACATGACACGGAAGATAGTGAGCTTTCATTTTGATTCATTTTTTCAATAATTCTAGCGAGTCATAAGAATGAATCAATGATTTTGGTTACGAAGGAAGAGCATGGGAAGGGATGACTATAAGCCCAAACAACATAATTGGTTTCAACTCAGAGCCCAAAGGATAAACAATTCCCTGAAGGGGTTGGTTTGAACATCTCACCGCCTAAGTGGTGAAGAGTACCTCATCATATCCCATAGGGGTTGAACGCATACCCTTAATTAACCTTGAAAGGTGAAAGGTCCACGCAGATGAGCTATCACATGCAAGCAAGTATAGCAATCCTTTCCTTTTCTTTTTTATATCGAGAAATATTCTCTACAGTCCTTTTTTTTCGTTTCTAGACCCTTCTCAACTTGAGAACTTTTCTTATAGACGGGGCTTGATTGTAATCACAAATGCGGATGAAACCAACTTGGTTAACTTTGAGTGATCTTCAAAGCTGACACCTCGCCTATAAGTCTAGCACTATTATTATAGGAGAGGTAGGAGCTTTGATAATTACTCAAGTTAACCAAGATGGGTTCATCCACATTTGCGATCGCAATCAAGGCAAGTCTATAAGAAAAGTTCTCAAGTTCAGAAAGGTCTCAAAAGGAATAGGCAAGGATTGTAGAGAAGATTTCTTAATATAGAAAAGTGAATTGAGGGGGATTCAAATAATATGTACCTTTAAACAATTCGAACGAAAAAAAAAAAGGAAAAAAATATAAGGATCATTATGTAGATGGTGCTCGAACTAATTTTGTACATGGTGCTCTAACTAATTATCTAGATGGTGCTCTAACTTTTATAAGAAGAATAGACAATGACATGTTATTATGCTGAATGCATGGAATTAATAAATGATGACAACGTTGTTCGAATGTGAATGAAAAAAGGAACTAATATTCGTGTCCAAAGCTAAAGCCGTTAGTTCTCCACGCAATATTGCTGGAATGATTGTATTTGAGAGAATGTGAAGGACTCGAGGACTAAGATTGCAAAGGTAGCACTTTCAATTCCTTTGATTTTTTTAACAAGTCTCAGTGAACCTTTTTTATTTGAGCATATTAATAAAGAGCCTCACTATAAGGCTTTGCCAAAAAACAAAGCACATAGATTTCCACTTTAAAGTTTAGAGCAATACTATTGCATTTACATGCTTTTCTCTTTCACTTTGATTGAACATTATGTCACTCATATGTACACAAACGGGTTTCGCTTCATGCGTAGTAGCTCATGCATTACTTGGTTAGGGAAGGACTAGCCCACCATCACAACTTCTACTTGTAGTCATGATGCAAATTATACGGAAACTTTCATAGCTATGATCGAGTGCATTTGGTGTAGAAATCATATGGCTCATTTTTATGTTCAAGTTGGTTGAAGTTTTACCACCACAATCTTTGCTGACAATCAAAGCACATTGGCAATCGTAAGGGACCCCATGCTCGCAACATTTAGATGCACTATAATCATGTTAGGGACATATTCTCTACTTGAGAGATCTATTACCACCATCAATTGAATGACCAATCAAGAGGGACGAGAATGGGTGTTGAACATACCTTCACTTTTTCTTCTCTAAAAGCTTTATCTTCCTTCTAAACCCAATGAAAATGTTATGTTTAACAGGCGAGGCATTAGAGTGGCTCAAATTTCTCCAAGTATATCTCAATGAAACATTGTTGACATCTAACATAAATCAAAAGGCTTTGAACTTCTTTCGTGCTCAGAGGAATGAGCATCTACAACATGATCGAGATTTTCTCCTTTCTCGGAGTTATTATGAACTAATTATCTATTAAATTCAAACATGAACTCTTATAAGAAAAATAGACAATGACAGTTTATTGTGCTGAATCCGTGGAATTAATAAACATTGTCAGCGTTGTTCGAATGTGAATGAAAGAAGGAACTAATATTGAATGTGAAAGGAATATTTCATTTTTTATTGAAAAAACTAAAAAAAATGCTACAATTCGAAGGAAACAAAAGGATCTTTATGTAGATGGTACAAAACGGTCGAAGATATCATGCAGCATGTATAGCTTGCTCTAACTATCGTTGTTTTCCCGTATATATATATATATATATATATATATATATATATATATATATATATATATATATATATATATATATATATATATATATATATATATATAACATAGGTCTTTCGTCCTTGGAAGTCCTCATCTCGATGGTTGCAAATCCCTTGCCACGCTTTCCTCTTGTCCCACAACCCTCCGGAGTTTGAGTTTGAATCTGCACATTGAGTGTGAATATTGGAAGATTGGAAGCCGAGAGAGCTTTATATGAGTGTGGAAGATGTGAGTGTGTTATAGCTTTGCTGTTTCTTGGTATGGTGTGTTTTATTAAAATGTAGGTTATGTTGGTGCATATCAAGCCTTCACACATTGGCTTGGAACATTGGAACCTTGAAGATGGATTTGGAACCCTTGAAGGATATCTCTACATGAAGGATAAGGCATAGGAACTCATACTTATGAGTTATTATCTTTTACCCCTTGTAAAAGTCTAGATTGACTTGACATTTATTTGTAATCACTTGAAGTCATTCAACTACCTCATTAGTCGTGGAAAAGAGAATAGTTAAGTGGAGAGAATATCTCCCTACTTGTAGAGGAGAGATTCAAGGGAGCCTAAGTTTGAATTTGAAATTCAAATCACAATCAATTCCTATAAAAACTACATTTGAAAAGTCGCGGTAAGTTCACTCATTCCAGCTCACTCCCCGAGGCATATCTTCATTGTAACTGAGTTACCACCACACCTCAATTAGCTATGCTTGTCATGCTATTGAGCTTGTACAATCTTATTAATCAATAGATATACACACATTTCTCATTTCTGGTTCTCTGTGTTAACTTCTCCAAGTCTGTCAGCTTCAACAGGACATAACTCAAGATCTACTAAACCAAATCAAGAGTTCTATAGCTCATTGGAACCAGCTCAAGGTCTTCTACAAGCATACAAAATCTCAGAGGATTTCATTCAGCCATTTGGGAGAATTCCGCTTCGAAGTGCACACTGGTCTGTGTCTGCAGAGTTCCTAAAAAGTCGGGGGTAATTAGAATTTTGCTAAAAACTCATTTCTCAGTGCATAGTTTATCAATTGAAGTGATTCCACTTGTGATTGGTAGCTTACTAAGGTACTTTAATACTCCCAAAAGGAATTGTTCCAATTTTAAGTGTGCTGGTCACACTGAGTGAAAGTCTGAGCAGGTATCACTACAGGAATAGAAAGTTTTTCTTGATTCTTGAAGTACCAAGTTATCTGTTTTGGGTTGATTATTACCCAAACCATTTTCAAAGTACATATATGGTTTCTTTGTATCATTTGGAAGCTAAGCAAGTGCACTAAGCATATCTGAAGAGAAAAGAGGGCAGGTGTGAAGCAGGTTTTGCAGCACCAACTGATTTCCTGAGTGCATCCAACCATCACTCCCAATAGTGGTATCAGAGCAAATAAGGTAATCATGGGTGATGGTTTCCCTTCCTTCATTGACAAATTGGACAGAAATAATTACCAGGCTTGGTCATTGAGAATGAAGACCTATCTACAAGGGAGAAGTCTATTTGGATACATATCAGGAGATGAGGAGTTGCCCTCATTCAAGACTAGAGGACTACCTACAAAGGATGAACATGAAAGACTCAACCAATGGTGTGCAAAGGATGCTTTGGCAAGGTCTTATCTCTTAAACTCTATATCTGACTTTCTTTTACCTCATGTAAGGAACTCTAAGACTTCCCAAGAGACTTGGGAAACCTTGTCAAATTATTTTTCTTCCAACACAAGGGCTAGGAAGAATCAATTATGGATTGAGTTCAAAACCTTTAGGAAGCAGCCCAAGCAATCAGTCTCAGAGTATGTGACAAAGATCAAAGATATGGCAGACCAACTAGCAAGCATTGGAGAGGAAATTGAAGAGGAGCAAATAGTCAGGCAAGTGACAAATGGACTCAAGGCAGATGATAAGTGGGAAAGTTTCACCACTGCAATGGACCTCTATATGGACATGCATACCCCTGATCTCACAACACTCATGGGCCAACTATTTACACATGAAGCAAAGTTTACAAAGGCTGGAGATCAATCAAAAGGTAATAACCCCTCTGCTCTCTATACTGATAAGAAGGTTAAAGATAAAGACAAGAAGAAACAGGATGAAGAAGGCTCTACCTCTCAAGCTAATTATGCAGGGAGAGGTAGGTCATCTAGAGGAAGAGGCAGAGGAGGTAAGTCAGGTAGGGGGAGACCCTACAACTCATCACCATGCAACATTTGTGGATTGTCCAATCATACCACAGATGAATGCTACAAGAACTACAAAAATCAGAGAGGAAGAGGCTACTCAAGAGGTGGATACTCTCAAGGGAGAGGCAGATTCAACCAACATCAAAGCTACAATGGATACAACAACCAATACAACAAAAACTACAACAACAACCACAATGGAAACTACCAAGGTGGATTCAGAAATAGAAGAGACTACAACAATTACACAGAGGAGCAAGATGACTCCCTATTGATCATGAATATGACCTCCAAGATAGGTACAAATGATGATCATTTATTTTACATTGACTCAGGATGTTCTAACCATGTAGCTGGCAATGTGGCACTACTTTCTGATTTGGAAGAGCCCAAGGGCAAACATCAGGTACAAACAGGTGATGACACTAAACACTCTGTTATCAAAATTGGAAATGTGAAGACATGTGATGGTAATCAGAACCTATTAAGCAGGGTACTCTATGTACCAACAATAACTAAGAATTTAATGAGTGTTGGTCAGATTGTGGAGAAAGGTTTGCAGGTCAGATTCACACAACATGGAGCATATGTGGAGGATCCAAAACATGGATTCAGAAGGATAGCCAAAGGGGAGAAATCAGGTAGATTGTTTACATTTGAGCTAGAAGACACCAAAAATATTGCTTTGTATAATTATAAGGATCAGACACTTTCAGAGTTAGAGATATGGCACAAGAGATTAGGGCACATAGGTGAAAGGACTCTAAAGCAAATGTGCAGGGATCAATGTGTGCTTGGGATACCTAATGTATCCAAGCAACACATGATTTACAAATGTGGATCATGTCAATTTGGTAAGTCTCACAGATTACCCTACTCAAGGAAAGGTTTCATGCATGAAGACTACCTAGATTTGGTACACACAGATGTTTGGGGACCTAGCAAGGACCCTTCCATTTCTGGTTCAAGGTATTATGTGTCCTTCATTGATGACTATAGCAGGTGGACCATTTTATATTTTATGAAGCATAAGGATGAAGTATTTAATTGTTTCAAGAGGTATCTTGCACTTGTTGAAAATCAAACAGGTAGAAGCTTGAAGAGGCTAAGGTCAGATGGTGGAGGAGAGTACTTCTCCAATGAGTTTGAAGATTTCTTGCAGGAAAGAGGCATCAAAAGGGAGATCACTACAAGGTACTCACCTGAACAAAATGGGGTAGCAGAAAGAAGGAATAGACTTATAGTAGAAAAAGCTAGGTCTATGCTTAATGAGAAAAAGTTGCCAAATTACCTATGGGTAGAGAGTGTATCCACTGCCACTTATCTCATCAATAGGTTGCCATCCAAATCACTTGATGGCATGACACCATATGAAGCATGGCATGGTAAGAGACCCTCTCTGGATCATTGCAAAATCTTTGGTAGCATATGTGCATATTCCCTCACAGGTAAGGGGAAAGCTAGACCCCAAGGCTGAAAAATGTATCCTCATTGGTTATGATTTGAACCAAAAAGGATACAGATTCTACAACCCCACAAACAAAGGCTTCAAGGTAAGCAGAGATGTCATCTTTGATGAGAATGACTCATGGTATGAGAATGAATGCAGGAAAGTGAGTCTACCCTATGACATGGAAGAGGATTTCCCAAAGCTCACCAAGGAAGAACCAACTCAGCAAGAAGATTCAAGCTCAGATGATGATGATACAATAAACCTTGAAGAGTTCAAGGCTTGGAAGTCCAAAGGAAAGATGAAGATGAAGCAATTAGAGGAAAAGCCAGAAACTTCTACTCAAGCAATGAGGAGATCTCAAAGAGAAAAGAAGAAGCCTATCAGATTTGGGTATGACACATCACTTGTAACTAAACATTCTGTATATCTTGCAAAAGACTTGTTGAATGAAGAACCAGGTACCTATGAAGAAGCAATTACTAAACCAGAATGGAGAGAAGCCATGGATGAAGAGATAGAAGCTCTCAAGGAAAGTGATACTTGGGACTTGGTACCCAAGAAGGACTCTATGAAGGTGATAGGATCCAGATGGATCTACAAACTAAAGAAGAATTCAGATGGAACAATAAACAGGTACAAAGCTAGGTTGGTAGCCAAGGGTTTTGCACAAACCCAAGGCATTGATTATGAGGAGACATTTTCTCCTGTGGCCAAGATGCCAACTATCAGAGTATTGGTGAGTGTAGCTGCATCCAAGAATTGGAACATGTACCAATTGGATGTGAAGAATGCATTCTTGAATGGATGGATATCTGAAGAAGTCTACATGTCACAACCACCTGGCTATGAAGATCCAAAAAAGGTACATTATCTTTGTAAATTGAAGAAGGCTCTGTATGGTTTGAAGCAGGCACCTAGAGCATGGAATTACAGATTGACCACCTACCTCCTAGACCAAGGATTTGTGATGAGCAAAGCAGACACTTCTCTATTCATAAAGAGAAGTAGTACAGAGGTAATCTACTTATGTGTTTATGTTGATGACATCATTATTACAGGCAATGATGTCAATGGGATTAGACACATCAAAGGACAGATGATGAAAGAATTCAAGATCAGTGATCTTAGACTATTAAAGTATTTCTTAGGTCTTGAATTGGTCTACACAAATTCAGGTATCTACATCACTCAAAAGAAGTATGTACAGGATATGGTCAAGAAGTTTGGTTTGCAGGATGCTAAGGTATCTACTACTCCAATGGAGGTTAACCAAAAGCTAAGTGCTCATGAAGGAGAAGAAATCAAAGACATTACAGGATACCAAAGTATGGTAGGTAGTTTGAACTATGCTACCTTGACAAGAATTGACATAGCATATGGAGTAAGTGTGCTTAGTCAATTCATGCACAAACCTAGGGTACCTCACCTAGAGGCAGCAAAGAAAATCTTGAAATATTTGAAGGGAACACAAAGTCATGGTTTGTATTTTCCTTATACATCAGATATTGACATAAAAGTCTACTCAGATGCAGATTGGGCAGGATGCAAGGATGATAGGAGGAGCACCTCAGGTTACATTTGTTTTGCAGGAGATAAGCCTATTTCTTGGTCAGCCAAGAAGCAACCTACAGTGGCATTGTCATCCACTGAAGCAGAGTATAGAGGGCTTGCCAATGCAACTCAAGAAGCTATCTGGTTGAAGCTCCTATATACAAAGTTAGGTCTACACACAAGACCACCTATTATCTTTGGAGACAACACTAGCTCTCTTCACCTTGCAGCAAATCCAATTTATCATGCGAGAACCAAACACATAGAGGTTCATTACCACTATGTGAGAGAGAAGTTACTTAGCAAAGAGATTCAATTGACATATGTGTCTACTAATATGCAATGTGCAGATTTACTTACAAAGGCACTGGATGGAAACAAGTTATGCAGATTCAAATCTATGATTGGATTGCAGGAAGTGATTGAAGAATGAAAGAGAAGACTTAAGCCAAAGTGTTTGGCTTGAGGGGGAGCTGTTGGTGCATATCAAGCCTTCACACATTGGCTTGGAACATTGGAACCTTGAAGATGGATTTGGAACCCTTGAAGGATATCTCTACATGAAGGATAAGGCATAGGAACTCATACTTATGAGTTATTATCTTTTACCCCTTGTAAAAGTCTAGATTGACTTGACATTTATTTGTAATCACTTGAAGTCATTCAACTACCTCATTAGTCGTGGAAAAGAGAATAGTTAAGTGGAGAGAATATCTCCCTACTTTTAGAGGAGAGATTCAAGGGAGCCTAAGTTTGAATTTGAAATTCAAATCACAATCAATTCCTATAAAAACTACATTTGAAAAGTCGCGGTAAGTTCACTCATTCCAGCTCACTCCCCGAGGCATATCTTCATTGTAACTGAGTGTGTGTTAGTGCTACTCCATAGCCTACACCACCACACCTCAATTAGCTATGTTTGTCATGCTATTGAGCTTGTACAATCTTATTAATCAATAGATATACACACATTTCTCATTTCTGGTTCTCTGTGTTAACTTCTCCAAGTCTGTCAACTTCAACAGGACATAACTCAAGATCTACTGAACCAAATCAAGAGTTCTATAGCTCTCATTGGAACCAGCTCAAGGTCTTCTACAAGCATACAAAATCTCAGAGGATTTCATTCAGCCATTTGGGAGAAATCCGCTTCGAAGTGCACACTGGTCTGTGTCTGCAGAGTTCCTAAAAAGTCGGGGGTAATTAGAATTTTGCTAAACTCATTTCTCAGTGCATAGTTTATCAATTGAAGTGATTCCACTTGTGATTGGTAGCTTACTAAGGTACTTTAATACTCCCAAAAGGAATTGTTCCAATTTTAAGTGTGCTGGTCACACTGAGTGAAAGTCTGAGCAGGTATCACTACAGGAATAGAAAGTTTTTCTTGATTCTTGAAGTACCAAGTTATCTGTTTTGGGTTGATTATTACCCAAACCATTTTCAAAGTACATATATGGTTTCTTTGTATCATTTGGAAGCTAAGCAAGTGCACTAAGCATAACTGAAGAGAAAAGAGGGCAGGTGTGAAGCAGGTTTTGCAGCACCAACTGATTTCCTGAGTGCATCCAACCATCACTCCCAACAGGTTATGTGTGTATATATATTTTGGAGACCTCACTACCAAACTTAAGAGACCTCACTATCACGTGCTTCCCAAAGCTTAAGACGTTAGCTCTCCATGCGACATCGTTAAAACGATTCGATTTGAGGGGATATGGAGTACTTGAGAACTTGGGTTGCAAAGGTAGCACTTTTTGTTTCCTTTGCGTTTTTCGGAAGTATCAAGTACTATGTCAAGCATCAAGTTCCTAGTGTAACTTGATAAAAATCAATGTCTTCACTCAAAATAATGCATAACAATTGCATTTCAAGAAAGGAAGTCATAAAAAGATTCAATAAAGGAAGGATTAACTTAGCTGTAGTGAAGCATAAATGATTTGAGTAAAGAAGAAATGCCATCACTTGAAGGTTAGTGGGTCAACACACTGATGTTGGATACCACACTAGTATCTTGTGGTTCGATGATGATTTTTAGCTCTACTCCAAGGATGTTTTTGAGGATCTAGTTTACTTCTCCCAATTATGTTGAAGAATCACTCACGAATTTGACGTACAGACAACGAAAGATAAAGAGAAGCGGAATCAAATATTCAGAAAATCAAAAGCCTTAATGAAGGGACAAAAGCACGACCGAACTGTACAACGTGCAGAATCACAAAACCGAATCAAGAATTGTAAATATGAGAACAGGACGTGTAACAGAGTAGTGAACAGGGGAGTGCGCATAATGCACATAAAGAAGGATCGTGGAGCATATCGAAAGTAAAAGGCACGTAAGAGCGAGGAATAATGAAGACTATATATATATCAATCAAGAATCGAGCAAAAGAGAGATGGAGGAAGAGATGAAATAATAGCAGATGAGCAGAGATGCAGAGATACAGATATACAGATAGAGAGAGAGATAGAAGACGACAGAGATGGTGTATGTAGTATAGAAGACGCCATAGATCGCGTATGTAAAGATGATTAACAGAAACCTGAAATGTCAGGTATTCATCTGAGAGAGATGGTAATAAGAAACTACTCAGTGTAGGAGAGTTTCTATAGCTTGAGCAAGAAGAGGCCAAGCTTGTTTGTACACATCCTCTCAAATAGAAAACACATGTTCATGTGGGAGCTCTGCGCGCATTCTTCGTATGAGTAGAAGTTTGAATATTCTATGTTACTGTTAAAGTTAGTTAACAGTTACAGTTTCACCGTATACATACTTTCGGTCACTTACGGTTTACTCAATAAATGTGTTTTCGGGAAGAACCACGAGGTATATCTCTCAAAATAATATAGAGTTTTTTATGAGACATAGCTTACCTTGTAGGTAGAAGTCTCTACTTTATACGGATCAAAGTTTCCGGTGAAATGGATATGTACACACAGTACAAAGTCGGACCAAAAATAGCACTCTGAATTGATGAAGTTTTTTTTCTCTAAACTTCACGAAGAGTTTTGTCAGTAAGGGAAGTTCACTCATAACTTCCTTATTTCACGTATAAACATTTGAAGCAATTATGAACAGATTTGAAGATCATTCCGGTAAGATTCCGGTAAATTTCGGTGACAGTCCAGTGACAGTCCGGTGAAGTTCCGGTGGAATTCCAAGAAAATTCAAAGCACAGTTTAATAGAGTTTGAGTGGCAGAAGCCTTGTTAAGCTATTGTTGATTATAGAGGTGTTCTAACATCACTATAGTTTAACACTAATTCGGTGGTGCAGTGAATTTCCGCAGGCTTGATAAGGTTCGAGTCTTTGCTGCGGCAAACGGGTGGTACCGAAAGCTTACTACTATCAGAGGTATAAAAGCGGTACTACCAAAGACGTCGACCATTCCAACAAGTGGTATCAAAGCCGGTTAATCACCAAAACAAGTGATATCAGAGCCGTGAAATCTAACAAGAGGTGTTAGAGCAAAGAAGAAAACAAGAAGATCATGGGAGAACATGTCTCTATTGACAAGCTGGACAGAGATAATTATCCCGCATGGATAATGCGCATGGAAGCCTTACTTATGAGTAAGGACTTAATGATGTATGTGATCGGAGAAGAAAAGAAGCCGACCTTTGAAGTCAACAGACAACCAAAGGAAGAAGAATTGGAAGCCTTGAAGTTGTGGCAGAAGAAAGATGCAACGGCAAGAGCATACATTTATAGTACTGTCACAGATTATGTACTACCGCATATTAGAGGCCTGGAAACAGCGGAAGATATATGGAGTGCATTGGAGGACCATTTCCAAATACTACGAAAGCGAGGAAGGCTAGCTTATGGTCCGAATTCACAACGTTCAAAAAGAAGTCGAATCAAAGCATTAGTGACTATGTTACTAAAATGAAGGATCTAGTAGACAGTCTTGGATCCATAAATGAAGATATCGAAGACCACAGATTGATAGCTCAAGTGCTCACAGGTTTGAGAGGAGATGAAAGGTGGAAACCTTTTGTACTTTCAACTGAACTCTCTTTAAATCATTTTGTTCCAGATTTAAATCAGTTGCTAGGATTGATGCTCACATATGAGCAAGACCTGAAAGGAGATGGAGATAAAGGACAAAGCTCTGCAATGTATATGAAGAACAAGAAGAAAGCAGACAAAGGTAAGTCAAAAGACGAAGAGGAGTCGAGTTCTCAGGCTTATTATGCAAGAGGTAAAGGCACCGGAAGAGGAAGAGCAAGAGGATTTGGAAAAGGAAGAAGTAGCCAGAATAACAACAAGAAGGCTTGCTGGATTTGTGGACTAAGTAATCATCTGGCTTATGATTGTTGGCATAATCAACAAGGTTCAAATCAAAATCAGAATAGTAATAGCAGAGGCAGAAGCGGAAGATATCAAAGAGGTAGACAAAACCAAAGAGGAGGCTATGGCAGAGGTGGAACAAGAAGTTGGGGACAAAATCAATCCTACAACACCACCTATAACAACTACGCAAATGACACACAGAATGAAAGTCATACATCATGGATGATGAACTCTATCAGCACATCGGAAAACGAAGACCTAAAGGTATACATTGACTCCGGATGTTCTAATCATTTGTTAGGACAGATAGTTGAGAAAGGTTTTCAGGTCAGATTTACAAATGAAGGCGTATTTGTAGAAGATCCCGAGAACGGATACAATCAGATCGTCTCTGGTAAGAAAGAAGGCAGACTCTTTACTTTAAGAGTACAAGGGAACATTGGCCAAGCGTTGCTCACACATGGCGAAAAGGTGATTACAGAACTTGATCTCTGGCATAAAAGATTGGGTCATTTCAATGAAAAAGGAATTAAAGCTATGATTTCAAATCAGTTAGTATTGGGTTTACCGAATGTACAGAACCAACATATGATTCATAAGTGCGAAGCATGTCAGATGGGAAAAGCCCATAGGTTACCTTTCCAGAAGAAAGGATTCAAACATGATGGAGTACTTGAACTCATACATACAGATGTATGGGGTCCAACAAAAGAAGGATCGATCAGCAGGTCAAGGTACTATGTTTTATTCATTGATGATGCTACAAGATGGATAACGTTATATGTCTTAAAAGAAAAATCAGAAGTATTTGAAGCCTTCAAGCATTTTCATGCATACACTGAAAGACTCACAGGAAGAAAGCTTAAGAGACTAAGGTCTGATGGAGGGGGAGAATACTTCTCCCAAGAGTTCAATGATTATCTTTGGAATGCAGGTATCAAAAGAGAAATAACTTGCAGGTATACACCGCAACAAAACGGAGTAGCAGAAAGAAGGAACTGAACTCTAGTTGAGTTTGCACGAGCCATGTTAAACGAGAAGGGTTGTCCAAATTATCTTTGGGCTGAAGCCGTAAACACAGCAACATACTTGGTAAACAGATTACCATGTACAGCTTTAGATGGAATGACCCCTTATGAAGCTTGGTGGGAAAAGAAGCCAACACTTGATCACTCCAAAGTGTTTGGATCAGTCGCTTATGCTTATGTACCGCCTCAACTCAGACATAAGCTTGAACCGAAAGCAGAAAAATATGTGTTCGTCGGATACGATGAAAGACAGATGGGTTACAGGTTATGGATCCCTCTAACTAAGCAGTTTATTGTTTCAAGAGATGTTACGTTTGATGAACAGAGAAGCTGGTATACAGATCAAAGTCATACAACTGAAGAATTTGAAGAAGAGGTAAGAAGAAAAGAAAAAGGAAAATCAATTGTGCAGGTGAATAGAAATGAAGATCATATGCAGGCAAGTATGTCCAGGATTGGATCAGGTATGAGAAACGAAGATGAAGAAGTGTATTCAGACACTTATGAAGAATATGAACCAAGAAGGTCAAGTAGGATTAGAAGACAACCGGAAAGGTATTCGTTTGATACCTCGTACATAACTCAGAAAAATTATGCATATATGATCAAAGATGATGAAGAACCTCAGAACTATGATGAAGCTAAAGGAAAGAAGCAATGGGAAGAAGCAATGGAAGAAGAGTTCATTGCACTAGAGGAGAACAAGACATGGGAGCTTGTTCCTAAACCAAATGGTAAGAAAGTAATTGGAAGTAAATTTGGGTTTACAAATTAAAGAAGCTTGCAGATGGAAGGATAGCCAGATATAAGGCTAGACTGGTAGTCAAAGGCTATGCTCAGACGCATGGCATAGATTACGACGAGACATTTAGTCCGGTGGCAAAGATGTCAACCATAAGGACAGTAACTGCTATAGGAGCATCAAAAGGATGGACGCTAAGTCAGCTAGACATCAAGAATGCATTTCTGAACGGATATATATCAGATGAAGTTTACATGGAGCAGCCTGAAGGGTTTGTAAGCTCCAGATACCCAAAATTTGTGTGCAGGTAAAGAAAAGCACTTTATGGACTAAAGCAAGCTCCAAGAGCTTGGAACTACAGACTCGTGAAGTATCTAAACGAACTTGGATACCAAAGTTCAAAGGCAGATGCAAGTCTACTCATTAAAAGAACAGACGAAGGAATGATCTACATTTGCATTTATGTAGACGGCATAATAATTACAGGTACCTCAGAGACAGGAATCACAGAGGTGAAGAAACTGCTTGAAAAGGATTTTAAGATCAATGATCTAGGAAAGTTGTCATACTTTCTTGGAATGGAAGTCACTTATATAGATCACGGCGTATATGTATCACAAGAAAGGTATCTTCTGAATATATTGAAGAAATTTGATATGCAGAATTGCAGAGAAGCTTCAACACCGCTTGAAGCCAATCACAAACTCAGTAAATATGATGGCGCAGATTACAAAGATATGACAAAGTATCAGTCGTTAGTAGGTAGTTTGATTTATGCTACACTAATGAGACCTGACTTGAGTTATGTAGTGGGAGTTTTATCACAGTTTATACATTGTCCGAAAGACCCACATTGGATTGCAGGTCAAAGAGTTCTCAGATATATAAAGAGAACTATTAAGGAATGATTATACTATCCTTATACGTCAGATATAAATTTGAGAGCCTATAGTGACTCAGACTGGGCAGGTAACCAGGATGACAGAAGATCCACACATGGGTATATGATATACGTAGGAGATAAGCTAGTAAACTGGTGCTCGAAGAAACAGCACACAGTGGCTTTATCATCAACAGAAGCTGAATACAAAGGACTAGTAGAAGCAGCTAAAGAAGTGATATGGGCCTTGCTCAAAAGCTTGGGCATTGATCAAGGTATACCAATTATACATGGAGACAATATGAGCTCTCTATATCTTGCAACGAATCCTGTGTTTCACGCAAGAACAAAACACATAGAGATTCAGTATCATTTCCTGAGGGAAAAGGTAATGGAGAAGGAGATAGAAAAAGTATACACTCCGACAAAAGATCAGATTGCAGATATTTTGACAAAGAGCTTGGATGGAACAAAGACAAGCAGATTCAAAGAAATGGAAGGAATAAAAGAAAGGAAGATATATGAAGACAGGAAGAGTCAAATTAGTGATTGAGGGGGAGCTATTGAAGAATCACTCACGAAATTGACATACAGACAACGAAAGATAAAGAGAAGTAGAATCAAATATTCAGAAAATCAAAAGCCTTAATGAAGGGACAAAAGCACGACCGAACTGTACAACATGCAGAATCAGAAAACCGAATCAAGAATTGTAAATATGAGAATAGGACGTGTAACAGAGTAGTGAACAGGGGAGTGCGCATAACGCACATAAAGAAGGATCGTGGAGCATATCGAAAGTAAAAGGCACGTAAGAGCGTGGAAGAATGAAGACTATATATATCAATCAAGAATCCAGCAAAAGAGAGATGGAGGAAGAGATGAAATAATAGCAGATGCGCAGAGACGCAGAGATACAGATATACAGATAGAGAGAGAGATAGAAGATGCCAGAGATCACGTATGTAGTATAGAAGACGCCATAGATCGCGTATGTAAATATGAATAACAGAAACCTGAAATGTCAGGTATGCATCTGAGAGAGATGGTAATAAGAAACTACTCAGTGTAGGAGAGTTTCTATAGCTTGAGCAAGAAGAGGCCAAGCTTGTTTGTACACATCTTCTCAAATAGAAAACACATGTTCATGTGGAAGATCTGCGCGCATTCTTCGTATGAGTAGAAGTTTGAATATTCTATGTTACGGTTAAAGTTAGTTAACAGTTATAGTTTCACCGTATACGTACTTTTGGTCACTTACGGTTTACTCAATAAACGTGTTTTCGGAAAGAACCATGAAGTATATCTCGCAAAATAATATAGAGTTTTGTATGAGACATAGCTTACCTTGTAGCTAGAAATCTCTACTTTATACGGATCAAAGTTTCCGGTGAAATGGATATGTACACACAGTACAAAGTCGGACCGAAAATAGCACTCTAAACTGATGAAGTTTTTTTCTCTAAACTTCAGGAAGAGTTCTGTCAGTAAGGGAAGTTCACTCATCACTTCCTTATTTCACGTATAAACATTTGAAGCAATTATGAACAGACTTGAAGATCATTCCTGATGGAGAGTGTTAATCTCCAAAAGAACAACCTACTCTTGAAGTTAGAACACCTCTATATCAAGAGTAAGTCAAAACCTTCACTAAATTAGAGGTCCAATCTCCAAATTATCAAAAGTTGAAAAATTCTGTGAAGAAGATCAAACACAGAAAGTCTGCTGCACAATTTCTTCTCATTGACCTATCAAACATGTAAAGTTTTCTATGAAATTTTGTATGGAGTGTTGCCTAGAGATTGCGCACCTCCTCCAAGTTAAAGTTCTTCAAAAGGTTTAGTATAACTTGAGAAATCAACTTCACAAGTTACCTATGTCTGAATCTGCACTTCTGAGAAGTCGATTTAGACACCCCTAACTTCTTAACTTCAATTCTCTCAGTACAAAACCCGTTTAAGCAAATGCTTCTAGCCACAAGTAGATTACCTTCCAACTTAAAGATTAAGTGCTTGCTTGCACAAAACTTTAAACTATGGAGTGAGAACTGACCAAAAGATTAAGATCAAAATTTGCACCTGTTTCAGAGAACTGTGAACACTCAACACATATGAATGTTCCTACTAACAATTCTCCTAGGCTGTTTGCAATTAGACTCTGAAATTCAGGTCACAGACTCATTTACTACCAACTTAGATATCCTCAAAAGGATTTCACAATTGATCAAACACAGATGGAGCAGACACGAAAAGATCGGGCGCAATATTTCTTCATTTACTCAGAAAGTTGCAGTTGAGTGATGAGAGGAAACTCAACTAACTTTTCACATGTCTCATGACATCTATCTTCCTCATTCTTGCCTTCTATCTATTCTCACATATACTCTCATATCACGCCTCGACATTTTCAAGGTATTTATATATAAATTTGTACAAGTCTATGACTAATCAAATATCTAAGTGAACTATGTACATATGTATACATTCCTCACATACTCTGAATGTGTCTTCCTTCCATGCTTCAAGAATTGATCTCATCCTTCATTCTTTAATCTTCAAACATTCAATTGGTGATTGATCTGCACCAACAGCTCCCCCTCAATCATCAATTGAGGTTTCTTCTTTCTTCTTTATACTTGCCATGTCTTTAAACTTCTGTAGCTTTGGTCCATCCAAACTCTTTGTAAGCATATCAGCTATCTGATCTTTTGTTGAAGTATGTATGACTTCAATCTCCTTATCCATCACTTTCTCCCTTAGAAAGTGATATTGTATCTCAATGTGTTTGGTCCACGCATGAAAAACAGGATTAGCAGCTAAATACAATGAACTCATGTTATCTCCATATATAATTGGTACCCCATGCACAATGTCAAAACTCTTCATCAAAGTCTTGAGCCAAATTACTTCCTTTGCAGCTTCAACCATGCCTTTATACTCTGCTTCTGTAGAAGACAAAGCAACTGTATGTTGCTTCTTGGAACACCATGAGATAAGTTTATCTCCCACATAACACATGTATCCAAAAGTTGACCTTCTATCATCTGGATTACCTGCCCAATCTGCATCACTATAAATTTTGATATTTGTATCTGAGGTAAACCCATAATACAAACCTTCATTGAGTGTACCCTTAATGTACCTCAACACTCTTTGCCTTGCAATCCAATGTTCTTTCCTTGGACAATGCATGAATTGAGACAAAACTCCTACTGCATATGATAAATCAGGTCTAGTTAAAGTAGCATAGATAAGACTACCAACCAAACTCTGATATTGTCTCATGTCCTTGAATTCTTCACCTCCAAACTTACTCAATTTGTGATTCACCTCCATTGGTGTAGGTGCTACCCTGCAATCATCCATTTTAAACTTGATTAACAAGTTCTTCAAATACCTTTCTTGGGTCACAAATACTCCATGTTGAGTATATGTAATCTCCATGCCCAAGAAGTATGACAAGTCTCCCAAGTCACTTATCTTGAACTCCTTTTCCATTTGCTTCTTGAGTCTTTGTATTCCTTCTTCATCTGTACCTGTAAGAATTATATCATCAACATATATGCACATGTATATGAAACCATTATCACTTGCTTTGACAAGCAAGCTACTATCTGCTTTAGACACCTGAAATCCAAGTTCTTTTAGGAACTTCACAAGTCTATAGTTCCATGCCCTTGGGGCCTGCTTCAAGCCATACAAAGCTCTCTTGAGCTTGCACACATGATCTGGATACCTTTTATCTCTGAACCCTTGAGGTTGCTCCATGAATACATCATCTGAAATATAACCATTCAGAAAAGCATTTTTCACATCAAGTTGACATAACTTCCAACCTTTACATGCAGCAATAGCAATAAGTGTCCTGATGGTTGTCATCTTTGCCACAGGACTATAAGTCTCATCATAGTCAACACCATAAGTCTGAGCAAAACCTTTGACAACAAGTCTAACTTTGTATCTAGACACACTTCCATCTGCAAACCTCTTGGTTTTGTAAACCCATTTGCATCCAATGATCTTCTGACTATTTGGTTTTGGAACCAAATCCCATGTTTGATTCTCCAATAGTGCATCATATTCTTCCTGCATAGCTTTCTCCCATTTTTCCTTACCTTTTGCCTCTTCATATGTAGAAGGGTCTTCATCTATTTTCATCATATAAGCATAGTCTTTTGTGGCCAAAAATGAAGTATCATAGCTATACCTTGTAGGTTGCCATTTATTCCTTGTAGACCTCCTAAGCTCTCCACTTCTTGAGGTTTCTGGTTCTTCATATTCAGGATCAAATCTCGGTGTTTCTTCCACTTCAACCTGCACTTCATTATTCTCTTGTTCATCAAATATTTGAACCTTTGATTTACCTTTCCTTTGATTCACTTCTTCTTCATCACATGTATTGATATTGATTGTACCTGCATACCAAGTACTTTGCACATCAAATGTAACATCTTTAGAAACCATGAATTGTTTTGTAGATGGAATCCACAATCTATAGCCCATCTGCTTATCATCATAACCAATGAAAACATATTTTTCAGCTTTAGGCTCCAACTTGTGCCTTAATTGTGATGGCACATATGCATATGCCACACATCCAAAAACTCTGCAATGATCCAAGGTAGGTCTCTTACCCCACCAAGCCTCATATGGTGTCATACCCTGCAAGGCTTTACATGGTAACCTATTGACCAAATAAGTGGCTGTATTTACAGCCTCAGCCCACAAATAATTGGGGCAATTTTTCTCCTTCATCATGGATCTTGCAAACTCAACAAGTGTTCTACTTCTCCTTTCTGCAATACCATTTTGTTGAGGAGAGTACCTGCAAGTAACTTCCCTTTTTATACGTGCATTCCATTAGTAATCACTGAACTCATTAGAGAAATACTCTCCCCCTCCATCTAACCTTAATCTCTTCAACTTATGACCTCTAATTCTTTCTGCATATGCATGATAGTGTTTAAATGTATTAAACACTTCTGACTTATCTTTGATCACATAGATAGTGATCCATCTAGTAGCATCATCAACATAAATCACATAATACCTTGACCCATTTATACTGAAATCCTTTGATGGTCCCCACACATTTGTGTGTACCAATTCAAGCTTCTCTGAGTACATAAAACCATGCTTGGAGTAAGAATTCTTATGAGCCTTACCTAATTGACATGCCTCACATTTGTATGTCATATGTTGACCTGCAACATTAGGCATTCCAAGCACTGAACCATTGTTAACCATATCTTTAATACCTCTTTCATTGAAATATCCAAGCCTCTTGTGCCAAAGATCTAACTCAGAGATCTTATGTCCTCCATATGTGAACATAGCATGACCAATATTGCCTTGAATCTTCAATGTAAATAATCTTCCTTCCTTTTTCCCTGAAACAATCTGTTTATACCCTTGGCTAGGGTCTTCCACATATACTCCATCATTAGTAAACCTTACTTCATATCCCTTTTCAACAATTTGTCCTACACTTATCAAATTCTTAGGGATTGTAGGAACATACAAGACCTTACTCAATAAGGTGCTACCATCCTTGGCCTTCACTGATCCAATTGACTTCACATTGTGCTTTGTGTTGTCACCTGTCTGAACAACATGATTAAAAACATTATTCTCCAAGTCAGTCATCAAGGATATATTACCACTCAGGTGATTGCTACACCCTGAGTCATGTAGAAAAAATTCACTCTGCCTTTCACAAGTTGCATTCATTATCAATGTTGAATCCTCCTTTTGATCTGAAGCATAATTGTAGTAGGTGTTGTTATATTGTTGACTTTGGAATCCTCTACCTGCATTTCTTCCAAAGTAAATCCTACCACCTCTACCTCTGAAATTACCTCTTTGATTTCTGCCACCTCTTCCTCTTGAATTATAGTTCTGATTATATCCACCATTACTCTGATTATTATGCCAACAATCATTAGCTAAGTGATTTGTCTTACCACAAATCCAGCAAGCTTTGCCTCCATCCTTGTTGTTTCTGCCTCTTCCTCTACCTTTGCCACCTCCTCTTCCTCTTAGGAAGTTGGCTTGAGTAGTTGTTCCTTCATCTTCACCTGCTTGTAACTTTCCTTAGCTATTCTTCTTCTTGTCCTTTGAGTACATTGCATGACCTGCACTCTTGTCACCATCTCCTTTAACATCCTGCTCAAATGTTAGCATATGACCTAGCAACTGATTTAAATCAGGAGTGAAATGGTCAAGTGATAATTCTGTAGATAAAATGAATGGCTTCCATTTGTCATCACCTCTCAAACCTGTAAGGATTTGCCTTACCAATTTATCCTCCTCAATGTCTTCATCAACAGCTCCTAATGCATCTGCAATGTCTTTCATCCTTGTTACATAGTCTGAAATAGATTGAGAGGCCTTCTTCTTGAAGGTTGTAAACTCTGCCCATAAGGATGCCTTCCTTGACTTTGTAGTATTCTGGAAATGCTCCTCCAAAGCATTCCAAATATCAGTTGCACTTTCAAGACCTCGAATATGAGGTAACAAGTAATCATTGACTGCCATATATATAATGCTCCTAGCTTGAGCATCTTTCTTCATCCAATTTTTTAAATCTGCTAACTCTTCCCTAGTTGGAACACTAGGATCTCTGAACTGTGGCTTCTCTTCTTCTCCTGTGATGTAAGCAATTAAATCTTTGCTCATAAGATGAGCTTCCATCCTCATTGACCATGCAGGATAGTTTTCCCTATCCAATTTCTCTATCTGTAGAGAATCTCCCATCTTGTGTCTACCTGTGTATTGAAATCTTCAAGCTTTATGAACAATATATGTACCTTTACTTCGAATTAGACTCCTTTTGTCCTTCTTGATGTCGTATGGTCTCCTCCTCTTGCTTTGCCTTCAAACTTTCACCTTTTAGTTCTTCAATTGTTGAATTTCTTGAATCTGCAGCAGTCGGGACCCTCCTTTCCTTGTTTTGATGTCTCCTGCTCTGATACCACTGATGGAGAGTGTTAATCTCCAAAAGAACAACCTACTCTTGAAGTTAGAACACCTCTATATCAAGAGTAAGTCAAAACCTTCACTAAATTAGAGGTCCAATCTCCAAATTATCAAAAGTTGAAAAATTCTGTGAAGAAGATCAAACACAGAAAGTCTGCTGCACAATTTCTTCTCATTGACCTATCAAACATGTAAAGTTTTCTATGAAATTTTGTATGGAGTGTTGCCTAGAGATTGCGCACCTCCTCCAAGTTAAAGTTCTTCAAAAGGTTTAGTATAACTTGAGAAATCAACTTCACAAGTTACCTATGTCTGAATCTGCACTTCTGAGAAGTCGATTTAGACACCCCTAACTTCTTAACTTCAATTCTCTCAGTACAAAACCCGTTTAAGCAAATGCTTCTAGCCACGAGTAGATTACCTTCCAACTTAAAGATTAAGTGCTTGCTTGCACAAAAATTTAAACTATGGAGTGAGAACTGACCAAAAGATTAAGATCGAAATTTGCGCCTGTTTCAGAGAACTGTGAACACTCAACACATATGAATGTTCCTACTAACAATTCTCCTAGCCTGTTTGCAATTAGACTCTGAAATTCAGGTCACAGACTCATTTACTACCAACTTAGATATCCTCAAAAGGATTTCACAATTGATCAAACACAGACGGAGCAGACACGAAAAGATCGGGCGCAATATTTCTTCATTTACTCAGAAAGTTACAGTTGAGTGATGAGAGGAAACTCAACTAACTTTTCACATGTCTCATGACATCTATCTTCCTCATTCTTGCCTTCTATCTATTCTCACATATACTCTCATATCACGCCTCGACATTTTCAAGGTATTTATATATAAATTTGTACAAGTCTATGACTAATCAAAGATCTAAGTGAACTATGTACATATGTATACATTCCTCACATACTCTGAATGTGTCTTCCTTCCATGCTTCAAGAATTGATCTCATCCTTCATTCTTTAATCTTCAAACATTCAATTGGTGATTGATCTGCACCAACAGCTCCCCCTCAATCATCAATTGAGGTTTCTTCTTTCTTCTTTATACCTGCCATGTCTTTAAACTTCTGTAGCTTTGGTCCATCCAAACTCTTTGTAAGCATATCAGCTATCTGATCTTTTGTTGAAGTATGTATGACTTCAATCTCCTTATCCATCACTTTCTCCCTTAGAAAGTGATACTGTATCTCAATGTGTTTGGTCCTGGCATGAAAAACAGGATTAGCAGCTAAATACAATGAACTCATGTTATCTCCATATATAATTGGTACCCCATGCACAATGTCAAAACTCTTCATCAAAGTCTTGAGCCAAATTACTTCCTTTGCAGCTTCAACCATGCCTTTATACTCTGCTTCTGTAGAAGACAAAGCAACTATATGTTGCTTCTTGGAACACCATGAGATAAGTTTATCTCCCACATAACACATGTATCCAAAAGTTGACCTTCTATCATCTGGATTACCTGCCCAATCTGCATCACTATAAATTTTGATATTTGTATCTGAGGTAAACCCATAATACAAACCTTCATTGAGTGTACCCTTAATGTACCTCAACACTCTTTGCCTTGCAATCCAATGTTCTTTCCTTGGACAATGCATGAATTGAGACAAAACTCCTACTGCATATGATAAATCAGGTCTAGTTAAAGTAGCATAGATAAGACTACCAACCAAACTCTGATATTGTCTCATGTCCTTGAATTCTTCACCTCCAAACTTACTCAATTTGTGATTCACCTCCATTGGTGTAGGTGCTACCCTGCAATCATCCATTTTAAACTTGATTAACAAGTTCTTCAAATACCTTTCTTGGGTCACAAATACTCCATGTTGAGTATATGTAATCTCCATGCCCAAGAAGTATGACAAGTCTCCCAAGTCACTTATCTTGAACTCCTTTTCCATTTGCTTCTTGAGTCTTTGTATTCCTTCTTCATCTGTACCTGTAAGAATTATATCATCAACATATATGCACATGTATATGAAACCATTATCACTTGCTTTGACAAGCAAGCTACTATCTGCTTTAGACACCTGAAATCCAAGTTCTTTTAGGAACTTCACAAGTCTATAGTTCCATGCCCTTGGGGCCTGCTTCAAGCCATACAAAGCTCTCTTGAGCTTGCACACATGATCTGGATACCTTTTATCTCTGAACCCTTGAGGTTGCTCCATGAATACATCATCTGAAATATAACCATTCAAAAAAGCATTTTTCACATCAAGTTGACATAACTTCCAACCTTTACATGCAGCAATAGCAATAAGTGTCCTGATGGTTGTCATCTTTGCCACATGACTATAAGTCTCATCATAGTCAACACCATAAGTCTGAGCAAAACCTTTGACAACAAGTCTAGCTTTGTATCTAGACACACTTCCATCTGCAAACCTCTTGGTTTTCTAAACCCATTTGCATCCAATGATCTTCTGACTATTTGGTTTTGGAACCAAATCCCATGTTTGATTCTCCAATAGTGCATAGCTTTCTCCCATTTTTCCTTACCTTTTGCCTCTTCATATGTAGAAGGGTCTTCATCTGTTTTCATCATATAAGCATAGTCTTTTGTGGCCAAAAATGAAGTATCATAGCTATACCTTGTAGGTTGCCATTTATTCCTTGTAGACCTCCTAAGCTCTCCACTTCTTGAGGTTTCTGGTTCTTCATATTCAGGATCAAATCTCGGTGTTTCTTCCACTTCAACCTGCACTTCATTATTCTCTTGTTCATCAAATATTTGAACCTTTGATTTACCTTTCCTTTGATTCACTTCTTCTTCATCACCTGTATTGATATTGATTGTACCTGCATACCAAGTACTTTGCTCATCAAATGTAACATCTTTAGAAACCATGAATTGTTTTGTAGATGGACTCCACAATCTATAGCCCATCTGCTTATCATCATAACCAATGAAAACATATTTTTCAGCTTTAGGCTCCAACTTGTGCCTTAATTGTGATGGCACATATGCATATGCCACACATCCAAAAACTCTGCAATGATCCAAGGTAGGTCTCTTACCCCACCAAGCCTCATATGGTGTCATACCCTGCAAGGCTTTACATGGTAACCTATTGACCAAATAAGTGGCTGTATTTACAGCCTCAGCCCACAAATAATTAGGGCAATTTTTCTCCTTCATCATGGATCTTGCAAACTCAACAAGTGTTCTATTTCTCCTTTCTGCAATACCATTTTGTTGAGGAGAGTACCTGCAAGTAACTTCCCTTTTTATACCTGCATTCCATAAGTAATCACTGAACTCATTAGAGAAATACTCTCCCCCTCCATCTGACCTTAATCTCTTCAACTTATGACCTGTAACTCTTTCTGCATATGCATGATAGTGTTTAAATGTATTAAACACTTCTGACTTATCTTTGATCACATAGATAGTGATCCATCTAGTAGCATCATCAACATAAATCACATAATACCTTGACCCATTTATACTGAAATCCTTTGATGGTCCCCACACATCTGTGTGTACCAATTCAAGCTTCTCTGAGTACATAAAACCATGCTTGGAGTAAGAATTCTTATGAGCCTTACCTAATTGACATGCCTCACATTTGTATGTCATATGTTGACCTGCAACATTAGGCATTCCAAGCGCTGAACCATTGTTAACCATATCTTTAATACCTCTTTCATTGAAATGTCCAAGCCTCTTGTGCCAAAGATCTAACTCAGAGATCTTATGTCCTCCATATGTGAACATAGCATGACCAATATTGCCTTGAATCTTCAATGTAAATAATCTTCCTTCCTTTTTCCCTGAAACAATCTGTTTATACCCTTGTCTAGGGTCTTCCACATATACTCCATCATTAGTAAACCTTACTTCATATCCCTTTTCAACAATTTGTCCTACACTTATCAAATTCTTAGGGATTGTAGGAACATACAAGACCTTACTCAATAAGGTGCTACCATCCTTGGCCTTCACTGATCCAATTGACTTCACATTGTGCTTTGTGTTGTCACCTGTCTGAACAACATGATTAAAAACATTATTCTCCAAGTCAGTCATCAAGGATATATTACCACTCAGGTGATTGCTACACCCTGAGTCAATGTAGAAAACTCTTTGGTCTTCACTCTGCCTTTCACAAGTTGCATTCATTATCAATGTTGAATCCTCCTTTTGATCTGAAGCATAATTGTAGTAGGTGTTGTTATATTGTTGACTTTGGAATCCTCTACCTGCATTTCTTCCAAAGTAACTCCTACCACCTCTACCTCTGAAATTACCTCTTTGATTTCTGCCACCTCTTCCTCTTGAATTATAGTTCTGATTATATCCACCATTACTCTGATTATTATGCCAACAATCATTAGCTAAGTGATTTGTCTTACCACAAATCCAGCAAGCTTTGCCTCCATCCTTGTTGTTTCTGCCTCTTCCTCTACCTTTGCCACCTCCTCTTCCTCTTAGGAAGTTGGCTTGAGTAGTTGTTCCTTCATCTTCACCTGCTTGTAACTTTCCTTTGCTATTCTTCTTCTTGTCCTTTGAGTACATTGCATGACCTGCACTCTTGTCACCATCTCCTTTAACATCCTGCTCAAATGTTAGCATATGACCTAGCAACTGATTTAAATCAGGAGTGAAATGGTCAAGTGATAATTCTATAGATAAAATGAATGGCTTCCATTTGTCATCACCTCTCAAACCTGTAAGGATTTGCCTTACCAATTTATCCTCCTCAATGTCTTCATCAACAGCTCCTAATGCATCTGCAATGTCTTTCATCCTTGTTACATAGTCTGAAATAGATTGAGAGGCCTTCTTCTTGAAGGTTGTAAACTCTGCCTATAAGGATGCCTTCCTTGACTTTGTAGTATTCTGGAAATGCTCCTCCAAAGCATTCCAAATATCAGTTGCACTTTCAAGACCTCGAATATGAGGTAACAAGTAATCATTGACTGCCATATATATAATGCTCCTAGCTTGAGCATCTTTCTTCATCCAATTTTTCAAATCTGCTAACTCTTCCCTAGTTGGAACACTAGGATCTCTGAACTGTGGCTTCTCTTCTTCTCCTATGATGTAAGCAATTAAATCTTTGCTCATAAGATGAGCTTCCATCCTCATTGACCATGCAAGATAGTTTTCCATATCCAATTTCTCTATCTGTAGAGAATCTCCCATCTTGTGTCTACCTGTGTATTGAAATCTTCAAGCTTTATGAACAATATATGTACTTTTACTTCGAATTAGACTCCTTTTGTCCTTCTTGATGTCGTATGGTCTCCTCCTCTTGCTTTGCCTTCAAACTTTCACCTTTTAGTTCTTCAATTGTTGAATTTCTTGAATCTGCAGCAGTCGGGACCCTCCTTTCCTTGTTTTGATGTCTCCTGCTCTGATACCACTGATGGAGAGTGTTAATCTCCAAAAGAACAACCTACTCTTGAAGTTAGAACACCTCTATATCAAGAGTAAGTCAAAACCTTCACTAAATTAGAGGTCCAATCTCCAAATTATCAAAAGTTGAAAAATTATGTGAAGAAGATCAAACACAGAAAGTCTGCTGCACAATTTCTTCTCATTGACCTATCAAACATGTAAAGTTTTCTATGAAATTTTGTATGGAGTGTTGCCTAGAGATTGCGCACCTCCTCCAAGTTAAAGTTCTTCAAAAGGTTTAGTATAACTTGAGAAATCAACTTCACAAGTTACCTATGTCTGAATCTGCACTTCTGAGAAGTCGATTTAGAAACCCCTAACTTCTTAACTTCAATTCTCTCAGTACAAAACCCGTTTAAGCAAATGCTTCTAGCCACAAGTAGATTACCTTCCAACTTAAAGATTAAGTGCTTGCTTGCACAAAACTTTAAACTATGGAGTGAGAACTGACCAAAAGATTAAGATCGAAATTTGCGCCTGTTTCAGAGAACTGTGAACACTCAACACATATGAATGTTCCTACTAACAATTCTCCTAGCCTGTTTGCAATTAGACTCTGAAATTCAGGTCACAGACTCATTTACTACCAACTTAGATATCCTCAAAAGGATTTCACAATTGATCAAACACAGACGGAGCAGACACGAAAAGATCGGGCGCAATATTTCTTCATTTACTCAGAAAGTTACAGTTGAGTGATGAGAGGAAACTCAACTAACTTTTCACATGTCTCATGACATCTATCTTCCTCATTCTTGCCTTCTATCTATTCTCACATATACTCTCATATCACGCCTCGACATTTTCAAGGTATTTATATATAAATTTGTACAAGTCTATGACTAATCAAAGATCTAAGTGAACTATGTACATATGTATACATTCCTCACATACTCTGAATGTGTCTTCCTTCCATGCTTCAAGAATTGATCTCATCCTTCATGCTTTAATCTTCAAACATTCAATTGGTGATTGATCTGCACCAACAATTCCGGTAAGATTCCGGTAAATTTCGGTGACAGTCGAGTGACAGTCCGGTGAAGTTCCGGTGGAATTCCAAGAAAATTCAAAGCACAGTCTAATAGAGTTTGAGTGGCAGAAGCCTTCTTAAGCTACTATTGATTATAGAGGTGTTCTAACATCACTGTAGTTTAACACTAATTCGGTGGTGCAGCGAATTTCCACAGGCTTGATAAGGTTCGAGTCTTTGCTGCGGCAGACGGGTGGTACCGAAAGCTTACTACTATCAGAGGTATAAAAGTAGTACTACCGAAGACGTCGACCAGCCCAACAAATTATACATAACTTACTTCAATATCTTGTTGCAATAAATCATTCACAAGTGAAAATATTGAGTTGTCTCTAATTAGTTTCAAGTATCTTAGACGTTTGAATTGGTTGTGGAAACTTTTAGTTTTTGCTTTCTACTTTCCAACTCTTTGGATCTAACTCACATAGAGTACCTCATTCATTTTAGGAAAGATCAGGGAAAGCTAGTTGGACAAAGGTAACTAAATAAAACATCCAAGATAGATCTTCTATAGAAGAACCCATTCAATCTTCAAAAGATGCCAGGTCCAAGTTGACATATTCATTTGAGTTAGCTTCAAGTTAAGTACCATTGTGAATTTCATAGAGTTTAGTATACTCTTGAAATGAAAAGGTAGGAACTGCTCATAAGACTGACAATTCCCAAGAACTTAAAGCTAAATTCTGTGAGAAAAGTGCTTTAAGTTGGACAAATTTCATTTTGGATATGATTTGTTGAATTTAAAGTGAGGTTGAACAAAAATAAATGGCACGCTTTCTCCTACATTTTACGTAGGATTTTCAAGCCTAGTAGGACAAGTAGTCCTCCGATAGGATGAAAAATCAAGTAAATGTTGGTTGAAAGTGCACCATACTACAAACATTTAAGTTAGATGTTTAGGTCAACCACACTAGTTTGATTTCCAAATATAATTCAAGGTAAACAAGAGATCTCAAATTCTTTACAGGGATGAAGTCCCACTTGAGTTGCTAAATTCATGCATTAGTGATGCCTAGATATGTAACTAGTATATTGCATCCACCCATTTTACATGTTAGTGCCTAGATAGCACATAGTGAAAACAATGAATTGGCTGGGGATGTTTTTTGATCCACCCTTATTATTCATTTCCAATTTCGCACTCGGATTAGTTTATCAAGTACAAATCTAGATATTGTTTTGAATTATTTGGGCAGGGATCAACTAGTAGATTCTTCTCTATTCATTTGGAGTATTAGGTGAATCCCACCACAAAGATGAAAATTGTTCTTCTAAGTTAGAACATGAGGGTTGGGGGTATGGTTACAGTTACTATATGAAGCTTTATTTTTTAGGAGAAACCTTTCCCAAGAGGAGAAGAATATTATAAAACGAAGTCTATGATCTGAGTGTCTGGCAGGATTAGAAAGATCTGAACTCAAACATCGTTTGGTCACTCATATATATGGCCAAAGATCTCGAGACTAGACTTAAGCAAAGGTTCATATCCTCTCTAGGACAAGGAATCCACCTAGCTTTGTTTCTAGCTGGCACCTTTCAAGATAAAGGGTGGTGGAGAATCAATCCACAAAGGATGGTGTGGATTGATTGTGAAAAGAGTGGTTCTCAACTAAACTCACTTTTGTAAAGAGTGGTTCTGAAGTAAAGTTTCTCTTTTAAAGTGTGGCTTAGAATCAAAGAGATTGAGTCCTAAATAACTATATATAAAGCATTAGGTTGGGAGGGGAGTCATCTCTCTAGCATATGGTGGTCCTAATAGTTTAGTTCGTAATAAGGATTGTTGCCCTTGGATAGGAGCATGCCTTGAAAGGTGCTCACAAAGTAGCACTATGTATCTACTTGACAATGCCAAATGAATACATCATAAATTGCACATTCCCTTGAGGTTGGCAACTTTGTACCTTGATGAGGAATGATATGATGCAAAATGATAAAATCTTCGACCTCTACCACAATCTTCTGATTTTTCCTAGTGCAACTTGTAATGGTGCAAAGCGTTATATGACTTTCTTATTGTCCTATAACATATCAAACTTGCATCATGAGAAGTTTTCAAGAGTCATTGTGATGGAAGAATACACCTATGTGGTCTTGTTGTCATAGATGAACTCATCGAGATAGTAGAAGTTTAGAGCATTATCATAGCTTTTGATTTTTGAAGCAATGCTCCTTTTCATTTTGTAGTTCATATGATGAGCCTTTTTGTTGTTGTTCAACCATGTCACATTGCATGCCATAGAAAATAGGTATGACTTTGCAAGGTGGATTAGGTGAGCCCATGAGACCTCTTTTCTTATGATTTTACCAATCTCATCAAGACACCCCTAAGATCTTGCAAACTCTGGGCTTAGAATCATAATGAACAAGCTTCAAGCTTTCTATGCACCATCGATCTCAGATTGTACTTCTTTCCTCATAGCCATGAAGTTATCGACAAAACATGTAATGCAATTGGACATTAACTTCGGCTTAGAACACTCACAACATCGTGCTTTGTTTTGCACCTATAGAAGATGAATGTATCATATCCTTGACTCATCATGGTAGGCTTCCTTGAGCCTCTTAACTTCTCACTAGGACTTCTTCTTTGAATTCCTCAAAAGCACAATCACGTCATCCTTGGTCACACAAAAAACTAAATGCCAAAGCTTAGATTTTGATATCTTCAAAATGATTTTTCTCTGGGAACCTTAGCTGAAATGCAAGGTAAAAAGCACTCTTCATTGGATATGACAGACACATCGAAACTTCACTAAAATATGATGTTCAATGTAGTTGATACCAAATCACCAAAGTTCTAAGATCTGTTTGGGTGCTCTTCACCCACTCTATGAAGTCGTTCATTTTTTTTCTTTACTTGAATTGAAACTTTCCGCTGCTTTTAACAGAAAAACAAAATATAACCTTTGCAATCTAGGGTCTCCCATGTTGCTTGATGATTTTTTTATCTATTCAGACAAAGAACGTTTGTTGTGAATGAGTACCTAAAGAATTTAATGAAAATGATTTTGTATAGTTACGAATAATTAAAAGACGCTTGAAAAATATTTCACAACATCCTAAAGTTAAACTTTCACCATGTTATTGTTGGTGCAAAACAAGCCTACACACATTGGCTTAGAACATTGGAAGCTTTGGAAGACTTGGCTTGGATATCAACCTTGAAGAATTTACATAAAGCTTGGACCTTGAAGGCTTAGCTTAGAACCCTTGAAGGATATATGTACAAGAATCAAGAACCATAGGAACCTGGTCTTATTGATTCTTACCTTTTATCTCATGTAAAAGTCTATGTGACTTTAACCACTCATGTAATCACACCTAACTGAGAAAGTCGTGGAAACTTTGATTGATTGAGTGGGTGAATGATTGAGAGAATATCTCATTCACTTTTAGGTACATGATTCAAGGAGATTGACATGGATTTGAAATTCAAAATCTCATTCAACTCCTATAAAAAGTACAAAGAAAAAGTCGCGGGTTAGTCTCACTCATTGAGCTCATCTCCCGAGGCATTTTACTACTGTATCTGTGTGTGTGATAGTGCTACATCTTAGCCTACACCACAATATCTCATTTAGCTATGCTTGGCATGCTAATGAGCTTGTACATCTACATTAATCAATAGATACATTCATACTTTTCAACTCTGGTTTTTTTGTGTCATCTACCTCAAGTCTGTCAACTTCCAGGAGGCATATCTCAAGATCTACTGAACCAAATTGGATGATTCAAAGTGCATTGGATTCAGCTCAAAGTCTACTATACACCTACAAAATTTCAAGGCCATTGAATCTACCATCACAGAGAAATCTCAGTCGGGGTGCTCACTGGTCTGTGATTGTAAGTCTCCTAAAAAATCGGGGGTACACCTTATTTTGCTAAAGTGATTTCTCTGAGTGTGGTTTATCATTTTCCTTCATTCCACTTGCAAATAGAAGCTTACTAAGCTAATAGAATATCTCTAGAAGGAATTTTGCTAATTGTAACTACACTGGTCACACTGAGCATAACACTGAGCAGGTATCAAGACTAAAATAGAAACTTTTCAAGTCTTGTGATTTGCAAAGTAGTCTGTTTTGATCAAGTCATTACTCAAACCTTTTCCAAAGTACATATACCATATTTTGGTGTTATTTGGAACCTCAAGGAGTCTACTAAGCATATCTGAAGAAAAGAGAGGGCAGGTGTGAAGCAGGATTTGCAGCATCAACTCAACTTCTGAGTGCATCCAACCATCACATCCAACAGTTATTATGTTCCTTTACGTATTATTCAAAAAATTAATGAGAATGCCTTTATATTAGACATACCTTCTTATTGGAATATACATAACTCTTTTCATATTAGTTTATTGAAATTTTTTTAAGGAACCCTACCACTCACTCCTATTTTAGATGATCCTCCTTTGTTAGAAGAAGATGCTAAAATTTTAGTTCCAGAGAAAATACTTGATTATGATGTTACTTCATGCACAAGTAACCAATATCATAGGTATTTAGTTAAATATAAAAATCATTCACTTGAAGAATCTCAATGGATTCATAAAACATCACTAACTCCACATTATGATCATTTGATTTTTGCTTATCATTCACAATCACATTAAATTCTAGTTTTTTAGTCCCATGCATGTGTTTTTACATATAGCATGCTTATGATTGTTCAGTGATGGGACATGTGACTCGCCATCCATGTCTATTTTATTCTTATCAAATGAGATCAGTTGCTCATCAAGTGGGAGGCATGTTATACTTTATGGAATAATGGAATTTTAAATGGATTTTAATGCCTTGAAGTTTTTGATGTGTTTTGTGTTTTGATTTAGTAGGTGAAGATTCATGAGGGTGTGAATGTGCATGAACTTATTCAAATATTTTTGGAGATATTTAGAAGAATATTTAGAAGATAGTTATTTTTTGAAGATAATTATTTTTAGAAGATATTATTTTTAGTTATTTTTGTAAAAATAATAGATCTCTTTAGAAAGCGACATTTTTGTAAAAATAGAAAATCATGATTTTGTAAATAAAGAAAAAGCATGCTTTTCGAAGTGCCACCCTCATGCATCTTCTATTCAGGACGTAATAAGAAATACCTATGAATACACATGCTTTGATAGACTCATCCATCAGAGTATGTAGGGGGAGATTGTACCTAATCTTGTGCCAAGTCTCTTGTCTTTTTCTTTTTCTATTCTTTGAGTACTTTTTGTGTGATTTCCTTTTTGTACTATCCTCTATGTACATGTGTCTGTGGGATTTAAAGGTCAACACTCACAGCAGAAGATGTTAGAAAGACTTTAGAGTTAGAATAATTTCTAGAAAGATATTCTATCTAACAAGCATAACATGGTGCTCAAAGGATCTACAATAGCTACCAATGATATGATGGTTATTCGTAAGACTTTAACCAAAGGACTAGGTTATTTGAAGAGTTCTTTCATCCAATACAAGGGAACATGTTGGCATTTTGCATCTGGCTAGTAATATACACAAATTTTAAGAAAAGGTCTTTCACTATGGATATTGTAAAAAGGAACCTTATTAAGTTGTGGATGGTCGAATGGGGCTCCTAGGATTAGAAGTATAGATTCCCTTCGATCTATATTCATATCTGGATTGAACTTCAACATTGTATGCTATTGTGATTAACTCTAAGTAAGCTAGTATTGGTAGGGCATCGAAAGGAGGAATTGGTCATGGGAAATGCAAAGCTCACTATGGCCCTAAAGACATCACACATATTTTCATGAATTGCAAAGGATATCAAAATCTCCAAGATGTGCTTCACCTTTCTTCTAGGTATCTTCACTGTCATCCTTTTAATTATTAAGAGCTTTTCTTGTGAGCTTGCAACAACATGGATCGTATCCACTAGACCTTATGGCAAGATATGTTATTTTGGTCTTCATGGCTTCAAAAATACTACTTCAAGGATCAAGGCTTGTAAGTTGAGTCTCTTATCTCCCTTGAATTTAAGGATAGAATTACCATGATATGTGACTACCTCGTATAATCTTGGGATACCTCTTCCCCTTCCTATGAGGCTTTTTAATCATTGTTACTGTCAATTCATCCCTCTATTTCAGCTTGAAGAAACAATAAAGGACGAGGAATGTTATAGGTTGTGATGCACTTGGTTTTTCTGTTTAATATATCATATGTTCTTTAAAGCTTCTTGAATGCATTCATCCTTGGATTCATTTGTCCTTGTTGCCCTTTCTATATCTACTACTAAATTGTTATGAGCTAGTAACTCACTGTGACTCTCCTCTTGAGGTGAGCCATGACACTTCATGATGCGTTTATTAATGGCTTCTCTATTATGGTTATCTCAAAAAAATGCTTGAACCCAAATGAGATAAATATGGCCTAGGTTCTTTCATTGAAAAAAAAAATACAGGCCTATGTATGTAGGCAAGCGATTTAATGTTTATGTGATGCTTTATTTTTTGGAGAATATGTACTCCAAATAGTAATTAACGCACAAAGGACCTTCCCTAGTATCTCACAATTTTCTACCACAGTGAGCTGAAAATAGACGGGAACGACCTTGCCCAATCAAATGGACTATAAGAGCTTCCAAATAAGATTTGAATCACTCGAAACAGATCTTGCAAGGTCTATCATATGACCTTACAAAGACAAACTACATACTGTCTACATAGACCATGTAGGCATGTGTAAAAAAATAGACAAAGTACACTTGGACTTTGTAGAGGCGGATCTCAAGAGTATTGATGCTCTTTATGGAACTTTACGAGGAAATGAACAAGCATAAATATATTTTAGAAACGGTCCTTTATCAATTGCAATGCATATGATCCGAACAAACTACCAATGGTAGTCAACTACAAGTAGATATGAATAAATAGAGATCGTTGCCTATTTGTATGGTTAAGCTAGGAAGGGAGTAGATTGCTTGTACTTAACACACATTAATGAAAAGACCAATCCAAGTGAAAGAACTTGTGATTCCTTTCATATGAACATCTACATAGAACGCGCAAATCAGATAGTTGATTGAGTTCCAAACTCTACCTAAAAGTAGTCCTAATTCTTTTTGGTTTTGTTTTTCGGAGAACTTTACTCACCCTCAACTCACGCACATGCGCAAATAGACCCGTTCTTGACACATTCACACTTTCACTCCACTACCCACATCTCTATCTTCCAATCATGTTTACTTTCTTTTGTTTGCTCTCACTCTTAACCTCTCCTTGCTAACTCTCGCTTATTATCACATCTCCCTTACAATTTGCACTCATTCACACCTCACTCTCTAAGCTATGAACCTTCTTTCTTCCTTTCTCCAACACATCTTTTCCTTCACTTCCTACCCACACTCACTTGATTATACACCTACTTGCACACACAATCAAAGTTCATAGAACTCGCTCACTCATTTACTTACACAACTAGCTGCACCACCGAATTAGTGTTAAACTACAGTGATGTTAGAACACCTCTATAATCAATAGTAGCTTAACAAGGCTTCTGCCACTCAAACTCTATTAGACTGTGCTTTGAATTTTCTTGGAATTCCACCGGAACTTCACCGGACTGTCACTGGACTGTCACCGAAATTTACCGGAATGATCTTCAAATCTGTTCATAATTGCTTCAAATGTTTATACGTGAAATAAGGAAGTGATGAGTGAACTTCCCTTACTGACAGAGCTCTTCCTGAAGTTTAGAGAAAAAAACTTCATCACTTCAGAGTGCTATTTTCGGTCCGACTTTGTACTGTGTGTACATATCCATTTCACCGGAAACTTTGATCCGTATAAAGTAGAGACTTCTAGCTACAAGATAAGCTATGTCTCATACAAAACTCTATATTATTCTGCGAGATATACTTCATGGTTCTTCCCGAAAACACGTTTATTGAGTAAACCGTAAGTGACCAAAAGTACGTATACGGTGAAACTATAACTGTTAACTAACTTTAACCGTAACATAGAATATTCAAACTTCTACTCATACGAAGAATGCGCGCAGATCTTCCACATGAACATGTGTTTTCTATTTGAGAAGGTGTGTACAAACAAGCTTGGCCTCTTCTTGCTCAAGCTATAGAAACTCTCCTACACTGAGTAGTTTCTTATTACCATCTCTCTGAGATGAATACCTGACATTTTAGGTTTCTGTTATTCATCTTTACATACGCGATCTATGGCGTTTTCTATACTACATACGTGATCTCTGGCATCTTCTATCTCTCTCTCTATTTGTATATCTGTATCTCTGTGTCTCTGCGCATCTGCTATTATTTCATCTCTTCCTCCATCTCTCTTTTGCTCGATTCTTGATTGATATATATATATAGTCTTCATTCTTCCACGCTCTTACGCGCCTTTTACTTTCGATATGCTCCACGATCCTTCTTTATGTGCATTATGCGCACTCCCCTGTTCACTACTCTGTTACACGTGCTGTTCTCATATTTACAATTCTTGATTCGGTTTTCTGATTCTGCATGTTGTACAGTTCGGTCGTGCTTTTGTCCCTTCATTAAGGCTTTTGATTTTCTGAATATTTGATTCTGCTTCTCTTTATCTTTCGTTGTCTGTATGTCAAATTCGTGAGTGATTCTTCAATAGCTCCCCCTCAATCACTAACTTGACTCTTCTTGTCTTCATATATCTTCCTTTCTTTTATTCCTTCCATTTCTTTGAATCTGCTTGTCTTTGTTCCATCCAAGCTCTTTGTCAAAATATCTGCAATCTGATCTTTTGTCGGAGTGTATACTATTTCTATCTCCTTCTCCATTACCTTTTCCCTCAGGAAATGATACTGAATCTCTATGTGTTTTGTTCTTGCGTGAAACACAGGATTCGCTGCAAGATATAGAGAGCTCATATTGTCTCCATGTATAATTGGTATACCTTGATCAATGCCCAAGCTTTTGAGCAAGGCCTGCATCCATATCACTTCTTTAGCTGCTTCTACGAGTCCTTTGTATTCAGCTTCTATTGATGATAAAGCCACTATGTGCTGTTTCTTCGAGCACCAGTTTACTAGCTTATCTCCTAGGTATATCATATACCCATGTGTCGATCTTCTGTCATCCTGGTTACCTGCCCAGTCTGAGTCACTGTAGGCTCTCAAATTTATATCTGACGTATAAGGATAGTATAATCATTCCTTAATAGTTCTCTTTATATATCTGAGAACTCTTTGACCTGCAATCCAATGTGGGTCTTTCGGACAATGCATAAACTGTGATAAAACTCCCACTACATAACTCAAGTCAGGTCTCGTTAGTGTAGCATAAATCAAACTACCTACTAATGACTAATACTTTGTCATATCTTTGTAATCTGCGCCGTCATATTTATTGAGTTTGTGATTGGCTTCAAGCAGTGTTGAAGCTTCTTTGCAATTTTGCATATCAAATTTCTTCAATATATTCAGAAGATACCTTTCTTGTGATACATATACGCCCTGATCTGTATAAGTGACTTCCATTCCAAGAAAGTATGACAACTTTCCTAGATCACTGATCTTAAAATCCTTTTCAAGTAGTTTCTTCACCTCTGTGATTCCTGTATCTGAGGTACCTGTAATTATTATGTCGTCTACATAAATGCAAATGTAGATCATTCCTTCGTCTATTCTTTTAATGAGTAGACTTGCATCTGCCTTTGAACTTTGGTATCCAAGTTCGTTTAGATACTTCACGAGTCTGTAGTTCCAAGCTCTTGGAGCTTGCTTTAGTCCATAAAGTGCTTTTCTTAACCTGCACACAAATTTTGGGTATCTGGAGCTTACAAACCCTTCAGGCTGCTCCATGTAAGCTTCATTTGATATATATCCGTTCAGAAATGCATTCTTGATGTCTAGCTAACTTAGCGTCCATCCTTTTGATGCTGCTATAGCAATTACTGTCCTTATGGTTGACATCTTTGCCACTCGACTAAATGTCTCGTCGTAATCTATGCCATGCGTCTGAGCATAGCCTTTGACTACCAGTCTAGCCTTATATCTGGCTATCCTTCCATCTGCAAGCTTCTTTAATTTGTAAACCCATTTACTTCCAATTACTTTCTTACCATTTGGTTTAGGAACAAGCTCCCATGTCTTGTTCTCCTCTAGTGCAGTGAACTCTTCTTCCATTGCTTCTTCCCATTGCTTCTTTCCTTTAGCTTCATCATAGTTCTGAGGTTCTTCATCATCTTTGATCATATATGCATAATTTTTCTGAGTTATGTACGAGGTATCAAACGAGTACCTTTCCAGTTGTCTTCTAATCCTACTTGACCTTCTTGGTTCATATTCTTCATAAGTGTCTGAATACACTTCTTCATCTTCGTTTCTCATACCTGATCCAATCCTGGACATACTTGCCTGCATATGATCTTCATCTCTATTCACCTGCACAATTGATTTTCCTTTTTCTTTTCTTCTTACCTCTTCTTCAAATTCTTCAGTTGTATGACTTTGATCTGTATACCAGCTTCTCTGTTCATCAAACGTAACATCTCTTGAAACAATAAACTGCTTAGTTAGAGGGCTCCATAACCTGTAACCCATCTGTCTTTCATCGTATCCGACGAACACATATTTTTCTACTTTCGGTTCAAGCTTATGTCTGAGTTGAGACGGTACATAAGCATAAGCGACTGATCCAAACACTTTGCAGTGATCAAGTGTTGGCTTCTTTTCCCACCAAGCTTCATAAGGGGTCATTCCATCTAAAGCTGTACATGGTAATCTGTTTACCAAGTATGTTGCTGTGTTTACGGCTTCAGCCCAAAGATAATTTGGACAACCGTTCTCGTTTAACATGGCTCGTGCAAACTCAACTAGAGTTCAGTTCCTTCTTTCTACTACTCCGTTTTGTTGCGGTGTATACCTGCAAGTTATTTCTCTTTTGATACCTGCATTCCAAAGATAATCATTGAACTCTCGGGAGAAGTATTCTCCCCCTCCATCAGACCTCAGTCTCTTAAGCTTTCTTCCTGTGAGTCTTTCAGTGTATGCATGAAAATGCTTGAAGGCTTCAAATACTTCTGATTTTTCTTTTAAGACATATAATGTTATCCATCTTATAGCATCATCAATGAATAAAACATAGTACCTTGACCCGCTGATCGATCCTTCTTTTGTTGGTCCCCATACATCTGTATGTATGAGTTCAAGTACTCCATCATGTTTGAATCCTTTCTTCTGGAAAGGTAACCTATGGGCTTTTCCCATCTGACATGCTTCGCACTTATGAATCATATGTTGGTTCTGTACATTCGGTAAACCCAATACTAACTGATTTGAAATCATAGCTTTAATTCCTTTTTCATTGAAATGACCTAATCTTTTATGCCAGAGATCAAGTTCTGTAATCACCTTTTCGCCATGTGTGAGCAACGCTTGGCCAATGTTCCCTTGTACTCTTAAACTAAAGAGTCTGCCTTCTTTCTTACCAGAGACGATCTGATTGTATCCATTCTCGGGATCTTCTACAAATACGCCTTCATTTGTAAATCTGACCTGAAAACCTTTCTCAACTATCTGTCCCACGCTAATCAAATTTTTAGGTATTGTCAGAACATATAAAACATTGGTTAGCAAATTTGCTCCACTCTTACATTTCACTTTTCCAATTGAATGAACACTATGTCTTGTATTGTCACCTGTTTGAACAGTGTGACACGAACTACCTTTTTCCAGTTCTGACATCAATTCTATATTTCCTGACAAATGATTAGAACATCCGGAGTCAATGTAAAATACCTTTAGGTCTTCGTTTTCTGATGTGCTGATAGAGTTCATCATCAATGATGTATGACTTTCATTCTGTGTGTCATTTGCGTAGTTGTTGTAGGTGGTGTTGTAGGATTGATTTTGTCCCCAACTTCTTGTTCCACCTCTGCCATAGCCTCCTCTTTGGTTTTGTCTACCTCTTTGATATCTTCCGCTTCTGCCTCTGCTATTACTATTCTGATTTTGATTTGAACCTTGTTGATTATGCCAACAGTCATAAGCCAGATGATTACTTAGTCCACAAATCTAGCAAGCCTTCTTGTTGTTATTCTGGCTACTTCTTCCTTTTCCAAATCCTCTTGCTCTTCCTCTTCCGTTGCCTTTACCTCTTGCATAATAAGCCTGAGAACTCGACTCCTCTTCGTCTTTTGACTTACCTTTGTCTGCTTTCTTCTTGTTCTTCATATACATTGCAGAGCTTTGTCCTTTATCTCCATCTCCTTTCAGGTCTTGCTCATATGTGAGCATCAATCCTAGCAATTGATTTAAATCTGGAACAAAATGATTTAAAGAGAGTTCAGTTGAAAGTACAAAAGGTTTCCACCTTTCATCTCCTCTCAAACCTGTGAGCACTTGAGCTATCAATCTGTGGTCTTCGATATCTTCATTTATGGATCCAAGACTGTCTGCTAGATCCTTCATTTTAGTAACATAGTCACTAATGCTTTGATTCGACTTCTTTTTGAACGTTGTGAATTTGGACCATAAGCTAGCCTTCCTCGCTTTCGTAGTATTTTGGAAATGGTCTTCCAACGCACTCCATATATCCTCTGCTGTTTCCAGGCCTCTAATATGCGGTAGTAGATAATCTGTGACAGTACTATAAATGTACTATTTGAGAGGATGTGTACAAACAAGCTTGGCCTCTTATTGCTCAAGCTATAGAAACTCTCCTACACTGAGTAGTTTCTTATTACCATCTCTGTTAGATGAATACCTGACATTTCAGGTTTCTGTTAATCATCTTTACATACGCGATCTATGGCGTCTTCTATACTACCTACACCATCTCTGGCGTCTTCTATCTCTCTCTCTATGTGTAGATCTGTATCTCTGCGTCTCTGCTCATCTGCTATTATTTCATCTCTTCCTCCATCTCTCTTTTGCTCGATTCTTGATTGATATATATATAGTCTTCATTCTTCCTCGCTCTTACGCGCCTTTTACTTTCGATATGCTCCACGATCCTTCTTTATGTGCGTTATGCGCACTCCCCTGTTCACTACTCTGTTACACGTCCTGTTCTCATATTTACAATTCTTGATTCAGTTTTCTGATTCTGCACGTTGTACAGTTCGGTCGTGCTTTTGTCCCTTCATTAAGGCTTTTGATTTTCTGAATATTTGATTCCGCTTCTCTTTATCTTTCGTTGTCTGTACGTCAAATTCGTGAGTGATTCTTCAACATAATTGGGAGAAGTAAACTAGATCCTCAAAAACATCCTTGGAGTAGAGCTAAAAATCATCATCGAACCACAAGATACTAGTGTGGTATCCAACATCAGTGTGTTGACCCACCACTACAAGGAATACGGGCGTGTAGCGACGGTTAACGCGACAGAATTTCGTCGCTATAAAATTGCAACTTGCGTCGGAATTACCGTCGAGCGCGGACCGTCGATTATACGACGCAAAAAACGATGGTATTTGCGACGGTATTTGCCTAAAGTCGCTTAAACGACGCTTGTCAAAGGCGTCGCGTAAGCGACGCTTTTTAGCGTCGCATAAGCGACGGTCCATAAGCGACGGTCCATTAGGGGAAAAAGTGAACCCTGCATGGGCCTTGTAAGGATCCCTAATTTTTAGGGATTAAAATTAACAAAAGAGGGATTAAGGCCACAAAAAAAAACCACTAGTGGTTTTGCAATAAAATATTTCCTTTAAGGAAGGTGATCATGTCGAATACAGTCATGGGAGATCATATCCGTTGGAAAATCACAAGTGAACGGCCAAGATCTTCTTCAATTTGCCTGTCAAAAGAAGACAAAAGAGATCCCAAGTGAGGAACAGTCGTGGGCATTCTTATTCATTGGATGAAATGCTCACGGACGGCTTGGATCGAAAGGAGTTTGTCTGTCACAAAAAGACAAATTTGGAAGCATTCAATGAGGAGAGAGAGCATGTAGACTGGCAGAAAACGACAAGAGAGGAGGTGCAGTTCCGTCACGGGTTGGATTCACGTACGTCCGATGGCTGAAGATCTGATGGCTGCGACTTGGTCTTGGGATGCTCTCAAGAATAAAGATTCATAGCCACTGGATCTAGAAGTGATCCAAGGGCTCCAGCTCAAAGCATTCCAAACTTCAACGCAAATGAATCCGGACCACTCGCTTGTAAGTCAATCCGACGATGGAGGTACAAAGGCGCAGTTTTTCAACATTTTCAAGCTAAACCATTAGATCTTTGCCACATCTAAGGGACCATATTGTATGCCGACTTTTTTCTGACATTTAACATGAGCCATTAGATCCTTGAGTTAATCCAATGCCTATGATTGAAAATCTAGGCCTATCAAACCACTTTTGGAGAAGAACAAGTGGTTTTTAGTCCTTCATACCACCTTTGACTACAAAGAAACAAGGGAAGCCTATGCCTAGTCTAGGAGTAGACTGTGGCCACCACCCTCTTCTCATTGGTCCATCACTAATCATCTCTTAATCTAAAAGGCCCATTCAGGGTTCATTTTTTCCCCTAATGTCCATTATGCGACGGTCCATTATGCGAAGGTCCATTATGCGACGGTCCACACTATCGTATAAGCGACGCTAAGCAAATGTCGCTTATACGACGACGCGTTGCATCGCTTATACGACGATCTGTTGACGGAAAAAAATTAAAACGTTGGAGGCTCTGCAATCAGCATTTTCACGCATCCGATCGAAGAGCTCTCCAACGTTTGCAATTGCGCCGCGCTTACGAGCTGAAGCAAGTATATGCAGAATTGTTGTTTTGCTTAAGCTCCCTGTTATTGTCTCCCTCTGTCTTTGTTTCTCTCTTTCTACATCTTTCTCTCTTTGAATTTTCTCTCTCTCTCTCTAGATCTCTCTCTCTCTAGATCTCTCTCTCTCTAGATCTCACTCTCTCTCTCTAGATCTCTCTCTCTCTAGATCTCTCTCTCTCTAGATCTCTCTCTCTCTCTCTCTCTCTCTCTCTCTCTCTCTCTCTCTCTCTCTCTCTCTCTTCTCTCTCTTTATTGCAGGTTATTCAAGAAGCTAACCAAGCAAAAACTATGGATCACAATTGTAAGTACAATTTCTATTATTTGTAGATCATTTGAATTGTGTTATTTTCATTACATACCATACTCACACTTATTGATATGCACTCATACACTTATACATGATGAAGAAGCACACACACATGCATATACCTACATATACACATATACATGCACATACACACACATACACATAGAGTTATACATATACACACACATACACAAGAACATGCACATATTGATACATACATATACACTTATACATGCACATGCATATACATACATATACGCACACATACACATGCACATATACACATATACATGCACATACACACACATACACATAGAGTTATACATATACATGCATATACATATACACACATACACATGCACATGCACATACTCATACACACATATACACTTATACATGCACATGCACATACATACATATACACACACATACACATGCACATACATACATATACACACACATACATATACACTTAGGTACACACATATGAATGAATTATATAATTAAAGTATTAAAACACATGCTTAATATAAACAATAATAACAATCAATAGAACAAAACTCTTCATTACTTAATACCATACACACAATTCAAAACATGATTGAAATGAAAAATATATAGATAAATATATGTATATATCAATGTAAATACATATAATCCAATGTCATAATCAACGTCTAAAATCCTAATCATCATCATCATGATCATCATCATCATCAGCAATATCATGATCATCCTGATCGTCCTCATCCTCATCCTCATGATCACCCTATGACGATCGAGATCGTCCCTCCTGTGTCTGTCTCTCCACCTCATCCATATTTGTCTCCCCATAATACTCCTGTATTACATATAACAAACATAAATCAATAAAATAATTAAAACATTCATAACAACAAAATAATTATATAAAATTTAAAAATACTCACAAAAGCATCAGGATGATCTTGTATATACTCGCTCAAACGCCGATATCCAAAATGTGTAGCATACTCGATCTCGTGTTTCGTAGGATATCGGCCATAATCCTTTCGCTGCAATGAAACAAATAAAAAACATTAGTTGCTTGCATTTTAACTAAAATAAAAAATATACTCACAATAACACATATACTTACAAACGTAGCTACAAAACCATTATGGCCCATTTGGCCTAAGTGCGATGTGTGGCCCGACTCCATTCTCTTCTTTGCAGCAGCCTGTTTATTCAAGGAAAAAAATACATAAATTAAATTAAAAAATTACTAAAATATCTAAAAATTATAAATATAAACTATTAATTTGTGTACCTTCTGCTGAGGAAATGACTCCTGAAGACGTAGCTGTCTACGAAAAAGCTGCCACGTCTCAGGTGGTATGTTAGCTCGCCTCTTATTTTTTTCGACCATACAATATCTCCTATTAATTTAATCTCAAACAGAAAAAAAAGTCAGAATACATACACATATATACACACATATACACATACACATACACATACACATATACATGCAAACATATACGCATGCATATATGTATATATATACACATATACATACATATAACATAAACACACATATACATATCCACATATATACGTACACACACATGCATGCATATACACTCATTCATACAAAATACATGCATTTATCCCACAATAATATGTGTTGTGTATATGTGAATATGTGTGTATGTATAAATGTGTATATGTGAATATGTGTGTATGTGTAAATATGTATATGTGAATTTTTTATTTATGTAGATAATCAAATTATTAATATCAAATACCATTATTTGTAGATTCTGATCAATCAGATGGAACTCCACCACCGTCTCCTCATCGTGCAACAACTTTATACTGTAAGTATATGAAATATTTAATTTTAACTATATTTGATGGATACATAACTTATATATTTTTTTTATGTTTCTTATGATGTGCAGATTCTGATCAATCAGAGGGTACTCCACCACCTCCTACCCATGCAACGACTTCACATGTGTCCTCCGATAGGAATTATGATGAATTTTACTATCAAGAGCATATTATATGTTGGTGTAACTCTTGTTATGGCACGTATCGAAGACCACGATTGGAATGTATTGAACATGAGGCAGAGTATGGTACTTTTGAGCATGCACCATCACCTAGTCAACGTGATAATGCTTGGGTATGTATTTTCTATATATATTAATGTCATTTTTTTATTTAAAAACCATGTATAAAATCAAATTTTTATTGATATACAGGAATACTTGCTCGATGATGATGATGATGATGATTTTTCTCATAATGTTAATATACCTCGTACACGTCATGGACTTGCTGTTCATCAATTACAAGCAGAGGTTTCTAGAAATCCTCTACCTCCTGGTTTAGAGAATGAAACGGCTGGAGATTATCCATTGCCAGCTCGTGATCGTTCTTTAGTACAAACATATGATAGAAGAAGATATGGAGGATGGAATAGAGGACCACTTCCTTTAGATGGAGAGGTTTTCAACTTTTGGGGTAATCGCTATATGATTGCTCCATCCACTATTACTAATGCTGGTCGTGGTCTCTTTATTGTAGAGGATTTGTATGTGCCTCCGAACTCTGAAGTCACTCTTATGTCATTTTGTGGTCCTATATATGGATGGGGAGATTGGCATCGACTTTCACGTTATGTTCAAAGCATGAGTACTTATGGAATATGCTTGAACGCAGCATCTCTTACTAGTAGAAGGATTTTACATGCAGAAAATGAAAGATTATATATTGATGGAAGACCTTACATCCAAAGAGATCGATAAAAATTCGATCCCACAAAAAAAACGTGAATGCAAAGAGCTACTATGTTTGATGGAAAAAGAACTTCCTACTTCATTTTTTGATATTCAAGTTCATTTACTAGTCCATCTTGTAGATGAGATAGAGATTGCCGGTGTTGTCAACACTCGATGGATGTTTTGGGTCGAGCGATTTATGGGAATACTAAAAGGTTATGTGCGACAAAGAGCAAAACCAGAAGGATCCATGGCAAAGGGTTGGATGCTTGAAGAGTGCATGTATTACGTTAGTGAGTACCTTGAAAGAGTTCATGAAGAAGCTCCACGTGCATGGACCAACGAGTCTTCCTCAAAAATAACAGATGAGGTATTATCAGGTAAGGGGGTTCCATTCTTATTTACATTTCAAGGAAAAAATGATGTTTCTACTTTTGTAGCATATAATAGCGAATGCATGCAAGCATTCGTTAGCGAGTACGAGGAACTTCAAAGTCTCCAAAGTAAAAGGCGAAAAAACAAAAGATATAGACGTAATCTCGATAATAATGAGATTACAGATATACCTTCTTTCACGGATTGGCTATATAGTCGTTTGCAACGCGCCAACGCAAATAATGAAGAAATCTCAGATGAGCAAAGAGAGTTAATGATAGGTTATGAACAAAAGGTAATTTTATTAAAATATATATTTTATTTTTTTCATATATGTATGTTAGTTTCTATTTACTAATTGAATTTATTTTGCACGCTCGAATGTTCACTAATATGTGGGCTTTTGGACAGCATATTAGAATCAAATCCATTGATTCTTTACGTAAAACAGAGGATTCTAGTATTGTTGCTTGTTTCAAGCAACTATCACGTGCTAGCTCAAAAGACACGAACCTTATAGATAGCGAACTTGGTTACGTAGGAACTATTGTTGGTATGTACAAAATTTCATTTCGTACATTCAAACAGGTAGAAAAAAGTTTATATATATTTTTTTAGAGTTAGTTATTTTTTTAAGCACCTAATAATGGGACGTTTTTGTTGTTATATATTTTGATAGGTCATTTTGAAGGTTGACTGGTATCGAGCGGAGTATAAAGGTAGTAATTCTACAATAAGAAAGGAATTATCTGGGTTTTGGGCAATTGATTCTTCCAAGGTAATGCGATCTACTAAAGAACCATATATTCTTCCTAGGCATATTGAACAAGCATTTTTTTATAAAAACCCAGATGCTCATCCTTGGTGGCAAGTCATTCATGTGCAACCTAGAGGTAGGTCATTGTTTGAACAGTTTATTGTTAGAGAGATTGAAGAAAGTCCTCTTGATGATTCAGCATCAGATACTGATACATCAACATCTAGAATAGAAATTAGACTCATTATACGTGATAATGATACTAATCTTTTTGATGAAGAGGATAATTCTCTACATGCTGATTCTACTGATGAGGAAGAGGAATTACCAGAAATAGATATTAATCCACCAATAGATGATGTGATTCATGAGAACATAGATTTAACAATAGAATAAATAAATGAAATCAATAAGGATAATGAAGATGAGACTATATTGATGTCTTACCAAAATGATGGCAATAATGAAAACATATGAGCAGATTAGATAGTAACTTGAAGCTTCTGAATGGATATCAGATAATAGGTTTTTTTTATTAACTTGAATAACCATGAATCCTACTAGAGAGATGAAATCATGTTCTTCTAAGTTAGAACATGAAGCTCGGGGGTATGCCTAATTATTTTATATATAGCTTTATCTTCGAGGAGTAAATTTTTATCATGTATGTATGCATATGTGTGTGTATTCATGTGTATTATATGTATACATATATTAGTATGCATATATATGTATTTCATGTATATGTATGTGTTTGCATGTGTGTGATATATATATATACATGTATTCATGTACGTAATATATGCAAGTGTTTATAATTGTGTACATGTATATATGTATATGTGTCTATGTGTAAATATGTACATGTAAATATGTATGCATGTATATATATGTTTATGTGTGCATGTAGGCATGTACATGTTTGTGTAAATATGTACATGTAAATATGTTAGTATGTATATATATATTTATGTGTGTATTTAGGCATGTATGTGTGAAGCATAATATATCTACTCCATTTTATATTTATGTATCCTATCTACATGATGTGTATATATCTTTACATATATTATGAATCATGATCCTCGTTGATTCGAGTAGCTATATATAGAGGCATAAGGTTGGGAGGAGAGACATCTCTCTAGTAGGACGTCGGAGGTGTACATATACTTCAAACATATGGCTAAAAGGTTGAATTAGAGTTTTTAAATTAGGGATTTCAAAACCCTAATATCGAGATTAGTGCTCTCTGTCTCTCTCATAGTGGTTAGCAACGGGATGGCAACGTCGTAGGCAACGGGTTGCTAACGCGTTAGCAACGGGTTCAAGTTGCGAACCCCAAGTTGCGATAAAGTTGCGTACAAATCAATTTTTATTTTAGATTTTTTTATATGTATATGTGTGTGTGTATATATATATATATATATATATATATATATATATATATATATATATATATATATATATATATATATATATATATATATATATATATATATATATATATAGATACATAGATACATACATACATATATACACACACACATACATACATACATGGATTATATTATATTACATACATAGCAGTAAATATATACTACATACATACGTGTAATGTAATACACACATTTTTATGTATATATACACATAGTATATACATATTACATTTATACACAACACATAGATGTATACATACATGATACACATGCATACATACATACTACAAAAATAGAAACATGTATATTAGATACATATATAAGTTAATATACATGCCTTTCAGTAAACATAGAGTAATAGATTTTAGGAATGACATCATACATACATAGATGCATATATAGATACATACATACCTACATACATACATAGCTCTCTCTCTCTCTCTCTCATATACATACATACCGTGCATTGTCACGACGATGAGCCATAAGTGTCGGCATCTCTTTTAAACACCACTTAAGGGACCATCCTGTCCCAAACTCTGTCTCAAGTGAACTAAGCACGTACTTTTTATCCCTCTCATCATGCTCACTACAAAAATAAAAAACATAATGTAAATAAAACATAAGATATACATTTCAATTTATATGTAAAACTTTTACTTACTTCCATGGTAAGTGGATAAAGCGCAGGTAAGAGTCGCATAGTGCCCGCATTCTTCTCTTGAACTCCAATCCATTCCCTATGTACACAATGTTCCCCTCCGGCTCTATGTCGCACTCTAGTCCTAAGGTGCCTATGCATGTCCTCATAGGCAACTCTGCTCTGCTATCACGTGCTGGAGGTGGTATAGGTGTCCTAAAAATAGATAGATAGAAATAAATAAAAATATGTGCTATAATATCATTAAAAAAAAGTTATGAAAAAAAACATACCTATGAGCAGATAGCTCTCTTCCTGCATGTGGATCCGCAGAAGAGCCCTCGTCTGATCGCGTAAGCATCTGGATCGTATAATCCAGCTCCTCATCGGACATGTCTGCGTAGTCCCGCATTATGGCCCCTAGAGTATCTGACGGAACTCTTGCTCTCATAAGACTTTTTATGAGAGTGAGTTTCGCCTTTCTCTCTTTACTGGGATCCATAATACCTAACATATAAAACAAAATGGTTAGAAATCAATATATATATACGTGTATGTGTGTGTATGCATGTGTATGTGTGTGCATGCATGTGTATGTGTGTGTATGCATCATTATGTGTGTATGTGTGTAGGTATATGTGTGTGTTGTCTATGTGTATGTGTGTGTGTCTATGAGTGTGTATGTGTTTATGTATATGTATGTATCTACGTGTGTGTATGTATCTATGTGTGTATGTGTATGCATGTATGTATGCATGTGTGTGTATGCATCATTATGTGTGTCTATGTATGCATTTGTACGTGTGTATGCATCATTGCATGTGCATGTGTCTATGTGTGTATGTGTGTGTATATGTGTGTGTGTCTATGTGTATGTGTGTGTGTTTATGAGTGTGTATGTGTTTATGTGTATGTATGTATCTATGTGTGTCTATGTGTCTAAGTGTGTATGTGTATGCATGTATGTATGCATATGTATGTGTAAGCATATGTATGTGTGTGTATGCATTATTATGTGTGTCTATGTATGCATGTGTATGTGTGTATGCATCATTACGTGTGTATGTATTATGTGTGTATGTGTGTGTGTATATGTGTTTGTATGTGTGTATGCATGTGTGTGTGTATGCATGTGTATGTGTATATGTGTATATGTGTGTGTATATGTGTGTATGCATGTGTGTGTGTATATGTGTGTATATGTTTGTATGCATGTGTGTGTATGCATATGTATGTGTGTGTATGCATTATTATGTGTGTCTATGTATGCATGTGTATGTGTGTATGCATCATTACGTGTGCATGTGACTATGTGTGTATGTGTGTGTATATGTGTGTGTGTCTATGTGTATGTGTGTGTGTCTATGAGTGTGTATGTATTTATGTGTATGTATGTATCTATGTGTGTGTATGTGTATGCATGTATGTATGCATATGTGTGTGTATGCATATGTATGTGTGTGTATGCATAATTATGTGTGTATGTGTCTATGTGTGTATGTGTGTGTGTATACATTATGACAGTGTATGTAAGCATGTGCATTATGTATGCATATAAGTATGTATGTATGCATATGCATATGCATTATGTATGCATATGCATTATGTATGCATATGCATATGCATTATGTATGCATATGCATATGCATTATGTATGCATATGCATATGCATTATGTATGCATATGCATATGCATGTGTATGCATATGCATGTGTATGCATATGCATGTAAGTATGTATGTATGCATATGTGTGTGGGTATGCATATGCATGTAAGTATGTATGTATGCATATGCATATGCAATATGTATGCATGTATGTATATGTGTGTGAATGTGTGTGAATGTGTGTGTGAATGTGTGTGTGAATGTGTGTGTACATGTGTCTGTATGTGTGTATGCATGTGTATGTGTGTGTATGCATCATTATGTGTGTATGTGTGTGTACATGTGTCTGTATGTGTGTATGCATGTGTATGTGTTTGTATGCATCATTATGTGTGTACGTGTGTGTATGTGTGTGTGTCTATGTGTATGTGTGTGTATCTATGAGTATGTATGTGTTCATGTGTGTGTATGTGTCTATGTGTGTATGTATCTGTGTGTGTGTATGTATCTATGCATGTGCATTATGTATGCATGTAAGTATGTATGTACATTATATGCATATGCATATGCATTATGTATGCAAATGTATGCATGTATGTGTTTATGTGTGTATGTCTCTCTATGTGTGTGTATGCATATATGTGTGTGTATGCATATATGTGTGTGTATGTGTGTGTATATGTGTCTGTATGTGTGTATGCATGTGTATGTGTGTGTATGCATGTGTATGTGTGTATGTGTCTATGTGTGCATGTGTGTGTATATACTATGTGTGTGTGTCTATGTGTATGTGTGTGTACCTATGAGTGTGTATGTGTTTATGTGTGTATGTGTGTGTATGTGTTTATGTGTGTATGTGTATGCATGTATGTGTATGTGTGTGTATGTCTCTCTATGTGTGTGTGTGTATATGTGTGTCTATGTGTGTATGCATGTGTATGTGTGTGGATGCATCATTATGTGTGTATGTGTCTGTGTGTATATGTGTGTGTATGTGTGTGAGCGTCTATGTGTGTGTATGTGTGTGCGCGTCTATGTGTATGTGTGTCTGTGTGTGTATGTGTGTGTATCTATGAGTATGTATGTGTTCATGTGTGTGTATGTGTCTATGTGTGTATGTATCTGTGTGTGTGTATGTATCTATGCATGTGCATTATGTATGCATGTAAGTATGTATGTACATTATATGCATATGCATATGCATTATGTATGCAAATGTATGCATGTATGTGTTTATGTGTGTATGTCTCTCTATGTGTGTGTATGCATATATGTGTGTGTATGTGTGTGTATATGTGTCTGTATGTGTGTATGCATGTTTATGTGTGTGTATGCATGTGTATGTGTGTATGTGTCTATGTGTGCATGTGTGTGTATATACTATATGTGTGTGTGTCTATGTGTATGTGTGTGTACCTATGAGTGTGTATGTGTTTATGTGTGTATGTGTCTATGTGTGTGTATGTGTTTATGTGTGTATGTGTATGCATGTATGTGTATGTGTGTGTATGTCTCTCTATGTGTGTGTGTATGCATATGTGTGTGTGTGTATATGTGTGTCTATGTGTGTATGCATGTGTATGTGTGCGGATGCATCATTATGTGTGTATGTGTCTGTGAGTGTATATGTGTGTGTATGTGTGTGAGCGTCTATGTGTGTGTATGTGTGTGCGCGTCTTGTGTATGTGTGTCTATGTGTGTATTTGTGTGTATGTGTGTGTGTGTGTCTGCGTATGTGTGTGTGTGTCTATGCGTGTATATGTGTGTGTACATATGTGTGTGTGTGAGTGTGTGTGTGCGCATACCTTGTGTATGTCTCGCTTCTCTCTCTCCCTCTCGCGCGCTGTATGTCTCTCTCTCTCTCTCGGTCTGTGTTCTTCCTCGCGTTCAAGGCCCAGCACAAATGTGCCGGGAGAATTGATTTTTTTTTCTTACATTCCAGAGCGTCGCATATGCGACGCTCTGTAGTTTGCCATCGTCGTTAAGTGCGTCGCTAACCTGCGACGCTACTAGCGACGCTTCTGGTTTAGCGTCGCTTATGCGACGCTATCGTCGCTTATGCGACGAGGCTCGGCCAAAAAAAAAAAAATCCGAAATTTTTACCGTCGCTTATGCGACGGTTTCGTCGCATAAGCGACGGTTTTCGTTTTTTTCCCGATTCGGGGGCGTCGCTACGCCCCCCTTTTTCTTGTAGTGCACTAACCTTCAAGTGATGGCATTTCTTCTTTACTCAAATCATTTATGCTTCACTACAGCTAAGTTAATCCTTCCTTTATTGAATCTTTTTATGACTTCCTTTCTTGAAATGCAATTGTTATGCATTATTTTGAGTGAAGACATTGATTTTTATCAAGTTACACTAGGAACTTGATGCTTGACATAGTACTTGATACTTCCGAAAAACGCAAAGGAAACAAAAAGTGCTACCTTTGCAACCCAAGTTCTCAAGTACTCCATATCCCCTCAAATCGAATCGTTTTAACGATGTCGCATGGAGAGCTAACGTCTTAAGCTTTGGGAAGCACGTGATAGTGAGGTCTCTTAAGTTTGGTAGTGAGGTCTCCAAAATATATATACACACATAACCTACATTTTAATAAAACACACCATACCAAGAAACAGCGAAGCTATAACACACTCACATCTTCCACACTCATATAAAGCTCTCTCGGCTTCCAATCTTCCAATATTCACACTCAATGTGCAGATTCAAACTCAAACTCCGGAGGGTTGTGGGACAAGAGGAAAGCGTGGCAAGGGATTTGCAACCATCGAAGATGAGGACTTCCAAGGACGAAAGACCTATATATATATATATATATATATATATATATATATATATATATATATATATATATATATATATATATATATATATATATATATATATATATATATATATATATATATATATATATATATACGGGAAAACAACGATAGTTAGAGCAAGCTATACATGCTGCATGATATCTTCGACCGTTTTGTACCATCTACATAAAGATCCTTTTGTTTCCTTCGAATTGTAGCTCACTTGATCTTTGAATCCATCTGGTTGCTCCATGTAAACTTCATCTGAAATGTAACCATTCAAAAAAGCATTTTTAACATCTAATTGAGATGACTTCCAACCTTTGCAAGCAGCAATTGCTATGAGAGTTCTGATGGTTGTCATCTTTGCCACAGGACTATAAATCTCATCATAGTCCACTCCATATATCTGTGCATACCCTTTCACAACAAGTCTGGCTTTGTACCTAGACACACTTCCATCTGCAAATCTTTTTGTTTTGTAAACCCACTTACATCCAATAATTTTCTGGCTATTAGGTTTAGGAACTAGATCCCAAGTCTGATTCTCTATCAATGCATCATACTCCTCTTGCATGGCTTCTTCCCAATTTCTCTTGCCTTTGGCTTCATCATATGTAGATGGATCTTCATGTGCTTTTACCAAATAAGCATAATCTTTAGTAGTCAAGAATGAGGTGTCATAGCTATACCTTGTAGGTTGCCATTTGTGCCTAGATGACCTCCTAACTTCTGCACTTTTTGAAGTCTCTGGTTCATCACATTCTAGATCAAACCTTGGCCTTTCTTCAACTTCAACCTGTACTTCATTATTCTCATTTTTATCAAGTAATTGAATCTTTGCTTTACCTTTCCTTTGATCCAATACTTCTTCAACATCTGCATGTACATTATATTTACCTGCATACCAAGTACCTTGCTCATCAAATGTAACATCCTTGGATACAAGGAATTGCTTTGTGGATGGAATCCACAACCTGTATCCCTTTTGCTTATCATCATAACCAATGAATACATACTTTTCTGGCTTAGGCTCCAACTTATGCCTCAATTGAGATGGCACATATGCATATGCCAAACATCCAAATATTATGCAATGATCCAAGGTAGGTTTCTTACCCCACCAAGCTTCATATGGTGTCATACCTTGCAAAGCTTTACAAGGCAATCTATTGACCAAATAAGTAGCTGTATTTACAGCCTCTGCCCACAAATAATTTGGACAATTCTTCTCTTTCATCATGGACCTTGCAAACTCAACAAGAGTCCTATTTCTTCTTTCTGCTACCCCATTTTGTTGAGGAGAGTACCTGCAAGTAACTTCTCTCTTTATACCTGCATTCCACAAGTAATCATTGAATTCATTTGAAAAATACTCTCCCCCTCCATCTGACCTTAGTCTTTTCAATTCTGACCTGTAATCCTTTCTGCATATGCATGATAGTGTTTAAATGTATTAAACACTTCTGACTTTTCTTTAATCACATAAATTGTGATCCATCTGGTAGCATCATCAACATAAATGACATAATATCTTGAACCATTTATACTAAAGTCCTTTGAAGGACCCCACACATCTGTATGCACTAACTCAAGTCTTTCTGAATACATAAACCCATGCTTGGAATAGGATTGCTTATGAGCCTTACCTAATTGACATGCCTCACATCTGTATGTCATGTGTTGACCTGCAATGTTAGGCAACCCAAGCACTGAATCATTGTTAATCATTTCTTTAATACCTCTCTCATTGAAATGTCCAAGTCTTTTATGCCAAAGATCCAATTCTGACACCTTCTGCTCTCCATATGTGAACATAGCATGTCCAACATTTCCTTGTACCTTCAATGTGAAAAGCCTTCCTTCTTTCTTCCCTGTAACAACCTGTTTATACCCTTGACTAGGGTCTTCAACATAAACTCCATCATTGGTGAATCTTACCTCATATCCTTTTTCCACAATTTGACCTACACTGATCAAATTCTTTGGAATTGTGGGAACATAAAGAACCTTACTCAGAAGAGTGCTCCCATCTTTAGCCTTGACTGAACCAATTGACTTTACCTTATGCTTTGTATTATCACCTGTCTGAACTGTATGGTTAATTGCATTATGATCTAGATCAGTCATCAAAGCAATATTTCCACTTAAATGATTACTACATCCTGAATCAATGTAGAACACTCTCATGTCCTCATCTGAGGTTTCATATGTTGCATTCATAATGAGAGTTGAATCCTCCTTCTGATCTGTATTATAGGATTGATTTTGGAAGCTTCTTCCTCCACCTCTTCCAAAAGAATTCCTACCACCTCTACCTCTGAAGTTTCCTCTCTGAAATCTACCACCTCTTGCTCTTTGATTAAAGTTCTTATAATTACCATTGTTCTGATTATTGTGCCAACAATCATGAGATAGATGATTGGTCTTACCACATATCCAACAAGCTCTTGCATTATCTTTGTTGTTTCTGCCTCTTCCTCTACTTCTGCCATTTTCTTTTCCTCTTATGAAATTTGCTTGGTTTGAAGTACCTTCTTCTTCACCTGATTGTTGCTTTCCTTTGTTAGCTTTCTTCTTGTCTTTAGAGTACATTGCATGACCTGCACTCTTATCAACATCTCCTTTGATATCATTCTCAAAAGTTAGCATATGACCTAACAATTGATTCAAATCAGGAGTGAAGTGATCTAATGAAAGTTCTGTAGATAAAATAAAAGGCTTCCACTTCTCATCTCCTCTTAGCTCTGTGAGAATTTGTCTTACCAATTTATCTTCTTCAATATCTTCATCCACTGCACCTAGAGAATCTGCAATGTCCTTCATCTTTGTCACATAATCAGAGATTGATTGTGAGGCCTTCTTTTTGAAAGTAGTAAATTCTGCCCATAGTGAAGCCTTCCTTGATTTGGTTGTGTTTTGGAAATGCTCTTCCAAAGCATTCCAAATGTCACTTGCACTTTCAAGTCCTCTAATGTGAGGAAGCAAATAGTCATTGACTGCCATGTAGATTATGCTCCTTGCTTGAGCATCCTTCTTCATCCAATTCTTTAGATCTGACAATTCTTCCCTAGTTGGAACACTAGGATCTCTGAACTTGGGCTTCTCTTCTTCACTTGTAATGTATGCTATCAAATCTTTGCTCATCAGATGAGCTTCCATTCTCTTAGACCAAGCTGGATAGTTCTCTCTATCCAACTTTTCATTTTGGAGACTATCTCCCATCTTTGCTTAACCTGTAGTCTCAAAACTTTAGACTTTACAAGGAATAAATGTACCTTAACTTCGAGTGTTGCTTCTGCTGATCCTTTTGATAATCTTTGTGTGTCTCCCTTCAATCTTTCTTCACACTTTATCCTTCTGAACCTTCGAGATGTAGAATTTGTATATCTGCAGTAGTCGGAGTCTCCCTTTCCTTAATTTTGACACAACCTGCTCTGATACCACTGATGGAGAGTGTTAATCTCCAAAAGAACAAGCTATCCTTGGTATTAGACCACCTCTAGACCAAGAATAACTTTAGACTCCACCAAATTTAGAGAACATTCTTCAATCTTATCAGAAAATTGATTATTCTGAAAAGTTCAACTTCTCGAAAAAGTCTGCTGTAGATTAATCACTCATTGACTAATCAATCCTGTAAAGTTTTTTATAAAACTTTGTAGAATGCTTCGCCTTAAGGTTGCACACATTCTCCAACTAAAATTTCTGCAAATGATTCAGTATACTCTGAGAAATCATACAAACAATTTACCTATGTGTAAAACACTTTCTCTGCAGTAGCGACTTTGACACCTGTAACTTCTTAGCTATAGTTCTCCCAATGTCGAACCCGTTTGATCAAGATCTTTTAGCCATATATGGCTTACCTTCCAACTTAGATTTTAAGCCCTCACTTGTGTAAAACTTTACACCATGCACTGAGCAATGTTCATTTCTCTGAACATGAAATCTGCGCCAGTTTTGTCGACTCTCAGAACATCATCACATATGAATGTTCCTATGCAAAATTCTCTTAACCTGATAACAATTAGACTCTCAAATTCTAGCCATATATTGATTAACTATGGACTTGGATATGTTCAGAAGGATTTCTCAAAAGATTAACTAGAGAAGTAGCAGACAACAAAACATCGGGCGCAAGATTTTCTTGATTTCTTAGAAAAGTTACAACTACATTGAAGATATGACTTCAACTAACTTTCATGTGTCCAATGACACTTTCTACAACTAATTTCTCTCTTCCTATTCTCTATTCTTACATGCCCCGACTTTTTCAAAACATTTATAGGCAAATATGTACAAGCTTATGACTAATCAAAAGTGTGAGTAACCTATATCTGAACTAATGTACATATGTGTACATAGCTTTGAATTTCTAAGTATGTCCTTCCTTCAAGCTTCTGAATTTGTTCTCTTCTTGATTTCTTGACTTCATTTCTTCATAAACCTTCAATTGATGATTGACATGCACCAACAATGTAAGTGCCTTCTCCCAGAGATCCTGCCACATCACTGAACCAATGTGAGTTTTTGCTGACGGGCATTGTGTGCCCCTGTGGAGGATTCTGAATCGGTATGGCGTGTAATGCCCTCAATGCCACTAGGCGTTCCTTCAATTCCTCCTCAATGGGACGACTTTCAATGTCCACGATTTGAGGGCTGGTGCCTACCTGGGAGCTAGTTCCTGCCTCAGCCATATTGGGGAAACTGGTCACCGGTTCTGTGAGAATATACAAATGAATGTTAACATTGCAAACGGACACCAAGCGCTCATGTGTCCCCGTTACAACATTAACATGATTTGAGTGAGGGGTTAGTAGGTCAATAAGTGCTCGGTAATTGTGTGTGGAGTTAGTGAATGGAAAGCCCTAAGAGCTAAATGGAAATATGCGGTATATGAGTCAAATGAGGGTCGGGGGTTTTATTACACGTTTTACGCTGCCAAACAGAGTGAATGGCTTTCGGTTTTGGTTTAGTAAAGACTCTTGAGGACTTTATAAGAGTGCCTGCTTGGAAAGGAGGCCTGTTAAGGACCCATTTACAAGTGCTTCTGCTCGTGCTCTTGGGCCAATGTGTGTTCGTGCGTGTTGAAAACAAGTGGATATCGGCTGTGCAAGTGAGTGAACCATGTTGTACAGGGTGTGGTCTCGGTGTAGTTATTTGATCCCGCAAGCAAGCCTTAGGCACCCAAATTTATCTTGATTGTGGGCTAGCCTTCATCGACTTCTTGGGTACCCAAATACACTTCACTTTTGTAGAAGAATTTCTGAAAGACTTCTTATTAGTGTCGTGTTGTTGATTACTAATAAGAAGTTTTGCCCGTGTTGTCGGCTTGATCACCAAAGGATGCTCGCCTTTTCGCATCCACACTTTTTTTTGTGGCTGAGACATCTTGCTTCGTTCTTTTTTTTGACTTCGAGCATAAGTCGTCTGCTTCTTCTGCATGTGTTTCGCCTTTGGTTACTGCCTCCCTGTGGTCTTTGGAAAAGAAGGGAGTTCCGTTGCGTCCTTGGCTTCTTCATGCATCACATAGTTTTGGACAAGAACAGCATGGTCATCTTCATGTGTACTCCTGGAAGGAACAGGAGTGTGTGCCTTGCCTAATTCATTGAGTGCTTCATTTTCCAACTCAATTGTAAGGCATTTCTCATTGACCCAAACCTGAAGGAGTCCACTTCTTAGGTTTAAGTTGACTGCATGATCATAGATCCAGTCTTGACCCAAGACAAGAGGCTCAGTGAGGTCCTCATCTTGATACACTAGCACTTTAACTGTCAGTAAAACATCTTGAATGTAGAGAGGGAGCTCCACCTCGCCTATGCAAGGGGTTTCCACACCTCCCAATCCTATGAGATATGCATCTATAGGATTGACATTTAATTGCAATTCTTGACAGTAAGAGAGTCTCACCGCACTAGTGGCTGCACTTGAGTCAATCAATGACTGCACCGTTTTTGCACTAATTCCTTGTCCTATCTCTAAGATCACAAAAGGGCGTCTATCAATTATTCTACGAGAACTTAAACCTGAGACTTCACACATAGCCATATTGTATCCTGGATCCTCATAGGCATCAACCCTACGCTATTCTCTACCCTGTCTTCTCAACTTGATTCTTCGGATGCGTTCCAAAGCTTCTACCTGTGCCTCTTCTCGAATTCGCTTTTCTTCCTCCTTACGTTTGTTAGCAGTGTTAAGTCGATTTAGCATCTCTTCCGTTAGAGGTTCCTAATATAACTTGACTCTGCATCCGCTTATGTAACTAGGGAGAATATCGCCTTCTAAAGTGCCTAACTGTACTGCTCCACTAGTCGAGATCCGATTTATGATCATGGGTCCTTAGCCACGCTTCTCCAATTTTCTCGCATGTTGCTTCAGGGTGTAGACTAAAACTAAGTCTCCTGCCTTCAAGCCTTTATCCTTCACATGGGCATCAAAATATGCCTTCTGTCTTTTCTTAGCTGCATAGATTCCTGCTGGAGCTCTTAGTCTTGTTTCACCCAGTCGTTCCAGATCAAAGATTCTGGAGGAGAGCTCATGGCCTGTCCAATCATGCTCTTGTGCTACTTTTAATGTGGGTATCAGAAAATCCAAGGGTAGCACTGCATTTTGGCCAAATACCATCTAGAAGGGAGTGGCTTGGAGTACCGTTTTATAGGCAACTCGGTATGCCCAAACAGCATGGTGTAGCTGTTTGTCCCAATCAGAGCATTTACTATTCACTAGTTTGGTCAACACATTGCACAGAATCTTATTTGTGCTTTCAGCTTGCCCATTAGCTTGTGGGTGATAGGGAGCAGACTTCTTGTGTACTACCAAGAAGTCTTCGAGAAGATTTTCAATAACATCATTCAAGAAGTGGGTGCCTCTATCACTGACTAGCTCTATAGGTAGCCCGTATGTGGTGAACACATTCTCAAATAAGAACCTAGCTGTTGTTTGAGCATCGTTCTTCGTTGTGGCTTTTACTTCTACCCATTTGGTTAGATAGTCCGTGGCAACAATGATATACTCAGCATGGGAACCCTTAGCTGGAGGATTAATAGGACCTACAAAGTCTATTCCCCACTTAGAGAATGCACGTCCACCCATCATAGGTTTCAGTGGCATCTCATCTTTGCGTATAGGATACTGAGTTTGCTGACAGACATCACACCGCTTCACATAGGTATGTGCATCCATGTGAAGGGTCGGCCACCATAATCCTACAAATAGGATTGCCTTGATTACCCTATCTGGTCCAAAGTGTCCTCCTGCTACCCCTTGGTGAGCAGTTTCCAAGATTTTGAGATTCACTCTCGTGGACACAGAATCTTAGGTAACCATCTTTACCACGCTTGTATAGATTATCACTAATGAGCGAGTAATCTAGGGCTTCTTGTTCTAGACTTCTTTGTCTAGCCAGTGTCATATCTTCAGGGAATGTTTTCGTCCTCAAGAAGGCAACTAACGGTTCACTCCAATCTGGCACTATGGACACTTGATAAAGAGTGGCATGTTCCACAGGTGGTTTAGTGCAACAGATTGGGCATTCCTTGCACAACTTTTGGACATCAGCTTCCATGGTCGGCCAATGCACTCCGAGTCTCCTTAGTGTCTGTAGGGTTCGTTTCTTTGAGTAGTGTTGCTCTAATGCACTACGTGTGCTAATTGCAACCATTTAGCGTACTCATCCTCTTCCACACAACATGCTAAAATTCCCTGATCTGTGTGTTTGTACATACTTCCTGCCATGATGTGGTACTTTTGGGCTTTTACTATCTCTCTATCCTGTGTGTTTATTATTGGATGTTTAGGCCCGTATGTCAATACTGGCACTAGTGTCTTAGCCCACTGAGGTACAACTTCTAAATTAAATAAGTAAGCATCAGGAAGATCATCTGATACTCCTTGTGGGGCTTCTCCCGATGTGAGCCTAGAAAGATGGTCAGCGCGCAAATGAGTCTTACCTTTCCTCACCACAACCTCAAAGTCATATTCCATTAGTAAGAGAAACCATCTTACTAATCGACCTATATTGCATGGCTTATTCACGAGATATAACAATGCTTGATGGTCAGTAAAAAACTTAAACTTATTTGAAAGAAAATAGTGTCTAAACTTCTTAACAGCATATACCATGCCTAAGCCTTCTCTCTCAGTAGTGGTATAATTCCGTTCAGCTGCATTCAATCGTCTACTAGCATAGGCAATGGGAAGATCCATATTACCTTCACCAATAGGTTGTGCTAACACACACCCAATAGCATAATTGGATGCATCTACGTGAACATGAAAGGGCATATTCCAATCTGGTGTGGTCAAGATTGGTGCTGAACACAATCTTCTTTTGAGTTCGTTGAAAGAGTTTTCACATTCATCGGTCCACTCAAAGTTAGTCAAGAGTCCATACAAAGGCTTTGCTATGATGGCATACATGTGTATAAACCGTTGGTAATAACCACAATGCCCCATGAAAGCTTGTACTTCCTTGACGTTCTTTGGCCTAGGTAGTTCTGCAATGGCTCTCACTTTTTCCTCGTCCGTAGATATGCCATTCTTTAACACTATATGTCCTCGAATCTTGCCTTGCCTAACCATGAAAACACACTTTTCTGGGTTCAGGCAGACTTGATATTCTCTACATTTGTCAAAGATTTGTCTGAGTTCAGGAATATGGGTTTGTCTAATGTTGGAATGAGCACAAAGATCATCAACATAGACCTCTAAATTCTTCCTTAGGAACTCTTTCAATACATGACACATCAGCCTCTGGAAGGTTGCAGGTGCGTTGGTAAGCCCAAATGGCATTACTCTAAAGGCAAATATGCCCCACTCTGTGGCAAAAGCCGTCTTATGCTGATCTTCTCGTGCAATGGCTACTTGATTGTAGCCTGAAAATCCGTCAAGGAAGTTGTACACTTCCTTGCCTGCTACTCTTTCTAGTAGATGCTCAGTGATAGGAAGTGGATAGTTATCTCGGATAGTGGCTGGATTAACCTTCTTCAAGTTAATGCACACATGTAGCTTTCCATTCTTCTTAGGCACCACTACAATGGGTGATACCCACTCAGTGTGCTCAATCTCATAGATAAATCCAGCTTCTACCAGTCTATCTATCTCCTCTTTGATCTTAGCAGCATAATTATCATTATATGTGTATGGCTTCTGCTTCGAGGGTTTCGCGTCTGAGGTCATGGGAATTGTGTGTGAGCATATGTCTGGGTCAACACCCTTCAAGTCCTTGTAACTCCAAGCGAATACATCTTTGTATTCCCTTAACAAGGCTATCAACTCTTGCTCTTCCTCTTCCGTCAGGTCATGGCCTATGTATGTGCATCTTTCTTCTCCTTCTTCTATGGCTACAATCACTTTCTTGGTGGTTTCTTTGTTATCATAGGCCTCTCCTCATTGAGCCTCACGTTTAGGCATTCTTATCATGACTCTTCTATCGTCTATCTCATACCTTTTAAAGTTTTCAGGGACCTCAAACAAAGATTCTTCTTCTTCTGGTGTGACTTCTCTCTTCTTTCTTTTTTTTCCTTCCTCCTGAGGGGTCACTTGTGTGGTCAATCTTACATCATTTGTAAGCTCTCCATGTCTTTGAGGATGAGCTTCTACTTCATAGAAGTATTCTTCATCTGATGCAAAAGGTGGGTCCATAATGATTGACTGTAGATCGTAGTCACTTACATCCTCAAATGCATCAGGGCTAGGTTCGCACTCTTCTAAAACTACATCTCCCATGATTGGCTCTATGGAGAAGACTGAAATGTCATAGCCATCCTCATCACAGTGGGGTGTCCATTGTTCTTCATTGATGGCTACATCCATTGTTGCTAGGATTTCTGCCCAGCCATGAGGTTCGAACTCTTCATCGGGAAATACTACAGGTGCATAGGCTGGGTCTTGAATTGATCTATGTGTTTCCTTCGCACCTACCTCTCTCGCTTTTTCTCTCTTCTCTTCTTCTACTGCTACTTTGCACATCCACAAACGGGTATCTTCATGCATCCATGAGGATCTTGATCCTATGGAATGCACCGATTTCGTATCATCTTTGGCTCTATGGATGGGATTCCATTGGATAGGAGGGACATCTCTATGAGAGTAATCTTTGAGATTTACCTTGGTCGTAACACCTAAGTGTTGCAAGTATAAGGAATTGGTTCCCCAGTCCTGTACCACTTGCAACTGTCGCATAAATGGTCTTCCCAAGATCATTTCATAGGCGTGATTTTTGCTAAAGTCACATATAGCAAATGTATGCTCGAACTCAACACCACATGTGGTGAGAGTTATTCCTTCTAATAGACCTAAGGGTCTCTCTATGTGACCGTCAACCATCTGCAATTTCATCCTCGTGGGCCTGAGTGCTGGCTTGCCCCAATGCTTCAATAGAGAAGTGGTAGCAATTGCAACTCCTGCACCAGAGTCCAAAATTGCCTTGGTTGTGTACCCCTGATGGGTAATGGGAAGATAAGTGTTTCCCTCTTCGCCTTCACTCATATCTCCTATCTTATCTAAAGGAATTTCTGGTATTGTTCTATGAGAACCCACCTGCAAACGGGGTTTAGCTACTACTAGCACTTGTTTGGCTACATGTTTCCATAGCTCTGGCCTAACCTTGAGTAGCTCTTCTAAAGTGAGATTGCACTCCACTTTGGTGCTCTTTAATACCTCCGTATTTCTAGGTATTACTGAGTCTTCGTTTCTTACCATGACTGTGGGTGTTCTCATACAAGTAGACTCGGCTTCCGAGGGGCCTGTGAGGTGGGGTAATTCTTGTAAAGAATAAGACTCAAAGTCTAATCTCTCTTGAGATTGTGCACTCTCCTGCTCTTCATAAATGGATGGGATGTCTTGTGGGAATTGGTCATGCGCATCATCCACAAGTTCAATGGGAGGCGGGACTTCACTTTCTTTAGCCCATTTCTCTTCTTGAATCTCTCTCAGGAATTCGGGTGTGAATCTATTCATAGAAGAAGAGGTGTCTGGTTCAGTGGAATTAGGAACATATGCTTCCTGGGTAGGAAGGCTTAGCCTTTCATTGGGCTTGTCCTTATGTTGAGGGGCGGGTTACTTTTCTAATTGTGATGCAATTAGCCTCTCTATTCTTTCTAACAGTCCTTCAAAGTGCAACTGCGTCTTAGCTGAGCTAGAGATGTTAAAGAGGCGACTGGCTTCAAATATGGTTTGAGCCAATTCCACCATTTTGGCACAGATTTTGGTTCGTTCAAGATCTAGTTCCGCTCTAGGGTAACACTTTTCATGATCAGTTACGTTTGGCCCTTCTTGGATTCTGGCATGATATGCCTTAAGCATCATGTTTAGGTCCTTAGGAGTGGGATCTGCAAATACTAATCCTACTCTAGGGGGTGGCGGGATTGTGTGAGATGGGTTGGGAGGTGGTGGATCGGATGAAGATGGTAATGGCGATGGTGGCGTAGTGTGAGAGGGAGGTTGAGACGTAAGTTCAGTTATCCTAGCCTTTGTTTCTCTTAGACTTTCCTCGAGTTCACTCATCTTTTTTGCCCATTGCCTTTTCATTCTTTCTCGGCTATCTCTCCAAGCTCTGGTCCGTTTCTTGGTCATGCTCTCTGTTTCACTAACCTCAGCACTCTTTTCTTGGCCTACCCCTTGGTCCTGCTGCAGTGGTTGAGCTCTGGTGACCACTTGCACTGGTGTAGTGGAAGTTACACTTCCTGTAGAGTCTACTACTAACCCAATAACATTGATAGGAGTGATGTTTGGCATATTATGGGGGTTCTTTGGGCAATCTCGTAAGAGATGCTCCTTTCCGCAAGCTTGACAAAAGCCCTGAATTGTCATTGGTTGGGGTTGTGTAGGTGCAGGCAGGGGGCAATCAGGTATGAGGTGATCTCCCTGACATCTCTAGCATGGTCCTCTAGGGAATGGGGGTCTTACTTGCCTAGGTTGAGGTCTAAGGTTGGGATTTGTATACATAACGTTTGCGTAATCCGACTCCCAACTAGGTTCACTCGCCTCTTCACTATAGTAGGACTCACCATGTTCGGGAGATTGCATATAGTAAGCCTGGGGGCTATTAATGTGGGTAGAATCAAAACTATGATCACTCGGGTCACTTTCTGAAAGCAACGGTATCACTGGCACTATGGCTCTATTCAGGTTCTCTTCTGCAACTGCATACTTTACGGGAATCACATTGGTTGGAGCGGGAGGTTGTTGTGCTAGCACAGGTTGAGGCCTTTGTTGGTTTTGGTAGGGTTGTTGATAAGGTTGCTGTGGTCTACCATATAGCTGTGGAGGGTACTAGTTCTGGTATCTTCCCTGTGGTGGATAGGGCTGAGGGTAAGTTTGCCTAACTGCTTGCTTATTGTATGGACAGTCTTGTGCTGTGTGATTAGTGTATCTTCGTTCTATGGTGCAGTACTCGCTACTGGGATTCACTTGGGGCTAAGCCATAATGGGACAGACGTTCGCCATATGGTCACCACCACAAGTATAGCTACTTTCTCAGCGAGTTCCTCAATTGATGTGGATTGCGAAGAAGAGAGGCTAGAGGCACTATCTGAATCTTTGTATATTTTGGAAAGCTCTAACTCTTCCCCTAGGTTATCCTCGATGTCGATGCACATGCGTACACACTCTTCTATAGTCCGGGGGTCCTTCAAGTACACATATGACCTCAATTTGGTGCTTAGCAATCCGTCCAAGAATAAAGCCACTTGTTTGGCTGGTGTGGGTAACTCCGAAACAGGGCATCTTTCTAGGTATTGCCTAAACCTTTTGCCTGCAAGCCTAACTGTCTCTTGAGGGGTTTGCTTGAAGCTGTGAATCAATGAGGAAGTGTTATGTCTTATGCCCCGTTCACGTTCTTTCTCTGCCCACTGGGTTGGCAAAGCTTACCTCAGGTCTATCTCTACTTCTGTCCCTTTGAGCTCCATGAGCTTGGGATGTTCCAGCTCCCTGGTGGCCAAAAGAAACATTGGATCTTGGTTGGGGGAAAACAAATCCACCCTTCCAAGTGTAAGCATGCCTATCATGCTCTGTAACCACAAAGATCCTCTCTGAAGTGTGATCTAAATAGGTCACTCTGCCTGGGCTATCAGGATCTTTGAACTCATAGATCATGATTGTTCCTATCTCATTTGGTTGATCTGGCTTATACCTCCAAAAGGCTTCACCGGTCTCTCTGTTTAAGAGCAGATTAGTACTCTTGTTGTCCTGGGGAATCCACTCTGGTGTGATAATTCTTGTGAGAACAGATTTGCCTCGAGGTGTTCTAGGCTCTCCACCTAAGTTTCCTTGCTCGAGGTCACCTATGTCCGCTTCTGGAATTACGTTACCAAATTCGTTAGTCCTCTCTGGGTGACTAGTGACTACATATATGGTTCCTTCCTTGTCCAGGTATGCTCCATTTTCAAACTTGACAGTTGGGTGTTCTAGTATAATAGATTGATCTGGATTTTTGATTTGTACCACCGATCTTCCTAGGCCGTCCTCATAGATCCTAGCACCTAATCGATTGGTCCTAAGGTATTCCAACTGTGTCTTGTATGGGCCTTCCACCCTACACAAATATGGCACACCTGAACTCCCTGTGGGTCTCTCCATACCTTGAGACATCTCTGATTCACTAGTTTCAGAGCTAGGATAGTATGAGTGATGGCTCAATTGTTGGGCCCAAGACCTAGCAGTAAGATTGACACTAGCCTCTGAAGACCTAAGACTCTGTCTGTCTCTTCCTAGGTGTTGTCCTGACCTCAGGTTCATATGCCTGACTGAACAACCCCAACTTTTACCCAAGGTACAACCTCCTTGCCGATCAAATTGTATTAGTGACTTGGTTCTTTTTAGTTAATTATCGTGTTTAAGATCTTGTCTGATATCACATCGTCAGGAAGGCTTGATTTAATTTCCGCACTTGAAGTTGATCGTTCCACGTTAAGTTCTTTTCCTTTAAAGTTATCGGTCACACATAGGTTATCTCTTGAACTTGATTTCTTAGATAGTCTTTGACTTGTCTCGTGCCTATCTTTGCCCTGACTTACTTCTAGCACTATTCGTACTTAGCCTAGGCTAGGAATTGACAGAGGGGGTTGAGAATCGTCCAACCTTGAGTTCCTCCAGGGGTTGCCCTTGTGTGCTCAGGAAGTGTGTTCCCAAGCTTGCACTTACTCTAGCTCCGATCGCCCTTTGATGCTCTCAATGGACCTGTAAGAGTCCCAAGATTAGCTCAACACTTAAATTCAAAGGACAGAACCAAGCACTTTCATTCATGTAACTTAGATACCAATTAGCCTTTTGTCTTTATGGAAAACAATTCTAGAGATCCCTTGGTTTTGTGCCCCCTGGATATGGTCAATTTCAAATATTATTGGGGAGGGATCTAAAAAAGAAAGACAATCCTCCACTCTTTGATGTATCACATTTTCAAGTTCACTTATATAGTTGAGACAATGTATGCATAAACTCTTTATTTATCCCAATATTTGTTTATTTTGTACTCCCCACGAGCTTTCCAACAAAACAAGAATCACAGTAAATGGATTTCGTATGAGAAATTTATGACTGATCAGGGTTTTGAAGTTCAAACAGCGTTCAAACAGGCTCACAATTCATAGGATTTTTCTCAAAATGCAAGTGTAGGGACCTCACAAAACACTAATAGCTTGATAAGTATGCCCAAAATTACCCCAAAAACATGCAAGAAAAAACCCTACAAATTTTGCCGAAAAAGCCTGTCAATCGCAATCGACAGGTCTGTCAATCGCGATTGACAGAGGTGTCCGTCGGGCCTGTCGGTCGTGATCGACACGTCAATCGCGATTGACAAAGTCGGTCGTGAGTCCTATCAATCGCGATCGATGGTGTCAATTGCGATCCACACTTTTTCCGGGATTTCTCCATGATTTCAGTCGATCGGGGATGTGTCCGTCGTGATGGACATGTGGCAACACGAGTTTTGGTGTCAATCGTCAAATTTCAGTCGGTCGTCGATCGCGATTGACTAAATCCTACGTGGCAGTCGGTCGATCGTGAGGTATGTCGGTCGCGAGTGACAGGGTCTGTCGATCATGGCTGTCGATCGCGATCGACAGTGTCAATCGCGATTGACAGAAAAACATGGAATTTTTTAGTTTTTTTTAGTGATTTGGAATGTGCTCCTCATGTGTGTCATTGTGGTGTGCTTTGTTTTACCAAATGAGCGATTTTTATGTCGATCGCGATCGATAGAGGTCGGCGACACAGAGACAGTTCTAAACTTTTTCGTACCTGCGCAGCATGCTAGACACGATGATACAGCAAGAACCTGCAAGAGTGCTCAAGAAACATGCAACACAGCACACAGATCGCTCTCTTGCTCTCTCTCACAAGTGGAATGAGGGAAATGGAGTGGGGAAGGTGATATGATCAAAAACTGAAATTTTCCGCGATGATGGAGATGGAGGTGGGAGATGGTGAGGATGATGATGGTGATGATGATGATGAAGTAAGAAAGAGAAAAATAATGAAGAGTAAAGAAATTACCTACAACGCCAATGTCTCAAATCTACGTCTTACCATCACACGCTCATCCTCAAAGCTCGATCCCTGGCAACAGCGCCAAAATTTGGCGTAGCTCAGTGATGAGTAGCACCTCCTTTAATTTCAATCCGGGAAGACGTGAGGATGGTATGATGACCTCGAGCAAGTGAAGGCACAAGTTCGTGAGTGAGAAGCACACAAACATGCACACACATACGCACACACACAGTAAGAACAAAGAGAGAGACAATGGAGTTCTTTTAGATTACTTCAAAATTGCTCATACAATGTCAAATCTATTACAAGCTAGCCTCAAAAATGAGCTCTCTAGCTCTATTTATAGTTTTTGACTAGGTTTTGGCCCTGTCCAGACCTAGTGTCTGGCCTAGTTAAAAATTAGGTTCTACGGCCTGTTTGAAGGCTCAAACATAGTCTAAGAAATTCAACAACTGAAGAACTAAAAGGTGAAAGCTTGAAGGCAAAGCTTGAGGAGGAGACCATACGACATCAAGAAAGACAAAAGAACTCTAATTTGAAGCAAAGGTACATATAGTATTCATAAAGCTTGAAGATTTCAATACACAGGTGGACACAAGATGGGAGATTCTCTACAGATAGAGAAATTGGATAGGGAAAACTATCCTGCATGGTCAATGAGGATGGAAGCTCATCTTATGAGCAAAGATTTAATAGCTTACATCACAGGAGAAGAAGAGAAGCCACAGTTCAGAGATCTTAGTGTTCCAACTAGGGAAGAGTTAGCACATTTGAAAAATTGGATGAAGAAAGATGCTCAAGCTAGGAGCATTATCTATATGGCAGTCAATGATTACTTGTTACGTCATATTCGAGGTCTTGAAAGTGCAACTGATATTTGGAATGCTTTGGAGGAGCACTTCCAGAATACTACTAAGTCAAGGAAGGCATCCTTATGGGCAGAGTTTACTACCTTCAAGAAGAAGGCTTCTCAATCCATTTCATGTTGGTGCAACACAAGCCTTCACATTTGGGCTGGATATCTACGTTGAAGACTATACATGACGCGAAGACCATAGGAACTTATGCCTATGAGTTCTTACCAGTTTACCTCTTGTAAAAAGATAAATGACCTGGCGCATCATTATGCAATCACGCCGAATTAATTGGAAGTCGTGAAAAGGCGGTTGATTGATCGAGAGAATATCTCAATCAATTTTTTAGGTGAGAAATTTTTGGAGATTGATTTGAATTCTAATTCAAGTCATCACACAATTCCTATAAAAGCTAAAAGGAAAAATGTCGCGGTGTGTTCTTCAATCATCCCTGCGGCGCTCCAATAACCCCGAAGCATTACTGTATCAATCACTGAGGTTGTGAGATCTACTCTATAGCCTACACCTCTGAGTACCATTGAGCTATGTTTATCAGGCCAGTGGGAATGTACACTTACATGATCTAATACAAATACTTATATTCATCTACTCTGTGGTTCTCTGAGTCATCATCTTCAAGTCTGTCAACCTTGAAGAAGTATATCTCAGGATCTACTGATTCAAATCAAGTGATTCAAAGCTTGATAGATTCAGCTCTAAGCATATCGCAAACACACAAAGTCTTGAAGCAACTTGATTCAGTCAATTTCAAGAAATTACAGTCAAAGTGCTCACTGTTGCAGTTCATACGGTAAACGAGTAATTTTCCGGTAGAAGAACGAAGTAGATCTTGCAGAGTAATGCGAAGTTTCTTATGAGAGATAGCTTACTCTATAGCTAGACATCTCTATTTTTAGTTGATCAATCTTTCCGGTGAAAAAGATATCTATACACTGTACAAAGTCTGACCGAAAAGAGACTGTCTGAACTAGAGAAGTTTTTTTCTTAAACTTCAGAAAAAGTTCTGTTAGTTGAGAGAGTTCATGTGTCACTTACTTATTTCATGTATGTTCACTTGAAGCAATTACAAACAAAATTATAGTTCATTCCGGTACAATTCCAGTACAATTACGGTGGCAGTCCAGTGGCAGTCTGGTGAAATTTCGGTCCAGTGAAATTTCGGTGAATTTTTTTTTCAGAAAAGTTAGAGCACTGTCTTATATTTTCCGCAAGGCTCAATCCTCATCGCATCATCAAGGAGTAAAAACAAAGAAAAAGATCAAAGAGGGCTGGTGCAAAGCAGGATTAGCAGTACCAACTCAATCTTCTGAGTGCATCCAACCATCACGTCCAACAGTGGTATCAGAGCAGATAAGGTAATCATGGGTGATGGTTTCCCTTCTTTCATTGACAAATTGGACAGAAACAATTATCAAGCTTGGTCTCTAAGGATGAAGACCTATTTACAAGGGAGAAGCTTATTTGGATACATATCAGGAGATGAGGAATTGCCCTCATTCAAGACCAGAGGCCTACCTACAAAGGATGAACATGAGAAGCTAAATCAATGGTGTGCAAAAGATGCTTTGGCAAGGTCTTACCTTCTTAACTCTATATCTGACTTTCTTTTACCGCATGTAAGGAATTGTAAGACTTCCCAAGAGACGTGGGAAATCTTGTCAAACTATTTTTCTTCCAACACAAGGGCCAGGAAGAATCAACTATGGATTGAATTCACCACTCTTAGGAAGCAATCAAAACAATCAGTTTCAGATTTTGTCACTAGAGTCAAAGACATTGCAGATCAACTTGCAAGTGTTGGAGAAGAAATTGAGGAAGAGCAAATAGTCAGACAGGTAATCAATGGACTAAAGGCTGATGACAAATGGGAGAGCTTTACCACAGCAATGGACTTATACATGGACATCCAAGCACCTGATCTAACAACCCTGATTGGTCAACTCTTCACACATGAAGCAAAGCTTACAAAGAATGGAGAACAATCAAAAGGTAACAACTCTTCTGCCCTTTTCACTGATAAAAAGGTAAAAGACAAAGGTAAAAATAAGAAGGTTGATGAAGAAGGCTCTACCTCCCAAGCAAACTATGCAGGGAGAGGTAGATCATCTAGAGGTAGGAGCAGAGGAGGTAAGTCAGGTAGGGGGAGACCCTACAATCAATCTCCATGCAATATCTGTGGCTTGTCTAACCATACCACAGATGAATGCTACAAAAACTACAAGAATCAAAGAGGAAGAGGTTACCAAAGAGGAGGTTACTCTCAAGGCAGAGGCAGATTTAACCAATCTCAAGGCTACCATGGCTACAACAATAATTATAACAACAACTACAATCACAATAGCAACTATCAAGGTGGATACAGAAATAGGAAAGACTACAACAATTATGCAGAGGAGCAAGATGATTCCCTGTTGATCATGAACATGACATCTAAGTCAGGTATCAATGATGATCACTTATTCTATATTGATTCAGGTTGCTCTAACCATGTAGCTGGAAATGTTGCCCTACTTTCTGATTTGGAAGAACCCACGGGCAAACATCAAGTGCAGACAGGTGATGACACTAAGCATTCAGTTGTTAAAGTAGGCAATGTCAAAACAAGTGATGGTAATCAGAATTTATTAAGCAGAGTGTTGTATGTTCCAACAATCACCAAGAATCTGATGAGTGTAGGTCAGATTGTGGAAAAAGGTCTACAGGTCAGGTTCACTCAACATGGTGCATATGTGGAGGATCCAAGACATGGATTCAGAAGGATAGCCAAGGGAGAGAAATCAGGTAGATTGTTTACTTTTGAACTTGAAGACACTAAGAGTATTGCTTTGTACAATTATAAGGATCAAACGCTATCGGAATTGGAGATTTGGCACAAGAGGTTAGGTCACATTGGTGAAAGAACCTTAAAGCAAATATGCAGGGATCAATGTGTGCTTGGGATACCTAATATATCCAAGCAACACATGATATACAAGTGTGAGGCTTGTCAATTCGGTAAGTCACACAGGTTGCCTTATACCAAGAAAGGTTTCATGCATAAAGATTATCTGGAATTGGTGCATACAGATGTTTGGGGACCTAGCAAGGAGCCATCCTTATCTGGATCAAGGTACTATGTATCTTTTATTGATGACTATAGCAGGTGGACAGTCTTATACTTCATGAAACATAAAGATGAAGTATTTAATTGTTTCAAAAAGTATCTTGCACTGGTTGAAAATCAAACAGGAAGAAACTTGAAGAAGCTAAGGTCAGATGGAGGAGGAGAATACTTCTCAAATGAGTTTGAAGACTTCTTGCAGGAAAGAGGCATAAAAAGGGAGATTACTACAAGGTACTCACCTGAACAAAATGGGGTAGCTGAAAGAAGGAATAGACTTATTGTAGAAACAGCGAGGTCTATGCTTAATGAAAAGAAGTTGCCAAATTATCTTTGGGCAGAGAGTGTATCTACTGCCACGTATTTAATTAACAGGTTGCCATCAAAGACACTTGATGGGATGACACCCTATGAGGCTTGGCATGGTAAGAGACCATCTCTGGATCATTGCAAAATCTTTGGGTGTGTTGCATATGTGCATATTCCCTCACAGGTAAGGGGAAAGCTAGACCCTAAAGCTGAAAAGTGTATCTTCATTGGTTATGATTTGAATCAGAAAGGGTACAGATTCTACAACCCCTCAAACAAAGGCTTCAAGGTAAGCAGAGATGTCATCTTTGATGAAAATGATTCATGGTATGAAAATGAGTGCAGGAAGGTTAGCCTACCTTATGATATGGAAGAAGACTTTCCCAAGCTTATCAGACAAGAACCAATTCAGAAAGAGGACACAAGCTCAGATGATGAAGACACCATCAACATTGAAGAGTTCAAGGCCTGGAAATCCAAAGGGAAAATGAAGATGAAACAACTAGAAGATAATCCAGAATCCTCAACTCAAGCTATGAGGAGATCTCAAAGAGAAAAGAAAAAACCTATTAGGTATGGGTATGATACTTCACTGGTAACCAAGCATTCTGTATATCTTGCAAAGGATCTCTTGAATGAAGAACCAGGTACATTTGAAGAAGCAATCACTAAACCAGAATGGAAGGAAGCAATGGATGAAGAAATGCAGGCTCTCAAAGAGAGTGATACTTGGGACTTGGTACCCAAGAAGGACTCCATGAAGGTGATAGGATCCAGATGGATCTACAAACTCAAAAGGAATTCAGATGGTACAATAAATAGGTATAAAGCTAGATTGGTAGCCAAGGGTTTTGCACAAACCCAAGGCATTGATTATGAGGAGACATTTTCTCCGGTGGCTAAAATGCCAACTATCAGAGTTATGGTGAGTGTAGCTGCATCCAAGAATTGGAACATGTACCAATTGGATGTGAAGAATGCATTCTTGAATGGATGGATATCTGAAGAAGTCTACATGGCACAACCACCTGGTTATGAAGATCCCAATAAGGTAAATCATGTTTGTAAATTAAAGAAGGCTCTGTATGGTTTAAAGCAGGCACCTAGAGCATGGAATTACAGGTTGACAACATATCTCCAAGATCAAGGATTTGTGATGAGTAAAGCAGACACTTCTCTGTTCATAAAGAGGAGTAGTACAGAAGTAATATATTTATGTGTCTATGTTGATGACATCATTATTACAGGAAATGATGTTCAGGGAATTAGACATATCAAAGGACAGATGATGAAGGAATTCAAGATCAATGATCTTGGATTATTGAAATACTTCCTAGGACTTGAATTGATCTACACAAATTCAGGTATCTATATTACTCAGAAGAAGTACATACAGGACATGGTCAAGAAATTTAATTTGCAGGAAGCTAAAGTCTCAAACATTCCAATGGAGGTCAACCACAAACTCAGTGCACATGAAGGAGAAGAACTCAAAGATATTACAGGTTACCAAAGTTTGGTAGGTAGTTTAAATTATGCTACCTTAACCAGGATTGATATATCATATGGTGTTAGTGTGCTTAGCCAATTTATGCATAAACCAAGAATACCTCACCTAGAAGCAGCAAAGAAGATTTTGAAGTATCTAAAGGGAACTCAGAACCATGGTTTATACTTTCCTTATACATCAGATATTGATATTAAAGTGTATTCAGATGCAGATTGGGCAGGTTGCAAGGATGACAGGAGGAGTACATCTGGTTACATATGTTTTGCAGGTGATAAACCAATTTCTTGGTCATCCAAGAAACAACCCACAGTAGCTTTGTCATCTACTGAAGCAGAGTACAGAGGACTAGCAAATGCAACTCAAGAAGCCATATTGTTAAAGCTTTTATATTCAGAACTAGGCTTATACACAAGACCTCCAGTTATCTTTGGAGATAATACAAGTTCTCTTCATCTTGCAGCGAATCCAGTATATCATGCTAGAACCAAACACATAGAGGTTCATTACCACTATGTAAGAGAGAAGTTACTTAGTAAAGATATTCAGTTGACTTATGTGTCTACTGATGTACAATGTGCAGATTTGCTTACTAAAGCATTGGATGGAAACAAGCTATTCAGGTTTAAATCCATGATTGGATTGCAGGAAATAATTGAAGACTAAAGTTAAAGACTTGAGCCAAAATGTTTGGCTTTAGGGGGAGCTGTTGGTGCAACACAAGCCTTCACATTTGGGCTGGATATCTACGTTGAAGACTATACATGACGCGAAGACCATAGGAACTTATGCCTATGAGTTCTTACCAGTTTACCTCTTGTAAAAAGATAAATGACCTGGCGCATCATTATGCAATCACGCCGAATTAATTGGAAGTCGTGAAAAGGCGGTTGATTGATCGAGAGAATATCTCAATCAATTTTTTAGGTGAGAAATTTTTGGAGATTGATTTGAATTCTAATTCAAGTCATCACACAATTCCTATAAAAGCTAAAAGGAAAAATGTCGCGGTGTGTTCTTCAATCATCCCTGCGGCGCTCCAATAACCCCGAAGCATTACTGTATCAATCACTGAGGTTGTGAGATCTACTCTATAGCCTACACCTCTGAGTACCATTGAGCTATGTTTATCAGGCCAGTGGGAATGTACACTTACATGATCTAATACAAATACTTATATTCATCTACTCTGTGGTTCTCTGAGTCATCATCTTCAAGTCTGTCAACCTTGAAGAAGTATATCTCAGGATCTACTGATTCAAATCAAGTGATTCAAAGCTTGATAGATTCAGCTCTAAGCATATCGCAAACACACAAAGTCTTGAAGCAACTTGATTCAGTCAATTTCAAGAAATTACAGTCAAAGTGCTCACTGTTGCAGTTCATACGGTAAACGAGTAATTTTCCGGTAGAAGAACGAAGTAGATCTTGCAGAGTAATGCGAAGTTTCTTATGAGAGATAGCTTACTCTATAGCTAGACATCTCTATTTTTAGTTGATCAATCTTTCCGGTGAAAAAGATATCTATACACTGTACAAAGTCTGACCGAAAAGAGACTGTCTGAACTAGAGAAGTTTTTTTCTTAAACTTCAGAAAAAGTTCTGTTAGTTGAGAGAGTTCATGTGTCACTTACTTATTTCATGTATGTTCACTTGAAGCAATTACAAACAAAATTATAGTTCATTCCGGTACAATTCCAGTACAATTACGGTGGCAGTCCAGTGGCAGTCTGGTGAAATTTCGGTCCAGTGAAATTTCGGTGAATTTTTTTTTCAGAAAAGTTAGAGCACTGTCTTATATTTTCCGCAAGGCTCAATCCTCATCGCATCATCAAGGAGTAAAAACAAAGAAAAAGATCAAAGAGGGCTGGTGCAAAGCAGGATTAGCAGTACCAACTCAATCTTCTGAGTGCATCCAACCATCACGTCCAACATTTCAGACTATGTGATAAGAATGAAAGATATTGTAGATGCTTTAGGAGCTGTTGATGAAGACATTGAGGAGGATAAATTGGTAAGGCAAATCCTTACAAGTTTGAGAGGTGATGACAAATGGAAGCCATTCATTTTGTCTACAGAATTATCACTTGATCATTTCACTCCTGATTTAAATCAGTTGCTAGGTCATATGCTAACATTTGAGCAAGATGTTAAAGGAGATGGTGACAAGAGTGCAGGTCATGCAATGTACTCAAAGGACAAGAAGAAGAATAGCAAAGGAAAGCAACAAGCAAATGAAGATGAAGCAACAACTAGTCAAGCCAACTTCCTAAGAGGAAGAGGAGGTGGCAAAGGTAGAGGAAGAGGCAGAAACAACAAAGATGGAGGCAAAGCTTGTTGGATTTGTGGTAAGACAAATCACTTAGCTAATGATTGTTGGCACAATACTCAGAGTAATAATGGCTAGAAGCATTTGCTTAAACGGGTTCTATACTGAGAGAATTAAAGGTAAAAAGTTAGGGGTGTCCAAATCGACTTCTCAGAAGTGCAGATTTAGACATAGATGACTTGGTAAGTAGATTTCTCAAGATCTACTGAACCTTTTGAAGTAATTTGACTTGGAGAAGGTGCGCAATCTTTAGGCGACACCTTGTGCAAAGTTTCATCAAAAAGTTTACACATTTACTCAGTCAATGAGCAAGATCTATGCAGCAGACTTTCTAAGGAATTTCTTTCTTCACAATTTAGTCAAGAAATTGATATTTGGTCATTTATCTTTTAAATTGGTGAAGGTCTTGACTTACTCTTGATATAGAGGTGTTCTAAATTCAAGAGTAGGTTGTTCTTTTGGAGATTAACACTCTCCATCAAACAATTATCGAGCCAAGGGTGGAGAGGGAAAGAGAGTTGTCTGATTATCCTTAACATTACTAAACCCACTGCAATGTGATTAACCCCTCAGAAGTCAAAATAACTCCATGTAGTATAGCACGAGAAAATTAAGAAAGTTGAAGACAGCAAAAAACTAGTAATAATCAGAGCACTTGCTCCATCATAACTATGCATGTAATTCTTGTGTCTTTAATCAGAGAGCAATTGGTTGCAGATGCACATATCTACATTTTTCCTTTCCCTCCCCCTTTGATCTTAATCTTTGGCCTTCCAAGTTCCACCTTGTAGACTCTACCAGCGGCCAACCTTACCCCAATAATCGCTGAAGAGCAGAACTTAAGAAAGTTCGTAGCCTCGAGGCTCGCACGACGCACACAGAAGAGTGGCTTCACTATTCAGTTGGGAGCGTAGTTCGAACTTCGAATGTTGAAGCATGCCATACGGTACAAGTTATAACATAAAAATTTATAAAAAACTGCACGTACTGTATTTTCAATACGGTACTTTTCCATACCGAACCTCAAGTAGATATTGAATCATTCAATACATACGTACTGATTGTATCCTAGTGTGCAGGTGCTGCATATGGTCCACCCTTCGTCGGAATAGCTTTCCAAGACTCTCCGGATAGTTGGTGTTTCAAAACGATGCTTGAAAGAGGGTTGATGGCAATGAAAGATCAACCTCGAAGTTTTGAAAATAACTGAGACTGAAGGCAACGTATGGCTTGAACCATTCTTTGGAAAGAACTCTAAGAGAGCTTTCCACAACAACAAAAAACTCAGAGTTTGGAGGTCAAATGCTCAAGATATGAGCAAAAGAGTGGAGATATATATATATATATATATATATATATATATATATATATATATATATATATATATATATATATATATATATATATATATATATATATATATATATATATATATATATATATATATATATATATATATATATATATATATATATAGGAAAATTGGCTTAATTATAAAGCTTAGGTTATGATCCCCAACAAACAAGCTCGCAGACTTCTGATTCAGAGATCGGGGCATGAAGCAGGGCGTGGAGGTTGGAAACACCTCTGGAAACATGACACCAACAGTTGGATCAACTACGAGGATATCGACCCTCGCATAAACATCTCCTACGAAGAATGGAACACCTTGCAAAGCAGATGCCTCGCTTGGGATCGTTACAAAACTCGCCTTCTCATGGGACATGATGCTCCGAACGCGCGTGGTCTCAAATGGCACAATGGAAATAGCCTACTCAAAATCCCGAACATCAAAGAAACGACTGACCTCCAGATCAGCCTCAACAAGAAGTGGTGCCTGTCTTGGACGCGGCTTCGGTGGGACATGAAATTCATGGGTATCTGGCACCCACTTATAGAGATTGAGAAGTCGGTCCTCTTATGGCAAATTCTTCATCGAGGAATTTGGACTAACCATAAGGCAAGCAAAATTTGTGGGATCCCTCCGTGGTGCAAACGCTGCCACCGTGCAATCGAAGATGTCCCACACATCTTCCTTACTTGCCCCAACTCCTACAGAACCTGGCAGATGGTTGGACTGAAAATCAGAGTTCAGAAACAGCTTAGTTGGAAACAAGTCCTCTTGGGTGAAGCGATTGGATGCTCTGCGGCTCTCTGGAACGCAATCAGAGGGGAAGTCCTGTGGAAAATTTGGCGGGAGCGGTGTGCTCTCAACTTCGGCGACCCCCCCAGGGAGTGGTCGATTGAAAAATCTCTATTCCTCCTTGGCAAAAGGATTGTCAACAGTAAGAAATCCCCCCCCTTCAGGCACCATCAAGTCCTCCTTTTGATCAACAACAAGCTCAAACCCAAGTGGGTCCCGCATGAGGGCGATGAGAGGGTGATCAACCTTCTTTGTAATGCAACCTAGGAATCAACCAAGCTTCCCCTGCTTTGTGGGATTTGGGGGGTCCCGTGGGCACTAGTCCCCTTCTATTGTACCTTTGTTTCTTAATTTAATTCAAGTCCGGGAGAGTAGGCTATTGCCGAACTTCCTTTATAAAAAAAAAAAAAAAAAAAAAAAAAACAAGCTCGCAGATATGTTCTGAGAAGCCCTCGTAAGTAGAAGAATGCGCGTGCATGCATATAATCCCAAATGCGTGCTAAAGTCTTTGAAAAGCGCCATATATAGATGCGCAACACCGTTCCAAACTCAATGTGAAGAAGAAGAAAGAGTATGCTCTCTATTCTCTACTCGAGGGTTTGCATGGTGCCTTTGACCGGTCGGTCATGCTTAGGGCTTCGCCTCCTTGTGCGGCAAGACTTCAATTCCTCGAGCAATTGGCTCACGAATTGCTCACGGACACGGGGAAGGGGGGTCCTATGGACTCCTCTCGCCTCGTCCAAAGAAACGCTTCTTTTGCTCTGGATGGTGGCCTACAATGACAAGCTCTAGGATCTCCAACAAGACGACGATGACGATGAAGAGTTCAAAGACTATCATGCCGAAAGAAACGCAAAAGTGCCCGCAAAAGAAAACGATGAAAAACAACTCATATGCTCTGATACCAAGTGTGAGCAAAAAAACTTGAATGATGTGTGTGTGACTCTCCTCCCATCCATATATACCCTCTTGTACTCTATAAATAACAATGATTTGGGATGGTCTAGTGCCAACATGTGGCCATCGTGCAACACTCATCCCCATTACTACCGAATACCTTTTAGTATGCCTCGAGGTTGGAACCTTGGCTAGTTGGCCATTGTCCCTCACACACATGAAATGATCCCTATGGGCCAATGTCATGATCCCTGTTGATTAGTGTCTAATGTTGAAAAGTATCAAGCTTCAATGAAGCTTTAAGAAATCATTTGGAGGACCCTCTCATATCTCTAGCTATGCCATTTTTTGTCATTTGAAGACTGCCCGTAGACTTTTCTCTATAGGAACATGTTTTTATTTATTTTTTTTAGTTTTTTCAATAAAAAATGAAATATTCCTTTCACATTCAATATTAGTTCCTTCTTTCATTCACATTCGAACAACGCTGACAATGTTTATTAATTCCACGGATTCAGCACAATAAACTGTCATTGTCTATTTTTCTTATAAGAGTTCATGTTTGAATTTAATAGATAATTAGTTCATAATAACTCCGAGAAAGGAGAAAATCTCGATCATGTTGTAGATGCTCATTCCTCTGAGCACGAAAGAAGTTCAAAGCCTTTTGATTTATGTTAGATGTCAACAATGTTTCATTGAGATATACTTGGAGAAATTTGAGCCACTCTAATGCCTCGCCTGTTAAACATAACATTTTCATTGGGTTTAGAAGGAAGATAAAGCTTTTAGAGAAGAAAAAGTGAAGGTATGTTCAACACCCATTCTCGTCCCTCTTGATTGGTCATTCAATTGATGGTGGTAATAGATCTCTCAAGTAGAGAATATGTCCCTAACATGATTATAGTGCATCTAAATGTTGCGAGCATGGGGTCCCTTACGATTGCCAATGTGCTTTGATTGTCAGCAAAGATTGTGGTGGTAAAACTTCAACCAACTTGAACATAAAAATGAGCCATATGATTTCTACACCAAATGCACTCGATCATAGCTATGAAAGTTTCCGTATAATTTGCATCATGACTACAAGTAGAAGTTGTGATGGTGGGCTAGTCCTTCCCTAACCAAGTAATGCATGAGCTACTACGCATGAAGCGAAACCCGTTTGTGTACATATGAGTGACATAATGTTCAATCAAAGTGAAAGAGAAAAGCATGTAAATGCAATAGTATTGCTCTAAACTTTAAAGTGGAAATCTATGTGCTTTGTTTTTTGGCAAAGCCTTATAGTGAGGCTCTTTATTAATATGCTCAAATAAAAAAGGTTCACTGAGACTTGTTAAAAAAATCAAAGGAATTGAAAGTGCTACCTTTGCAATCTTAGTCCTCGAGTCCTTCACATTCTCTCAAATACAATCATTCCAGCAATATTGCGTGGAGAACTAACGGCTTTAGCTTTGGACACGAATATTAGTTCCTTTTTTCATTCACATTCGAACAACGTTGTCATCATTTATTAATTCCATGCATTCAGCATAATAACATGTCATTGTCTATTCTTCTTATAAAAGTTAGAGCACCATCTAGATAATTAGTTAGAGCACCATGTACAAAATTAGTTCGAGCACCATCTACATAATGATCCTTATATTTTTTTCCTTTTTTTTTTTCGTTCGAATTGTTTAAAGGTACATATTATTTGAATCCCCCTCAATTCACTTTTCTATATTAAGAAATCTTCTCTACAATCCTTGCCTATTCCTTTTGAGACCTTTCTGAACTTGAGAACTTTTCTTATAGACTTGCCTTGATTGCGATCGCAAATGTGGATGAACCCATCTTGGTTAACTTGAGTAATTATCAAAGCTCCTACCTCTCCTATAATAATAGTGCTAGACTTATAGGCGAGGTGTCAGCTTTGAAGATCACTCAAAGTTAACCAAGTTGGTTTCATCCGCATTTGTGATTACAATCAAGCCCCGTCTATAAGAAAAGTTCTCAAGTTGAGAAGGGTCTAGAAACGAAAAAAAAGGACTGTAGAGAATATTTCTCGATATAAAAAAGAAAAGGAAAGGATTGCTATACTTGCTTGCATGTGATAGCTCATCTGCGTGGACCTTTCACCTTTCAAGGTTAATTAAGGGTATGCGTTCAACCCCTATGGGATATGATGAGGTACTCTTCACCACTTAGGCGGTGAGATGTTCAAACCAACCCCTTCAGGGAATTGTTTATCCTTTGGGCTCTGAGTTGAAACCAATTATGTTGTTTGGGCTTATAGTCATCCCTTCCCATGCTCTTCCTTCGTAACCAAAATCATTGATTCATTCTTATGACTCGCTAGAATTATTGAAAAAATGAATCAAAATGAAAGCTCACTATCTTCCGTGTCATGTCCATCAACTAAAACAATTCCACTTGCATGGAATTTATAAAAGATAAACAATTCTAAGATAATATACACATTCATAGAACGTTTATGAATCAAAATGTGAAATTATAGTATAGGGACACATTATTCAAGTGTATGACAAAGCACAATGGATGACTGGAGTGTAGTTTTGGCACTATATTGTCCTCAAAGTAACAATCTAAAGCCTAAAGGTATGTACTTGAGTGGGATGGATGGTATCCCCTCTATTGGTATGTTGTAAATGTACTCTCATAATCTCATTCTCGTATAACTGTGGTATCCGACATCTAGGAATGTGGACCTATTGAAGTGTGAGTCCACTATACTAGAGTGTAGCTTTGGCACTTTACTGTGCTCAAAGTAACAATCTAAAGGTACGTGCTTGAGTGGGATGGATGGTATCCCCTCTATTGGTATGTTGTAAATGTACCCTCATTGTTGATATATTTAGGTAATGATGTGTGTGAACACTCTAGGACCACTGGGGCACTTTTTTCCCTCTTTAGCAGGTTCCCCCCCTTGTATATACACCTATTGCCCTAATGGGCTACTTATCTTTGTACATTCTCTAGTAATGCATTCAGTATTGTGTGTTGTGCTCCAAGCTTCTTCTTCTTCCTTGTGTTGTGTTTAGTTCTAATGCCCAAGGAAAAAGTGATTATACGAGACTTTATTTTGTTCAAACCCCTCGGAATCGGTCCAATTGGATTACCTGGAGCCCATAATTATCCCTCGAGGAATCCTTCCTTTGTATATGTACTAGTTCATATGCTTCCCGACAGACGCACCAAAATGATAGCCTCTCTTAGTCCAAGGGAAAATGCCTATACACAATGATGTTTTACCCAACTCTGCTGATACTAGGTCAAGTTTGGTTTTCCCTGAGTCCACAATTTCACCCCAAAGTTTTGATGGAGGAGGCGAGAAAAGGCATGCGCAATTGGACATCCACCTCCAGTGGTCTCTTCCTGTAACCTCCCTTTCTTCACTCAACCCCCTCCTTTCACGTCAGGTTCACCAAGTATGTCGAGCACTTCATGGAAAGGAGGGAGAAAACCCAAATAAACAATTGAGCAATCAAATCCAGTACCAACTATCTATGAACACGTAATGAATCGATCATTCCGGTGTTTATTGAGAGTTCGTATGTATTATCACTTCACTCTAACTCTATTATAAGCATTTCTTCAAACAATGACATAATTCCCAAGACCTTTGTATTGAGATGAAGGCAACTAGAGTTCTCATACCTTGCATTTATGTATTGATTGAAGCATTTTGTTGGGAAACACGTGTGTATATTTTCAGCGCTTAGCATGGCATGCCATGCCATATTCATGATCTTATGAATTTACGATGCTGGATGTATACACTTGAATCCTACAACATAACGCGCGTACTTACACTAGCGCTTCTCAAATGAGCTCAACACTTCAGCCATCTTCATCAATCTATTCTTCTTTAATATATCGATTCAGACCGCACAGAAAACATTAATGTCCATTACAAAATTGACATGATCATCCACTTCATGATCTTCCATTCCTTGGAAACAATACTCTCTCCGGGCATGACTGCAGATCTTCGAAGATAAAAAAGTGCATTGAACCCATAAACTAGCCAGAATCTATAAGTAAAAGGCCTCCCTTCAAGAGTTTCTCTACTTGTTCATGCACGTCTAGGGTCCAAATTATTAATCGTACATTCAAAACTTTTTCTGCAATAATGTCATACACAAAACCACCGAGTGGCAGGCATGCCTCAACATCCTCAACCAGTGTACACACCTAGTATCTACAGAAATGCAGACGCAGTCAATTCTTAACCAGATAGCAGACATGAACATGTGATGGTGTTGTAGGAGGCTATAGCTACACCCCTTAGTGCCGTTCCAGCAAGAGCTCTATTAATGAAAAAAAAGCTTAGCGTGCCTCACAACTTAGGAAGCCTACCCTCCTCCTCATGCGCAATTTCTCTGATAGGCTTCGACAAACTTCGTGCTTCCAGGAATGCACCGAGGGTTCACTCAAAGAACTTTCATAGAGTGCCAAGCCTTCCTTCTCTTCTTCCTTTTGAGAGCGAGAGCCAGGAGCCCCTCCTCCCTTCGTTCTCTTCAGCGCCCTCCTGGATTTCATGGCCCAGCAGCACCGCTTTCAGTCAAGCCCGAAAACAGGAGTCTCCATTCGACATCCTTTAACTTCTTTCCCTCCAGGCCATCTTCTATCCGTGCCAGGCTATCAGTCGAGTGCAGAGCAGCATGATACTAAAAAAACTCGTCCCTCGATACCTGCTCCCCCCTTCGTTCCTACACACGAAAAAGAACAGAGAGAGAGAGAGAGCTCAAAAATGCCAGGCCCCCCTCCCTTATCCCTCCATCGGCGCCCCTCTTCCACCTTTTTTTTTTTTGATAAGCCAATCATTCCCCAGCACTCGTTTTTTGTTTTCTTTTTTTTTTTTTCAAATCCGAAAAAAGAAGCCCCTTTGAAGCTTGCACGTACTGCCTAAGCCTTGGACATAGTAACCTCGGTCATGTCAAGATAGAGTAGTATTCTTACAAAACTTGTGAAGGTCAACATAACCTATAGGAGCATCTTCGAAGTTTGAATCCTCTAGCTTTGCATTATCGAATGTTGATCCTGATAGAACTGCATTCTTGAAATTAGCACCTTGCAAATTTGACCCATCAAATACAACACGGTCCAAGATGGCATTTGTGAAATTAGCCCCTTTTGTTGTCCTGCATACTCAAGAAAACAAAGAGAAAAAAACTGTTTTTGTCCCAACCATTCTGCTTTGAACATATCAACCAAGAGTCACCCACGAAGAGGAGAAAGCTATTTTTCTTGACATTCTTGCCCATGAGGTAGCCCATCTCGTCGACCAACAAGTTGTCGTGTTACCTCCAAATACTTCTCATCAATCGTCACTTCCACTCTTCAAGTACCTGAAATCAAACCTATTTTCCTGGCCAAATAGAACCGCATTAGTGCATAAAAACCAACCATTTTCTGAGCTAACATACTTACCTCTTCGTATTTGCGAAGTCGTCCTCGACAAGCCATTCTTGCTGCAAATAAATCCAAACAACCGTGAACATGTCACTTTACAATTGGTTCGCATACCTTTTCATCGAGCCCTCATTCCAAGTGGACGTGCACTCATTGAAGCTATTAGTGCTAAAAAAAATCACTCATGAATACAAACAAATCATTCCCTTCCAAAATGATCCAAGAACATGCACATATATGCAACTCCAATTCCAACATGCATCAAATTGCTCATGCATTCCATTATGAAAATAGTCTCAACCAAAATAACACATGCATACCATTCCATGTTTTACACATGCACTGTCATTGCGAAAAACAGAAAAGAAAATACCGAAATGAACAACGACAACTGAGATGAATTAAACGGGAGATGCAACATACCCAAAATGCATACCCCTTTTATTGACCTACTATTCGCTATGTACACATATTCCATGACCAGACACTCCCGAAGAATCCCCATCATCGTCCCACACAAGCCATCGAGACCCGAGTACAAGTCAGGACCTACATAAAAAACCTGGAGTGTCCCACACACAGGAAAACCCTCGGATAGAGCACACAAGTTATAAAGCAAGACCGTTGCATTACCTCGCTAAAGCCTCATCCATAAGTACATATAGAGTCTCCGTGCCTTTAAGAATGTTGATTCAAAGTGAGCTGATCTGTCACAAGCCATCACATACCAATCACACAAGCAAATAACGTTCCCTTCCAGGCGATCATCGCCCTCTCCTCTCTCTCTCTCCCCCTCAGGAGTGGGAAATAATTTCATATGTAGATTTTATTTATATTCACACGTTGGCCTACGTTGACATTGGATGCGATTCGTGGACCTGACCACTCGATCAGGTTGATTCCACCCATCTACCAATGCAATGCAGCGCACAACACACAAACACACAATGATAACACATAACATATATCAGCTAGCCCATAAAGAAGCTGGATACGGCTCGTGGTCGTGACTACCCAGCCACGATGGCTCCACCTACCTACCAACCCATTATGGCATGTAGATAAGTCATAAACATATACATCCCAAACCTATGGCGAAACTAGCTAAGGCTCGTGGTCCTAACCACCCGGCTAGGATAAATCCACCCACCTACTAGCCCACCATAGCGCATTGGTACGATCACAGCAACACAAATTTTTCTTTTCTTTTCTTCTTCTTCTCTTTTTTTTTCATAGTTATTTAATTTACCCAAGTCTTGAGAATTAGGGAGAGGAAGAAAGGGATTTTCCCACTTTTCCCACACGTGCATGCAAACATATACACTCTAGCCTTTGACAGATCAACCACCTCTTCACTCCATTCTCTCAATTACAGACACTACATATGTATTCATCGATTTGACTTTTCACTAGGTAACTACAACCAGCTATGCCTTAGTCCCTCCTGTACCTATCCTTAGACGATCTAGAATGTGGGTCTCCAGGATGTCTCATATTGCCTCAACTCGTACTCGCATCCCAACGACTTCCCTAAGGCGAGTCAGGCTCAACTTCAGGAGCTCCATCATCACTTCCTATCGTCAACACATCTGCCCAAGCCCAATGTAGCGCATGACACACAAACAACTAGCCCTATGTGAAACCGACGTCGGTTCGTGGCTTTGACCACCCGGTCAAAGTGGGTCCACCCTCCTATCGGCCCACATAGGCCAGTAGCCACACGCACACATACACATACATATATAATTTTTTCCATTTTTTTCATTCTCGCATCTCAAGAATTAGGAGACAAAAGAAAGGAACTTTTCCCAACCATCCCGATCACGACACACACACATAAACTCCCCGTGGACATCCCAATAAGACACATCTCCTCTCTGCTGCTACTCAAGCCAAAATCTAGCCACTAATGTCATGGTCCACTTTTCCTCTCGAAACCCGCACACACTAACTACCTTGCCGACGTGAAAACCCCAAAAATGCCACTTCAGTCCTAAGCATACAGCCAACTCAATCCATTTGTCCTCACGTCTCTGATTTGCAATCCCACAAAGCAAACCCTAATCAGACCCAAGCCGTCCTCACCGACATCCATCGCCTCATCTATTTCTTTTTCATCTCCAACCTCTGCCTCGCAGAGATTCCACCTGACCTGATAAATGACTTGGAAAACTACCATTACATGTTGTACCTCTTAGTGCCTCGAGCCTTGCCGCTAAGTCCTTTAATCCTTGCTTGTTATATTCAATATCACTATGATATTGGAACAGGTTAGATTCGATGCCTCGGAACTGATTCCATATTTGCTCCATCTCTTTATCCTCTCTCACCGTTTTTGCACTTCCGAGGGGATTATCCTCCCTCTTCTCAACTCGAACGGTCAACTTCTCGACTTCCTCTCTAATCGATCTTTCCTCCCAAATCCTACTCATATTTTCTTCATCTAGATCATCTACCTTCTTTGACAACTCATTCTTCGTCTCTTCTAACTCTGCTCCGAACGCCCTCAACCTGTCCAACACCGGTCTCAGCTCTTCCTCCATTTTCCCTATATTTTGGTCCCCTTCTACACATTTTAGTATCTCATCGTCTCTCTGACTCATCCACCTATCGAGCTCTCCTTTCAACCTCACATTTTCTTTTTCTACCCGTCTCACTTTCTCATCACTCTCTGCTTGGGCACTTTTCATTCTTTCTAACTTCAGGTGGAACTCCTCACATGCCTTACCCGCTTGATCACTGTATCTATGGATTATGCTTTGTACGTTCTCGATTTCATGCTCCATTCCTTCAACTCTCCTCATTAGGTCATCCTCATCTCTTGAGGGCCCTTCTTCGATCATGACATGGTAGCAGTCTATCGTTACCCAACCAATTCTAATGTCCAAGACTTCTTTTCTCATTAGCGTCAGGTTCACCAGGTATGTCGAGCACTTCATGGAAAGGAGGGAGAAAACCCAAATAAACCATTAGGGGAAAAAGTGAGCCTTGCATGGGCCTTGTAAGGATCCCTAATTTTCAGGGATTAAAAAGCTTAATCTTTGAGTTTAAAGAGGAAAAGAAACCACTAGTTGTTTTGAGCAATTAAATAATAGTATATGGGATCCTTTGTCGATTCTCCAACTGATGAGCATCCATGGCCTTTAGATCTTAGAAATCAATGGCTTATATTGATCTTTAGGAGAAGCTAGAGAGAGATTGCAGACGAAATCGTCGGCTTGGGGACAGGGCTGCGCAAAATCTCTGCAGAAATTGAGTCCGTTAGATCGTGGAAGATCTAACGCACCGCCGCGAATGGGGCTGATGGACTTTTGTGGGTGTATATAAACCCTTAGATTGGATCTATGATCCGATGGCTCCTATTTAAAGGCGCTTTTGTCCTCTCAGGGAGCCATCTCCACCATTGACTCAGCCTTCCATCCAATGGCTAGAAATATAGGTGCCCAACTTGCATCGAAATTTGAAGTCTACCGTCGGATCATTGAAGCCATCCAATGGCTGGGGCAAAAAGGCGCTTTCTCTCATCATTACCTTCATCTCAACCATTGATTCTCAGCTCAATCCAAGGGTGCAACTTCATTGCCGCCTTGACTTTTGTCCTTTGATCTTAGCCTTTAGATCTATGAGCAATCTAAGGGCTATAAATAAATTTCGAGTTCTTCAAAACCATTCTCTAAAGAAAACCATGAATTCTACATGGTTTTGGGGCCTTTGACCACATCAAAACAAGGGAAGCCTATGCCTACTCTATGTGATTAAGAGACTAGACTGTGTCCACCACCCTCCTCTCATTGGTCCATCCCTAATCACTCCTTAATCTAAAAGGCCCATCCAGGGTTCATTTTTTCCCCTAATGCAATTGAGCATTCAAATCCAGTACCAACTATCTATGAACAAGTAATGAATCGATCATTCCGGTGTTTATTGAGAGTTTGTATGTATTATCACTTCACTCTATTATAAGCATTTCTTCAAACAATGACATAATTCCCAAGACCTTTGTATTGAGATGAAGGCAACTAGAGTTCTCATACCTTGCATTTATGTATTGATTGAAGCATTTTGTTGGGAAACACGTGTGCTCCAGATCTTCGAAGATAAAAAAGTGCGTTGAACCCATAAACTAGCCAGAATCTATAAGTAAAAGGCCTCCCTTCAAGAGTTTCTCTACCTGTTCATGCACGTCTAGATGCAAATTTCTCCTTCAATGCTTCAATTATGAATGTTTAAGGCAGAATTCTGCACTTTGATGTCCTTCCTTAGATGCAAGAAGTTACACACTCCTTACTGCCAGACCGTTGTCCTTGGTCGTTCTTGGAATATGTTCCACTCTCTTTTAAAATTAGTCCATCAGATTTAACTTCAAACTTCTACTCTTGTAAGTTGCAAATCTGATCATAGCTACACGAAATAAAATAAATCGAGTAGTGTAGGTTTATCTTACATCAACTAACATGTGCTAAGTTCCGAGAGTTTACGCTCTACATGAAGGTCAAAGAGTGAGAAAGCTCAAAGAGGATTACATTCATCGTTATTTTTTGACACAAATTTGTCCATCGCTTCTACGGACGTGTCCTGCACTTCATCCTTAAAAAATAAAAGTCGAACTTTATGCGCTTCATATCATTGACTCTCGTTCTCAACTCTGGATCACATATACTATTTGCATGAACATAGAAATCTGCCAAACCCTGCACAATGCCTTGATCAACCACTCTAGTACTTTCTGATGATGACAAAACTCATACAAAATATAATCCTCCGCTTCAGTACTATTTCAAAACTGCTTGTTTATGTAAGCTTAGCATAGAAGCTTTCATAGCTTAACTCTTCAATTTACAATTCACATTGTCATTACGCGTAGTTTTCCAGAAACATGCCCACCTTTTAATCGGCATGATTGATGCAGAATTTTCATGTAAGGGTCCAAATTATTAATCGTACATTCAAAAATTTTTCTACAATAATGTCATACACAAAACCACCGAGTGGCAGGCATGCCTCAACTTCCTCATCCAGTGTACACACCTAGTATCTAGAGAAATGCAGACGCAGTCAATTCTTAACCAGATAGCAGACATGAACATGTGATGGTGTTGCAGAAGGCTTTAGCTACACCCCTTAGTGCCGTTCCAGCAAGAGCTCTATTAATGAAAAAAAGCTTAGCGTGCCTCAGAACTTAGGAAGCCTACCTTCCTCCTCATGCGCAATTTCTCTGATAGACTTCGATAAACTTCGTGCTTCTAGGAATGCACCGAGGGTTCACTCAAAGAACTTTCTTAGAGTGCCAAGCCTTCCTTCTCTTCTTCCTTTTGAGAGCGAGAGCTAGGAGCCCCTCCTCCCTTCGTTCTCTTCAGCGCCCTCCTGGATTTCATGGCCCAGCAGCACCGCTTTCAGTCAAGCCCGAAATGAGAAGTCTCCATTCAACATCCTTTAACTTCTTTCCCTCCAGGCCATCTTCTATCCGTGCCAGGCTATCAGTCGAGTGCAGAGTAGCATGATACTAAAAAAACTCCTCCCTCGATACCTGCTCCCCCCTTCGTTCCTGCACACGAAAAAGAATAGAGAGAGAGAGAGAGAGCTCAAAGATGCCAGCCCCCCCCCCCCTTATCCCTCCATCGGTGCCCCTCTTCCACCTTTTTTTGTTTTATAAGCCAATCATTCCCCAGCACTCGTTTTTTTTTTTTTTTTTTTCAAATCCGAAAAAAGAAGCCCCTTTGAAGCTTGCACCTACTGCCTAAGCCTTGGACATAGTAACCTCGGTCATGTCAAGATAGAGTAGTATTCTTAGATAACTTCTGAAGGTCAACATAACCTATAGGAGCATCTTTGAAGTTTGAATCCTCTAGATTTGCATTATCGAATGTTGATCCTGATAGAACTGCATTCTTGAAATTAGCACCTTACAAATTTGATCCATCAAATACAACACGGTCCAAGATGGCATTTGTGAAATTAGCCCCTTTTGTTGTCCTGCATACTCAAAAAAACAAAGAGAAAAAAACTGTTTTTGTCCCAACCATTCTGCTTTGAACATATCAACCAAGAGTCACCCACGAAGAGGAGAAAGCTATTTTTCTTGACATTCTTGCCCATGAGGTAGCCCATCTCGTCGACCAACAAGTTGTCGTGTTACCTCCAAATACTTCTCATCAATCGTCACTTCCACTCTTCAAGTACTTGAAATCAAACCTATTTTCCTGGCCAAATAGAACCGCATTAGTGCATAAAAACCAACCATTTTCTGAGCTAACATGTTGTTTGCGTGCTTCCGCTGATGTCTAAGTCCAACAGTTGGTATCAAAAAAGGTCCTCACTTCATCTAGGGCATCATCTACACCTCTCTGGTTGTAGTCCCAGATTCGCACAAAATTTGGTGAGCATACTTAGGGTGTTTGAGAGATCAAAACATCTTCGCTTTGTGGTGCCGAAATTGTGATCTGATCTGGTTTCGGCCTCCGAATGCACTATCGTAGTGCTTGTGCAGGCTATTTTATCTTTTTGTACCAAAGGTATATACCTATTTCAGTTCGCCAGTATAAGCGTCTCAAAATCTATTACAGGTTTAGCAGAACTCGTCTGGGCAGTTTCATTCAACTTTTTGAGATACAACCAATTTTCTACATCAAGGTATTTTAGTCACTGGCCATGGTTGAAGGGAGTGATGTATTTCGTATGTTGGCTGTTGAGGATAAGTTGGATGGTACCAACTACCCCTTGTGGGCTTATATGATGCGACATATATTGGTTGCAAAAGGACTGTGGAACATTGTGCAGGGTGTTGAAAAATGTCCTATCACACCTGCAATTGTTACAACTGCATGTACTGAAGCTGATGTAGAGGGTGTCAAAGATGATGATATTCTATATATTCCTATTCGTGTTGCGGTTTTTGTTGCACCTACTGTAAAGCAAATTTGTTGGGATGGTAGAGATCCCCATGCACATGCTTTGATAGCTTTGTCTATCAAACGTGGCATTATTCCTCACATTCGCTCTTGAAGAAAAGCTAAGGATGCCTGGGATACACTTACCACATTGTACCAAGCTAGGAGTGGGGCTGTTATCACTTACCTCCGAAAACAGTTGGAGAGTGAGCACATGAATGAAGGTGATTCTATGGACAGTTTTCTAACAAAGATCAAAGACTTGAAGGAACAGTTGATTTCTGCTAATGAGGTTCTACTAGATAGCTCACTTGTGAATACCGTTCTGAATGGTCTTCCTGATTCATATTAGAGTTTTGCTTCTACTCTTCGATTGATGATGAAAGGCAATCCAAATGCATTTTCATTTGATGAGTTAGTCTCTGTCCTATTGTAGGAAGGTCAATCTAGGCAGAATAGGTCCATTATGCGTGTTGCAGATCAAGCTGTCCTGGCTAGTTAGAAGGGCAAAGGAAAATGGAGCTCTTCAACTAGTAAGTAGAAATATGCTAATTTTGCACAATCAAAGAGGTATTTGTGTGATGTTTGCCATTAGACTAACAGTACCCAATATACAAGTTTAGGAACTGGGATTTACGAATATGAATACTCGTAAACATGCGTTTATGTTCCTTTAATTCAATATAAATGTGTGCAAACAGAACAATCCATAGACACAATGTATTCGGAATCTTAACTTCACATAAAAATAGACTACTAGTTTATAATATAAACCATGATTACATTATAGAATCATAGTTACAAACTGGCTTCCATTTTTCAGACTTCAATCTTCACCACTCTGCGTATCTCTCCGTTCTGTAATTGCCACTTCCGGATTTTGATCCCCGCAGAAACTTAACATTGTACTTCGTAAGAAAGGAGTAAATTGAAGGGCTTCACGCCATTCCGAACCTCTGAAATAGGAAAGATATCCAAATTACAAGTTCCAAAAACTCTTGATATCTCCGTTATTACATAAGAATGATGATTTCAAAAGTAGTCCGACCACACCGGTTGCAAACATTGGCATGCACGGTGGATCGGAACCCACTAAAGATGACAGATGTAGAGTTCATGATCTATCAAATGGCAACATGATTATTGCTTCTGGAATTTTATGTCGTGGGTTGTATAAGCTCATAGACTATGAAAGATCTGTAAATGATTTGGCATGTGTAGTACATGATTCTCAGGCTATGTTAGATGCAAAGCTTTGGCATGCATGCTTTGGTCATCTGAATTTTGCTAGTTTTCTACACCTCTAGAAATCTTAAATGGTGTCCTCCTTGCCTAAACTTGAGGCACCCAAAAAACATGTTTGCGAAGGCTGTATTTTGGGCAAAATGCAGCATTCCTCCTTTCCAAAAGATGGTTCAGTTTGGGCTACTAAAAAATTGTAGCTTGTACATAGTGATGTATGTGGTCCTATGCAGACACCTTGTGATGGAAATTATCTTTACTTCGTGAATCGATGATTTTTCCAGGCATGCATGGGTATATCCATTGAAGGCAAAGTCCGAAGTGTTCATGTGCTTCAAACAGTTTTTGGTTTTGGTTGAAAATCTATGAGCATGTAAAATGGGCACCCTCCGTTCTCATCGAGGGGAGGAATATATGTCTTCTGACTTTAATGCATTTTTGGTTGAACGTGGGATATAACACTAGTGTATAGTGTCGTATACACCTCAACCCAATGGATTTGCTGAACGAAAGAACAGGTCACTCATGGAGATGGCGAGGTGTATGGTCAAGAGTCAGGCTTTACCACATAGTTTCTGACTTGAAGTTGTCATGTGTGCAGCATATGTACTTGATAGGTGTCCCACGAAACTGTTGTAGTCTATCACTCCATATGAGACTTGGCATGATCGCAAGCCATTTGTTGCTCATCTGCGTGTTTTTGGTTGTTTAACATATGCATTAATGCCTGAACAACATCACAAAAAATTTGATGATAAAGTAATAAAATGTATTCTTGTTGGGTATAGTTCTAAAAGTAAAGGCTATCGTCTGTATCATCCACAGGTTAAATGCATTTTGGTTAGCCGTGATGTTTTTACGGAAGATGCTATTCAGCCATTGCTTTCATGTACTAAGGAGATATCTATTAGCTCCAAAGATATGTATGCTACTTTGTTGTCTCTTTTTACACATGGATAGTCTAGTGCTGGTCCTAATGAGGCAACTTCTCAGCCTTTGCAGGTTTCATGTGATGATGCAGATCATCCCATTTCTGATGCAGATTTACATGATGCACTTGTTGATGAGAGAGCTGACATTGAGGAGGCAAAAATTATGCCAAACTGGTTGGTGCAGACTTTTCGTAACAGCAAATTAGATGCACCTCTAACATATCGTACTCGATTAATGAGAATGAGCCTGTTTCATTTGACAAAGCACAAAATCCACAAAATTGGATGGCTCCTATGCAATCTGAATGTGATGCTATAATGAAGAAAGGTACTTGGTCTTTATGTGACTTGCCTCTTGGCAAGAAGGCCATTGGCACTAAGTGGGTTTACAAGTTGAAGTGTAAGCCTGATGGAACAGTTGACAAGTATAAAGCTAGACTTGTTGCAAAGGGTTATGCACAGGAAAGAGGCATTGATTTTGATGAGATCTTTGCACCTACATGCCGTATGACTATTGTTCGGAGCATTTGTGCACGTGCAGCCCATCATGGTTGGAATGTACATGAGTTGGACATTAAAACTACATTTCTGAATGGTGACTTGCATGAAGAAGTGTATGCTTTTCAGCCCCATGGCTTTGTGCAAAAAGGGCATGAAAACCAGGTGTGCAGGTTAAAGAAGGCATTATATGGTTTAAAGCAAGCACCACGTGCTCGGTATGAGAAGATACATGCCTATCCGATTGCACATGGTTTTGAGAACAGTCCAACTGAAAGCACCTTATATGTTAAACATGCTAATGATGTGCTTCTGATCATTGTTTTCTATGTTGATGACATGTTGCTCACTAGTCCTATTGAGAAGCATATTGCTGATTTTAAGGCTGATTTGCATGCCTCATTTGAGATGTCTAATTTGAGGCATTTGCATCACGATTTAGGCATTCAATTTATGCAAGTTGATGGTGGAATGGATTTGTATCAAACGATATATATTGACACATTACTGTAGCATTTTGGCCTTGAAGATTGCAAACCTATTGCCACTCCTATGGAGACAAGTTTATGATCGAGTCTTCATGATGTTGGAGATGCATTTGATGCTATCCTCTATCAATAGGTTGTTGGATGCCTGATTTACTTATGCATTACTTGGTCAGATATTCAGTTTGCTGTCTCACAAATGAGCAAGTTTATGCATTGCCCATGTGTCAAGCATTGGCAGGCAGTTAAGCGCATCTTTTGCTACTTGAGTGGTATTCGGCTACTCGGGTTGTTTTATTCCAAGGGGGGATCACTACCGCCAGATTTGCATGCTTTTTTTGACTCAGACTCGCGTGGTTGCTATGACACCCACGTCTCCACTGGTGGAATTTTCTTCATGCTTGGTAGCTCATGTATATTTTGGTTGAGCAAGAAGAAGCCTACTATGGCCACTTCCAGTTGTGAGGTTGAGTATAGGGTAGCTTTCACAGCGACTGTTGAGTGTGTGTGGCTCAGATGCCTTATGGCTGATTTGGATGTTGGTCAGTCTTCTGCCACCACCATCTTCACTGATAGTCAGAGCGCATTGACACTTGCGAGGAACCCTGTGTTCCATGCTCGCACTAAGCGCATTGACGTGCATTATCATTATGTTAGGAAGAGGTTCTCTACTGGGCAGATTAGCTTGGCATATGTGCCCAGGCAGGAGAACATTGCATACCTTTTCATGAAGGCTCTGCCTAGGGAGAACTTTGAAGCTTTTCACAAAGCTTTGGGCTTACTTCCTTTTGTGGATTGATTTCCACATAGTTTGGCACTTCCTTATACATGAGTGCCAACTACTTGTTCACCACATCACTTCCAGGGGGGATTTGTTGATATATTTAGGTAGTGACGTGTGTGAACATCTTAGGACTGTCAGGGAGCTTTTTTCCCTCTTTAGGAGGGTGTTTGTCCCGCACTTGTATATATGCACATTGCCCTAATGGGCTACTTATCTTTGTACATTCTCTAGTAATACATTCAGTATTGTGTGTTGTGCTCCAAGCTTCTTCTTCTTCCTTGTGTTGTTCGCGTGCTTCCGTATACGTCTAACTCCAACACTCATTATCTCGTTCTCGTATAGTCATGCTATCAGGCATCTAAGAATATGGACCACACAATCGCACATGACTCCACTCTCTAGGAGTAATCAGTGATACTTTGTAGCATAACTCTTCTCTTGATTTTTCTAGGTTATAGCAACTGATCACATCTATGATGTGAGAGCATGAGAAAGCCTCCAAGTCAACCTTGATCCTTGCTCGTCATGCAATGTTGTAATGACCTCTCTAATCAGAACTATGTTCTAAGGTTTGAATACTCTAGACATCATACCACAAAATGCTCCCCACTCTAGACCTTCATCTAACATACTAGATGCATGCACTCCTCTTTGGGTATCCCCTTGGCTCACCCATGCTCGATCTCTAAATGGTGTGATGATACTCTGAGATGTCTGATGGCTACTTGGAGATGATATGGTAGATAAGTCCTCTTGAAATGTGGAGTAAATATGAATCCTTGATCTGATATCTGCAAGAGAAGCTCTTGACAATAGAGCTTTTCTATTGTAAGTAGCTCATTTAAACTAACCAAAGTCCTATATGTGTGTGTGTGTTTGTGTGTGTCATATCTCCTATCGGATGATCATGTTCCTCTCGTGTCTAGAGAGTGAGTAGGTGGGAGTCTCAATGTCATACTTTATCAATGGTAATCCGTCTATGTCTAATCCATATCTCGATCCTAAGCAAACCACACAAGGTGTCCCTTGATATTACAAGATCCCATAATGTCTTAAAGGCTCTATATACTATGCAGTCATTGTCCATATCCTCAAATCTATGTAGCAAGTAGAAGAGTGTCTCAACTAGCATCATTGGCGAAGGTAGCTCTTCTATGATAATATCATATGGCATTGATGGCTTACTACAAATGAGTTTAACTATCATGAGTACCTGGGGTAACTCGACTAATGACCAATTCATATGCTTCTTAAATCAATAATTAATAGGAAAACGTGCACGATTTTCAACCCCTTTGAACCATGTATATATCAAAGGTGCACAAAGCATCATGAAAAGTGGAAAAATTCCTCTCATTAATGGATCTAGAATTAAGATTTAGATCTATAACATAATAATTAAGTAGACATAGATCGTCAACAAAAAATAATCAATAAAGGGTCATAAATACAGCCATAAAACACCAAAATCAGATACAAAGAAGGCTCGATAGCCTTACGTCCCCTTCATGCTACTAGATTATTCAGATGGAGAAAAGAAGCATGAAAATGTTTTCATTCCCTTCGTGAGGGAACCACTTGCTTTTTCAGATTGTCTTCATAGAAGATCGTGATATACAATTATAAATTGTATATGGCCTTCATAACTTGGATTATCATTTACCACATATGGCTCATCAATCTATGCATTTTCGGCAACAAAGAACGCAAACCATAGTTTTTGGACATAAATGGTCTTTCACATCTTTCTTTGTCCCTACATTTGATAGGTTCATATTATTCTAACGCACTCTTGCATCAGAATTTGAACAAAGTTTTGAAATTTCCACACATGCTTGTTTTAAGGCAATTTTTAAGACATTTAATAGTAACACATGCATTCTTAGCCATTATCCTTCCACATATCATAATTTTAGGCCTTCCTCTACTCATTTTTTTATCTTAATAGGTTTCTCGAGGAAATTCTGATTGTGATGGTTGCACCTACATTATATGTAGGAGCCCATTCAGAAAAACTATGTCTGGTTTATGTGAAAGTGCCTATGTGGGTTAATATGGGTTGAAAACTTGTGAATTCTCTCCATGTGGCTGAAAATATACTTGAGAGTCTCCACATGACTCTCTTGCATGCACTCCTTCAATAGGATGCTCAAGGAACTCTTTGATAGTTCCTTCTTTCTCTTCATACCTACACTTCCAAGACTTCTTGGTGGAAATCTGAAAACAACATAAACAAGAAGTTTTTACCTCCCATTTTGAAGCATTCGTTTGAGTAGTGACCTCCTTGGTGCTCCAAAAGTTTAGTGCTCTAACTCTCCATCGAGTGAGCTTCTTCAACCTTCCTGAAATCTTCATACCTTGGATTCCCTTTGGCTTCAACTTTGTTGAGTAAGCCTTTTTGCTCAAACTCCTCTTGAGTGAGCGGTTCAAATACTCAAGCTCCTTTGATCGAGCTTTATCACAAGCTACCTCCAATATTAGCTTGTCTTTGACCAGAGTGACTTTGGTGATGCCTCCTCGCTCACCTTCCTTCTTGAATCCTTGACTCTTCCAAAGTGCTCTTTAGCAGTCTTCACTTTGAAGTGAACCTCTCGTCCACTTGTCTTGGTCGAGGCCTTCAACAAAACAATAGAGCAATGAATGGGAGATATACCTTAGGCTTCTTCTCAAGCCTTCCTTTTCTTTTGAGATTTTCTTCTTAGCCTCCCCTTTGTGAAGCTTTTCCAAGCTTCCTTCTTGCAGCCTTCAAAGCTTCTCCCTTGAGGCTTTCTTTACTTGTGAAGCTTTCAAAACTTCTTTCCTGCAGCCCTCTTATTTGTAAATCTTCCTTCTTGCAGCCTTTCTTTATTTTTGAAACTTCCTTCTTGTAGTCTTCTTCTTGTTGGCTTCTTCTTGATAGAAAGTCTTTCCTTTGAACCTCTGATTGCTTGCAATGAACCTGTATATTGCTTCAAACAATAGCTCAAATGGTTAGTTACCCTTACTAGAGTATCTCAATACATATGTGACCTTGAGCTCTTCAAGCTCCGATGGGTTTCGACAAACCTCCAATAGCCTCGATAGCTTTACATAAGCTTGTACGCAACCAAGGTTGGCTCTGATACCATGTTGAAAATCGGGATTCGCATGCAAAAGAGTGGTGAGCCCATAACCGAAGTTGTACGGATCTTATTTTTTTCACCTCAAACTTATCACTTCATTTATTTGTACATGTAGATCCTTGGCTGCACATGACTACAAGCTTATCTCCTCATGAGTCATACATAATCCACATGGGCAATACATTCTTTTACCAATTATACATAAGCTGCATGGGAAATACATTCACTTACCAATCATACATAAGCTAATACATTCACTTACCAAAAAGGGTCATTACATCCACACCTCAAAGGTACTCAATATAGCTTTGCTCACTGAGCTTAAGACTTTATTTCACCACACATGTTCACTATAATTTCTTACAGGCCATGACATCTGATAGTAATTGTGTGTTAATACTCTGTCAACACAAGGGTCAATATATGACAACCATGTGAATCTCTTCAATCTTTATGTAATACAAAATCGTATCTGCAATCATGCATATCATTGTTACATACAAAGTCATATCTTTCATAGGAATGCAAACATATGGTTCTGCAACAACAAGTAAAAGTCTGCATATATATTAGTCCGAACTTGTATGGCAGTTTATGCCGATATTGTAAATCCCTTTAGATTATGTGTTTTCATCACACAATGATCGATAAGACCTGTTCTGATAAAATGCATACCATACACGAGTTTCTGTGTACCTGTCACTTCATAAGATACTCTCATATAGTCATGTCTGCATATACAATGCTTATTCCGGATCTTGCAAATTCACAAAGTAGCCACTCTTGCTTGTTCATATACATAATGTGAATTTGACATATAGCATTTATCCAAAATGTCACCATATATTCATATCTTCTTCATATCATGATCTGTAATAACTTGCATCTATGTAGCTGCACATGTACCTTTGTCTACATACAAATATGGACCATATCACATCACAGAATGTTTGCGCAAAAACTCATTGTAATATTCAAACCCATCACTTCGAGATATTTATTGCTTGATCTAATGTTTCATATGACAATGTGAACAGTCAAGTAACACCTTATGTTTGTAGATGTTGTCACATCAACCATGCATATTATGTTATACCAACATAAATGAGTTGAACAACTCTTTATTAGCATGAGCAACAGCAACGTGAGCAAAGAACTTGATATTGTATAGTAAATAACATGTAAATGTAAATATGTTCATTGACTCTTCAACTACATACACAGCGCTCCATGGAATTTTTTTATAATACACATCAGAGCTTGCACCAGTGCTTATTTTCATCTACCAATGTATGAATAAAAGGAGATGATTCAACAATACTTATCTGGAATGATTCTCGAATAGCTCTAACTTTGAACGCAGAAATCAACCTCCTTCATGCACATATTTGTCTTCATCAGAAGTGATCACCTCATAAGTATCTTCATGTCCTCATTTAATGAATCACCATTCGTGTATCTCTGACGAGATGTATGATAAGAGAGAGAGATAGAAAAATATAGTAATATCTGCTAAATCATCCAAAAGAATACAAAGCAAAAGAGGAGTCGGCTGACTTGCATGACATGCCGCTACACTGGTCTTCATGTACAAGAGTCTATTTATAGACCTGTATGCTTCGCGGTGTGACTTCCTAAATTATGGGCTGATTGCAAGTGAATAGATTTGCACGTAGTGAAGTTTCCTATATCTAAGGGTTGGAAAAAGTGATACGTTAAACTTGCATAAAATAAGGAGACTATTCTTTTTATAAGGCCTAACATAAAATGCTAAGTACAAGAGCTTGTTCATATGGATAGACTATTATGTGTGTAAGCTCAAGAGAGCTTTGTATGGATTAAAGCAGGCCCCAAGGGCATGGAATTATAGGCTTGTAAAATTCTTGAATGATCTTGGATTTCAAGCATCAAAGGCAGATAGTAGCTTGCTAGTCAAAGCAAGTGAAGATGGATTCATTTATGTTTGTATTTATGTTGATGACATAATACTTACAGGAACAGATGATAAAGGTATACAAATGATCAAGAAGCAGATGGAGAAAGAGTTCAAAATCAGTGATTTGGGGAACTTGTCATTCTTCTTGGGAATGGAGATTTTATATACTCAACATGGAGTATATGTGACCCAAGAAAGGTATCTTAAAAATTTGCTAACCAAATTTAAAATGGAAGATTGCAGGGTTGCACCTACACCATTGGAAGTGAACCATAAATTGTCTAGATTTGGAGGAGAAGAATTCAGAGACATGAAGCTCTATCAAAGTTTGGTTGGTAGCTTGATTTATGCTACTTTGACAAGGCCTGATTTGTCATATGCAGTTGGTGTGCTTTCACAATTTATGCATTGTCCTAGAAAGGAACATTGGATTGCAGGACAAAGAGTACTTAGGTACATCAAGGGTACACTCAAAGAAGGGTTGTACTATGGATTTACTTCTGATACAAGAGTGAAGATATATAGTGATGCAGATTGGGCAGGTAATGTGGATGATAGAAGATCAACACATGGATATTTGTGCTATGTAGGAGACAAATTGATTTCATGGTGTTCTAAGAAGCAACATACAGTTGCTTTGTCTTTTACAGAAGCAGAATATAAAGGTATGGTGGAAGCTGAAAAGGAGGTAATATGGCTAAAGACACTTATGAAGGTTTTTGATGTGATTCAAAGTACTCCTATTATTTGTGGAGACAATATGAGTTCTCTATACTTGGCAGCTAATCCTGTGTTTCATGCTAGAACTAAGCATATTGAAATACAGTATCATTTTCTAAGAGAGAAGGTCATTGATAAGGAAATTGAAGTTATGCATACTCCTACAAAAGATCAACTTGCAGATATGATGACAAAAAGTCTAGATGGACCAAAGCTACAGAGATTCAAGGATATGGCACGAATTAAGAAGAAAGAGAAGAACCTCAATTAATGATTGAGGGGGAGCTGTTGGTGCATGTCAATCATCAATTGAAGGTTTATGAAGAAATGAAGTCAAGAAATCAAGAAGAGAACAAATTCAGAAGCTTGAAGGAAGGACATACTCAGAAATTCAAAGCTATGTACACATATGTACATTAGTTCAGATATAGGTTACTCACACTTTTGATTAGTCATAAGCTTGTACATATTTGCCTATAAATGTTTTGAAAAAGTCGGGGCATGTAAGAATAGAGAATAGGAAGAGAGAAATTAGTTGTAGAAAGTGTCATTGGACACATGAAAGTTAGTTGAAGTCATATCTTCAATGTAGTTGTAACTTTTCTGAGAAATCAAGAAAATCTTGCGCCCGATGTTTTGTTGTCTGCTACTTCTCTAGTTAATCTTTTGAGAAATCCTTCTGAACATATCCAAGTCCATAGTTAATCAATATATGGCTAGAATTCGAGAGTCTAATTGTTATCAGGTTAAGAGAATTTTGCATAGGAACATTCATATGTGATGATGTTCTGAGAGTTGACAAAACTGGCGCAGATTTCATGTTCAGAGAAATGAACATTGCTCAGTGCATGGTGTAAAGTTTTACACAAGTGAGGGCTTAAAATCTAAGTTGGAAGGTAAGCCATATATGGCTAAAAGATCTTGATCAAACGGGTTCGACATTGGGAGAACTATAGCTAAGAAGTTACAGGTGTCAAAGTCGCTACTGCAGAGAAAGTGTTTTACACATAGGTAAATTGTTTGTATGATTTCTCAGAGTATACTGAATCATTTGCAGAAATTTTAGTTGGAGAATGTGTGCAACCTTAAGGAGAAGCATTCTACAAAGTTTTATAAAAAACTTTACAGGATTGATTAGTCAATGAGTGATTAATCTACAGCAGACTTTTTCGAGAAGTTGAACTTTTCAGAATAATCAATTTTCTGATAAGATTGAAGAATGTTCTCTAAATTTGGTGGAGTCTAAAGTTATTCTTGGTCTAGAGGTGGTCTAATACCAAGGATAGCTTGTTCTTTTGGAGATTAACACTCTCCATCATACATGTGGGGGACTGAGATAGAGTTCAACGGGCGCTGGGGCAGATATCATTTTTTCACCAGGGAATTTGAGAGGCTTCAAAATGATGAAGTTCTGAAACCCATCTGGAAGAAGGCTGGACTATACCACTACTTCAAGGCTCAGTTACCCAAGCCAGATTTTCTACGGTGTTCCTACTTAATTAGCACTCTGACCCCTAGTAAAGAGAAAAAGGGATATAGTACCTTCGTTCTACCATCACTTACCAGAGGTAATGAATTAAAACGTTTCAAATTGACGAACAATTTGGTGAGGGAAGCTCTTGACATGAAAGGCATGCATATCCCCACCGAAAAAGAGACGATGGTCCCGGACAACATAAAGAACAGGAACCTGACTAAGCTCAAAGACATGGTGGCCATGACACCCACAATCGCCATTCACTTGCGAATGGTCATGCAACATTTCACGTTCCCAGCTCAAGAGAGGTTCATAATGCCACCCAAGAAGATATGGTTCAGTCTATATTTGGTAGACGTCTTCAATTTGACAATCAACATGCCGCATTGGATTATCGACCAAATCCACTTGGCACATCAACGGTGGTATACAAAGCAAAAGTCTATACTGTATGGATGCTGTGCTCTCCCCAGGATTTTGTATAGATGTTTGGCTTATGATGTGCCAGTCCAAAGGGCACTAATTTGGACCAGGGCACAGGAATTTCAACGCAGACTATCAACTGCAGGGCCTCCATCAAAGAAAATGAGAGGCGTAGTTCAGATGCCCTGTGCACAAGCCCATGGTGCGACACTGAAACAAGAGACAAGTCCACGGCTTCCAAGACGTGTGCAACCCTTCACTATCAGATTACCAAGACACAACACTGATGGACCGAATCTGGTGTTTCCACCTGTACCAACCGACTTAGAGTTTCCTCATGGATTTACATTGGAAGATCTAACTTATGAAGAAGTAGCCAGAATAATCAATGCTACGAATTTAGAAGTGGAGGCAGAGCAGGCAAGCGGGCAGCAGACAGTCGCACACCAACCCCATACAGTCCAACCAGAAGTAGTTGAAGTGGAGGATGAAGAAGAAGAAGAAGAACAAGAGGAGGAACGAGGTGGATAAACAGAGGAAGAAGAGCAGGAATATGAACAAGAAGCTTTGCAGGAACTTGAGGGTGCCCCGACTTATACGAAGGAATTGAAAAAGCTGTACGATACCATCAACAGAGTTCAAGAGCAACACGGACTGTCCCTAGCAGCAGGAAAAGCCCTCATAAACCAAATCCTTGAAGAGGAAGGTGTGGACGAGCAATACCGAGCAACCCTTGACATGATAGCGGATGCCTTGGGGGTACCTGAGACGGTGCATACCGCTCTCGCATATTCACGAAGGTCAGAACGATGATACGGCAGACGCCCCCCTCGATCAGGAAAACAAATGAATGTACAGTATCAAAACCACAGGGTACCACATCCACAACCACGGGCACAACACACACCATTCATGACACTGAGGAAGCCCATACATCAAGTGCACCCCCGTCACCCCCTTTACCACCCCTACCTTCAACTCCACCACATTCACCTCCCACTACCAGTGTAACCACTACTGTCACCGCCTCAGAGTCCACTACCCATACCGAAGCACAGACCGTCAGTCAACCCACATAACCCACACACCCTATCACCACCTCTCTTGTATACACTACCACTGACACTGTAATTCTAACTGTAGCCACGGAAAACCCCGTTCCCCCGATCACACTTCCTGGCGGTTCATATTCACAACTCCACACACCACTTTACACATTCACCACCATCACTTCACCCACAATTCCCATGTTCACAATCACTCCCACGACTGCATCCACTTTTGATTTCATGGACATATCACCCACCTCCGCACCTCTCCCTCCCCCCATACATCCACAATCTCCCATTCCCCCCACCACCCACTTCACCCTTTTCAAGCAAAGCATACACGCTGCCATTCCCTTTTCCCTTCCCTTCTGCATTCAACACCCTTCCCGCATCCACCCCTATTAATAATGTATTTAGTAATATGTACCAGTGTATGTCTCAACTACAACAACACTACCAGCATCTTGATAACCAGCATAGGAGCCTCTTCCGAAGCCATGAAGCGCTACAAGCACGATTCATTGATTTAGAGAGGGAAAAGCGACTACTACAACAACAGTATATCACTTTACAGGAACAACATGAGCAGTAAGTGGCCAATCCACCCCAGTCAGATGCGGAAGAAAAAAAACAACTGGATGATATGCTACACGCCCAGATAACAGAGAATCTCAAGCTTCGACGCAACCTAGCCCTATTATGAAAACACATGTCTACAACACTTGAGGAAAATAAATGACTACAGAAACAGAACGAAGAAAACTTGGAAGCAGCAATGGAGGGTTCACCACAGGAAATCGACCCAGAGAAATTTAAGGCCATCCCCTCAGAGAATATGCAAATTGTATTGGAAACCCATGCCAACCTCCTCGAAGCCCATGCAGCATTAGAAAGAGAAAGAGATGACCTATTAAAGCAACTGGCAACCAAGCAGGAGTCACCAAGCAAAGTCCCAATGGCAGCCGACACATCTGAAGAAGTTGAAAACTCAGAGAGGAACTAGAAGAATTACGAAATAAAGTTCTACAATACGAACGTCAACCCTCTCCCCTCGTGGAACCGGAACCTGAAGACTTAGTGCCAATTCAGGTGGAGGAGACTTTTGAAGACCCATATGTTCCCATACCAGCACCCGGGGGTAAGCGCACAGAAAAAGGAATGGACACCATTGAGATCGAGGCTCCTGAATGGATGTAGAGGTTAGAGAAGGTGGCTACAACCCATGATGAGAGAGTTGCAGTTCAGATAGCGTATATGTCACAATTGGAAGAAGTCATCATAAAATCGGATTACTTCAGAAACCTCTCCCATCATAGGTGGATTGGCACGTCCGATGATTTGTATGTTCCATTCTGTGTCTTAATGGCAGATTATAATGCTGAAATCAAGTGACACACAACAAAAGAACCAACCTGAGCAACTCAGTTTGCACCAGAAGACATCCCTGCAAGTGCCACGCATGGGAATATCTTTCAACCTGCTTGGCGGATCCGTCTGCTTGAGACATACCCAGAGATGGTCCGCACCTGGAATAACATGCCTTTATATATCAAGTATAACCCATGCTACTGCCCCGTCTTTCGAAGAAGATCTTGGCCAGACTACACCAAAATAATTTTGATAGCTAAAGGATGTGAAAAATGGCTCAAATATGTGTACTTAGCACCCCCTCATGGCCAACCCACGGTCAACTACATGATTTCAACTATCCGACACTGGGCAGCCAGATTCAAGAATATACCGGATATCATGGCGCAGATGTGCCTCAAGATCTTTGAGTTAATGTTGGTTACGTTCAAGACATTTAAAAATATCAAATAACCTCATCTTTAGGCTCTCAGATTTAATGAAGGAAATCAGGACCTTGTCTACGACATGAGCACCACACCATCCATTAATGTTGTATACGTGTGGCATGCCCGTATCAAGTATCTACCCGCCTGCTTCAAACAAACGTTTGAAGAAATGTTTATCACGGGGTTCTGGGAATATCATTCAGAGATATTCATTCCTAGACCATCGCATTTATTGCAATTGTTTGCAGTGGAACAAGCTCTCCATTCAGAAAAGCTACGTATACCACATCGAGAGGTTCTCGGGCCTGTAGATTGGGATGCTCTACTCACTGACTTGGCCAAAGGGTTGAGAATTGCAGAACATCATTTAGCCACAGACGTTGTGGAGTACTACATCCAATGACCCACTCGACAAGGGTCTGTCAGAGATGACAGACGCGAGAGAGGGGAGGGGGGTATATTGGCAACAGTCAAGGAACTGAAGGACTCACAAGACAAGGAAGCCAATGAAGGGAGTCAGAGCGAAGAGAAGGCACAAGCAGATAGAGTAGTCAACGAAGATCTGGCAAGTAGGCCATTATTTTTTTCATGAAGCTAAAGCATATCAAAGAGGTGGACACACAAGGAGAAGGAGCAAGTAGGGAGCTCGAGGAAGTGTATGCTAAATTGTTCGAAGAAATCCCTACAAAAATAGTGATTTTCATCACTAAAAACCATTGTAAATACCAATTAATATTTTTGTAGCTCCATTTTGTGCAAGCCAAGGAGTCCTTGAGCTTGAGGAGCATTAGACATAGCTACCTACCAGTTTTCATATTTTTTAGACTCCGTTTGAGCCTTCAAACAGGCCCTAGAACCTAATTTTTAACTAGGTTGGACACTAGGTCTGGACAGGGCCAAAACCTAGTAAAAAACTATAAATAGAGCTAGAGAGCTCATTTTTGAGGCTAGCTTGTAATAGATTTGACATTGTATGAGCACTTTTGAAGTAATCTAAAAGAACTCCATTGTCTCTCTCTTTGTTCTTACTGTGTGTGCGCGTGTGTGTGTATGTGTGTGCATGTTTGTGTGCTTCTCACTCACGCACTTGTGCCTTCACTTGCTCGAGGTCATCATACCATCCTCACATCTTCCCGGATTGACATTAAAGGAGGTGCTACTCATCACTGAGCTACACCATACATCCATAGCTACAACATACAATCATACTAGGTGCCACTGTTATCTTCTTGCTTGATGTATCGACGGATGTATTGTATTGATCATTGCCAACTGGCATTCGTGGTGAAGTGTGATGGGGCTCCCCATAACAATATCTCATACTTATTAAGATGAGTTCTGTATTTAAGTTGCAATCGACTGTACTTAGGTTACATTCCAATACTGTTATCTATATTTATTGACTTGATGCTTTCTTTTTTTCTGAACAGGTTACAATACTGAGTACTCTTGTTACTGTAGGGTAAGTCATGAGTCTCTTAGCCTATCTGTGCATTAAAACAGAGTAAAGTAGTAATTTCTAAGTACATACTACAAACTACTAAAGGCTGGCCGCTAGCGATGGCTTAAAAGTTAGGGATGCAATGTGCATGTTGACAGTTGATTGTCATTGTTGCATGCATTGCATTTTGCAAATTGCAATGTGCATATGATTTTGAGTTTAAATTTTTTAGTTGATTTTTAATATTTATTGATCATTTATTTCAATTTAATCTTTTATTTCAAGAAATCAGTTGCTTGTCTTCATCATGCCTCATCAAATGACCCCAAATTGGAAGTTGCACACCAATGTTCTTAATGTTGTGATGTCTCCTGCACAACAAGGAACAAGAACAAGACTATGGTAGTGCAAGTATTGTGGTGAGCAATATACTAGAACTATCACAAGAGTGATGAAACACATGACATGCATTGGATGCACAAATCAATGTGGTGCATGTAAAATGATTCCACAAAGTATCAGAGATAAGTTAATTGCGATAAGTTAATTGCAGAGCACTTTTTAGCAATGAGCTCAACCACAAATATAAAAAGTGATACAAATGTGGAAGATTTCTTTCATGATTCCTTGGTAGGTGGAGGGAATACATGCACTCAAGAGGAAAGAAATACTTCAGTCCCTCCATCTAAAAGCAATAAAAATCATTCTATAAGTGTGGATGATCTTGATGAGGATATAGGTTCATCAGTTTTTGCATTAGAAAAGAAACAAAGCACTCTTACATCTAGGATATCCTCACAATCATGGGTAACGAAAAGGCAAGAAATAGCGGAAATGGAAATTTGCCACACTCTCATTGAGTGCAATATTTCTTTTAATGTTCTTAGAACACAACAATGGAAGAAAATGGTTAAATCCATTGCACAAGTAGGCCCTATAGAAACGTGGACAGGCCTTGATTATACTAAAATGAGAACATCTATGTTAGATGAGCAAAAAGCAATGATTGATAAAGCGCTAACTCCTATGAAGGATGTATGGAAAGAATTTGGTTGCACTATAATATCTGATGGATGGGCAGATATTTGCAAGAGACACATCATCAATATCCTTGTGTCCTCTTGTTTGGGTACATATTTTCTAAGTGCAATTGATGCAGGTATAGCATCATAATCTTTTAAACATGATTAAACTCGATACTTCTATTTTGTGATTTGTCGCATTATGATTTTTCCATAATTGATGCAGGTAAAGCATGTGAAAAAGTCACCGGTCAATTTATTTTCATGCATATAAGATAGGCAATTTTGGAGGTTGGAAAAGAAAATGTTGTCCAAGTCATAACAGACAATGCTTCGCTTCAAACTCCAAAGCTATGGGAGCCATGGTAGAAGAAGAGTTTCCTCATATTTTTTGGACACCATGTGCATCACATTGCATAGATTTATTGATGGAAGATATAGGGAAGCTTTGATAGGTTCAACCTCTTGTTTCACGCTACATAAAGACCTTGAGCTCCTACGGAGGAGGAGAATATTTCTCCAAATAATTTTCAGATTTTCTTTATGAAAATGGCATCAAGAGACAATTTCATGTAGGTACACGCCTCAACAAAATGGAATAACTGAAAGGAAAAATCGACATATCACAGAAGTTGCAAGATGCATGCTCAACGAGATGAAGATGCCACTAAACTATTGGGCTGAAGCAACTAGTACAGCTGTTCATTTGATGAACAAGTGCACAATGGCTAGAGTGCATAATCTAACTCCTGAGGAGGTTTATTCTGGTAAGAAACCTGACCTTACACATCTCACATTTTTTGGATATGCCTGTTATGTTTGTTGGATGTGTGTAGAAGTGCGAGAGACACACAAGAAGCACAAACGCAGCAAGACACGTGAAGAAGATGATGGCTGGAATAGCTCTCTCTATTGATGATGAACTGAACTGAAGTAAGAGTTGAATAATATCCCTAAGTACAAAGTACCACCACATATGAGAGTATCAAGTATGTGGTAACATAGGGAAAAAACCTCTAGCCAACACTAGAGTAAAAAGTGCCCATGTATAGGGAAAAGGTTCACATCAAAGCTACTCAAGGAACACATAAGTGTAACAAACCCCCTTGAACAAATGATATGAACACATACAAGGAGTGAGAGATCACCCCCCACAAGGTAATAAGCCTAAAGCTTTGCAAAAAGCTTCAAGCTTTTCCCGTGGAAGAGCTTTGGTGAATATGTTTGCCACATTATCTTGTGTAGGCACATATATCAAATCAATATCTCCTGCATGAAGGCGCTCTCTCACATAGTGATAATGCACCTCAATATGTTTGGTCTGTGCATGAAACGTTGGGTTTTGTGCAACAACCAAAGCACTCTAACTATCAGTGAGAATATGTGTAGTAGCATCAATCTCCATGCAAAGATCCATCAATAGGCGTCTCCGCCATATACACTCCACTGTAGCTGTGAAAACTGCCTTCTACTCAACTTCACAACTCGATGTCACCACTGTAGGTTGCTTTTTACTCAACCAAGATATGCATGAGTCTCCAAGGAAAAAGCAATTACCACGAGTGGATGCGCGAGTATCATAAAAATCAGCCCAATCTCTATCTATAAAAGCATGCAAGCATGGCTGAACGTCTCTACCATAAAAGAGACCTAAGCTCAAAGTGCCTCTGAGATATCTAAACACACATTTCACTGCTTGCTAATGCTTAGTGCCAGGGCTATGCATGAATCGAATCAACTGGGAAACTGCATACTGTATATCCGGCCTTGTGTTACACGCATATATAAGACATCCCACAACCTGCTGATAAAGAGAAGTGTCAAATGCATCTCTAGAATCCTCAACTGAGAACCTCAATCCTATCTCAACTGGTGTGGAAACTGGCTTGCAATCCTCAAAGTCAAAATGCTGAAGTAGTTTTTCAACATACTTTGCTTGATGCATAACAATTCCCCCCTCAACGGATACAAACTGGATGACAAGATAGTAGCTCAAAAGACCAAGATAAGTGACATCAAAAGTATGCTGCAAATCAACCATAAGAATGTCAAGTTTTGCATCACATGACCCAGTCAAGAGGCTCATCTCTATTAGTTAAAGACAATAAAAACATATTTGTGTATGTATGTAGATGCAAGAGAATAGGTAAAAATGTATGATAATGTTTGTTAATTCTAATGTTCATGTTTATGTATGTGAACTTTCATGTTGTTGAGAATATATCTTAGCTTTAAAGTTGAATTCATTTATGTGAATGTATTCCTTAAGAAAAGGTCTAGCACCCTACAATATATATGGATTAAACCCTATATGTTTACCTATTCATAAATTCTAGAAACTTTTAAATGTGTTTATGATTCACTTTAAGTACTTATTTACATATGTTATGAGAACTTCTATTGTATATTATAAGTGGGATTAGCTTTGAGTATGTACCCATGCACGTTCATGTGTGATCATTTATCCCTATTTATCTAACTGTGCGAGTATAGGGGTATGTTAACCTTTATAGAATCATTATTTAAATATTAATGTAAATGGTTTTTTTTTAAGGCCATAAGATATCTAATCATATTATAGCATAAATGGTTATGCATTTTTACCTTAGTCAAGCATATATAGATATTTTTTTTTAATACCCATATTATTAGTGAATTTAATCTATATTATTAATAGAAATTAGTTAATTTATTTAATTGATATTATAGGATAATTAATATAATTTAATTATTTTTTCATATAAAGACAATTAAATTAATTAATATTTTATGTATTTAATGTACTATTTTTTATTTTTTATTTTACTTAACTTATATTAATAATAAAATAACAAAACAAAATATATACGTAAGTTTAGTTAAGTAAAAGTTAGTATTAGTTTATCATTTAGTGTACATGAGTTAGTTTAGGAAATGCATGTTTTAAGTGATGATGTGTATGAGTTAGTACGTCCTTAACTATGTGTGCATATGTGTATATAAATGATTGAGTAAGTATGTTATTTTTTCCTAATGTTATTATGTTGTTTTTCTTCTTTTCTATTGTCTGGAACACTTCGATTCTATTGAGCAAGGACGTTTTTTGTTATATGTTGTGAAGGAAGAGAGAAAGGGAGAGTATGAGAGAAAGATGATTCAGTATCTCTTCTCTTTGCTCCCTCTCTCTTCGACACTGGATTTCTATAAAAAAGCGCAGAAGACAAGTACTTGGCCGATCTCTTATATTTTCGAGTTTGTTTGTCTTCGTTTTGACTGTTGATCTGAATGTCAACGTGGAGCTAGATAGAGAGAGAAGTAAAGCATGGCAGATGGCGGTAGGGTGCAGAAAGCCAAAAGAGGGACCACAACCTCATAAACTTGTAGTTAAGGGTGTCATGCATGCAAGCTTCTACTTGCAGAGGGCATCGCCAAAAATGAATGTGTTGTTTTTTTTTCCATTCTGCATAAGTGAGATGTGCAGCGTTCTACAGTAGATCAGAAAAGGATGGATATTGTCAGTGGTAAATGTCGATCTTGTACACAAAATCTTGCCTAGGACAGTAGACAGACCATGCATGGTTTTGGCCATTAAATCTGATGATGATGATGTAGTAACAAACGTTTTGATAGACTATACCAAGGGGATGGTTTGCTATCGAACAGAGTCTGAAGACGATTTCTATGAAGACATGGATGAAGTTCCGTGGTTCTATCCTCCCTCGATGGCCAAGACGGTCGGAGCAGTCGGTCAGAGGATCTCGCAGAGAAGGGATTCGGCTGAATGAGAGAGAGAATTGGAGAGAAGTTACAGGGCTATAGGGAAAATATCTCATAGCAAAGAGACCGAGAGAGATCCTTGCGCACAGAGATAGAAGGTGATGTCGCATGGAAGAGAGAGAGAGGGAGAGAGACTCAGAGATGCTGCTGTCGATGCCTTGAAAGAGATGATTGACGACTGCCTCATGCACGGATAGAGAGAATCGGGGAAGAATGGGGCTACTGTCCTGATGTGTGCGCACAGAAAACGTTGAAGGACAAGAAATCATCGGAGGATTAGAGAGTGAGGCGGCGCTGCAAGACTCCTTCATAGCACGAAAAAACGGGAGAGACAGGTCCGGATCATGCTACATCTGTCTGGGTGCCAAAATATCTGGAAGAGAGAATTACCCTAGAGTCTAGTAGAGCTGAGGGATATCTGGATAGAGGTTAAAATTAGAGATGGACTTAGCTACTGTCCTGGCGGTGATGTAGAAAGAGAGGCGCAACTGAGAGTTCACCTGAAGGCGGCGTGCTACAGGCACGGAGACAGAGATGAAGCTCCTCTTGCTACCGCCAAGTAAAGAGAAACAAGAGGCGATCAACGTTGTTGTAGAGATCGCGCACGGAGAGTGAATGGGATCCATGGCTGCCCAATCTTCGAGAGAGAGACAGAGAGAGATGAACGCTCCGGCTATTGTGCATGTCGTGGCAGAGAGAGATCCTTGCGCGCAGGCGGAGAAAGTCCTGGGCCGGGCTATTGCTATCTCAGAGAGAGAATGAAATATAGAGAGAGAGAGAGGGCCAAGTGGCGCACGTAGAATCGGTCGAGAGAAAGTGAGAGAGAAAGAGAGAGAGAGAGAGAGAGAGAGAGAGAGAGAGAGAGAGTTAGAGAGAGCATATGCATGTGTTGTGATGCATGTGTATGCAAATGCATATTAGTTAGAGAGTGAATGTGTGTGCATGTTTAAGTGTGTATGCATGTGCATGTTAATGAGTGTATGCATGTTGACATGAGATGCATGTGTATTAATGCATGTATGCATATGTATTAGTGCATGTGCATGGATGAAATATGCTATTAATATGAGTGTATGTATGTATGAATGTATATATGTATGTATGATTTTATGCATGTGAGTATGATGCATGTGTATATGAGTGGTATATGCATACTCGAGAGAGTGTGATGTGCACAAATGCATATGCATGAAAGTTAGAATGTGTGCATGTACATATGTAGTGTATTTTAGTAGCATATGATAAGTTAATACATGAGTATGTGAAATGAATTCATGCATGGTGTATTTGATGAGTATGTATGCATGTATGCTTATGCATATGTAATGTATGTATACATATATATGTATGAATGCATAAGAGGTAAAGTAAGCATATTATATGTTAGCACATATATATGATATTTGCATGATTAAATGTTAGTAAATGCATGCATATTAGAAGTAAGTGCATGTTCATAAATACGTGTGTATGCATGTGTATGTTAAGGTAGGTAAGCATGCATGTAAGAATGTAAAATAATGCATGTATATGCTAATGCATGTTAAACATAAGTTAGTGAATACATATTAGATATAAGTTAATTAATGCATGTTTGCATGTAACTAAATGTGTGTTTGCATAGATGTCTTCAAATGTATGAAAGTTAGGTAGCTAGAAGTCTTTATATAGTATAGGTTTAAGTTATAAATGCTAAATTAATGAGTGTTTTATGCTAATTAAAAACATACTTATATTTTTTTCCTAATGTTATTCTGTCTGCAGATCATTGAAGAGAATTGAAAAAGGAGATTACGATTATACGAACATATGAAATTTTGAGAATCACAAAAATACAAAATTTGAAGATTGTTTATTAAGTTGTATAGGTTTATCTTTTAAGAGAATTAGCACTTATGATAAACTTTTGTATAGGCTTAAATCCTAAAGATCTCTAGCACTTCCAATTTTTGATACAATTAAGATTTGTATAGGCTTGAATAAGATTGATTTTGAAATTCTTCATACTGTTTTTATGAAAATTAATTGAGATCTTTACTTTTTTTTATTTCATATGTCTAAAGAATCAGGATCTACAAGTAGTTCTAAACTAGTATCTTCAAACAATTCTGATATTAAGAATCAAGAATTAGAAATCTTAATAATAGGAACGTTACTTCCGTCTTCAATTGATAGTTCAAATAATAACGAAAGTATAGAAGTTGAAATTATTAAAGATAAAGTAGTTAGCGAAACTTTACACACTTTAGATTACGATCGTCTTCTTTCTAGAATTTTACCTTTGATTACCATAGTTTTGCCAGAACCGGAGGACAAGAGAGACTTATTCCCACCTAATTTAGTTAGAAAACCTAACTCAAATCAAATAGAGAACAAAGAAGTTGACTTTGTTAAAGATAAAATTACAAACGAGAACTTAGTTATGTCTTATCAATTAGAAGCTATAGAACATTATAGAAACGCTCGTCCTTACGGTCCTTAGTCTAGATAATTAGTTCTTAATTTGCACTCCCATATATTAGAAACATATAGGTTTTTATCACACCTAAACTGAGAAAGCAACCAAAAGCCCTAAGCATAGTTAGAAGCACCCTGCGTGCAGTCACACGGTTAGGTTAGCGCGATTCTTGTAGATGAACGTCAGCCTACCTTCACACCCCTCTATGACAGCTTTGGTGAACCCGACGTGAAACGTGACGATAGTGTGCCTAGGATTTACGTTGCATTTTCAGTTTTAATTTAAATTTCTAATTTTATCTTCTTGTATGTAGGAAAATTGAAGATTGAAGCTGTGACAAAACGGTGGAAGAAGGATTTCCAACTGGTGGAGCTTCATCATGTTGGCAATTGGGGGCTACAAGCTCTGACTCCAAACTCCGAATACTTAGAGTGTCGGACGTCCCCGACTCTCTACTCTTCTGTATTCGGTCATCAAGTAACTGAATCAAACATTAACCGTTAAGCGTAGGTCTCAAAGGTTAACTGATTAAATCGATCAATACTACCGTGACAACTTAACAGTAAATTAACTCTTAGCCATGTGGGTTCTTGGGAGTGGTAGGGGTCTGTTAGACAGAGGTGCTGTACTATTTTCCCAACTTCTTACACAATCATGAATACTTTGTCGTATCTTAGCTCAGTACTCAACTCTGAACAACTGTTCGGCGTACTGGGACTCTGAACTTCCCGGACTAGATCTACTATAGTAATCTGAGCAGTAGTCCAGTTACTTATATCCAATAGAATACTCTACTTCAGTAGACGAAGATCACTTAATACGTACTTCTTCAGAACAGACAAGTATGTCGAACAATGACCAAACAAACATCTATACCCTTAAGCTATGCAAACTCACCGTATGCCAAACTCGAGCAACAAATATCCTAACAACAATCGACTAGTCACAGAATTATCAGTGTTCTACTCGCACCCAGACCACTACCGATACTAGTCTTCCTGTGATTGGAATCAACAGTAAGCGTAGACTACTGTATCGAACTCGGTCACTTGCAAAAAACGTTAACGTGCAAACAGTTCGGGTCTGCTTTTCACACTCCCTTGTTCAACAAAAGAACTGACAAACAACACACTGCAACTTGATAACACTTAGAAACGTACTCAACCATTACCAAACAGATTTGCAACACAATACTACCAATTCGTAACTCTGCACTACAGTGCGAATAAACGACTAGACGCATACGAACAGCACAGAACAGAGCAGAACAGAGTAGAGTTCAATCTTCTTCAACGACATACACACTCAACAAGTACGCTTACAATTCCCCAAAACAGGCTCTCGACCACTCTTTTCTCATTGCCTTATATAGAAGATTTTTTTACAAGGGTGCACGAATCTTTAGTTACATGCGCGTTTCCCGAAAGGTTCTTTTACATTTAATATGCCTGTCCAAGTTCATTTGTCCTTTTTTCGGCGGCCGTCTAACAGTCATTTCAAAATCCCCCCCCTCAACTATTCAAGGGAATCAAGATAAATTTTGTGTTTAGATTGTTTTAACGTTTACTTTTGAACCTCTTCAGCAAAAATATGATCATCAAGTAAGGTGTTTATTTCAAGTTCTTTATTTTTAGTTTACACACATCACTTAAAAAGAAAAGTTGTTTTCATCTACACTAGGATCTAAGCACTTTCATATTAGCATTTAAAGAGTATTTGAATCTTTCTTTTGTATCTAGAAAATCTAATTTTTACTTAAAGCATTTACATATCTGCATTTTAGGAAAAGCCATTATTTTTGCATCATCAAAAAGAAAAGATTTTAAGTTTTGAAAAAGAAAGATTGTTTGTTTTATTTTCATTGCATAAAAAGAAAGCTTATAGCATAAAAATAGTTTAAATTTAGGTTTCTTTTGACTTTTAGTTAATGCTTTTATTTCTTCAAAGAAATTAATTTTAAAGAAATTAATAGTAAACTAAAAAACTTAAATCAAGAAAAACTATTTTATAGAAATTACCTTATTAAAAAACCCTTTAAAATTGAAAAAGTTTAAAAACTTTAAAAATCTCTAAAAAACTTAAATTCAAAAAGAGTAAATATAAGAGATAAGTAAAAATTTAGATTTTAGAAAAGAAGATTATAATTAGTAAAGCCTTGGACTAGGGTAAAGCCATCCCTGGCTTTATCAACTAGTGATAGATTTAGACAATTTAGAGAGCAATTAGATCCGGCTATTAGGGAACTTCTTCTCTATTCGAAACGTTATCAAGAACGCAAGATGGAGGAGATGTTTAGGAATATGATGATAGAAAAGCAAGGGACACGTATAGTTCAAGCTATTCTAAAAGAGAAAGGAAAATTTACTGGATTAAACATTACAGAATACCTGGATGCATTTGAGGAGCAAGTGCAAATCCAGGGATTACCTGAAGATGTGCTAGTTAAATACTTTGGTCGTGTTGTTTCTAGTTCAATTCTAGAATCTATACAAGAACACGCTGATAAAACTTGGGAGGAATTTAGAAAGGAACTTCATAAAATGTTCTATCTCGAGGATTTTAGCCAGCACAATCGAGAAGGTTTTTTGCGGTGGTTAAACACTGTTAAGAGCAATGAGTCTTTAACTCATCTTCACGGTGAGTTTATGAGACGTCTGGCTCAACTTCCTGAAGATGACAGAAATGCTATTAATCCAGATGTAATTATATTCTCTTAAGATACTTAATCCAGAAGATAGGGCTGAAATTGAAAGACGAATAGAAGAGCCAGGAAAAAGGTATGGGCTAACTGATGACTGGGAGAAAGTAAAAAAGGAGATAGAGGCTGTTGCTCAAATGAAGCAAAGGCAAACGATTTTGTATGCTAAACCTAATGCTTTGCAGCCTAGAGAGACTCCTGCTATAAGGCAAGTTGACATGCCAATGCCTGCTACTAAGGCTACGGCTAATAATGTAGCTGCCACTAAAGCTCCCATAGAATTTCAATTGGATATTTTATGTAAACAAATGGAAAATGTTATGAACATGCAAGCATCTCTTTCAAAAGAGGTTGCTAATTTAAATAAACAAGTTTACTCCATGAGCTTTAACGATCCAGGGGCTAGTAGTAGTGGTGCAGGGCAAGTACTGCCTTATCAACAGGTTATGCCTCAATATGTTCCACCACAACCAGTCTTTCAGCCAGTACCACAGCAGGCTCCTCAGGTTGCTATACAACCACCCTTTCAAAGAACTAATGAGAAAAGAGGGACTGGCGTGAAGCGCTGTGTTTGGTGTGATAGTCTAGAGCACGCATCATTTGCTTGTGAAGAGTTAAAAAGTGCTAAGGCGAATCAATTAGTTGTGGAAATAGATAGAAGACTATGTGACTTTAGGTCTCATCTTCCTTTGTCTGTCAATTGGGGTAAAGGCGGAATGAAAAAGCTTTATGAAAATTTAACAGTCTCAGATGCAACTGCCAGTACTTCGGCTGCAAGACTAGAGCCGGTCGAGGATAAGCCTTCTTCAATGCCTAGCCAAAATCCATATTCAATAGAGGCACTGGTACGAGCTAGAGATGAAATAATGTACAAAACTGCATGGAAATCTCCTGTAGAACAATCCTCTATCTTTTCTCATATTGCTAATGTTGAGGAAAAACGGAGACGAGAAGATCAACAGGATGATGTAGAAGAAGGTGATAGAAGGGTAACTAGGAGGCAAACAAGAGAAGATGAAAAGAAAACTGACAAGAAAGTTCAATTTGATGAATCAAATTTATCTCAAGAAGAGAAGAGAAAAATGATAAAGGAAGGCAAAAAGCCGACCGATGAAAATGTTCAACCCCAAGAAGAACAAAAGAAATTGGAAACCTCTAAACCTGAAAATAAAGAGGATTATAAAAAAAAGAAGAGAAAGGAAAGAAGAAAGGAAGAAGAGCTCCACGTGCTATTATGATTTCTGAGCTCGAAAAGAAAAATGATGCTAGGGAGATTTTAAATGACATTCTTTTAAAAATCCAAGTAACGAGGTCATTTGAGCAAGTGTTTTCCATAGCGAAATCGGAGTTCAAGGACAGTTTTATTCGGCTTATTAGAAGAAGACGCTTTCCTTTGCCACAAGACGAGGATATGCAAGACGTGGCAGAAGAAACCCTAGCTATGAATGAGGCAGTTACATTGAGTGAAAGTGATTATGAGGATGGTGAAAAATTTACAACAGGAAGTGTAAATAGAAATTTTCTAGGACCTATACAACTTGATGAAGAAATGTTAAAAAGTGAAAGTAAATACAATTCTACCTTCTGGGCAAGAGGCACTCCAGAAGTGAAGATTAGAATCGGTGATGAGAAGGATTCTTGTTTAGCTTTGGCTCTCATTGACTCGGGGTTAGAGATAAACGTGATTTCAAAAAAGTTCTTTGACAAATTTAGGTGGCCAATCGATAAAGAGCACGGTTGGCGGATGAGAACAGCTGACAATGGCTCTGGCATTTTATTAGGTGCATGTGCGAATGTGCCTATAATGATAGGTGGTGTTCGAGAAGAGTTTCATTTCTTCGTTCAAGATAATTGTTCATATGAAATGATTCTTGGATAGCCATTTATAGTTGAAATGAGGATGGAAACAAAGGCAATGAACGACGGATCAACATATGCAAGAATTCGATCCAAATCAGGGATGGATTCTTTGCAAGTTATGACGGTTTGCCCAAACCATGCTAGAAATAGAAAGAGCTTAAGAAGAAATCCTATTGACTCGATCAGTCATGTATGTGATGATCCATTGGCTGTAAGAGAATATGGAGCATATTATGATCAAAATTTCTGTTTGACTCCACTATTGAGCGAGACAATAGTGGACGTTGTTTTGATGTCTCGCCTATTAGTGAACATAAATTTGAAAATGATCTAATTTGTACTCCTACAACTAGTTTGCACTATATTACTAAAGAAAATCTTACAAAAACATTTAGAAAACAAACTGAAAAATATTTTAGACAAATTGGATTAATTTTAAGTGACGAGAAAATTGAGAGCATAATTGAATTATAAAAAAGTTCTACTCTATTAGAAGAGTTAGAAAGTGTTTCTCATGAAAATTTTGAATCAAATCTGATAATTCTTAATTCTATTCAAGAGTATGAGATTATTAGTGAGCTTATCCTAGAACATGAAGTTAGCATAGAAACTAAATACAAAACTGCAGAAAAGAAAATTAAGCCTGTAGCTCAACCTTTACCCAAAGATAGTCATGACATACTTCGTCGAGTATCAAATGATCCTATTCTTAGAGATCGATCTAAGATAGGTCACATATTTACTGATGAGAGTAAGAAGTTTATTAAATTCGGTGATGGATTTCTTTCTCAAATTGAAAAAGAGCAGTTTACTAAGATGATTGTTCGTCATGGTAAAGCTTTTTCTTTATTCCCTCATGAGATAGGATGTGCAGACCCAAAGTTAGTAGCTCCGATGATTATTTTCACAGTACCGCATATTCCTTGGAATCTTCGTCCGATTCCAGTTCCAAAGGCTCATTTACCTGAGCTAATGAGACTGTTAAAGGAAAAGATTTCCATGAGAATTTTGGAACCATCCTCAGCACCATACTCTAATAGGTGGTTCACGGTACCGAAAAAGAGTGGGAAGCTACACTTTATTCAGGATTTGCAGCCTATGAATAAATTCACTATTAGGAATGTAGGAACGGGTCCCATTGTAGATGAGTTTGTCGAGGCATTTGCTGGTCACTCCATCTATTCAGTGGGAGACCTGTATTCAGGGTATGATCAGTTTCAATTAGCAATTGAGAGTTGAGATGTGACCACGATGAAAAATCCTTTGGGTTTAGTACGTATGTGTACTCTACCACAAGGAGCCACGAATTCTGTGGCACACATGATGAATGCTATGAATCTGGTCCTACATGATTTTATCCCAAAAGTGACGATGCCTTTTATTGATGATATTCCAATAAAAGGGTGTGTGGAAAAAGAAAAGGATGGAATTTTAGATTCATCTGGTTGTAGAAAGTTTGTTTCCAGCCATATTTCAGATTGTGAAAAGATATTTGAAAGATTTGAAGAGGTTGGACTAACTTTTTCCCTAGAGAAATCAACTTTTGGTGTTAATGAAGTGCTAATAGTTGGGCATTTATGTGGCCATTATGGTCGTAGATCCTATCCAGCAAAAGTTGATGCCATTAGTAGGATTTCTGAGAGATGTCGCAATGTAAGTGAAGTAAGGAGATTCCTAGGTGCATGTGTTTTCTATGTCATTTGGATTCCTCACTTTGCTCATGTAGCGAATCCGTTTTATGAATTATTGAGAAAAAGAAAGAAATTCTTTTGGACTGATGAGCATTCCAGAACTATGAGGCGTCTAAAGCAATTGCTTATCAATGCTCCCGTTTTGAAACGTATTGACTATACAAGTAATAAGCCTGTAATCCTAACCGTTGACACTAGTCCTATTGGTATAGGCTGGGTCATTTCGCAGGATGATGAAGAAGAGAAAAGGTACGCAGTTCGCTTTGGAGCAAAGATTCTTCATGATACTCAAAAGAATTACCCGCAAATTAAGAGAGAATTATGGGGATTAGTTACAGCTTTAAAAACAGATAAAGAATACTTTATAGGAGCTAATGTAATAGTAGATACCGATTGTCTTCCATTAATAGGTTTAATAGCTAATTGTTCATCTCCAGATATAGCTATGCTACAATGGATAGCCTATATTAAATTCATTAATCCTGCTTTTGTTCATATAGCTGGTAAACATAACACCGTTGCTGATATGCTTTCAAGAGCAAAGTTCGATAATGATAGTGAAGCATTAAATAATCATATTAATTTAATAAATTATGAAACATCTACCTATACATATGAAAGATTTAGAGAGTGCGATTATGAAGGAGAGTGGCGAGATATAGGAAACTATCTGAGTTCGTTTCAGCCTTCCCCAAGCTGGTCTTCAAATCGATTCCGGAACATTAGGAAGAAGTCTTTCAACTTCTTCTTGAAAGATGGATATCTTTGGAGACATGCTAGAGGAAAGGTTCGAAACCCTCAAAGAGTACTAGGTTTGAAAGTTTTTCAAGTGCAAGTTATGCAAGAGATGCATGAAAGCCTTTGGGCTGGTCATAAAGGTTTTGTAGCTACATATGAAAAGATTAGGGAAAGCTATTGGTGGCCGAGGATGTATGTAACTGTTAAAGAATTTGTGAGCACTTGTAGTACGTGCCAGTTACACTCCTCTGTCAAGCATAGAGATCCCCTTCACCCGACGTATCCACCTTGTATTCATTACAAGTGGGTATTAGACCTTGTGACCATGCCTAAAAGCAGTGATGGTATGAGATACATTGTTCTTGCGCGAGAGGATTTGACAAGTCACGTCGAAGGTAGAGTGCTTCGTTCCAATACTACTTATAATGTATGCGTATTCCTTTTGGAAGAAGTATTATCCAGATTTGGATATATAGAAAAAGTAGTAGCAGATAGAGGAGAGTTAGATGCGAGAGAGGCAAGAGAATTCTTTGCACAACATGGAATTCGATTGTCTCTTACGACTGCCTATAACCCAGAAGCAAATGGTAAAATATAACGAGGACATCCTTCCATAGTGAAGGCTATTTCAAAAGCTTGCCACGGAGATATTGGTCAATGGCCAAAATATCTCCCATTTGCTCTTTGGGCTGATCGCATGACGTACACGAGAACAACTGGTTTTATGCCGGCTGAACTCATGTATTGTCAGAAACCATTATTTTCCATTCATACTCAGATAATTAATTGGATAAATTTAGGTTGGAAAGATAACATTTCAAGAGAGAACTTATTAGCATTTAGAATTAAGCAATTAAAACAAGGAAACGAAAATCTTAAAGAAGCAATAAAAAAATTAAAAACATCTAGATTGAAAAATAAATTATATTTTGATAAGAAACATAGACTAAGACCACAACCAATAGAAAGTGGTGACTGGGTGCTTGTATATGATAGTACATTTGATACTCAATATGATGCACGTCGGAAACTAACTAAACGTTGGTTCGGACCTTACGTTGTTGTTTTAGTTTATGAAACAGGTACATATAAATTACGTGAATTTGATGGTTCTATGTTAAGGAATTTGATTGCAGGGAAAAGAATAAAACTGTTTCGAAGAAGAGAAAGCAGTAAATTCGAATTGGACGAAGACTTCTTGGAGGATGACGATGAAGAAGAATAAAAATGATCAGGTGAAAGAGTTCTAAACTTTACTTATTTTTTAGTTGCTAATATGATTTTTATTTATGCATTTCATGAGTAGATGTGTACCACCTTCTGATAGGAAAGGAAGATTTTTAAAATTATGAAACAATGAATTTAAAACTGAAGTAGGAATGTGTATGAAGAGAAGATAAGAATTAGAGACCCTATGGCTTTCATAAGGATAGGAGAGGGAACACTTGACTTGCGATTCCTAGTAGAAGTAAGTTTATTTTATATAGGTAGACTACCTTAACTTCCAAACCATGTCGCTAATGAGATCCTAGTTTCCAATATAGCATTCCTCTAGAACCTCTCCTCTGATTAGGGGTTAAGCCTTTCCCCTTAAACAAAAAAGTTGCGAAGAAAAATTAAGAAAAGAGAAAAATGACAACATCAAGCAGTATATTAATGGCTACTACAAGATGAGAAAAAGAAAATAAAAAAAAAAGAAAAAGAAAAAGAAAGAAAAGAAAAGAAAAAGGTTATCATGATTCAGTTGTGGTCTCGAAACCACTTCTGAAATTCTATACGGGCAATATGAGGCGGATTTATGCTATAGAGGAATTAGTTAGATGCATCTTATGGCGAGTGGCTACAGAGTAAGGGATAGACCATTTATATAAAATATCTATTACTTTTGAATGGGTTAATAGAAGAGCAAGTACCATAATTGTCTGATTGATTTCTATGGGACTTTCTAAAACTTGTTTTCAATTTCATGCATTGAACGAAAACGTTTATGATTCAAATTTGCATAATTTTAAAAGATTTTTCTTAACTATCAGAAGATGTACTTACCTTTCAGGTTGGCCCATCGAGGGCGATGTGCAGGTTTGGTGGGGGTAGATGTCGGAAGGATTTCCTCACTCGAATTGTCATATGGAAAAATAAAAATATTTTGCTTTAGAGTTGGTGAAATCATATCTCCCTCACAAAAAAATTAATGTGTGGGCTTAAAATGACTAATGTTTTTCTCTTGAGTACCTGCAGATAACAAAAATAAGAAGAGCTGAATTAAGAGAAGACCTCATCTCTATTAATTAAAGACAATAAAAACATATTTGTGTATGTATGTAGATGCAAGAGAATAGGTAAGAATGTATGATAATGTTTGTTAATTCTAATGTTCATGGTTATGTATGTGAACTTTCATGTTGTTGAGAATATATCTTAGCTTTAAAGTTGAATTCATTTATGTGAATGTATTCCTTAAGAAAAGGTCTAGCACCCTACAATATATATGGATTAAACCCTATATGTTTACCTGTTCATAAATTCTAGAAACTTTTAAATGTGTTTATGATTCACTTTAAGTACTTATTTACATATGTTATGAGAACTTCTATTGTATATGATAAGTGGGATTAACTTTGAGTATGTACCCATGCACGTTCATGTATGATCATTTATCCCTATTTATCTAAATGTGCGAGTATAGGGGTATGTTAACCTTTATAGAATCATTATTTAAATATTAATGTAAATGATTTTTTTTAGGCCATAAGATATCTAATCATATTATAGCATAAATGGTTATGCATTTTTACCTTAGTAATAGTCAAGCATATATAGATATTTTTTTTAATACCCATATTATTAGTGAATTTAATCTATATTATTAATAGAAATTAGTTAATTTATTTAATTGATATTATAGGATAATTCATATAATTTAATTATTTTTATATATAAAGATAATTAAATTAATTAATATTTTATGTATTTAATGTACTATTTTTTATTTTTTATTTTACTTAACTTATATTAATAATAAAATAACAAAACAAAATATATACGTAAGTTTAGTTAAGTAAAAGTTAGTATTAGTTTATCATTTAGTGTACATGAGTTAGTTTAGGAAATGCATGTTTTAAGTGATGATGTGTATGAGTTAGTACGTGCTTAACTGTGTGTGCATATGTGTATATAAATGATTGAGTAAGTATGTTATTTTTTCCTAATGTTATTCTATCTGCAGGTACGTCGTGAGATTTGTGCGAGAGAGAGAGAGAGAAGTGGAGAAAATCTTAGTTTTCTATTGTTTTTCTTCTTTTCTATTGTCTGGAACACTTCGATTCTATTGAGCAAGGACGTTTTTTGTTATATGTTGTGAAGGAAGAGAGAAAGGGAGAGTATGAGAGAAAGATGATTCAGTATCTCTTCTCTTTGCTCCCTCTCTCTTCGACAGAAATGGATTTCTATAAAAAAGCGCAGAAGACAAGTACTTGGCTGATCTCTTATATTTTCGAGTTTGTTTGTCTTCGTTTTGACTGTTGATCTGAATGTCAACGTGGAGCTAGACAGAGAGAGAAGTAAAGCATGGCAGATGGCGGTAGGGTGCAGAAAGCCAAAAGAGGGACCACAACCTCATAAACTTGTAGTTAAGGGTGTCATGCATGCAAGCTTCTACTTGCAGAGGGCATCGCCAAAAATGAATGTGTTGTTTTTTTTTTTCGTTCTGCATAAGTGAGATGTGCAGCATTCTAAAGTAGATCAGAAAAGGATGGATATTGTTAGTGATAAATGTCGATCTTGTACGCAAAATCGTGCCTAGGACAATAGACAGACCATCCATGGTTTTGGCCATTAAATCTGATGATGATGATGTAGTAACAAACGTTTTGATAGACTATACCAGGGGGATGGTTTGCTATCGAACAGAGTCTGAAAACGATTTCTATGAAGACATGGATGAAGGTCCGTGGTTCTATCCTCCCTTGATGGCCAAGACGGTCGGAGCAGTTGGTCAGAGGATCTTGCAGAGAAGGGATTCGGCTGAATGAGAGAGAGAATTGGAGAGAAGTTACGGGGCTATAGGGAAAATATCTGATAGCAAAGAGACCGAGAGAGATCCTTGCGCACAGAGATAGAAGGTGATGTCACGTGGAAGAGAGAGAGGGGGAGAGACTCAGAGATGCTACTGTCGATGCCTTGAAAGAGATGATTGACGACTGCTTCATGCACGGATAGAGAGAATCGGGGAAGAATGGGGCTACTGTCCTGATGTATGTGCACAAAAAACGTTGAAGGACAAGAAATCATCGGAGGATTAGAGAGTGAAGCGGCGCTGCAAGACTCCTTCATAGCACGAAAAAACGGGAGAGACGGGTCCGGATCATGCTACATCTATTTGGGTGCCAAAATATCTGGAGGAGAGAATTACCCTGGAGTCTAGCGGAGATGAGAGATATCTGGATAGAGGTTAAAATTAGAGATGGACTTAGCTACTGTCGTGGCGGTGATGTAGAAAGAGAGGCGCAACTGAGAGTTGACCTGAAGGTGGCGTGCTATAGGCACGGAGACAGAGATGAAGCTCCTCTTGCTACCACCAACTACCACCATCAAGTCCCCAGCATGAGGGCGATGAGAGGGTGATCAACCTTCTTTGTAATGCAACCTAGGAATCAACCAAGCCTCCCCTGCTTTGTGGGATTTGGGGGGTCCCGTGGGCACTAGTCCCCTTCTTTTGTACCCTTGTTTCTTAATTTAATTCAAGTCCGGGAGAGTAGGCTATTGCCGAACTTCCTTTATATTAAAAAAAAAACTAAAGAGAAACAAGAGGCAATCAACGCTGTTGCAGAGATCGCGCACAGAGAGTGAATGGGATCCATGGCTGCACAATCTTCGAGAGAGAGACAGAGAGAGATGAACGCTCCGGCTATTGTGCATGTTATGGCAGAGAGAGATCCTTGCGTGCAGGCAGAGAAAGTCCTGGGCCGGGCTGTTGCTATCTCAGAGAGAGAACGAAATATAGAGAGAGAGAGGGCCAAGTGGCGCACGTAGAATCGGTCGAGAGAAAGAGAGAGAGAAAGAGAGAGAGAGAGAGAGAGAGAGAGAGAGAGAGAGAGAGTTAGAGAGAGCATATGCATGTGTTGTGATGCATGTGTATGCAAATGCATATTAGTTAGAGAGTGCATGTGTGTGCATGTTTAAGTGTGTATGCATGTGCATCTTAATGAGTGTATGCATGTTGACATGAGATGCATGTGTATTAATGCATGTATGCATATGTATTAGTGCATGTGCATGGATGAAGTATGCTATTAATATGAGTGTATGTATGTATGAATGTATATATGTATGTATGATTTTATGCATGTGAGTATAATGCATGTGTATATGAGTGGTATATGCATACTTGAGAGAGTGTGATGTGCACAAATGCATATGCATGAAAGTTAGAATGTGTGCGTGTACATATGTAGCATATTTTAGTAGCATATGATAAGTGAATACATGAGTATGTGAAATGAATTCATGCACGGTGTATTTGATGAGTATGTATGCATGTATGCTTATTCATATGTAATGTATGTATACATATTTATGTATGAATGCATAAGAGGTAAAGTAAGCATATTATATGTTAGCACATATATATGATATTTGCATGATTAAATGTTAGTAAATGCATGCATATTAGAAGTAAGTGCATGTTCATAAATGCATGTGTATGCATGTGTATGTTAAGGTAGGTAAGCATGCATGTAAGAATGTAAAATAATGCATGTATAATATGCTAATGCATGTTAAACATAAGTTAGTGAATACATATTAGATATATAAGTTAATTAATGCATGTTTGCATGTAAATAAATGTGTGTTTGCATAGATGTCTTCAAATGTATGAAAGTTAGGTAGCTAGAAGTCTTTATATAGTATAGGTGTAAGTTATAAATGCTAAATTAATGAGTGTTTTATGCTAATTAAAAACATACTTATATTTTTTTCCTAATGTTATTCTGTCTGCAGATCATTGAAGAGAATTCAAAAAGGAGATTACGAGAATACAAACATATGAAATTTTGAGGATCACAAAAATACAAAATTTGAAGATTGTTTATTAAGTTGTATAGGTTTATCTTTTAAGAGAATTAGCACTTATGATAAACTTTTGTATAGGCTTAAATCCTAAAGATCTCTAGCACTTCCAATTTTTGATACAATTAAGATTTGTATAGGCTTGAATAAGATTGATTTTGAAATTCTTCATACTGTTTTTATGAAAATTAATTGAGATCTTTACTTTTTTTTATTTCATATGTCTAAAGAATCAGGATCTACAAGTAGTTCTAAACTAGTATCTTCAAACAATTCTGATATTAAGAATCAAGAATTAGAAAACTTAATAATAGGAACGTTACTTCCGTCTTCAATTGATAGTTCAAATAATAACGAAAGTATAGAAGTTGAAATTATTAAAGATAAAGTAGTTAGTGAAACTTTACACACTTTTAGATTACGATCGTCTTCTTTCTAGAATTTTACCTTTGATTACCATAGTTTTGCCAGAAGCGGAGGACAAGATAGACTTATTCCCACCTAATTTAGTTAGAAAACCTAACTCAAATCAAATAGAGAACAAAGAAGTTGACTTTGTTAAAGATAAAATTACAAACGAGAACTTAGTTATGTCTTATCAATTAGAAGCTATAGAACATTATAGAAACGCTCGTCCTTACGGTCCTTAGTCTAAATAATTAGTTCTTAATTTGCACTCCCATATATTAGAAACATATAGGTTTTTATCACACCTAAACTGAGAAAGCAGCCGAAAGCCCTAAGCATAGTTAGAAGCACCCTGCATGCTGTCACACGGTTAGGTTAGCGCAATTCTTGTAGATGAACGTCAGCCTACCTTCACACACCTCTACGACACCGCTTCCATTCAAAACTTATTAGGAAGATGCTTTCCTTTAACCATACATCGTGCCATTTCAAGAAGAGTTCTTACGCTCGACAACACCATTTTGCTGAGGTGTATATGGCACCGTACATTGGTGTGAAATACCTCTTTCACAAAGAAAAGCATTAAACTCATGTGACATGTATTCACCACCACGATCCGTGCGTAGAGTCAAAAGCTTTTGTGAAGAAAAATTTTCATCCATAGCTAAAAATGCTTTGAAGCAAGAAAATACCTCATTCTTTGCTTTCATAGGATACACCCATGTATGGCGAGTAGCATGAGTAGCATCATCAATGAAGGTAACAAAATATACATGCTTCCCAAAAGATGGAGTCTTGACAGGACCACATACATCACTATGAATAAGCTGCAATTTTCTTGTAGTGTGTGTATGACTATCTTTTGGAAAAAAGGCCCAATGCATTTTTCCAAGAATGCAACCTTCACATGCATGCTTTTCAATGGACTCAAGTGTAGGAAAACCAATAACCATGTGCTTCTTTTGCAAGTAAAGCAAACTATTGAAGTTCAAGTGACCAAAAAGAGCATGCCAAAGCTCCATTTCAGCCATGGAAGAAGTATGAGCAACTAAGGCGTTCGAAGCAGCCCTCTTGTATGTATCCATGCGATACAAGCTGTTACATAATGTACCGGACATCACGATAACATCACCATTGCTGAAATCATGAACTATACACTTATTTTCAACAAAGTGTACATGAAGTCCAACTTTGGCAATCAACGGAACTGAAATTAAGTTCTTCTTTATACCCGGCACATAGAATGCATTTTTCAAGAGAATCACACCTCCATTTGTATCCATAAGCTCAATTTCTCCTACTCCAATGATAGGATAAGAGGCATTGTTTGCACACACCACATGTCCTCCTTTGGGTGCATCTTTCAAAGAGGCAAAAAATCTTTTGCATGATGTTATGTGCTTTGAAGCACCACTATCAAAGAACCAATCGAAATCAGCCTCACTCACAACCATGCATTTAGAATGCAACGATGCATCATAATGACATGTAACAACACATGCCCAAAAATCTTGAGCCATGTTAGCTTCATCATTCTTTGCATTTGCTGAATTTTCAGCAATATACATGCCGAATTCCTTATTCTTTTCATTGCAATTAGCAAGCTTTCTATACTCATCAATAGTATGACCAGCCTTCTGGCAATATTTGCATCTCTTCTTCTTTTGCAAATCGGCATCATTAGAAGAATGAGTGGAAGAGGAAGCTTGAGGCTTTGGTTTTGATGAACCCAAAGCTGAACCATACTTGCTTTTCCCCTTTTGTGAGATAGCAAGTGCTTGCGTTCCCTCAATCAAACCACTCCTATTCACTCTAGATTGCTCTTCTTGTAAAAGAAGAGACACAACCTCATCAAATGCATACATATTAGGGTTTCCTTTTGCAACCAAATGGAGTGTAGTAGCAAAGCTTTGAAAAGATTTCGGTAATCCTTTCAACAATGTAGAAATGAGTGATGCATCCAGAATGATCTCATCTATGTTTGCCAATTGCTCTTTCAAGTCCTTGATGCGTGTCACATACACATCCACTGACTCATTTTCAACCATACATACATCCTCAAGTTGCTTCCTCAAGTATGCAACACATGCTTCATTACGCATGACATACAAAGAAGCAAGAGTTTCCCATGCCTATCTTGATGTAGAACATGACCAAATGCGTGGAACTATATGACGCTTCACAGAAAGCACAATCAAAGCATGAGCTTGAGCATCTTTTCCATCCCATCTAAGCTGTACCTGTGTAGGTGGAGAAGGAGAAACCACTGTACTTGAAGAAGAAGCTCCATCTATGACAGTAGACTGTGAAGTAGAAGCACCTGCGGGTCTTCGATTTACATCTGCCACTATGTTCCAAAGTTGTTTAGCAACAAGAACATGCTTCATCATGTAAGACCACATCGGATAGTTGGTCCCATCAAGCTTATCTTCAGCTTGAAGCATGCCAAACAAGTCATTGCTGCCCGCCATTTTACAAAAGAACAAGAGTGTGACAAAATCTTCACTTCGACAAAAGCTGAAATGAATGCTGAAATTTCAGCTCACAAACCGTCACTCTAATGGGGATTCTGACTGCACGAATGGCTTTGAAATGGGGGTAAAACCCTAGCGCACCAGATGGAAATGTTTCTTGGCTGCTGAAATTCGCAATTATATGCTCCGAAGTCGATTTGCATTGTTAAAAGTGTGTGCGTGCCACGACATGAAAAACCGAAACTTGAGAAGGAGTTGAACCTGCTTTGATAGCACTGTTGGGTATGTGTAGAAGTGCGAGAGACACACAAGAAGCACACACAAGGAGCACAAACATAGCAAGACACATGAAGAAGACGATGGCTAGAATAACTCTCTCTATTGATGATGAACTAAACTGAAGTAAGAGATGAATAATATCCCTAAGTACAAAGTACCACCACATATGAGAGTATCAAGTATGTGGTAACATGGGGAAAAAACCTCTAGCCAGCACTCGAGTAAAAAGTGCCCACATATAGGAAAAAGGTTCACATCGAAGCTACTCAAGGAACACATAAGTGTAACAATGTTCACATCCCTCAAGAACTAAGGACAAAGATGGAGGAAAGTCAGAAAAATGTATTTTCATTGGATATTCATCGGAGAAAAAGGGATACAGGTGCTACAATCCGGTGACAGAGGAGCTATGAGTCTCAGGAGATGTGGTATTTGATGAGCTATGACCATGGTTTGGAGATAGAGGGAAAGAGAAGATTCTTGAAGAAGATTGCGAAGATGATGGAGGTGCTGTCCAAGAAGAATTTCAGTAAACAAGCACAAATGTCAGGTCCAGAAGCTTCTACATCACTTGGAGAAAGCTCAACATGGAAGGGGACACTAAGGAGTCATTCTTCATCACCAACATCAGGTTATGGAAGATTTGAAGTTGAAAGTACTACCCAAAATAGTGATTCAAATGCAAGTGAAGAAGAGTATGAAGAGGTGATTACACCAAAGGTAAAGTTGAACCGGTTGAAGAAGCAATATTCAAAAGGAAATGAAAGGAGGTCTTCAAGAGCAAGGTATCCAATTCAAAGACTGAGCTATGATAGTTTTATTGCAAAGCATTTTGCATATATGACACAAGTGGTCAAAGACAAAGAACCAGATGCATGTGACGAAGCATGTACACAAAAAGAATGGCAAGAAGCTATGCAAGAAGAGGTAAAAGCTCTCAAGGACAATCACACATGGGAGCTAGTTCCAAAGGTTGAAGGTATGAAGATTGTTCCAAATAAATGGGTGAAATAAAGGGAAATACTTATGGTTCTCTAGCTAGGCATAAAGCTAGACTAGTAGCAAAAGGATTCAAGCAAACTCACGGCATTGACTATGAAGAGACTTTCAGCCCGGTTGCAAAGATGGGAACAATTAGAACCTTGATTGCAATGAGTGCAACAAGGAGATGGCCATTGTACCAACTTGAAGAGGTATACATGAGTCAAGATAAAAAGCATCCAGATTTTGTTTGTAGATTGAAGAAATCTACATGGTGAACTTCAAGAAGAGGTATACATGAGTCAACCGATTGTATTTAAAGATAGAAAGCATCCAGATTTTGTTTGTAGATTGAAGAAAGCTTTGTATGAGCTGAAGCAAGCACCACGTGTGTGGATATAGTCCAAGTAATATGGATCCCTCTCTCTACATAAAGAAAGAAGAAGGCAAGCAGGTATATATTTGCATATACGTTGATGATTTCATCATAACATGAAGTAATGTTGTAGGAATACAAGAGATAAAAGAAAACTCGGTAAGGAGTTTAAAATTGCAGATCTTGGTAAGCTGAAATACTTTTTAGGCATTGAGATAGTATATGGGAAAGATGGCATTTACTTGATGCAAAGAAAGTACTTGTTGGATATTCTTTTTAGATTTAAAATGAGCGAATACAAACCACTCACTCAACCTATGGACACAAATGTGAATCTATGCTTAAATGATGGAGACAAGTTACATGATGTAACTACATATAGGAGTATTATAGGTTCATTGATCTATGCTACAATCACAAGACCAGATTTGTGTTATATTGTTGGAGTTCTTTCTCAATTTATGCAAGCTCCAACAAGTGAACATTTAAATTCAGCCAAACGAGTGCTAAGATATGTGAAGCACACAATCAATCATGCCTTGTTTTATAGATATGATGAAGAATTGCAGGTAAAGGGCCTCAATGATGTTGATTGGGCTAGTTCAAAGGAAGATAGAAGATCCACTTCAGGTTAAGTGTTCATGATAGGTAGCAAACCTATCACATGTCGAAGAAGCAACCTACTGTTGCACTATCATCTATAGAAGCTGAATATAGAGGATTAGCCTTTGTAACTTGTGAAGCTATGTGGATTAAAAAGCTCTTGGCTGATCTTGATGTGCAGGTAGAGACCATTCCAATTTATGGTGACAACATTTCAAGCATTCACTTGACAAACAATCCAATGTTTCATGCACGAAGTAAGCACATAGAAGTGCATTATCATTATGTTCGAGAAAACATTTTGAGCAAGGATGTGGATATAAAGTTCATTGGAACTAATGACCAGTTTGCATACATGTTTACAAAGTCATTAGATGCTTCTAAGATAAAGAGGTTCAAGGATGAAATCAACTTGCAGGATATGGTTGAAGGTGCAAGCTCACATGTGATCTTGAGGGGGAGTGTTAAAAATAAAGAAGTAATGTCGTATATATTTTTGCAAAAAGGATTTTCTTCAAATGAAAGGAAAATACAAAAATGAAAAATGGAAGCATTTTCTTCAGCAAGTAGTGGAGATCAAAACAAAATCAATCAAAAGAGAATCAAATCCAAAAAAGTCAAATTGAAAGAGCAGTGGCTACTCAAAGTAGTGGAAGAGTTATGGAGAAGAGCTCTCAAACTCATCATGAGAGTTTTTGGTCACTTGACTGTAAAAGAGGCAAGGGAGGACACCCAAGAACAGATGAAAAAGGCCTTGATGTCCCCTTGTAGCTAGTTCATTTGGTTTGAGTCATTTCGTTCTCTTCACTCTCATAGACTATGTCCAGCCACATACCAATTTCTAGGTAGTCTACTTGTGAGAGTCATATCTCTCAACATATGTATCCAATTTTAGAGTTTAAACATTTTTTGCAAAGCTTATCTTGACTACTTCCTTTGTCTAGAAGAATTCTATCAAATTTTTTATGCTCTATGAGTTATTTAGTTTTTAGTGAATTCTAGTTTTTACCTTAATTGAGTGGACAAGTAGCCTATTTTGAGCCAAAGATTTTCCAATCCAAAACTACTCCAAATTGAGTGTTTGATAGCTCATTTGAAATCTCTAAGTGTCTACTTTGAGTAAACAAAGTTTCACGTTCATTGCATTTTTTAATTGGTACCAATTTTCATTTGAAGGTTCAATTGTTGGCAAAAGTCTTGATCTTGAGAAGGTCTTCTACACTTTTCGTTGTGAATAGGAGAGGAATTCTCCCAACACGTATGTTGGCTGTTGAGGATAAGTTGGATGGTACCAACTACCCATTATTTGCTTATATGATGTGACATGTATTGGTTATAAAAGGACTCTGGAACATTGTGCAGGGTGTTGAAAAACGTCCTATCACACCTACAACTGTTACAACTGCAGGTACTAAAGCTGATGTAGAAGGTGTCGAAGACGATGATATTCTGCATATTTCTATTCCTGATACGGTTTCTGCTACACCCACTACAGAGCAAATTTGTTGGGATGGCAGAGATGCCTAGGCACATGCATTGATAGCTTTGTCTGTCAAATGTGCCATTATTCCTCACATACGCTCTTGCAGAACAGCTAAGGATGCTTGGGATACACTTTCCACATTGTACCAAGCTATGAATGAGGCTCTTGTTGCTTACCTTCAAAAACAGTTGGAGAGTAAGCACATGATTGAAGGTGATTCTATGGACAATTTTCTAAAAAAGATCAAAGACTTGAAGGAACAATTGATTTCCGCTGATGAAGTTATACCAGATAACTGACTTGTGTAGACCGTTATGAATGGTCTTCCTGATTCATGTCAGAGTTTTGCTTCTACTCTTCGGTTGATGATGAAACGCAATCCAAATGCCTTGTTATTTGAGGAGTTAGTCTCTTTTCTATTTTAGGAAGGTCAATCCATGCAAAACAGGTCCATTATGCGTGTTGCAAATCAAGCTTTCCTAGCTAGCCAAAAGGGCAAAGGAAAATGGAGCTCTTCAACTAGTAATCAGAAATAGCTAATTCTGCACAATCGAAGAGGAAAGACAAAGATGAAAAGAAATCAGAAAAGCAGAAATTGTTTTGCAAGTACTGTAAAAGAAATGATCATATCATAAAGAACTGTCCAAAAATGGTTGCTAAAGAGGCAACAAAGAAAGAGGTTGGAATGGTTGTTGCAGAGGCCTCTACACCAAAAATAGAGTCTACTAATCTTGTGCAAGAAGAAGAATGGGCGTTTACTATTGTTTGCAATTTTGAGCCATCTTCTCATGAGCAGTGCATGTCTGCAATTATTAAAGCTTGTACATAAAGATATTAGTGGTCCTATGGAGACACCTTCTTTTGGAAGTTATCTTTACTTCGTGACTTTCATTGATGATTTTTCCAGGCATTACATGGGTATATCCATTGAAAGAAAAGTCCGAAGTGCTCATGTGCTTCAAACAGTTTTTGGTTTTGGCTAAAAATCTATCAACATGTAAAATGGGCACCTTCCATTCTAATCGAGGGGAGTGTTGGCAGTAGCGAGAGGCATAGAAGAAGCGGAAGCATGTAACGACGGAGCAGGGAGTCAGTCGGATCTTTTTTCAAAAGAATTATGTTCTAAAATACTTTTCAAATACATTCAACAGTGATTTTCATCACTTTTGTAACATATGTAATATAGAAAACCCCCTTTCTTAATTTCTAGCTCCATTTTGTGCAAGCCGAGGAGTCCTTGAGCTTGAGGAGCTTAGGTAGAATGATCGTATCAATTTTGGTTATTTTTAGACACCGTTTACCCCTTCAAATAGCACTTAGGACCTATTTTTTAACTATGCCGGTCACTAGATGTGAAACCGGTCAAAACTAGTCTAGAAACTATAAAAAGCGCTAGAGAGCTCATTTTTGAGGTTAGCTTGTGTGAGTAGAGAAGAGCTTAGAGCTACTTTGAGTTGTAAGAGTGTTCTTGAGCAATAGAGTAATTTCTCACCTTCCATTGCGTCTTGCTTGTCTCTTCGTAGTGTGTGTGTATGCGTGTGTGCATCTCTATGCTTCTCACCTTCACTTTCACTTCATCTCACATTCCCGATCTTCATATCACTCCTATCTCTTCCGTGGATTGACATTAAGGAGGTGGAGCTTCTTAACGTGGTTATCACCATTGTGCTAGAGCAACACCAAATTTTTGGCGCCGTTGCCGGGGATCGAGTCTAGGATGAATGTGTGATGGTAAGAGTATAGCAAGAAGTGGCATTGGAAGGTAAAAATTTCAGTTTTTGTTGTTTTTTTTAGTTAGTTTTTAGTGTTTTTCACCTCCCCCACACTCCATCTTCATCACCGCATCATCATCTTCATCTCCAAAAAAAATCAAAAAATTCACCATATCCACCCAGTCTCCTCATTTCCCCTCATTTGTGCATGCGAGAGAGTGAGAGAGAGCTTTTGTGCTTGTGTGTACTTTTGTTTTCTTGAGTTTTCTTGCAGGTACAGTGCTCCAGTGCATCAGGAAAGCTGCAAAAAGGTCTAGCAAAGGCAATCAGGGGCATTCAAAGCAAGGCAGTGAAGGGCATAAAGCTTGGGAAGCGCGGCTTCTTGGGCATCAGAGCAACCAGAAAAGCTGACTTGAGGTTGGAAGATTACTCAACCCCCTCAGTCAATTCTTAGCTTAGGCTAACTGTTAGCATTGTGGATTCAAGACGGTAGGAACGCCTCAAGTTCGAGAGAACTAAATTTATCAAGTTTAAGACTAAAGGTAAAGGTGTGTGATACGAAAACCTAAAGGAAAGAACTTAAGTCTGACGGAACGAGAACTCAAAGTACTACGAAAAGTCGAATTCCTGACGCATACATTGAGCCAAGAATTTAAAGGGATTTAAAAAGAACCAAGAAGGTAATAACAAAGAATCATTGACGATCTGAGCATGTACTGAGTGTGCAAGGAAGAAAATTAATGAACCTTAGATCGGGCAAACACATAGGTAAGTCAGACCGACGAAGCCTTAGATCATCAGAGGCAAGTGTAAGAACTACTGCAGGATCGTGGGCTCAACAATTGAATACTAGTTAGCCCTACGAGAGCTCAGATACTAGCGAATCAAAAATGGCATTTAGCACAGAAAAACCAGAAGAAGGGTCAAATGTAGCATACTTAGAAAGACCAGAAGGACCCTATAGGACTCAGTTAGAGTTTCTTCGAACCAACCGCTTAGGTGCTCGCATCTACGAGGATGGTTTGAGAAGACAAGTGGTGCAAATGCACAACCTTGATCAACCCATTGGATTGGAACGTCCAGTGGTGAAATTCGAGAGAGACGCGTACATAGACAAGGAAGGAACGGTGTATATCTTAAGTACGCAACCAAACAATACGAATGAGTTTGGCGTAATTCAGTGGGAAACAGAAGCAAAATCCCAAGGAAAAGAACCATTAGAATAACCTAGGACACCGAGAGGGAAATCTGTACTGACACGAGTACTAGTTCCAGAGTGGACCCCTCAGGACAACAGAAGCATAGAGTTTTTTGTAAATAAAGAAACTGACGAAGCATTTTGGAGGATCAGAACGGAACAACCTAGCGAGGTAGGCTCCATTGTGATCTACGAGTTCAAGGACCCGGATACACCTGGAAAGGTTGTATACCTGGATGAGACTTCAGAAAGAGTCTTTGTGGTGCCTGACCACGCGAGAAACACATACACATGGAGAGGTGAATTAGTATTCCCTCCATCACGAGCAAACATAAACGCTAGCCAACAAGGGGCAGGAACATCCTCAGCCCATGGTAATCAAAGAGAGAAAAACAAAGAAAGACCGGAAGTAAGCTTCAATCACCCAATAGGGAGAGATAGAACAACCACGGACACTAATAGAGCGGATAGACAAAGAGATCATGGAATACCAGGTGGTAGAGATGATTTTCCTCTACCAAGACCACGTGAACACGCAAGAACACTAAGACCTACTCAGTTAGTGAAGTCCATGAAAAATTACTTTGATGGGACAGGAGATCCCTATGACCATGTCGCGGAATTCAAGCAAGTGCTAAGAGCAGAACAAGTCGAAGACATGTTCACGCAGTACAACGCATTTGGACTAACGTTAAAGAACACTACTTTAACTTGGTTTCAACCTTTGCAACAAAGGCAATTTAGAGACATCCATCACTTTTTAGAGTCATTCATCACCGAATTCTCTAAAAGTGGGATTAGACATGACACATCATCGTTGATTCATAGCTTCAAACAGACCCCTCAGGAAACAGTCAGACTGGCAGGACGTAGGTTTAGACAATATGTTGAGAGATGCACAATGCAAGAGTTACCCTCACAGGCCAAACAAGTGTCATTGTTTCTAGATGACTTGTTGAGCTCTAAACTACGCTCCTAGGTATACTTAAAAGAACCCAGAACGCTAGAGCAGTGTGTAAGAATATGCATAGACATTGAGGACAACTTAGGAGACGAGTTGGAACTCTCAAAAGTCTACAAGGACTCAGAATGTTCTTCTCTAGCATCCACAAAATTGTCTAACTCGATAGAGGACCTAGCAGAAAAAGTGGCCCAGAAACTAGGAGTTTCTAGTAAACAGCTGCCTAAGTTAACAACTAACGTACGTTGTTACACTTGTGGTGGAAACCATTTGGCGAACGTGTGCCCCAATGCAACACAACCACAAGCCAACCCTAGTGGCCAATACTGTACTATTGAGAGAAGATACACAAATCACACGGCTCAGGATTGCCCATACAACAAACAGGCAGTGAGACAGAACTACCCGCAAGCATACCCACAGCCAGGCAGGTATCAAGGCCATTACAATGCTCAGCCTTATTATTATAGGCCTCCTCAGAACTACCCTTACCAGGCTCAACAGAGACCTCAACCTGTCTTAGCTCGGCAACCACCCCCACCAGCGAATGTCATCTCAGTCAAATACGCTACTGCAGAAGAAAATCTCAATAGAGCTTTAGTTCCCATTTCACCCCTAATTACAGAGAGTGACCCGAACTCAAACAGTGTTGACTCTACTCATGTAGATAGTCCACCCGCGTATTACACGGAGTCACCAGAACACGTGGAGACATATCACTATGATATTCCACTAGTGGAACCTAGTTGGGAGCCAAACTATGCTAATGTGATGTACACAAACCCGAATCCACGGCCCCAATTGAGACAGCAAAGACCACAGGGCCCTAGAGGACCATGCTTTAGGTGCCAAGGAGATCATTTCATAAAGGATTGTCCACATCCTCCGATAGCAGGACAATCACAATACTATAACATACAAGGCTTTTGTGCCGATTGTGGCAAAGAGCACATAATCAAAGATTGTCCTAAGAACCCAGTTAATGCTTCAAGTGTAACACCGATTAACGTGATAGGTATTGTAAAAAACGCAGATGGATCCAACCCTACATACGTGCCTATCCAAGCTATAACAAGAGCCCAGGTGCTCTTTCAGAATCAGCAACACAATCAAGAAAAAGTAACCCGAACTAGTGAAGTTGCAGAATCTAGCAGTAAAAAGACAAAATCTTGGAAAGATTCTAGAGAAAGGATCAAGCGAAAATGGAGTAAAAAGATAACAAAGCTGGAAGGAAGTTTAAAAGAGTCGAGAGCCAAAATCCTAGAATTGACTTCACAAGAATTGAATCAATAAAACCCAGCTCAAAAATCAGGATCAGTTCTAGTGGAACCCATACCAAAAAACCTAGACATGATGTTTCGTGCATATCAGGCTAGAATAAACAAAGGACCTCAGGTAGCTGAAATGAGTAAGAACTACCCTCGAGCGGATCTAGAAATTGAAAGGACTAAACTTTGCATGAAGATGGTAGAGTTAGCACAAGCTTTGTTCGAAGCCTCTAGGTATCTTAATTGGAATAACATGGCAAAACCTGAACTACATTTTCAAGGTTTAATGGAGAGGCTAGAATACTTGATAGAAAGCAAAGAGAAAAAGGATCAGCATAGGAATCCCATCATCCCAGAGACACAGGAAAGGAATGCACCATCCCTGTCTCAAGTACCCAACACAGAAGGGGAAGACAACTTGTCTTCCATACATAGGTACTCACATGAATTCTTGAGAGAAATCCAAGAAGAGAAGTGGAGAAAAGAACAAGGAACCGATCCTCCTATTCAAGAGATAAATGACTTGCAGGAACAATTTCCCCAATACATTCCCTCTATTTACGATGATGTAGAGGAAGAACAACTGAGTGAACACACAGGATTTGAATCCAATTCTTTACAAGAATTACCTCAATTCACAGGACCTTGGGAAGCAAAGTCTATTAGTATGAGAGCACCCACGATAATAGTGAGGAATGAAGAATCAATAATCCCTAGAAACACGGAAGTGATAAAGAATACCAAAGTACAGTGCAACCTCACTCTAGAGGAGTTGTTAAAGGTTAAACCAGAATTGTGGAAGCATGTGGCAAATCAATTCCCTGAGCTTGCTACTACTCCCTCTCAGATAGGATCACAAAAGAAGGTACCACAGATACCCGTAGAAAAGATCGGAGATGTAAGCGAAGGAGAGGAAGGTAACACTTATCTTCCAATAACCCATCAGGGCTACACCACGAAAGCCATCTTAGATTCAGGAGCCGGAGTAGCCATCGCTACCACCGCTTTATGGAAACGTTGGGGTAAGCTAGCACTCAGACCTACCAGGATGAAGCTACAAATGGCTGATGGATACATAGTTACTAGAAGGCATATCTCTCACCACTTGTGGTGTGGAGTTTGAGCATACCTTTGCCATTTGTGACTTTGCGAAAAATCACACTTACGAGATGATATTGGGACGACCATTCATGCGTCAATTGCAAATTGTAAAAGATTGGGGAACTAATTCTTTGTACTTGCAACATTTAGGAGTGACTACCAAAGTCAATCTTAAAGACTATTCACATAGAGATGTACCCCCAATACAATGGAATACCATCCATAAGACACCAGTAGACACAGAATCAGTACACTCTTTAGAGTCAGACCCCTCATGGTTACACGAGGACACTCATCTATGGATGTGTAAAATAGCAAAACAAGAGGAAGAACAGTTAGAAGCCAGGACCTTAGGTGCAGAACAACATCCAAGAACCCTTCAAGACCCAGCCTATGCACCTGTAGTATTTCCAGATGAAGAATTCGAACCTCATGGTTGGGCAGAAATCTTAGCAACCATGGATGTAGCCATCAAGGAAGAACAATGGACACCCCACTGTGACGAGGATGGCTATGATATTTTAGTTTTCACGATAGAGCCAATCATGGGAGATGCAGTTTTAGAAGAATGCGAACCTAACACTGATGCATTTGAGGATGCGAGCGATTTTGATTTAGAGTCAATCATTATGGACCCACCCTTTGCAATCATGGTACGAATGCCGAACAGAAAAGCTGACATAGGAGAAGTATATGATAATCGAGAGAAAACCAAGAAAATAATAGTTTCCATAGAAGGAGAAGAAGAGAAATGTACCTACATAGGGCATGATTTGACGAGAGAAGAAGAAGAAGAATTAGTTGCCCTATTGCACGAATATAGGGATGTGTTCGCATGGAGCTACAAAGATTTGAAAGGAGTAGATCTCGATATATGTTCTCATAGAATCCCTATGACTCTAGATGCAAAACCGACAAAACAGAAACCATACACGTACAATGATAACTATGCTGCAAAGATTAAAGAGGAGATAGATCACTTGATAGAAGCAGGATTCATTTATGAAATTCAGCATACCAAATGGGTATCCCCCATTGTGGTTGTGCCCGAGAAGAATGGGAAATTGTGTGTGTGTATTAATCTTAAAAAAGTTAATGCCGCCACGATTAGAGATAGTTATCCTCTTCCTATCACAGAACATTTATTGGAAAGAGTTGCGGGCAAGGAAGTTTATAGCTTCCTTGATGGTTTCTCAGGCTATAATCAAGTAGCCATTGCTCCAGAAGATCAACACAAGACGGCTTTTGCCACAGAATGGGGCATATTTGCATTTCGTGTAATGCCATTTGGCTTAACAAATGCACCCGCCACTTTCCAGCGACTCATGTGTCATGTTTTCAAGGAATTTTTACGAAAGAGTTTGGAAGTTTATGTCGATGACTTATGTGCTCATTCGAATGTAAGACAGACACATATCCCAGAGTTAAGACAAATATTTGACAAATGTCGAGAATATCAGGTTTGTTTGAACCCAGAAAAATGTGTTTTCATGGTCAGACAAGGCAAAATTTTAGGACACATTGTGTCAAAGAATGGAATCTCTACAGACGAAGAAAAAGTGAAAGTGATTGCATAATTACCTAGACCAACTAATGTGAAAGAGGTACAGGCATTCATGGGCCATTGCGGTTATTATAGGAGATTCATACACATGTATGCGATCATAGCCAAGCCATTGTACTCTCTTTTGACTCATTTTGAATGGACAGATGAATGTGAGAATTCATTCAATGAACTTAAACGACGTTTGTGCTCAGCACCTATATTGACAACCCCGGATTGGAGTAAGCCATTCCATGTACATGTGGATACATCCAACTACGCCATAGGATGTGTGTTAGCACAACCCACAAGTGAAGGTAACATAGACCTCCCCATAGCTTACGCGAGCAGACAATTGAACGCAGCAGAGAGGAATTACACCACGACGGAACGAGAAGGATTAGGGATGATCTATGTGGTAAAGAAATTCAGACATTATTTGTTGGCAAACAAATTCAAGTTCTTTACGGATCATCAAGCATTGTTGTATTTAGTCAACAAGCCATGTAACACAGGACGACTAATACATTGGTTTCTACTACTCATGGAGTACGATTTTGAAGTGGTAGTTAGGAAAGGAAAGACACATCTCAGAGCTGACCACCTTTTGAGACTAACCTCAGGAGAGGCTCCTCAAGGGATTGTGGATGAATTACCAGATGCATATTTGTTTTTGAGATAGTACTAGAATGGGCTAAGCCTATCGTCCCCATTCTCACGTATGGACCCAAGAATCCTAGGATAAGGATCAAGGAAGGAGAGATTACCAAATCTCAAAGATATCAAATCATAGCAGGAAGCATATATAAAGAGGATAATCAAAAGATCCTTGCTTGTTGTGTAGATGAATCAGAACATGCGAATTGGTTGCAATTAGCACATGTTGGTGCATTGATGCAACATCATTCGAAACATCATACTTTACAGACTCTACATAGACTAGGAGTATATTGGCCTACGATGGAAGCAGACGTCTACAAGTTGTGTAAAGAATGCCATGTTTGTTGTGAAAGACCACCAATAGAGCATGCTACATTATATCACGTGTCTCTCACACTAGACTGGAGTGAACCTTTAGTGACGTACTTGAGGACGAACACATTCCCTCAAGGAATGACTTTAGCACGACAACGCAGTCTAGAGCAGGAAGCTCAAGACTATTCACTTATTGGCGATAATCTATACAAACGAGGACGAGATGGATACCTAAGACAATGTGTTCATGAAAGCGATTATCTTAGCGTACTAGAGACTACACACCAAGGTGTTGCAGGAGGTCACTTTGGACCAGATAGGATAATCAAAGCAATCCTCTTTGCAGGATTATGGTGGCCCACTCTTCACATGGATGCGCATACCTATGTAAAGAGATGTGATGTGTGCCAAAGAACTCAGTTTCCTACTCGCAGAGATGAAATGCCATTGAAACCCATGATGGGCGGATGTGCATTTTCTAAGTGGGGTATAGACTTTGTAGGACCCATTAACCTCCCTACAAAAGGTACACATGTTGAATACATTATTGTTGCCATAGATTATCTCACCAAATGGGTAGAGGCAAAAGCCACGAAAAAGAATGATGCACACACGGCTGCAAAGTTCTTATTTGAAAATGTCTTCACGAGATATGGATTGCCTATAGAGTTAGTGAGCGATCGAGGAACTCACTTTCTAAACCAAGTCATTGAATATTTGTTATAGGATTTTATGGTGATTCACAAGAAATCTGCACCATATCATCCTCAGGCCAATGGTCAGGCTGAAAGCACTAACAAGATCCTTTGTAACGTACTGACGAAACTCATGAACAACAAACGTTCAGATTGTGACAAACAGTTACACCACGCTGTTTGGGCATATCGAGTGGCCTACAAGACCGTACTCAATGCAACTCCCTTTCAGATGGTTTTTGGTCAGAATGTTGTGCTTCCTTTGGACTTCTTGATGCCGACCCTTAAGGTTGCACAAGAGTATCAGTGGACCGGCCATGAATTATCAGCGAGAATAATGGACTTGGAACGATTAGGAGAAACCAGGCTGAAAGCAACGGCAAGAATATACGCAGCAAAGAAGCGACAGAAAGCATATTTTGATGCACATGTGAAAGATAAAGGCTTGAAAGAAGGAGATTTAGTTCTAGTATATACGTTGAAACAGCACGCACGGAAGTTAGAAAAGCGAGGTTATGGACCTATGATCATTAACTGACTCTCGACAAGTGGAGCAGTACAATTAGCCACCTTAGAAGGAGATATAATGCCTAATTACATTAGTGGCTGTAGAGTCAGGTTATACCAAGAACCTCTTACTGAGGATATGCTTAGACGACTCACGTTGGCAAAGAAGCATAAGGAGGAAGAAAATAGAATACGAGCTGAAGCTCAGGTAGAAGCTATAGAACACATTAAGCGCATAAAGTTAAGAAGACCAGGACTAGGGAGAGAACATTATAACCATCTGGAAACAACAGCCAGATATCCCATGGCCATGTGTCAAGTAAAGTCAACCACTCATCCTAGCATAGTGGACAGGAGACCATTTATTATAGTCAGGCTAGAGCACGGCAACTCTTGCCAAGAGCTCAGGGCTTTAATTGATTCAGGTGCTGCGACTAGCGCGATTAGATGGTCCCACTATAAGGATTCAGGAATAGAAATGCGGCCAATTGAGGCATACCTCATAGGGCTAGGAGGCATGGAAACCCCTTGCATGGGTGAGGTGGATCTTCCTATCCTCATAAACGAAGTGACCTTGACAGTAAAGTTACTAGTGTGCCATGATGACGACCTGATAGAACCCCTAATCCTTGGTCAAGATTGGCTATACGATCACTCAGTGGACCCAAATCTTAGACAAGGCTCCTTGCAGATTGGAACCTTAGATTAGAAGCGAGTGATACCGCTTGACTTCCCTAATGGCACTCCGACCGAGGTTTGTTGCCCTAGATCCTATGAAAGGCATGCGACGGAAGACAAGAAGATTTTTGGGCAGATCAAGAACGTTACGTCTACACCAACCCACTCGGGCTTGGCGATGGACAATTGTCAATCAGAAGGACATCAGGAGATTTTCCTTGGGGCTTCCTTCAAATTAGAAGGGGCGATTACCCAACAGCTTGGGCAAATGGGCACAATCAGCAGTCAGGTGAGCTGCATCAGCGGACACATGGGCAAAACACCCTGCAGTGCCCATCCTTCCACACTTACTGCAAACTCGCCTAGATTAACGGTACAAAACGGAGCACTTCCTAATGGGCAGGTTTCGCAAGTGTTGGAACTCCCTTCTTTTCCAAAGCAGAGTGTCCATCCGACCTCTCAACCTCAACCACAAAGGAGTCAACCATGACGAAGGAACCTAGACCGACAACAACATCAGACGACACAAAGAGGAAAGTAGTCTCAGCAACACAAAGCAAGTGGCACAAGACAAATATGGGTGCCAAAAGGACAGAAATCACCAACGATAGCAACACAGACAGTGTCAAGAAAAAGTTTCAGCAGAAGCAGAACAGTATCCAAGATCTCCTCGACCTTCTTCTACGACTACAAATATTCGACAAATCTGGATCGCCAAGAAGTACCTAATGAACCGACCCACACCCACGCAGATTTGGGTACCCAAACCATGTATTATAGCTCAACCCTCAAGCCATGTAAAATACACCCCTCGGAAATCTTTTCAACCCTCCATACCACCGAATCCTATATCATCTTTTGTCCCTCCACAGAGACCTATCACCCTATCACAAACTCTTAGGAAGTGGATACCGAAACGTATCCAGATGTCTTCTCTGACTTCCATATCTAACACCATTCCCACCCCGACTAAACACTACCCTTGTAATAATTCACCCACACCTAAACCATTGTACAACCCAACATCACCTGTAATAACATCTCATCAAAGAACTGCATGCAATAACTGAAAATATATAGGTGTCTAGAGACTTGCACTAGTTCTGCAAGAAAATTGCATCGTTCACTTCACAACACTTGGCTACACGGGTTACACATCGGCTATGGAAAGGGATTGCGGTCTCACCTTAATGGGATCATAATTAATTTCCATACTAATGTGCTAATCTTTTGTAGCAGATCTTTTCCATTAGCACGACAATCATCATGCAAACCGAAGAAGGACCATCAGACGCAGGCCCTAGCGCACCTGTAGCACCTATCGGTGTTTTACTCGCAGAGTCCCATCCGATGGCTCCACCACCAGAATTTCAAGGTTTCCCAGAACCAATGCCTATCGACGACCCTCCTCGAGGGTATACTGAGAAGATTCATCGCAATTCTCATTGGTTTCAAGGACTAGCAGGACCATTGGCGGATGCTGAGTTTATATTTGAGGCTAATTTGACTTTTGATGACCGCACATGGGGCAAATATCAGTTTCTCTCAAGAGAGTTCGAAGGTCTACAAAACACACAAGACTTAACACATGTTTGGGCAAGAGCCGGCTTCACAGAGTATTTTAGTGACCCTTTGCCTAAACCTGACTTCTACATATGCTATTATTTAATCACCACTTTGATAGCTTCAGAGAACAAGGATCTGCCAGGCACCTTCATTTTGCCATCCTTAGTGAACGATCCACCATATAAAAGATTTTATCTTTCCAAAGATCTGATTCGAGCTGCCATCAAGATTCATGGAACCCACATGCCCACAGAGCGAGAAAGGTTAGTTCGTGACCCTATGAAACGTGGGGACGTCACTAAGTGGGAAGAAATTTCGGCGATCACACCTGAGCTTTCAAAGCCACTGCGGATATGCATGCAACATTTTGCTTTCCCCGCTCATGACAGGTTCACCATGCCTCACAAACGAATATGGTTTGGTTTGTATTTATCTTGTATTGGACCCGAGACAGTTGATCTAGCTAGCTGGATCATTGATCAGATGTATTTAGCACAACATAGATGGGAAAGAAAGAGATTCATCAATGGATGCTGCACCCTCACACGCATTGTGTATATGTGCCTAGCATATGACTTACCGATCGAACGTGCAATGACAAGTGAAGAGCTGAAGGCTTTCAAAGGGACATCGAAGAAAGCTAGGAAGCCTAGCAGAGGATGAGCAGGAAAAAGAATGAGAGGAACTATCCCCTGCCTTCAGGTCCCAGAATCACCCTCACCACAACCATCTCCAGAGCGGTCACCGACAGCAGCCCCTCCCACAGTACAACCTATTCGTATCAGATTATCAAGACCAGTTGTAACGGAGGGCACAACCAGTACCGTTGCACCTCAAGCAGCCACAACCCCAGATCCTACCACCATGGCAGCAGAAGTTCCCACCACTATTGGTGCGGAAGCGTTTTCTTTCCCGATACCCAATATGGAAGCAGAACCAATAAACACGACGTTTGATTTTGAAATGCCCGATGCGTTCTCCAATGAGTTCCAGTTTTCAGAAGGCCAAATGTTTTCTCAAGAATATGAAAGGCCCAGCTACCCTACCACACCCCGAGATCAACCACAAGGACCAATCATGTCTAGTTCTGATGACGAAAGAACAGCTACGGATGAAGACGAAGGCGACAATGAAGCCTGCCAGTGCACACATGACTCCCAAGAACATGTACAAACAGATGAACAAGGACAACAAACGGACACCCATGGTGATACAAGTACACACGAGGAGGAGACATTTGAAGCTGCAGCTTATACACTGGCCATCAAAAAATTATACCGTACTATGGAAAAGGTTTGGGCACGTAAGAAGCTAACAGATGAAGAGAGCCAAACCCTCATAGAACAAGAGCTTGTCTCGGGCGGATTCGAAGAAGTATATATCAGCGGTTTCAGAGAGCTTGTCAAATCAGTCGGACCTACCGAAGCCTTAAGGTATTTGCAGAGGAAACCCTTACCGCAGTATGACCCTCGCAGAATTCGCTTATTATCTAAACCCGGTGAATATATTCGAGTACCGATAGGTGCCGAGTCATCCCTGCAGGCCCGAGAAGCACGCCTGATTCCTGAAAGATCTGTGACAGAAGAGACCATTGTAATCGACTCCCCACCCCACCCTACTAATGTACAAACCACCACTCTAATCGGAGTACCTGCCACCCCAACTACTCCTCCTTCACCTCCTGTCTCTCCCATTCATCCACTATCTCCTAGACCAGCCACATCCTTCGACAACGTCATAGCAGAAGCCTTTGTCGCATCCATTTCCATCCCCATGACCACACCTACTCAACCGGGTTTCCCCCTCCAGACACCCACCTTTCCATCTACTCCCTTTTCCCTTCCATCTTTTCCATCCTTCCCCACACCTCCAAGACCCCTTTTCCCACTCCCACCGCCATTAACCTTCTCCCCAGTCTCACCCCCCAAGCCTCCCGTATTTTCGTTTTCCCCTTTACCCCAAGGAGTACAAGAAAACCCCCCTGTAAATTACTCGTCAACCTTTGTAAATCCAGTATTTACACCATCACAAGCACCCACAAGCACACCATTATTCACAGTCACCGCACTCGACACGGCCAATGACATGGACATCTCACCGCCTACCGCACCACCACTCACTTCATTCACGGCACAACCATATTTAGGCACCTCACAATTCTCCACAATCACCACCGCATCCACTCTCCCACCCCCATTCCCCATCTCCATTGCATCTACATCCACTGCATCTTTACTAGGAACATCTGTAATATTATCTCCCACTATAGATACGGCATTTAGACAGATGTTCATGTGTATGACGCAAGTAAGAGATGAGTTCACATCTCTTGGCGATAACTATCAGCAGCTGCAGAGGACAACCAATGCCTTACAATCGCAACTTAACTCATTGTCTATAGAGAATGCCTCCCTGAACACCCGGTACCAGGAATTACGTGAAGCATACCATAAACTGGAAGTAGAAAGTGAAGAGAAAGCCAAAGAGGCCATCGCTGATCTTGACAATTTGTTAAGGACCCAGACAGTTCGCAATGCGACACTTACACGGAACATGGGCTTACTCAGAAGACACCTAGCAGCAGCAAAGGAAGAGAACTAGCGGCTACAAGAGCAGAACAAAGAGAATTTAGAAGCTGCTCTCGATAATCCAGATCAACTGCTAAGCCCTAGTAGGTTCAAAGCGGTTCCCTCATAATCAATGAAGATGCTGCTAGAGGATCATGTTAGACTGCTCAATGAGTACGATCACATGAACGAGGACTAACAAAAGCTAAAAGAGGCTCATAAATTACTGCAGCTACGAGTACCAGTACCACAAGGATTACCAGCTCCTCTAGACCCTTCTCTTGATATTTTAGAGGAACTCAACACATTATGGGCCCAGGTATCTACTCTTGAATCATGAATCGCAGTCTATGAAGCACCCCCAAGGCCAGATTCCCCACCAGAGCTACCAGCTGATGAAGAAACTGTAACCATTCCGGTGGAGGAAACATTTGAAGAGGCTTACGAACCACAACCCATCCCAGGCGGACGAGTCACGGCTGAAGGCCAAATGACTTATGAACTTCCAACCCACACATGGATGAAGACAGTGGAAGAGATTGGAACCACCCACTCTGCACGAGTAGAGGCGCAGTTGCACGCCATGGCAATGATTGAAGAAAGAATTTTACAGTCGCCCTACTTTGCTCATTTGGCCCCTCGCAGATATATATCAGGGCATGAGTTACAGTACAAACCGTATTTTATGCTAATGGCCGAGTATCAGTTGGCCATAGAGAAAGAAACAGGCAAGAAACCATCTCACGCTACTCAATTTGAGCCTGATGACCTGCCACTGGATGCGCAGCAAGGCACGATTTATCAACCATCGTGGCGTAAAGATCTTTTACAAGAATATCCTGAGATGATGAGTACTTGGGTAAAGGCACCACTACATCTGAAATACAACCCATGTTGGGGACCAGTGCCACGTCGCCGCTCTTGGACAGCATTTGCTATTAAAGTACAGAACAACAAGCAGTGCCAGGATTGGTTAAACTACCCGTACTTCAGGCCACCTACAGGACCACCTACAATCGGATACATGATGGCCACGATTCGTCACTGGCTCCCTCGCTTGAAACGTATGGATGATATCGCAGTGCACATGACTGTCAAAATATTTGACATGATGCAAATGGTTTTTAAAGTCTTCCGGCGTGTCAAGGCACCTCATGTTAATAACCCGGGCTTCGAGTTCAAGACCTCCTACAAAACTACATCCGACAGACCGCACAACAAGGTTCTGTCGAGGATGACAGAAGCGAGAGGGAAGGGGGTGTTGGCAGCAGCCAGAGGCATAGAAGACGCGGAAGCATGTAACGACGTAGCAGGGAGTCAGTCGGATCTTTTTTCAAAAGAATTATGTTTTAAAATACTTTTCAAATACATTCAATAGTGATTTTCATCACTTTTGTAACATATGTAATATAGAAAACCCCTTTTCTTAATTTCTAGCTCCATTTTGTGCAAGCCGAGGAGTCCTCGAGCTTGAGGATCTTAGGTAGAATGAGCGTATCAATTTTGGTTATTTTTAGACACCGTTTACCCCTTCAAATAGCACTTAGGACCTATTTTTTAACTATGCCGGTCACTAGATGTGAAACTGATCAAAACTAGTCTAGAAACTATAAAAAGAGCTAGAGAGCTCATTTTTGAGGTTAGCTTGTGTGAGTAGAGAAGAGCTTAGAGCTACTTTGAGTTGTAAGAGTGTTCTTGAGCAATAGAGTAATTTCTCACCTTCCATTGCGTCTTGCTTGTCTCTTCGTAGTGTGTGTGTATGCGTGTGTGCATCTCTATGCTTCTCACCTTCACTTTCACTTCATCTCACATTCACGATCTTCATATCACTCCTATCTCTTCCGCGGATTGACATTAAGGAGGTGGAGCTTCTTAACGTGGTTATCACCATTGTGCTAGAGCAACAGGGAGCAATATATGTCTTCTGATTTTAATGCATTTCTAACTGAACGTGGGATTAAACACCAGTGTACAGTGCCATCTACACCTCAACAGAATGGAATTGCTGAACGGAATAACAGATCACTCATGGAGATGGCGAGGTGAATGGTATCAAGAGTCACGCTTTACCACATAGTTTCTGGCTTGAGGCTATCATGTGTGCAGCATATGTACTTAACAGGTATCCCACTAAAGCGTTGCAATCTATCACTCCATATGAGGCTTTTCATGATCGCAAGCCATTTGTTGTTCATTTGCATGTTTTTTGTTGTTTGGCATATGCATTAGTGCCTAGACAATGTCGCAAAAAAATGGATGATAAAGTTGTAAAATGTATTTTTGTTGGGTACAACTCTCAAAGTAAAGGATATCGTCTGTATCATCCATATACTAAATGCATTCTGGTTAGCCATGATATTGTTTTTGTGGAAGATGCTATTCAGCCATTGCTTTCATGTACTAAGGAGACATCCTTTAGCTCCAAGGACATGTATGATACTTTGCTGCCTCTTTTTACAGGTGGATAGTCTAGTGCTAGTCCTAATGAGGTAACTTCTCAGCCTTTGTAGGTCTCATGTGATGATGCAGATCATCCCATTTTTTATGCAGATTTACACGATACACTTTTTGATGAGAGAGCTGATATTGAGGAGGCAAAACCTATGCCAAAATGGCTCGTGCAGACTTTGCGTGACAGCAAATTAGATGCACCTTTGTCATATGGTACTCGATCAGGCTCTCATAGTGCCTCTTTTGCATCAGATTGATATACTCTAGCTGCATCTAGTCTCTGTAATGAGAGTGAGCCTGTTTTGTTTGGTGACGCACAAAATTCAGAAAATTGGATGGCTGCTATGCAATCTTAATATGATGCTATAATGAAGAATGGTAATTGGTCTATATTTGACTTGCCTCCTGGCAAGCAGGCCATTGGCACTAAATGGGTATACAAGCTGAAGTGTAAACCTGATGGTATGGTCGACAGGTATAAGGCTAGGCTTGTTGAAAAGGATTATGCACAAGAAAGGGGCATTGATTTTGATGAGATCTTTGCTCCTACTTGCCGAATGACTACTGTTCATAGCATCTGTGCTCTTGCAACTCATCATGGTTGGAATGTTCATTAGTTGGATATCAAAACAACATTTCTAAATGGTGATTTGCATGAAGAAGTGTATGTTTTCCAGCCTTGTGGCTTTGTGTAGAAAGGGCATGAAAATTAGGTGTGCATGTTAAAGAAGGCATTATATGGTTTAAGGCAAGCACCATGTGCTTGATATGAAAAGCTACATGCCTATCTCATTACACATGGTTTTGAGAACAGTCCAATTGAAAGCACCTTATATGTTAAGCGTGTTAATGATGTACTTCTTATCATTGTGGTTTATGTTGATGACATGCTGGTCACTAGTCCTCATGACACGCATATTGCTGATTTTAAGGCTAATTTGCATGCCTCATTTGAGATGTCTGATTTGGGGCATTTGCATCACTATTTGGGCATTCAATTTATGCAAGTTGATGGTGGAATGGCTTTGTGTCAAATGAAATATATTGACACATTATTGTAGCATTTTGGCCTCGAAGACTGTAAGCCTATTGCCAATCCTATGGGGACATGTTTAAGATTGAGTCTTCATGATTTGGAGATGCATCTGATGTTGTTCTCTATCAGTAGGTTGTTGGATGCTTGATTTACTTATGCATTACTCGGCTAGATATTCAGTTTGTTGTCTCACAGATGAGCAAGTTTATGCATTGCCCAGGAGTCAAGCATTGGCAGGCGGTTAAGCGCATCTTTCGCTACTTGAGTGGTACTCGGCTACTTGGGTTGTTTTATCCCAAGGGGGAATCACTACCACTAGATTTGCATGCTTTTTCTAACTCTGATTGGGATGGTTGCTATGACAATCATGTGTCCACTAGTGGCTTTTGATTCATGCTTGGTAGCTCATGTATATCTTGGTTGAGCAAGAAGCAGCCTCCTATGGCCATTTCCAGTTGTGAGGCTGAGTATAGGGCAGCTTTCACATCAACTATTGAGTGTGTGTGGCTCAAACGCTGTATGGCTAATTTGGGTGTTGGTCAGTCTTCTTGCACCACCATCTTCACGGAAAGTCATAGCGCATTGGCGGTTGCAAGGAACCATGTGTCCATGCTCGCACTAAGCACATTGAGGTGCATTATCATTATGTCAGGGAGAGGTTCTCTGCTGGAGAGATCAGCTTGGCATATGTGCCCCCGTAGGAGAACATTGCAAACCTTTTCACGAAGGCTCTGCCTAGGGTGAAGTTTGAAGCTTTTTGCAAAGCTTTGGGCTTACTTCCTTTTGTGGAGTGATTTCCACATAGCTTGGCACTTCCTTGTACATGAGTGCCAGATCCTTATTCACCGCATCACTCCTAGGGGGGATTTGTTGATATATTTAGGTAGTGATATGTGTGAACACTCTAGCACCACCGAGACACTTTTTTTCCTCTTTAGGAGGTTTTTTCACATGACTTGTATATATGCCTATAGCACTAACACGTTACTTATCTTTGTACATTCTCTAGTAATACATTCAGTATTGTGTGTTGTGATCCAAGCTTCTTCTTCTTCCTTGTGTTGTTCGCATGCTTCTGCAGACGTCGAACTCCAACATCTTCATGGTCATCTTTATGTTCATATTGTAGTTTCTACTCCACCTACTATAGAGCAAATTTGTTTGGATGGCAGAGATGCTTAGGAACATGCATTGATAGCCTTGTCATGCCATTATTCCTCACTTTTGCTCTTGTAGAATAACTAAGGATGCTTGGGATACACTTACCACATTGTAACAGGCTAGGAATGAAGCTCGTGTTGTTTACCTCTGAAAACAATTGGAGAGTGAGCATATGAATCAAGGTGATTCTATGGACAACTTTTTGACAAAAATCAAAGACTTGAAGGAAGAGTTGATTTCTACTGATGAAGTTATACGAGATAGCTCACTTGTGCAGACCATTGTGAATGTTCTTCCTGATTCATATCAGAGTTTTGCTTCTATTCTTCATTTGTTGATGAAAGGCAATCCAAATGCCTTGACATTTGAGGAGTTAGTCTTTGTTTTATTGCAAGAAGATTAGTCTAGGTAGAATACGTCCATTATGCGTGTTGCAAATCAAGCTTTCCTGGCCAGTCAGAAGGGCAAAGGTAAATAGAGCTCATTTACTAGTAAGAGAAATTTGCAAATGCTTCACATTTGAAGAAGGAAGACAAAGATGAGAAGAAATCAGAAAAGCGCAAACTCTTTTGTAAGTACTATAAAGGAAATCATCATATCATAAAGAACTATCCAAAACTGACTGCAAAAAAGGCAAAGAAAAAAGAGATTGGAATTGTTGTTGCAGAGGCCTCTACAACGAAAACAGAGTTTGCTATCTTGTGCTAAATGAAGAATGGGTGTTTACTACTGTTTGTAGTTTTGTCCCATCTTCTCATGAGCATTGTATGTCTGCAGTAGACTCAAATGTTTAATACTTTGATAGTGTGGCAACCAAACATATTACCTCGCATCATAGTTTCTTCACTCACTTGAGCCTGCCCCTAGAGGAAATACTATCACATGCACAAATAACTCCTCTTATCCTATCATGGGAGTTGGTAAGATCATTATGACTATTGCTGATGGTAGTTCCTTTACATTGTCAGATGCTTTATTTGTGCCAGGGATCAAGAAAAATATGTTATCAGTTTCTACATTAGCCAAGTTTGGCTTGGTTGTGAAATTTGTTGATGACAAATATACAATTCATGATCTATCAAATGATGACATCATTATTGCTTCTGGTATTATATGTCATGGGCTGTAGAAGCTCATTGAGTACGAAAAATCTGTAAATGATTCGGCATGTGTAGTACATGATTCTCGGGCTATATCAGATGTGAAGCTTTGGCATACACGCTTTGGTCATCTAAATTTTACTAGTTTACTATGCCTCTAGAAATTGAAAATAGTGTCCTCTTTGCCTAAACTTGAGGCACCCAGAAAACATGTCTATGAAGGCTATATTTTGGGCAAAATGGAGCATTCCTCCTTCCCAAAAGATGGTTCAATTCGAGCTCCTCAAAAATTGAAGCTTGTTCACAATGATGTTTGTGGTCCTATGCAGACACCTTCTTTTGGGAACTATCTTTACTTCATGACTTTCATTGATGATTTTTCCACGCATGCATGGGTATATCCACTCAAAGAAAAGTCCAAAGTGTTTATGTGTTTCAAGCAGTTTTTGGTTTTGGTTGAAAATTTGTCAGCGTGTAAAATGGGCACCCTCCGTTCTGATGGGGGGGAGGGATATATGTCTTTTGACTTTAATGCATTCATTTCTAGCTGAACGTGGGATAAAACATAAATGTGCAATGCCGTATACACCTCAATAGAATGGAGTTTTTGAATGGAAGAATAGGTCACTGTTGCAGAGCTAAAGAAAGTACAAAGCAGAGAAAAAGACGGGCCCCAAAATTTTTCCAATTTGGACATCATATTTTTGTATCATACTCATTCTTGTAATATATTTCCCGTTGTAAATGCACTAGAGGAGTCCTCTAGATGCATCCCCACAGAAGATTAGAGATTTACCCATGTAAAATAGTAGGAAATTAGTCTTTTAGTGAATAAAGTGCCGGTCTCTTGTGTGAAAGGACCATTTTTAGGGCACTAGTATATAAGTCAATTGTGACTCTTTGTAAAGAACTTTTTGCCATTGTGATAATAGAGAGCACAGAAATTCGAATTTGTGTCTTCTTCACTCTGTATCTTCTTCTCTGTGAGCTTGTATGCTTGTGTATTGCTTGGAAAGAGTGCTTGGGTGTGTTGTCTATCCATGAAAGTGTTTATTTGCTGTAGGTAAGGTGTGTGCGAAGTGTAGGAAGTGCTGAAGTGTAGGAAAGTATTCCCGCGACTCAGTATTTTGCTCATAACTTGAAGTAGGAGCGTCAAAATTGAGTGAAACTACTGCCATTGGATGCGTCTTCTCGAGAGCTTCGAAACGCATATGCTATTCGCTATATTTGGAGTTCGGAACTGGGAGGAAAGTCCAAAATACTGACGGCTACTGCACCAAGTATCGTTTCGCCTTGACCAACAGTTGGAGCTTGTTTGGATAAGTCTTTGCCTTATTCACACTCTTTGAGTAGTCCATTTGCATTGATCATCACATGGTTGCATGTCCTCATACACTCGGCTAGGTTTGTATACTCTTTGGATTGATAATTAAAAGCGTGTATCCCCACTATATGCACTTGAGAGGGGATTGAGGTATAGTCTCTTTCTCCGCAAGTCCCTAAGTTGGTACTTAGGTCAACACACTTTTTGGCGCCGTTGCTGGGGAGTGACGAATAAAACCGAGGCATTCGTGTGATGGTAAGTAGCTTTTTGCATTGAAGTAAGTGGAGGAGTGGAAATTTTCTCTTCTTTGGTAAGTCATTGTCAGCCGCACTTGCTACTTCTCATTCTTGGAGTGTGTGTAGTGTGTTGTTAGTTTAGGGAAGTGAGTAGTAGGAGGAGAGTAGGAAGAGTGAGGGAGTAGATTAGAGTAGCTTTCACTTCTTGTCTTGTTGTTTCATTTTCAGTAGATAGAAAAAAACCAAGTATAAAACCCAAAAAGTATCACTTTGCAAGTCACTTGTTTTCTGAGCAAGTATCGTGGGACTATCGTCGAGTATCGTGAGCTGTAGTCAGAGATCGTGGACGAGGTGTGGAGCAATCTGAGCTACGCAGAGCTAGTCAGGAGGAGTAGAGGGTTGAGATAGAGTCCTAAGGTAAGCTTTTGTATCATTCCATTAACCTCATTACATAACTCAAGTCTTTTAGAGTGAAACGATCTGCGTCAGGTATCGTCTGAGATCTACAGGGGTAAAAGGAGTGCTTTGCTTGATACAGAGAGTGAGGAGAGGAGAGAGGAACTAGGAAAACAAGGGCATCAAAACAAAACTTAAAAAACATTTCTCAAAAATTGTCTAAGGGTCAAGTATCGTTTTGCTCCCGCGGTCGAGTATCGCGATACTTATCAAGTATCGTTTTGCTCCTGTGGTCGAGTATCGCGATATTTCCCTCCGATCGTGTATCGTTTCATACCGATCACGATACTTGGTCAGAGATCGTTTTGGCCAGAGATCGTCGATCGTGTATCGTCACTCTTATCGATCGTGTATCATTTGGTTCAGCGATCGCGATACCTAACAAGTATCGTGTATCGTTTTGCTAGCGATCGTTTGCAAAAGATCGTTTTTTGAGGTATCGTTTTGTGAGAGATCGTGTATCGTTAGGTGGAAGTATCGTGTATCGTCTGTGTTCAAGTATCGAATATCGTTTGGGATCAAATATCGTGTATCGTCTGGTCTTCAGAGATCGCGATACTTGATCAGTATCGTGTATCGTTTGGAGCCAAGTATCGTTTGGCCCAGAGATCGCCTTGATCAAAGATCGCGATATTCACCGGTGATCGTGTATCGCCTGTGCCCAAATATCGTGTATCGTTTTCTTCCAAGTATCGGTATCGTTTCACTCAAGCGATCGGTATCGTTTATCAGATATCGCGATATTTGTCAGGGATCGAGTATCGTCTAAACCCAGAGATCGTGTATTGTGAATTCTAAAGTTAAGTATCGTGATCTGGAAAAAAAACATCTTTTTCAGTCATATCCCAGACAAGGTCTTCTAGAAACTCTGACCTGTAGTGAAGAATCCCAGAGGCTAAAAGTTAGCAAAGGCTGATCAGAGTTTTTAGGTGGATGAACCTGAGATCCGGAAGAACCCTAGGAAGCCAAAGAAGTGTGATCTCTTCTGTAGGTAGTGTAGCAGAGCCAAGTAACCGTTCACATTATTCAGAGACCTCCAGTGAGTCAGAGGAAGAAATTCCCATGGCTTCAGAGGATATGCAGAACACAGTACCCATGATTGGCATGATGTCAATCATTGAGGGAGAGTACAGGACCTCCTTGGAGTATGTGAACACCAACCAAAATGAGGTCCCTATTTATTTGGATGGTCTAAACAGATTAGTGGCTAGGTTAAAGAAAGCGTCAGAGGCTTACATAGTGCCTAGACCAGCAGTCAAGTACGTAGGAGGACTTTACATGGACAAAAGAGATACCCAATATGTTGTCACAGAACACCCAGAAAACATTAATGAAATTGGTGAAGAAAATAATGCTTCAAATTTAAATGGAGGAGGGAATGAAGAGCAAGTAACTACACCTAGAGGAAGATCTACGGTTGCGAGAATATGGAGAGGAGATCTGATTCCCCAAGATGACACCTTAATGGATGTATATTTGATCAATGGGATGGAGCATCTCCTTAGAGCACATTCCTCAATTTGGGAAGCTGCTCCTAATCCAGTCACCATTTATGAGTTGCAGGATCCTGATTTTTCCACCATTATCACATATCTGGATAAAAATCAGAGAAGATATTCGCCCATAACAGAAGCGGAAAGAGCTGAATTGAAATATCAGAATATCCCAGTGTTCCCCCCAGGGACCAAGCCACTACCTCAAGAAACCCACTTGGAACGTCCCATAATGATTCATACCAACAGTCGGGCCAAACACAACAAACACAACAAACTCAAATCCCCGCCAGACCTCCTGCGCAATTTGCAATGCCTGCAAATAACCCTAATTACCGACCTCAACCAACTATGGACCCAAGACATGGAATTCATGCTCCAATCAGACAGCTGGTAGTAAGAGGACCAGGCATACCAATAGGAAGACCAATTTTCCCTGTGATGCCTAGACCACCCGAAGCAGGAAGACGACTAAGGCCAATCCAAGTTGCTAAATGCATGAGAAATCACTATGATGGCTCTAGTGAACCTTACAATCATATAGCTGAATTTAAACAAGTAATCAGAGCCGAACAGGTAGAAGACTTTTTGATTCAATATGAGTCCTTTGGTCTTACTTTATCAGATACAGCATTAGCATGGTTTCAACCATTGGACCCTAATACCTTTCAGAACATGGAGCAAGTATACCAAGAAATGATTGAGGAATTCACTAAGTCGGGAATTAAAAACAATTCTTCATCATTGATCCATAGCTTCAAGCAAGTCCCTACCGAATCAGTGAGATTGGCTGCAAGAAGATTCAAGCAATATGTAGACAGATGTCCAGTAGAAGAGAGACCTACACAAAATAAAATGGTGTCTTTATTTTTGGAAGGATTATTGAACGGATCCTTGAGATCATTGGTGTATGTAAAAAGGGTTCAGACTTTGCAAGAATGCATGAAGGAATGCATAGATTTAGAAGACAACCTAGCAGAGGACCTGAAAATACCTCAAGGAAGCTTGAAAAGTGAAGATTCGGCCAGTAACTCATCAATTCCTAAAAACAATGTAGAGGAAATAGCCGAATTGTTAGCGAAGAAGTTGAACGTTCAAGGACAGAGGAACTACCCCAATAACCCTATGAGAGTACCCATGCTCAGAAGATGTATGCAGTGCGGAGGTGATCATCCTTCTCACTTGTGTACTAGGGGAGTAGTTCCACCACCTGCTTATGTTTATAATAGACCCACTGTCCCAGGACCTCTACAATATTGCAGTGTAGAACAAAAATACATGAATCACAGCACAGAAAATTGCCCCTACAATAGGCAAGCGAGATCAGCACAGCCATACATGAGACCCTATGGATACCCTCAGAGAGATCAGGGAGGTGACGCTATTAGATATCCCTCTTATCAGCCGCAGGCACCAGCGCCACGACCATATGCTTATCAAGGATACACCCAACCACAGCCAGTACTAGGACAACAACCGCCCCATCCTCAGAACGTTGTCCCAGTCAAGATTGCCCAACCTGAAGAAAACCTAGAGAGAGCAATAGTCCTAGCCACACCTTTGGTTGGTAATGAACCGTATGACTCAGCTTACGACCATAGTCAGGGAGCGTATCCCAATTATGAAAGCTCAATGATGGAATATGGACAACTATATGAACCATATGCCTATGGCATGGAAGTATCAGATAGTTCATACGGATATGAGCAGGACTATGTGTCATTAATGTACACAGCTCCTAGAGCAACCATACCATCCCGACCCATGAACAGACCGCCTGTACCTAGAGGACCATGTTACAGGTGTGGAGGTGATCATTATATCAGGGAATGCACATTGCCAAACCCACCACCACCACAACGAGTCTGGGAAGGCTACTGTAGTGATTGTGGTAAGGAACATCTTTTCAGAGACTGCCCCAAGAATCCCAACAAGGTTACATCTAACGTGCAAATCAACGTAATAGAAGTAATTGAATCATCAGGGAGTGATAAAGAGTACACAGTACCATTGAAAGCAATAACGAGAGCCAAAGCCAGAGAGACCCCAGATAAAACAGAGGAGAACAACCAAAGTGACAAGGAGAGGGACACACCCATCCCTCAGAGAGTTGAAGACTCAGAAGAGCCGGAGAAAAGTATTGCGAGTAAAAGGTCCCAGAGATGGAAGCACCGAAGAGATAGGATAAAAGAAAAGAAATTACTGCAGAAAAAGGAAAGTGAGAAGAACAAACAGAATCCAAAAGAGGAACAGAAAAAGGAAGAAGGAAACAAAAATGAACAGTACAAAAAAGAAGAGGTAGGATCAGTGTTAGCAAATCCTATGCCTGAAGAATTAGCCATGTGGATTCAGACATACAAGGCACGAGTAAGAGTAGGACCTACCATAGAACAACATGAGAGAGAATATCCAAGAGGCGACCTAGAAAAAGAAAGACTAGAGATCTGTAAGAAATTGATAGAAGTTGCACAACAGACCTTAGAAAAACCTGCATCGCCTTTACCTAACACCCGAATTTCTGAAGGAGAATTCCAAGAGTGTGTAAACATTCATGAAAAGCCTGAAATAAATAGAACACAGAACGACGAATGTGGTATTGAGAGAAGGGAAGGATCCATAGTTCCTGAAGTAGAAGGATAATGGACTAAGGATCTATGGGCACGAGTTCAAGAGGACAAATGGAAGAAAGCTGAAGGAATTGAACCACCCTTTGAAGAACCAGAAGCAAAAAACGAAATAGAGGGATCAATACCTGAACTAAATTCTGAAGAAATTCTTCCAATGGATGCAAGTGACCAAGGAAAGGAAGATGCAAAGGAACTACCCAATTACACAGGGGAGTACGAGCACAATTCAGAATTGTATCGCATTCCCTCAATGAGGAAACGGGAAACGAACCCATCAGTCCAAACATCTGAGATCATACAACGCCTTAGAGAGGTAAAAATCCCTTGTACCCTAACATTCGAAGAATTGTTAAAGGTAAAACCACATTTGAAAGAGAAATTAATCAATCAATGGGAAGTCAAGGAGGAAAATAAAGAGATAGCAGATGAAGTAAGCACAGTGAGAATTCCAGTGGATAAGGTAGGAGACTTTAGTGAGGGAGATGAAGGAAATACCTGCCTTCCAATTACTTATAGGGGTTACACTACCAAAGCCATACTAGATTCAGGAGCTGGTGTTGGTATTGCTACCAACGAAATTTGGGAGAAATGGGGAAAACCAGCATTAAGACCAACACGCATGAAAATACAAATGGCAGATGGACATACAGAGAGACCCTTAGGATTGTTAGAGCGAGTAGTCTTCACTACGTGTGGAGTGGAATTTGAACACACTTTAGCAATATGTCACTTCGAAAGGCCAAGCAATTATGAAATGATCCTCGGAAGGCCTTTCATGAGACAGTTAAAGGTCGTGCAAGATTGGGGAAAAGATGCGGTATACCTACAACACGCAGGAACCACCACTAGAATAAACCTACATACGTACACTTATCAAGACGTTCCACCTCTACAATGGAATCAAATTCATAAGGAGGAAGACGATCAATCGATTCATAGTGTAGGATCTAGTAATCAATCTTGGATGAACGAAGACACTCATCTGTGGATATGCCAAGCTGCAAAGAAGGAAGAGGAGAGAAGAAAAGGTTGGCAGCAAAAACAAGGAATAGCGAGGTCTGTACAAGATCCAGCTTACATGCCACAAGTATTTCGGGATGAAGAATTTGAACCACACGGTTGGATGGAAATCTTAGCGACCCTCGATGTCTGTGTAAACGAAGAAGTAGTGACCATGAACGAATGTATCGATGAGGAGGGTTATGATGTTAGCCTGTATATGGTAGTCCTTCAGGAGGCTGAAGAAGGAGAAGTGATCGAGAAAGACTGGAAGGAGGACTACGAGAGCATTGAAATGGAGCCCGAACCAATGGATCTAGGGAATAGTACCACCAACATAAATATCACCGCCAATGAAAAACACCATGAACTCACACAGAAGGGGAAATTAGAATTTGAAAGAGAATCAGAAGATGAAGAAAATAAACCCCAAGACCAATTTGAGGTACCAGCTCACTTTAAAAAATATGAAGTGGAGGAGAGAAAAATTGCTATTCAAATGCCGAAAAGAGAAGCACAGCCTGGAATAGCATATGATAATAAGGAACAAACCAAGAAGATAGTTGTAACTGTAGAAGAAGGAGAGGAACGATGCACCTTCATAGGACAGGATGTCTCATTAGAGGAAGAACAAGAGTTAATTCGTCTCATAAGAGAATATCGGGATGTCTTTGCTTGGACCTATAAGGACTTGAAGGGAGTAGATCCATCTATATGTGCGCACAGAATCCCCATGACATCCGAAGCCAAACCTTCTAAACAAAGACCATATACTTACAATGATGTGTATTCAGCCAAAATAAAGGAAGAAATAGACAAGTTACTAGATGCTGGATTCATCTACAAAATTGAGCACACGGAATGGGTGTCACCTTTGGTGGTTGTACCGAAAAAGAATGGGAAGTTAAGAGTGTGCATCAATTTGAAGAAAGTAAACGCCGCAACCATAAGGGATAGTTATCCTTTACCAATCACAGATCATCTCTTGGAAAGGGTAGCAGGAAAGGAAGTCTATAGCTTTCTGGATGGCTTTTCAGGGTATAATCAGGTAGCCATTGCTCCTGAGGACCAACATAAAACAGCGTTCGCAACTGAATGGGGAGTATACGCCTTTAGGGTCATGCCTTTTGGTTTGACTAATGCCCCAGCTACCTTCCAAAGATTGATGTTTCATGTATTCAAGGAATTTCTGAGAAAAAGCATGGAGGTATACGTGGATGATCTTTGTACTTATTCAGCTATACGATCAGAGCACATCCCAGAGCTAGAAAGGATCTTTGCTAAATGTCGACAATATCGAGTATGCCTTAATCCTGAAAAATGTGTCTTCATGGTTCGACAAGGAAAAATCTTAGGACACATTGTCTCTAAGAATGGGATTTCAACAGATGAGGACAAAATCAAAGTAATTATGGATTTACCAAGACCTAAGACGGCTAAGGAAGTTCAAGCATTTATGGGACATTGTGGATACTATCAAAGATTCATACATATGTACGCCATAATTGCTACACCTCTTTATGCATTATTGACACAATTTAATTGGACCGAAGAATGTGAAACAGCCTTCAACGAGTTAAAGAATCGATTGAGTTCGGCACCAATCCTTCGAGTCCCTAACTGGAATAAACCGTTTCACATTCATGTGGATGCTTCCAAGTTTTCCATTGGTTGCATCTTAGCTCAACCTGCCGATACGGGAAAATTAGACCACCCTATAGCCTATGCTAGTAGACAATTAAATCAAGCGGAACGCAATTATACTACCACGGAGAGAGAAGGCCTAGGGATGGTGTACGCAGTCAAAAAGTTCAGACATTACCTGTTGGCAAACAAATTCAAATTCTTCATTGATCATCAAGCCCTACTGTACCTAGTCAACAAGCCTTGTAATACAGGACGACTAGTACGATGGTTTTTATTGCTAATGGAGTTTGATTTTGAGGTAGTAGTCAAGAAAGGAAATACCCACATAAGAGCAGATCACTTATCAAGAATGACCCATGGAGAACCACCCATAGGAGTACCAGATGATCTGCCAGATACGTACCTTTTTAACCTGGAAGTATGTCCTCAATGGGCAGAACAGTTGATCCCTATACTTACACATGGACCTAAAGATGGGATCACACCAAACCAAACCCAAGACCTCTGGAAGACTAAAAACCTTCACATCATTGCGGGAAGTTTGTATCACCAGGATTCAAGTGGATTATTAATGAGATGCGTGGAAGAAGAGGAACAAGAAATGTGGTTTCGAAAAGCACATATAAACCAATGGAAAGCTCATTTGAATGCAAATGGAACGTGGCAAACACTCAAGAGATTTGGCATATATTGGCCAACCATGCAAAGAGATGCACATAACTATGTGTCAACCTGTCAGACCTGTCAAGAACAAATCCCAGATGAGAACTCTACCTTATGCTATTCTACCATAGCACCAAGATGGAGCATGCCTCTGGTAAAGTTCTTGAAAACTCAAGAATACCCAGAAGGAGCCACTATAGCAAGGAAACGTGCACTTGAAGAACAAAGTAAGGATTATGCCATTATAGGAAAACAACTTTTTAAACGAGGGAAAGATAACCAATTACGAATGTGCATCCATGAAGACAAATATCTTTCTGTTTTAGAGATGGCTCATACAGGAGCTGCAGGAGGACACTTCTCTGCAGATAAAACAGCAAAAATGATCCTCTTTGCGGGAATGTGGTGGCCAACTCTACACCAAGATGCCATAACTATATGTGCAACGGTGTGATACTTGCCAACGGACGAAATATCCAATTAGAAGAGATGAGATGCCACTTAGACCCATGATGAGTGCTAGAGCTTTCACAAAATGGGGAATAGACTTCATAGGACCTATTAGCCCACTAGCAAAAGGATCCCATGCCGAATATATAATTGTAGCCACAGACTATCTGACCAAATGGGTTGAAGCAAAAGCAACCAAGAAAAATGATGTAAGAACCACAGCCAAGTTTCTCTTTGAAAACATTTTCACTAGTTTTGGACTACCAATAGAAATTGTGAGTGATAGAGGTACGCACTTTGTTAATGAAGTTATAGAAGCTTTATTGAATGAATTCTTGGTAATTCATAAGAAATCAGCTCCTTATCACCCACAAGCCAATGGACAAGCCGAAAGTTCGAATAAAATCTTGTGTACAGTTCTCACCAAAATTGTTAACAATGGTAGATCAGATTGAGATAAGCAGTTACATCATGCTTTATGGGCATTTCGAGTAGCCTATAAAACCGCCATAGGCACTACTCCTTTTAACTTAGTGTATGGACAAATGCTATTTTGCCAATTGATTTCTTAATTCCCACTCTGTGAGTAGCAACTACTTACAAGTGGACAGGACATGAACTATCAGCTCAATTGGATCAAATAGAAAAGCTTCACGAAAATAGGTTACAAGTAGTAGCAGGCATTTATGCTGCTAAAAGACGACAGAAAACCTACTTTGACGTGCACATTAAGGACAAAAATTTGAAGGAGGGAGATTTAGTTTTGGTATACACCTTGAAACAACATGCTAAGAAGTTGCAAAAGAGAGGATATGGTCCATTAATTATTAATCGCATATCTACAAGTGGAGCCATTAGCTTAGCAACCTTAGATGGAGACGTGTTACCAAACTACATCAGTGGGTGTAGAGTGAAAAAATATCTAGAACCATTGACCGAAGAAACAATGTCTCGATTAATCAAAGGCAAGAATAGACGCATAGAAGAGGAAAGGATACGAGAAGAAGCGAGACAGGAAGCATTGGAAAGAATAAAGAAACGGAAAGAGTGGATGAGAGAGCGAGATGAGAGATATCGACTAGGAGAAGAACTCATCCCAATGGCTAATTTTAGAGCCACTAAAAGCCTAGGTTCACAGAGGACGCAACCTTATCTAAATTTGGGAGCAGGTAAAACGGAGTACCACTTGGTGGATGCTCTCATTGACACAGGAGCTGCTGTAAGCTGTATCAAGCTTTCTTTGACCCAAAAACTCAAGGAGAAAGTACGCCCATCGATGGCCCAATTGATAGGAATAGGAGGAACAATTACTCAATGCATAGGTTAGATCACCTTACCGTTGCATCTTGGCAACAACACTATGGAACAAAAGCTATTAGTGTGTCATGACCAAGTAAATGTGTCATGGCAACAACACTTATCTAAATTTGGGAGCAGGTAAAACGGAGTACCACTTGGTGGATGCTCTCATTGACACAGGAGCTGCTGTAAGCTGTATCAAGCTTTCTTTGACCCAAAAACTCAAGGAGAAAGTACGCCCATCGATGGCCCAATTGATAGGAATAGGAGGAACAATTACTCAATGCATAGGTTAGATCACCTTACCGTTGCATCTTGGCAACAACACTATGGAACAAAAGCTATTAGTGTGTCATGACCAAGATTTACTTGAAGAGGTAGTGTTAGGTCAAGACTGGATTTACGATACGAAGTGACCATTCAATTGGCTTTAGGATACATCTCAGCCAGAATAGGACATCGTGAAGTATTCAGTCTGCTAGACGAACGACCAATCAAATCTGTGAGCATGGAGCAAAAAGTTCATTCTAAAGAACAAGGTCCCGAATGTATGATCACTAGCACTATAGAAACACCTTCATCGAGTACTGTATGTGTGGACACATTGAATTCTGCTTGCACACCATGTTCTAGTCTAGCAAGTCACGAGAGTGTTAATCTCTCTGAAACCCACCTCACTGAAGCACCATGCATCAGAGAGACTAGTCCTCTGAGTAATTCAAAATCTGTACCCATTAAAGTATACCCTATTCCATACTCTAACTAAGCATGGATAAAGAAAGCTGAAGTGGAGGAATATCTTCGACAACAGAAGCACAACTGACATCAGAACAAACAATCAAAGGAGAAACCAACTCAGTCTGAACAACGAAGTCATCGACGAATTGCTACAATATGGATCCCAAAGAAAGTAGTAGCCGCTCAACAGGATCGTTCGCAAATCTGGATTCCTAAGTCCTGCGCTACAAAGAAACCAAACCGAAATGATGATCCTCGGCACAAGAAGAACCAATATGGTCCACAGGTAAAACAACCACAAAAAAAGAGTTACTGGAGAAAGAAGGAGTCTGTAATGGCAACCCGAGCCATTCCGAGATTTACAAATCAGATCAAGCAAACATACAACAAGAAAAGAGCCACATTCATCGGAATTAGGCAACATACGACAAAGCCCAGCAAAAGGAAGCAGATTTGGATACCGAAAGACAAAACAAACGGCATGCATCAACCAACTACTTCCAATTGCACACATATAGAGCCTTCGAGACCCAAAGTATGCATGATAGGGCCACATTACAAGGCCAAGCATTCGGCACATCCTTCTTCTATTTTAGGATAGTCAAGCACATTTTCCTCATGGGGAAATAGGAGAGCACTTGTACATACATTAAGGAAATTACTCCAAAAAATAATAATAATCGCTTCGGCTATAACCTAACTTTCCTGTTTTCCGTTTCAGATGAAAATATAAAAATACCTAAAAATGTGAAAAATCCAGGTATTACCTTTCTCACACCCACGGGAAAGGGACGACACCATTCACTCGGAGCAATATCGAGCTTATGACAAACAAATAAAGGAGGATTTCTGATAATATATGGCAACTAATTCATGCTCTATATTGAGTGCAGATGGCGTCTACTAGTTTTGAAGCTACCCAAGTGGAAGAGGTCCAGCTTTTCCCACTCGAGTCCATTACAAAAGCAAGAGGTCACTGGTTCCGGGATGATCAACCAGTGGCAGAGCTCATCTTCATGGCAACAATCAAAATTATGGATACAGATCATTATTTTCCTATCATGTCACAGGACTTCAAAACAATCATACAGGGGCTACCTCATATTGAAGATGTATGGACACAAGCAGGCATAGAGGCATTTCTCAAGTTGCCTATCTATGTTCCAAACTTTCAAAGATGTGCACAAGTCATGAATACCATGCAACCGGCTGCAACCAAAATATCAGTACCAGAAGCACGAGTATTGGATAAAGTAGGGACTTGGAAAACCATCCAATTCACTCACGAAATAATCAATAAAGCTTTTGGATGGAATCAAGCAGGAATTACTAGTGTCAAAGAGGAGTGTCATGATCCAAAGAAGAGATAATTTTTGGATATAAACAGAATTGACATAGAAGATGCTGTTAGATTGGTGCATCAACATTTCTGCTTCCCCAGCATGCACAGGTATACGGCTCCACAAAAGATAGTAGTGCAATTACTATCGCATGCTATGAGACAAATAGGAAACAAAATCAATTTAACAGGGTATGTCCAAGAAAGATTATTTGAAGCCCAGAAGAAATGGGGACAGAAGAAATTTTTGAATGGCAGTTCGGCTCTCACGCTACTGATATATGAAGCTCTAGAAATGAAGAATTGTTTAAGAGAGATGCGGACCTCTGAAGGGCTAGCAAAATACGCAAAATCAGCTACGGTCCCTAAGAAGAAGAAAGCAGTTGTTATGATTGAAGAAGCTGGAACGAGCACACAAAAACCCATGAGGGGTACACAGTGTTTACGGGAGGAGGAAGCCCAAGCTACACCACAATCAAAGAGAACTCATCTCTTACCGAAAATCACGACGACACAAATGCCTATTACAAAGAGAGATCTTTCCGCTGCCCTCGAAGAAACACACCAGTACATGCAAGGGCAGGTAAACTTAAATATTCAAGGTCATCATTATCGACAGGCGAGTCAAGAAAAACTACAACAGAGTACAGAGAAGACTATAAAACAAGCTGGAAGATACAAAGAACTAGGCATCGAGGATTCTAGTACCAATACGGATTCCAGCCCTGAAAAAGATACTTTGGATACTGATATACCTACAGAAACTCAAGAAGACGAATGGAATGAGATCGATCAAGTGGAAGTGACGCCAGGAAGTCATAAAGAAAAGGAACAGAATGTAGAAGATCCCGTTGAACCGGAGCATGTCATTCAATTGAATGACGCTACAAAGATCAGCATCAAGGAAGATACAACCACCGGTGTCACACATGCCCAACCAACTATCAAAGAGGAAGTACAAACTCCAGGGAACGTGGATTCGGAGGAGCTCCGTACTAAAGAATCAATTGTAATTGAGGTACCGGATGATACACCTCACGAAAACAAAGAAGACATGGTGGCCGAGCCAAGGATCCAACTTCAGATTAGGCAGCCCCATGACACTACATTACATATTGCACAGGGTCAAGATGTCAATACTGGAGAAGAACCAAGTATACCGAAAACATGGCTTAATGTGGATGTTACTCAGCTGAAACCTGTAGTCAAGCAGATGATTCAAATTGCCATGGACACACAACAGCAGTTGATGGAAATAGATGCCGACTATGATCAGGCAAGAAGAGAAAAGAATCAGTTTCAAATCATGAGTGAGCAGCTATCGGCACAATTGATTGAAGCACAAAAAGAATTGGCAATCAAAAATACGGAGGTGCTGGCAATCAAGCTACAACATGATGCATCCATCGCTGAGAATCAACGGATGCATACACAACTAACAGAGTTGCAAAGATTACACGATGCAAGCGAGGCTGAGAAGGAGAAAATGAAAATGAGAAGCATGTTATTAGAACAACAGCTCAAGTTGTATATGGAAGAGAACGACAGCCTCCGCAACAGAAATAAAGAATTGATGAAGTCTTTATTATATGATCAACCAATCGTGCCACAGGAATCCACAGAAACCAAAGACAAAGAATTAAGAGATCAGATATCAAAATATGAAGAGCTGCTACAGCAAGAACAAGCAAAGACAGCGGAATGGAAGAATAGATATGCCAATGAAACCAATGAATTGAAGAGTCAAGTACAAAAGGTGAATGCCAAATTGGTACAAAGCTACAGCGAAAATATGGATCATGTAGCTGACATTGGTAAAGAATTGCTGGCCACTAAAGAAACACTCAGAGAAGCCATGCAAGAGGTAAAAGAGAAAGATGAATGCATAGAACGACTAAAGACTCAGATGAAAGAGAAAACACCGATCGGGATACCAGTAGTGCCGGCTATGGAAAATCCTACTGACGAGGTAGAGGTAAGTCCTCTATCTCACCCGATCTATAATTCTCCACTACATGAGCAGTTTGCCATGACGAACATCCAATGCCCTATACTGCAGAAATAAGTCAGAAGGAACGGGCACTAGTGGTGTCCCGGTTAACGGAAAATTTTGAAAATGAAGTGGTCAAAGTGATGGAAGAGGCCAAGATCAAAGGTAAAGACCTGGACAAGATTATGAAGCCGTTCAATATTCCATACGGACTCTTGAAATAGAAAACACGACGTTATATAACGAAGATTACACAGAAGAGTCCGGATGAGCAGCTGAATTTCAAACACGACACATTCGCATACACACAAGCAGAGTTTGAAGCTGCACAACCAGTGTGGCGGCAGAAATTTTTGGAGAGACATCCCACACTACGGGTGCATTGGCAAGCAGCACCATATGCATTCCAGGTAAACCCTTCATTTTGTCCAATACCACGCAGAAGGGATACCAGGGAATTTTTGGATTTGCAAAGAAGCGGCACTATAAATAAGCAGTGGCTAAATTATCCTATGCTTCCGAGCCCGCCACATAACTACTTGCCCACGGAGGATTATATGGTCAAAACCATAGAATTTTGGCTACAGAATTATGCGACAGTACCCGATTTAACTGTCAAAATGACCAACAAAATACTTAGCATGATCCTTACAGTTTTGAAGGTATTCAAGCATGCGGCCTACACCTTTTTGAACTTCATAGGTATTAATCAGGGCACGGAAATACTCATTTTTGATCTATCCGTTATGCCTAGCTGCCCAACAATAATGGCCTATTATTCACGATTGATGTTCCTGCCAAGTGTATATATGCAGACTTTCGAAGAAGCTTTCTTTACAGGATTTTTTGAGATGGATTCAGAAATTTTTTTGAAGATGTCATCCAATTTAAATGCCAGATTAGTGGCATATGAACTTAGCTTCTTCGCAGATCACAGACAGCCACCCAATGACGGTGTGAAGGCAGAACAATGGAAACAACTCATGATACGTGAAGCAAATCTGCTAAATGATACAGAGCAAAGAGTATATCAAACATATGCCCGTCGCTTATCAAAGCCTGTCGGGGACGACAGAGTCCAGGAGGGGGGCAGTGTCGAGGGAGAGTCAAGTAAGAAGAAGAAAAGAAGAAGACAACGAAAGAAGCAGCTTCACTAAAAAGAAATATCTGAAGACATATCTCTGCAGGAAGCCCCGTAGGGGCGCAACACCCATCTCTGCACAGAGCCCCGTAGGGGCACACACACCAAGGAAAGGACGTAACCCACATGGGTGCTTCAACCTCTTGATCTCTGGAAGGTCCAGATCGAAGACTGAAGCACCACATCTTCATGCCTTCCACTGGTGGCGTGCGTGGCAACCCAGAATTAATGAGCCTATAGGTGAATTAGACTGCAAAATATCAGGTAGTCAGTCTAACTCCAAGGGTTGCGGGCAAGCAAGTCGAATGCATCAGGCCTAGAGAATGTAAAACAAGAATTAAGAAGAGGTCGTCAAAACTGAACACCTGTTTTATAAACAGGTAACAATGAGCAAAGGTTGCGTGCAGAGAAAAGAAGTGAATAACACAGCAAGGTCCGATGTGTGCAACCAGGACAAATCAGAGCGCCTCTAAAACGTAATGCAAGATCAAGAATCAGGCAATACTGACCACGGGATGCGTGCGGACAACAAACTGATGACAAGAAGCAAAGACTGTCAAGGGACGACAGAGACGAAGAGGGGGAGAGTGTTGCAGAGCTAAAGAAAGTACAAAGCAGAGAAAAAGACGGGCCCCAAAATTTTTCCAATTTGGACATCATATTTTTGTATCATACTCATTCTTGTAATATATTTCCCGTTGTAAATGCACTAGAGGAGTCCTCTAGATGCATCCCCACAGAAGATTAGAGATTTACCCATGTAAAATAGTAGGAAATTAGTCTTTTAGTGAATAAAGTGCCGGTCTCTTGTGTGAAAGGACCATTTTTAGGGCACTAGTATATAAGTCAATTGTGACTCTTTGTAAAGAACTTTTTGCCATTGTGAGAATAGAGAGCACATAAATTCGAATTTGTGTCTTCTTCACTCTGTATCTTCTTCTCTGTGAGCTTGTATGCTTGTGTATTGCTTGGAAAGAGTGCTTGGGTGTGTTGTCTATCCATGAAAGTGTTTATTTGCTGTAGGTAAGGTGTGTGCGAAGTGTAGGAAGTGCTGAAGTGTAGGAAAGTATTCCCGCGACTCAGTATTTTGCTCATAACTTGAAGTAGGAGCGTCAGAATTGAGTGACACCACTACCATTGGATGCGTCTTCTCGAGAGCTTCGAAACGCATATGTTATTCGCTATATTTAGAGTTTGGAGCTGGGAGAAAAGTCCAAAATACTGACGGCTGCTGCACCAAGTATCGTTTCGCCTTGACCAACAGTTGGAGCTTGTTTGGATAAGTCTTTGCCTTATTCACACTCTTTGAGTAGTCCATTTGCATTGATCATCACATGGTTGCATGTCCTCATACACTCGGCTAGTTTTGTATACTCTTTGGATTGATAATTAAAAGCATGTATCCCCACTATATGCACTTGAGAGGGGATTGAGGTATAGTCTCTTTCTCCGCAAGTCCTTAAGTTGGTACTTAGGTCAACACAGTCACTCATGGAGATGACGAGGTGCATGGTCAAGAGTCAGGCTTTACCACATAGCTTCTAGCTTGAGGTTGTTATATGTGCAACATATATACTTAACAGGTGTCCCACTAAATCACTATAGTTTATCACTCGATATGAGGCTTGGCATGGTCATAAGCCATTTGTTGCTCATCTGCATGTTTTTGGTTGTCTGGCATATGCATTAGTGTTTGAACAACATCATAGGAAATTGGATGATAAAGCAATAAGATGTATTTTTGTTGGGTACAGTTCTGGAAGCAAAGGCTATCGTCGGTATCATCCACAATCTAAACACATTTTGGTCAGCAGTGATGTTGTTTTTGTGGAGATTCTATTCAGCCTTTACTTTCATGTACGAAAGAGACATATGTTAGCTCTAAATACATGTATGATACTTTGCGACAATCTAGTGTTGGTCCTAATGAGGCAACCTCTTAGCCTTTGTAGGTTTCATGTGATGATGTAGATCATTCTATTTCTGATGTAGATTTACATGATGCACTTGTTGATGAGAGAATTGATATTGAGGAGGAAAAAACTATGCCAAAATTGCTGGTGTAGAATTTGCATGATAGCAAATTAGATGCACCTCTATCATACCGTACTCGTTCAGGATCTCATAGTGCCTCTTTTGCATCAGAGTGTTATGCTATGGCTACCTCTAGTCCCTATGATGAGACTGAGCCTATTTCATTTGATGAAGCATAAAATTCTGAACATTAGATGGTTACAATGCAATTTGAATATGATTCTATCATGAGAATTGGTACCTGGTCTTTATGTGACTTGCCTCTTGGCAAGAAGGCCATTGGCACTAAGTGGGTATACAAGTTGAAGCATAAACCTGATGGAAGAATTGATAGGTATAAGGCTAGCCTTGTTGCAAAGGGTTATGCGTAGGAAAGAGGCATTGATTTTGATGAGACCTTTGCACCTACATGCTGAATGACTACTGTTCATAGCATCTGTGCACTTGCAGCTCATCACGGTTGGAACGTACATCCATTGGACATTAAAAGGGCATTTTTCAATGGTGCTTTGCATGAAGAAGTATATGTTTTTTAGCCCTATGGCTTTGTGTAGAAAGGGCATGAAAATCAGGTATGCAGGTTAAAGAAGGCATTATATGGGTTAAAGCAGCACCAGATGCTTGGTATGAAAAGATACATCCCTATCTGATTGCACATGGTTTTGAGAACAGTCCAACTGAAAGCACCTTATATGTTAAGTGTGCTAATGATGTGCTTCTGATCATTGTTTTCTATGTTGATGACATGCTGCTCACTGGTCCTCATGAGAAGCATGTCGCTGATTTTAAGGCTAATTTGCGTGCCTTATTTGAGATGTTTGGTTTGGGGCATTTGCATCATTGTTTGGGCATTCAATTTATGCAAGTTGACGATGGAATGGCTTTGTGTCAAACGAAATATATTGATGCATTATTGCAGCGTTTTAGCCTTGAGGACTATAAACCTATTGCCACTCCTATGGAGATAGGTTTATGATTGAATCTTCATGATGTTGGAGATGCATTTGATGTCGTTCTCTATCAGCAAGTTGTTGGATGCTTGATTTACTTATGCATTACTTGGCTAGATATTTAGTCTGTTGTCTCATAGATGAGCAGGTTTATGCATTGCCCAGGATGTTAAGCATTGGCAGGTGGTTAAGTGCATCTTCTGCTACTTGAATGGTACCCGACTACTTGGATTGTTTTATCCCAAGGGGGATCACTCCTACCATATTTACATGCTTTTTTTTACTCTGACTAAGCTGGTTGCTATAACACTCATGTGTCCACTAGTGGCTTTTGTTTCATGCTTGATAGCTCATGTATATCTTGGTTGAGTAAGAAGCAACCTACTGTGGCCACTTCCAGTTGCGAGGCTTAGTATTGTGCAACTTTCATAGTGATTGTTGAGTGTGTGTGGCTTAGATGCCTTATGGCTGATTTGGGTGTTAGTCAATCTTCTACCGCCACCTCTTCATTGATAGTGAGAGTGCATTGGAAGTTGTGAGGAACCTTGTGTTCCATGCTCGCACTAAGAACATTGAGGTGCATTATCATTATGTCAAGGAGAGGTTCTCCGTTGGAGAGATCAGCTTGGCATATGTGCCCACGTAGGAGAACATTGCAGACCTTTTCATGAAGGCTCTGCCTAGGGAGAAGTTTGAAGCTTTCCGCAAAGCTTTGGGCTTACTTCCTTTTGTGGATTGATTCCACATAGCTTGGCACTTCCTTATACATGAGTGCCGGCTCCTTGTTCATTGCATGACTCCCAGGGGAATTTGTTGATATATTTAGGTAGTGATGTGTGTGAACACACTAGGATCACCAGGGCACTTTTTTCCCTCTTTAGGATGTTTCTTTCCCTTGGTTTGTATATACGCCTATAGACCTAACGAGTTACTTATCTTTGTACATTCTAGTGGCAATACATTTTGTATTGTCTATTGTGCTCCAGGCTTCTTCTTCTTCCTTATGCTATTCATGTGCTTCCATAGACCTCAAACTCCAACACAAACAAATCTAAACCATCATGCTTTCCCCTCTCGGTGGAGCTTCCTAATCTTCCCTTCTTTCTATAGAGATTTATCAAGGAGATAGTTAAGCCCATTGGCCGCCCATTGGCCTTTAGGGAAGATGTCGGTAGTCCCATTTACAAAGTGTTGATATATTTCAGTAGTGATGTGTGTGAACATGCTTAGGACCATCGGGGCACTATTTTTCCTCTTTAGGAGGTTTTTTTACCTTGGCTTGTATATACGCATATAACCCTAAGAGATTACTTATGTTTGTACATTCACATGGTAATAAATTCAGTATTTTACACCTTTCCTATAATAGTTTTTGAATCACATGAAAATGGGTGAGCATACTCAGGGTGATTAGAGGTTCAAAACATGTTTGGTTTGTGGCGTCAAAATTTTGATCTATGTTGGTTTTGGCCTCCAAACATACTATCACATTGATTTTTCAAGATATTTTGTCCTTTCTTACCAAATGTATATACAAGTTTTGGTTCACTTGTATAAGCCCCTCAGAGTATACTATAAGTTTTGTAGCTCGAGAGGGTAGTTTTGTCCAACTTTTTAAGATACATTCCATTTTTTGTGCCAAGGTATTTGGACAATGGCCATGGCTGAAAGCAATGATGTATTTTGAATGTTGGTTTTTGAGGACAAGTTGGATGGTACTAAGTAGCCATTATGGGTATATATGATGCATCATGTCACGACAAGAAATAGGGGGGCATAGCGACACCCCCAAATTGAAAAAAAGCAGGATCCATTGCTTATGCGATGCTACTGTCGCATAAGCGATAGTCGTGGTTTTTTTTTAAACGAGCGGTCGTCACATAAGTGATGCGAGCGTCGCTCATCCGATGCTAAAAATTAGCGTCGCAAATAGCATCGCTAATTAGCAATGTTATTTGTGACGTTGGAAAACTGGCGTCGACGTTGGCAAACTGGCTACGATGTTGGCAAACGGGCTACCACGTTTTAGCATTGCATTAGCGACGTCCTATGTTCCAAAGCATCGCATAAGCAACGGTCGGGAATGTTAGAAAAAAATTTGGATCTCTCCCGGCACATTTGTGCCGGGATTTGGATGCATAGAGAGAGAGAGAGCGGGAGAGTGTGTGTGTGTGTGTGTGTGAGAGAGAGAGAGAGAGAGAGAGAGAGAGAGAGAAAGAGAGAGAGAGCAAGAGACGGGGGCTCTTGAAGCCAGATATGCACGCACACACACACATGTACACACGCATACATATGCATACACACACATATGCACACATAGACACACACATACATGCAAAAACACACACACACACATACACACACATATACACACATACACACATAATGATGCATACACATACATACACATGCATACACACAAATACATGCACACACACATATATGCATACACACACATATGCATACATAATGCATACATAATGCACATGCATACATACACATACATAATGCATACACACACATATGCATACATAATGCATACATACACATACACACACATATGCATACATACATGCATACACATACACACATAGACACATACACACACATAGACACATACACACACATAAACACATACACACTCATAGACACACACACATACACATAGAGACACACATACACACACACATATACACACACACATACACACATGATGATGCATACACACACATACACATGCATACACACATACACACACATACACACATTCACATACACACATACATACATACTTACATGCATACACACACATATTCATAAATAATGCACATGCATACATACACATACATAATGCATACACACACATATGCATACATAATGCAATCACACACATACACACACATATGTATACATGATGCACATGCATATGCATACACACATACATACACATACACACACATAGACACATACACACACATAAACACATACACACTCATAGGCACATACACACTTACACACACACATCCATACACATTTACACACACACATACACATGCACACCGGCATAAATATAGATACACAGGTATATACACACATAGACACACACACATACACACATAGACATACATACTGTTGAAGCTCAAAGTCAAGGACAAAGCATAGAAGCACATCAAAAAGGTGGACACACAAGGAAAGGGAGCAAGTAGGGAGCTCCAAGAAGTGTATGTCAAATTTTCACAGGAATTCCCTACAAAAATAGTGATTTTCATCACTAAAAACCATTGTAAATACCATTTTCTATTTTTGTAACTCCATTTTGTTCAAGCCAAGGAGTCCTTGAGCTTCAGGAGTATTAGAAGTATCATCCTACCAATTTTCATAATTTTTAGACTTCGTTTGAGCCCTCAAATAAGCCCTAGAACCTGATTTTTAACTAGGTCAGACGCTAGGTCTGGAGAGGGCCAAAACTAGTCAAAAAACTATAAAAAGAGCTAGAGAGCTCATTTTTGAGGTTAGCTTGTTAGAGAATAGAGCTTTTGTAGGAGAACTCATTTGCAATCGAAGCTTTCCATTGTTCCTCTCTTTGATCTTACCTTGTGTGCGTGTGTGTGTATGTGTGTGCATGTTTGTGTGCTTTCACTCATGCACTTGTGCCTTCACTTGCTCGTGGTCTTCATACCGGTCCTCACGTCTCCACGGATTGACAAGTAAAGGAGGTGGTGCTTATGCTTGAGCTACACCAAATTTTGGCGCCGTTGCCGGGGAGAGAGCTTCGAGGATGAGCATTGTGATGGTAAGATCGTAGATTTGCGACGTTGGAAGGTAAAAAAATCTATCATTTCTGTTATTTTCTGATTTTTCTTCTTCATCTTCTTCATCATCATCATCTCCACCTTCTTCCATCTTCTTCTTCATAGAAATTTCTTGTTTTTTAGTGCATTTTCACCATTTTCATACCATTTTTCATGCATTATTGTGTGGGAAGGAGTTAGGAAGTGCAAGGGAGAGCAAGCGCCTGTGTTTTCCATGAATTTCTGCTCATACAGAGCTCGCCATTGCTCGGTGCTCAAAAAATTTGAAGTTCTCGTCAAAAAACGCGATTCTGTGATGAAAATCGCGATCCTGTGAAAATTTAAATTTTTTTGAAAATCACGATTTTCTATTTCCTGCCTAAAAGCTTGCTGAAAGAATCACGATTCTGTGGTCATTCTTAGAATCACGATTCTGTGGTTGTGCTCAAAATTGCGATTCTCACAAATCACAATTTTCAGCCAAAAACACGATTCTATGAGAACACGATTCTCTAAAACACGATTTTGTGAAAACACGATTTTGTGAAAACACGATTCTCTGTTGGCAATCGCGATTTTCATGTAAAAAAAAAAACGATTCTCTGAATGACGATTTTGTGAAAAACACGATTCTCTGTTGGCAATCGCGATTTTTAGCCAAAAACACGATTCTATGAACCACGATTTTGTGAAAAACACGATTGTCAAAAACACGATTCTCTGCTCAAAATCACGATTCTCAAAAATCACGATTTTCAGCCAAAAACACGATTCTATGAGAACACGATTCTCTAAAACACGATTCTCTGTTGGCAATCGCGATTTTCATGTCGAAAACACGATTCTATGAACCACGATTTTATGAAAACCACGATTCTCTGAGACAAAATCGCGATTCTCTAGAACACGATTCTCTAAAACACGATTCTCTGAAACACGATTCTGTGAAAACACGATTCTCTGCTCAAAATTGCGATTCTGAAAAACACGATTCTCTGCTCAAAATCGCGATTCTCAAAAATCACGATTTTCAGCCAAAAACACGATTCTGTGAAAACACGATTCTCAAGGTACAAAATAGCGATTCTCTGATTTCACACAATCGCGATTCTCTGATTTCACAAAATCGTGATTCTCTGATTTCACAAAATCGTGATTTTTTCCAAAAGGTCCTGTTTGCCTGTTTTGATCCCCAGGAGCCTGATTTGACATAACGTTTTCATCCAAAGTCCATTTTTTGAGCTCTATAGCTCGTTGGAAAGCTCGTTTCGCGTTGATTTTTAGATAGACTAATTTGAAGTTGACCCTCAGGTGGGACTAGGGAACCAAGGGGACTCCAAAGGATTTTGAACCATACCAAGGGGAAATTTTGGACCCTTAACCAAAGCTTATAAACCTGAGATATGGTTGACACCTAGGCAAGGATAAACAAAGCATTAGATCTTCTGAGGCTAGTATCAACCATATAGCTAGGTCTTGGGCACAACAACTAAGTGGTCATCCTTATAGACTAAGTTCAGACACAAGTGACTCAGAAATGTCTTTTAGCATGGGGAAACCTACAAGTGGCTCAAGGACTGCCCATCTACAAACACGAGAAGGTCCCTATAAGACACAGTTGGAATATATTCGGACCAACCGATTAGGTGCTCGCATCTATGAGGATGGCCTGAGGCGATCAGTGGTCCAACTCAAAAATCCAGATCAACCCTTTGGACTTGAACACCCGATGGTCAAGTTCGAAGAGGGTTCATACATTGATAAGGAAGGAACCATGTATGTGGTCACCAACCTACCAGATACGACTGATGAGTTTGGAAATGTCATTCTTAAGAATGAAATAGGAGACCTAGAACAAGGAAATGTAGGACAAGGATGGGGACTCCTAGAGGTAAGTCAGTTTTGACCAGAGTGATCACTCCAGACTGGATCCCTCAAGACAACAAAAGCATAGAACTATTCTTGAATAGAGAAACAGAGGAAGCCTTTTGGAGATTCAAGCCAGATCAACCTAGCCGATTGGGCATAGTTATCATCTACGAGTTCAAGGATCCAGAGATACCAGGCAAGGTTGTCTACCTGGATAACACATCAGAGAAAATATTCTTGGTAACATAACATGATAGACATGCATATACTTGGATGATGGAGAGTGTTAATCTCCAAAAGAATAACCTACTCTTATGATTAGAGCACCTCTATACCAAGAGTAAGTCAAAATCTTTACCAAATTAGAGGTTCAATCTCCAAATTATCAAAAGTTGAAAAATTCTGTGAAGAAGATAAAACACAGAAAGTCTGCTGCACAATTTCTTCTCATTGACCTATCAAACATGTAAAGTTTTCTATGAAATTTTGTATGGAGTGTCGCCTAGAAGTTGCACATCTCCTCCAAGTTAAATTTCTTCAAAAGGTTTAGTATAACTTGAGAAATCAACTTCACAAGTTACCTATGTCTAAATCTGCACTTCTGAGAAGTCGATTTTGACACCCCTAACTTCTAACACATAGTTCTATCAATCTCGAACCCGTTTAAGCAAATGCTTGTAGATACAGACAGCTTACCTTCTAACTTAAAGATTAAGTGCTTTCTTGCACAAAACTTGAAACTGTGGAGTGAGAACTGACCAAAAGATCAAGATCGAAATTTGCACCTGTTTCAGAGAACTGTGAACACTTATCACATATGAATGTTCCTATTAACAATTCTCCTAGCCTGTTTACAATTAGACTCTGACTCAAGTCATAGACTCATTAACTATGAACTTAGATATCCTCAAAAGGATTTCACAAATGATCTAACACAGACGGAGCAGACACAGAAACATCGGGCGCAATATTTCTTCGATTACTCAGAAAATTACAGTTGAGTGATGAGAGGAAAACTCAACTAACATTTCACATGTCTCATGACATCTAACTTCTCCTTTCTTGACTTCTATACTCACTCATCTATTCATTCATATGCTCTCATATCACGCCTTGACATTTTCAAGGTATTTATAGAGAAATTTGTACAAGTCTATGACTAATCAAAGATCTAAGTGAACTATAACTTTACTAATGTACATATGTGTACATTCCTCATATCCTCTGAATGTATCCTTCTTCCAAGCTTCAAGAATTGAATCTTTCTTCATTCTTTAATCTTCCAAACATTCAATTGGTGATTGGTCTGCACCAACAGCTCCCCCTCAATCATCAATTGAGGTTTCTCTTATCTTCTTTATGCCTGCCATGTCTTTAAACTTCTGTAACTTTGGTCCATCCAAACTCTTTGTAAGCATATCAGCTATCTGATCTTTAGTTGAAGTATGTATGACTTCAATCTTCTTATCCATCACCTTCTCTCTTAGAAAGTGATACTGAATCTCAATGTGTTTGGTCCTGGCATGAAAAACAAGATTAGCAGCTAAATACAATGAACTCATGTTATCTCCATATATAATTGGTATCCCATGCACAATATCAAAACTTTTCATCAAGGTCTTGAGCCAAATCACTTCCTTTGCAGCTTCAACCATGCCTTTATATTCAGCTTGTGTAGAAGACAAAGCAACTGTATGTCGCTTCTTGGAACACCATGAGATAAGTTTATCTCCCACATAACACATGTATCCATAGGTTGATCTTCTATCATCTGGATTACCTGCCCAATCTGCATCACTATAGATCTTGATGTTTGTATCTGATGTAAACCCATAATACAAACCTTCATTGAGTGTACCCTTAATGTACCTCAACACTCTTTGTCCTGCAATCCAATGTTCTTTCCTAGGACAATGCATAAATTGAGACAAAACCCCTACTGCATATGATAAATCAGGTCTAGTTAAAGTAGCATAGATAAGACTACCAACCAAACTCTGATATTGTTTCATGTCCTTGAATTCTTCACCTCGAAATTTACTCAATTTGTGATTCACCTCCATTGGTGTAGGTGCTACCCTGCAATCTTCCATTTTAAACTTGATTAACAAGTTCTTCAAATACCTTTCTTGAGTCACAAATACTCCATGTTGGGTATATGTAATCTCCATGCCCAAGAAGTATGACAAGTCTCCCAATTCACTTATTTTGAACTCCTTTTCCATTTGCTTCTTTAGTCTTTGTATTCCTTCCTCATCTGTACCTGTAAGGATTATATCATCAACATATATACACATGTATATGAAACCATTATCACTTTCTTTGACAAGCAAGCTACTATCTGCTTTAGACACCTGAAATCCAAGTTCTTTCAAGAACTTTACAAGTCTATAATTCCATGCCCTTGGGGCCTGCTTTAAGCCATACAAAGCTCTCTTGAGCTTGCACACATGATCACGATACCTTTTATCTCTGAACCCTTGAGGTTGCTCCATGAACACATCATCTGAAATATAACCATTCAGAAAAGCATTTTTCACATCAAGTTGACATAACTTCCAACCTTTACATGCAGCAATAGCTATAAGTGTCCTGATAGTTGTCATCTTTGCCATAGGACTATAAGTCTCATCATAGTCAACACCATATGTCTGAGCAAACCCTTTGACAACAAGTCTAGCGTTGTACCTAGACACATTTCCATCTGCAAACCTCTTGGTCTTGTAAACCCACTTGCATCCAATAATTTTCTGACTATTTGGTTTAGGAACCAAATCCCAAGTTTGATTTTCCAATAGTGCATCATATTCTTCCTGCATAGCTTTCTCCCATTTTTCCTTACCTTTTGCCTCTTCATATGTAGAAGGGTCTTCATCTGTTTTAATCATGTAAGCATAATCTTTGGTAGCCAGAAATGAAGTATCATAGCTATACCTGGTAGGTTGCCATTTGTTCCTTGTAGACCTCCTAAGTTCTCCACTCCTTGAGGTTTCTGGTTCTTCATATTCAGGATCAAACCTAGGTGTTTCTTCCACTTCAACCTGCACTTCATTATTCTCTTCTTCATCAATTATTTGAACCTTTGACTTACCTTTCCTTTGGCTCACAATCTCTTCATCATCTGTATTGATATTGATTGTACCTGCATACCAAGTATTTTGTTCATCAAATGTAACATCCTTAGAAACCATGAATTGTTTTGTAGATGGACTCCACAATCTATAACCCATCTGCTTATCATCATAACCAATGAAAACATATTTTTCAGCTTTAGGTTCCAATTTGTGTCTTAATTGTGATGGCACATATGCATATGCCACACATCCAAAAACTCTGCAATGATCTAAGGTAGGTCTCTTACCCCACCAAGTCTCATATGGTGTCATACCCTGCAAGGCTTTACATGGTAACCTATTGACCAAATAAGTGGCTGTATTTACAGCCTCAGCCCACAAATAATTAGGGAAATTTTTCTCTTTCATCATGGATCTTGCAAACTCAACAAGTGTTCTATTTCTCCTTTCTGCTACACCATTTTGTTGAGGAGAGTACTTGCAAGTAACTTCCCTTTTTATACCTGCATTCCACAAGTAATCACTAAATTCATTAGAGAAATACTCTCCCCCTCCATCTGACCTTAGTCTTTTCAACTTATGTCTTGTAATTCTTTCTGCATATGCATGATAGTGTTTAAAGGTATTAAACACTTCTGATTTATCTTTGATCACATAAATAGTGATCCATCTAGTAGCGTCATCAACATAAACCACATAATACCTTGACCCATTTATACTGAAATCCTTTGATGGCCCCCACACATCTATGTGTACCAACTCAAGCTTCTCTGAGTACATAAAACCATGCTTGGAGTAGGAAAGCTTATGAGCCTTACCTAATTGACATGCCTCACATTTGTATGTCATATGTTGACCTGCAACATTAGGCAATCCAAGCACTGAACCATTGTTAATCATGTCTTTAATACCTCTTTCATTGAAATGTCCAAGCCTCTTATGCCAAAGATCTAACTCAGAGATCTTATGTCCTCCATATGTGAACATAGCATGACCAATATTGCCTTGAATCTTTAATGTAAATAATCTTCCTTCTTTCTTCCCTGAAACAATCTGTTTATACCCTTGACTAGGGTCTTCCACATATACTCCATCATTAGTGAACCTTACTTCATAACCTTTTTCCACAATTTGTCCTACACTTATCAAATTCTTAGGAATTGTAGGAACATACAAGACCTTACTCAATAAGGTGCTACCATCCTTAGCCTTCACTGATCCAATTGACTTCACATTGTGCTTTGTGTTGTCACCTGTTTGAACAACATGATTAAAAACCTTATTCTCCAAATCAGTCATCAAGGCTATATTACCACTCAGGTGATTACTACACCCTGAATCAATGTAGAAGACTCTTTGATCTTCACTCTGCCTTTCACAAGTTGCATTCATTATCAATGTTGAATCCTCCTTTTGATCTGAAGCATAATTGTAGTAGGTATTGTTATATTGTTGACTTTGGAATCCTCTACCTGCATTTCTTCCAAAGTAACTCCTACTACCTCTACCTCTGAAATTACCTCTTTGATTTCTGCCACCTCTTCCTCTTGCATTATAGTTTTGACTATATCCATTATTACTCTGAGTATTGTGCCAACAATCATTAGCTAAGTGATTTGTCTTACCACAAATCCAGCAAGCTTTGCCTCCATCTTTGTTGTTCCTGCCTCTTCCTCTACCTTTGCCACCTCCTCTTCCTCTTAGGAAGTTGGCTTGACTAGTTGTTCCTTCATCTTCATTTGCTTGTTGCTTTCCTTTGCTATTCTTCTTCTTGTCCTTTGAGTACATTGCATGACCTGTACTTTTGTCACCATCTCCTTTAACATCTTGCTCAAATGTTAGCATATGACCTAACAACTGATTTAAATCAGGAGTGAAATGATCAAGTGATAACTCTGTAGACACAATGAATGGCTTCCATTTGTCATCACCTCTTAAACCTGTAAGGATTTGCCTTACCAATTTATCCTCCTCAATGTCTTCATCCACAGCTCCTAAAGCATCTGCAATATCTTTCATTCTTGTCACATAGTATGAAATGGATTGAGAAGCCTTCTTCTTAAAGGTGGTAAACTCTGCCCATAAGGAAGCCTTCCTTGACTTAGTAGTATTCTGAAAATGCTCCTCCAAAGCATTCCAAATATTAGTTGCACTTTCAAGACCTCGAATATGAGGTAACAAGTAATCATTGACAGCCATATAGATAATGCTCCTAGCTTGAGCATCTTTCTTCATCCAATTTTTCAAATCTGCTAACTCTTCCCTAGTTGGAACACTAGGATCTCTGAACTGTGGCTTCTCTTCTTCTCTTGTGATGTAAGCTATTAAATCTTTGCTCATAAGATGAGCTTCCATCCTCATTGACCATGCAGGATAGTTTTCCCTATCCAATTTCTCTATCTGTAGAGAATCTCCCATCTTGTGTCCACCTGTGTATTGAAATCTTCAAGCTTTATGAACAATATATGTACCTTTACTTCAAATTAGAGTCCTTTTGTCTTTCTTGATGTCGTATGGTCTCCTCCTCAAGCTTTTCCTTCAAGCTTTCACCTTTTAGTACTTTAATTGTTGAATTTCTTGAATCTGCAGCAGTCGGGATCCTCCTTTCCTTGATTTTGATGTTTCCTGCTCTGATACCACTGATGGAGAGTGTTAATCTCCAAAAGAATAACCTACTCTTATGATTAGAGCACCTCTATACCAAGAGTAAGTCAAAATCTTTACCAAATTAGAGGTTCAATCTCCAAATTATCAAAAGTTGAAAAATTCTGTGAAGAAGATAAAACACAGAAAGTCTGCTGCACAATTTCTTCTCATTGACCTATCAAACATGTAAAGTTTTCTATGAAATTTTGTATGGAGTGTCGCCTAGAAGTTGCACATCTCCTCCAAGTTAAATTTCTTCAAAAGGTTTAGTATAACTTGAGAAATCAACTTCACAAGTTACCTATGTCTAAATCTGCACTTCTGAGAAGTCGATTTTGACACCCCTAACTTCTAACACATAGTTCTATCATTCTCGAACCCGTTTAAGCAAATGCTTGTAGATACACACAGCTTACCTTCTAACTTAAAGATTAAGTGCTTGCTTGCACAAAAATTTAAACTGTGGAGTGAGAACTGACCAAAAAATCAAGATCGAAATTTGCGCCTGTTTCAGAGAACTGTGAACACTTATCACATATGAATGTTCCTATTAACAATTCTCCTAGCCTGTTTACAATTAGACTCTGAAACTCAAGTCATAGACTCATTAACTATGAACTTAGATATCCTCAAAAGGATTTCATAAATGATCTAACGCAGACGGAGCAGACACAGAAACATCGGGCGCAATATTTCTTCGATTACTCAGAAAATTACAGTTGAGTGATGAGAGGAAAACTCAACTAACATTTCACATGTCTCATGACATCTAACTTCTCCTTTCTTGACTTCTATACTCACTCATCTATTCTTTCATATGCTCTCATATCACGCCTCGACATTTTCAAGGTATTTATAGAGAAATTTGTACAAGTCTATGACTAATCAAAGATCTAAGTGAACTATAACTTTACTAATGTACATATGTGTACATTCCTCATATCCTCTGAATGTATCCTTCTTCCAAGCTTCAAGAATTGAATCTTTCTTCATTCGTTAATCTTCCAAACATTCAATTGGTGATTGGTCTGCACCAACATTGGAAGAGTGAATTGATTTTCCCTCCGCCAAGATCCAATGTTCCCCATGGCCTCCAAGGAGTAGGATCATCCCAAGTTCATGAAGCCCAAAGAGAAAGAACTAGAGAGAGACCTGAGGTAAGTTTTGCACACACCGTGGGTAGGAATAGGTCAGGATTTGAAAATGAAAGACCTGAAAGAGAGAGACATCAAGCACATAGGCAACAAAGAGATGAACAAGCTTTTCCATTTGCCAGACCCCGAGAGCACCCAAGAACCCTTAGACCCACTCAAGTGATCAAGGCAATGAAGAATTATTTTGACGGGTCAGGAGATCCTTATGATTATGTGGCCAAATTCAAACAAGGGTTAAGAGCTGAGCAGGTTGAGGACTTGTTCACCCAGTACGAGGCATTTGGTTTGACTCTTAAGGGCACTGCCTTGGCTTGGTTTCAACCACTGAGTACTCGCAACTATTGCGATATAGGTCAACTGCTAGATGAATTCATTGTAGAATTTTCCAAGAGTGGTATCAGGCATAACACATCATCTCTGATCCACTGCTTCAAGCAGACACCCCAAGAAACAGTGCGGCTAGCAGGTAGAAGGTTCAGAAAGTATCTAGAGAGATGCCTAGCTCTAGAGTTACCCACACCAGCCAAACAAGTGGCTTTGTTTTTAGATGGCTTACTAAGCACCAAGTTAAGATCATATGTGTACTTGAAAGAGCCTAGATCCATAGAAGAGTGTGTGCGGACGTGCATTGACATAGAAGATAACTTGGGAGAGGAATTAGGATTGCCCAAACTCTATAAGGATTTTGATAGTTCTACTATTCATACTTCGAAAATGTCCACAGAAATAGAGGAGATAGCTGAGCAAGTTGCCAAGAAGCTGGGAGTCCAAAATAGACAAACATAGAGATTCACCCCATTGAATCTGTGTTATACTTGCGGAGGTGACCACATGGCTAATGTATGCCCAATGCACAACCAGAACATGAGAGAAAGGAATACCCCATACTGCACTATTGAAAGGAAGTACACAAACCATATGGCTCAAGATTGTCCCTACAATAGGCAGGCTGTTAGACAAAATTATCAGCAATCTTACCAACAAGGTAGGTATCAGAACCAATACCAACAGCCACATTATCGACCACAACAGCAATATCAGGCACACTATAGGCCACAACCAGTCTTGGGAAACCAACCACCAGCTCCTGCCAATGTGATTCTAGTCAAGTATGCTGTGGGAGAGGAAAATCCAAATAGAGCATTGGTGCCACTAACCCCATTGATACTAGTTAATGACTCTCACGCTCATAGTTCAGACTACTCCCATGAAGGTAGTCCACATGCTTATTACACTGAGTCACCTGAGCATAGTGAGATTTACTCGTATCAGTATGAGACACCACCTATGGAGCAAAATTGGGAGCCTGAATACTCCAATGTCATGTACGCAAATGCTAACCCTAGGCCCCAATTGAGACAAGTAAGACCACAAGCTCCTAGAGGGCCATGTTTCAGATGTCAGGGTGACCATTTCCTTCGTGATTGTCCCCACCCACCATCTCCGAATCAAGGTCAGGCCATCACAATACAAGCTTTTTGTGCTGAATGTGGCAAAGACCATCTCCCCAGAGATTGTCCAAGAAACCCTTCTAGTGCACCCAAGATTACACCCATTAATGTGGTAGGCTTAGTGGCAGATTCAAGTTCATGTAGCAGTAATGTGGCTCCTATACAAGCAGTTACTAGGGCACAAGCATTAAAACAAGATAAACCAGTAGAACAATCAGAGTCGAGTGAATCGGGAGAACCTAGTAGGAGGAAAACAAGAACATGGAAAGATACCAGAGAGAAGGCCAATCGCAAGTGGAATAAAAAGTTATCGGAACTAGAAGAAAGCTTGAAAGAAGCAAAAACAAAAATAGATGACATCGCAACTCAAAGCCCCTTGCATGCCGAAACTCCATCTACTCCACCTCATCCCACCCCACCACCCATTGTAAATAGACCGCAACCAGGGTCTGTTCTTGCAGATCCAACCCCAGAAGGCTTGGACATGATGTTCAAGGCCTACCAGGCTCGTCTTCAAGAAGGGCCAACAGCTGCAAACCTAGACAAGAGCTACCGGAGAGCAGATTTAGAGATTGAACGGATGAAAATGTGCATGAAAATGGTAGAACAAGCTCAAGCTATACTTGAGACTAGTCAAAAGTTCAATCAGACAAACTCTGTCAAACCAGATTTGCATTTCCAGGGCTTACTAGAAAGATTAGAGCAGTTGGTAAACAAACCACAAGTTTCTTTACCTCCACAGGCTCAACCAATTATTGAGAGAGGAAGCTCACCACCAATGGGAGCTTATGTTCCTAATTCCACGGATGCTGGAATACCTCCTTCAATTCAGCAGTACTCTCAAGAGTTCTTGCGGGAAATACAAGAAGAGAAATGGGCCAAGGAGAAGGGTAATTCCCCTCCTATTCCTGAGATTGATGATCTTCATGATCAATTTCCCTAAGACATCCCATCTATTTACGGAGATGAAGCAGAACAACAAGAAAACGAAATATTAGATTTTGAATCTAATACTTTAGAAGAATTACCTCAATTTCCAGGCCCATGGGAATCTGAATCTCTTCAGATCAGAGCTCCCACAATATTGGTGAGACATGAAGACTCAGTGGTCCCAAGGAACACTGATGTCGTGAAGAACACTAAGGTTTAGTGTCATCTCACTATAGAAGAGCTGCTCAAAGCAAAACCCGAGCTGTGGAATCATGTTAAGGATCAGGTCCCAGAACTTGAGTCCAATATGCCAAAAGCAAGCTCTAAGAAGAAAGTACTAGAGATAACTCTAGACAAAATAGGGGACATGTGTGAGGGTGAAGAAGGTAATACTTATCTTCCAATCACCTACCAAGGTTACACAACCAAAGCAATCATAGATTCAGGTGCTGGTGTTGCTATTGCAACCACCTCCTTGTGGAAGCAATGGGGCAAACCCACATTAAGACCAACTAGAATGAAGCTTCAAATGGCTGACGGCCATTTTGAAAGACCTCTAGGATTGCTCGAAGGGATAACTCTAACCACTTGCGGTGTAGAGTTTGAACATACATTTGCTATATGTGATTTTGAGAAAAATAATGTCTATGAGATGATCTTAGGAAGACCCTTCCTATGACAATTGAAAATAGTACAGGATTGGGGAACCAACTCCTTGTACTTACAACACTTAGGGGTCACCACCAAGGTCAATTTGAAGGATTACACCTTCAGAGATGTACCACCCCTACAGTGGAATCCTATCCACAAAGCAAAAGAAGAGTCCATCTATGTGCATTCTGAAAGTTCACCTGATCCATCATGGCTACACGAATATACTCATTTGTGGATGTGCAAGGTCGCAGAGGAAGAGGAAAAACGTTTAAAGGCAAGAGAAGAAGGAACTTCTCCCAGAGATAGACCAATTAAGGACCCATCCTATACACGGATGATCCTTCCAGATGAGGAATTTGAGCCTCATGGATGGCCAAAAATCTTAGCCACCATGGACATTGCTGTCAATGAAGAACAATGGACACCTCATTGTGATGAGGAGGGTTATGATATTTCAGTGTTCATGTGTCAGCCCTTGCTAGAACAATGTGACCCTAGTGATGTCATAGAAGAAGAAGAGAATGACGATGATCTAGAGTCCATTGTGATGGATAGTTGCTTTAACTCGGAAAAGCACTATTTAGAAGATGTAGGAGTGTTTAACCAAAAAGAAGAAGAACCTCTCACAAGCATTAAAACGGTAAATTCAAAGGATGGAAGTGAGAGCAGTCAAAAGAAAAAGAAAAGAAAAGTGGTGAAACAAGAAGAGGAGGAATCACTGTTTGAAGTACCTGAAAACTTCAAGAAATATGAAGTTGACGACCGCAAAATTTTGGTACGAATGCCTAAAAGAGAGGCCATCATAGGAGAATCATATGATAATAAAGAAAAGACCAAGAAAGTTATAGTGACCATTGAAGAGAACGAAGAGAGATGCACATATATAGGAGATGACCTAAGTGCAAGAGAAGAAATGGAGCTCGTAGCTCTATTAAGGGAATATAGGGATGTGTTTGCATGGCACTATAGAGACTTGAAGGGGGTAGATCCAAGAATATGCTCTCATACGATCCCCATGACTGCTGATGCCAAGCCCACCAAACAGAAGCCCTACACATATAATGATACTTATGCAACCAAAATAAAAGAAGAAATTGATAGGCTGATTGAAGCTGGATTTATCTATGAGATTGAGCATACCGAATGGGTGTCCCCCATTGTAGTGGTGCCCAAGGAGAATGGGAAGTTGCCAGTGTGTATTAACCTTAAAAAAGTTAATGCCGCTACGATCAAAGATAGTTATCCACTTCGAATCACGGAACACCTATTGGAGCGTGTTGCAGGCAAGGAAGTTTATAGCTTCCTTGATGCATTTTCAGGTTACAATCAAGTAGCCATTGCCCCAGAAGATCAACAAAAAATAGCTTTTGCCACAGAGTGGGGAATCTTTGCATTTCGATGCCATTTGGGCTCACCAATGCACCTGCAACATTCCAAAGGCTCATGTGTCATGTCTTCAAAGAGTTCTTGCGAAAGAGCTTAGAAGTGTATGTGGATGATTTATGTGCTCATTCCCAAGAAAGAAGATTTCACATCCCTGAACTTAGAAAAATCTTCAACAAGTGTAGAGAATATCGAGTGTGTCTGAACCCAGAAAAGTGTGTGTTCATGGTGCGTCAAGGTAAAATCTTAGGGCATATTGTTTCTAAGAATGGAAGCTCAACATACGAAGATAAGGTACGAGCCATAGCGGAGCTGCCAAGGCCAAGGAATGTTAAAGAGGTACAAGCCTTTATGGGCCATTGTGGATATTACCGTACGTTTATCCACATGTATGTGATCATAGCTAGACCCCTTTATGCCTTGTTGTCTAATTTTGAGTGGAACGATGAATGCGAGAATTCTTTCAACAAACTGAAGAAACATTTGTGCACAGCACCAATACTGACCACTCCTGATTGGAATAAACCATTCCATATCCATGTGGATGCATCCAATCACGCCATAGGATGTGTGCTAGCACAACCCACAGGAGAAGGAAACTTAGATTTTCCCATAGCATATGCTAGTAGATAGCTCACCGCAGCTGAACGAAACTATACCACAACTGAGCGAGAGGGCTTAGGCATGGTATATGCTGTGAAGAAGTTTAGACACTACTTATTGGCCAACAAGTTCAATTTTTTCACTGATCATCAAGCTTTGTTATATTTGGTCAATAAACCCTACAATACTGGGCGCTTAGTAAGATGGTTCCTCTTACTAATGGAATATGACTTTGAAGTTGTTGTGAGGAAAGGTAGAACCCACCTTTGGGCAGATCACCTTTCTCGCATCACTTCAAGAGAGTCACCGCAAGGAGTGTCTGATGAATTACCCGATGCTTATCTGTTCAATTTAGAAGTTGTTTCTAAATGGGCAAATAAGTTGGTACCAGTCCTAACCTTCGGCCCTGCAAATAAGAATGTGAAAACATCACAAGAAGAAGTTGTAAAATCACAAAAATATCACATATTGGCAGGAAGCATGTACAAACAAGATACTGAGGGTGTATTAGCTTGTTGTGTCGAGGATGATGAACATAGTAGTTGGTTGTAGCAAGCTCATGAAGGATTGCTAGGAAATCACTATTCTAAACAACGAACATTGCAGAATTTGAAGCGTTTAGGAGTGTATTGGCCTAGCATGGACAAAGAAATACATGAGTGGATTAAGAATTGTCCAATGTACAGAGAGAGACCCCCATTGGAGCATGCGACCCTTTATCAAGTGTCATTAATTTCAGATTGGAGTGCTCCATTGGTAGAGTTTTTGAGATCGTGAAGATTACCCAAAGAGGCTAGTCTAGCAAGACGACGAAGCATGGCGCAAGAGGCTCAAGGCTATGCCTTAGTAGGAGACAACCTATACCGAAGAGGCAAAGATGGTTACTTAAGACTGTGCGTTCATGAATCAGACTATTTAAAGATCTTAGAGACTGCACACAGTGGTGTTGTAGGTGGACATTTTGATCCTGACCGAGTGATCAAGTCCATTCTATTCTCAAGACTTTGGTGGCCCATTCTCCATATGGATGCACATACCTATGTGCAGAAATGTGACACATGCCAACATGAACAATATCCAGTTAGAAAAGATGAGATGCCTTTGAGGCCAATGATGGGAGGACGTGCATTCTCGAAATGGGGTATAGACTTTGTAGGTCCTATTAACCCCCCAACTAGAAACTCCCATGCAGAGTATATTATTGTAGCCACAGATTACCTTACAAAGTGGGTGGAAGTAAAAGCCACAACAAAGAATGATGCTGAAACAACAACTAAGTTCTTATTTGAGAATGTGTTCACGAGATATGGACTACCAATAGAGTTAGTGAGCGATAGAGGCACACACTTCTTGAATGAAGTCATTGAAAATATTCTCCAAGAATTCTTGGTGATACATAAGAAGTCTGCCCCCTATCATCCACAAGCTAACGGACAAGCTGAGAGCACCAATAAGATCCTCTATAATGTATTGACAAAACTGGTAAATAATAAACGCTCTGATTGGGACAAACAACTTCATCATGTTGTTTGGGCTTATCGAGTTGCCTACAAAACGGTACTCAATGCCACCCCATTTCAGATGGTCTTCGGACAAAATGCTATGCTACCGTTGGATTTCCTAATCCCTGCTTTAAAAGTAGCACAAGAGTATGAGTGGAATGGACATGATTTGTCCTCGAGGATCTTTGATCTAGAACGCTTAGGTGAGACAAGGCTACGAGCGGCAACAGGCATCTATACTGCAAAGAAAAGACAAAAGTGAATTAGGCTCTAAGCCCACGGGAAAAATGGTTATACGCGACTTTATTCGGTCAAAAACCCCTCGGAATCGGTCTTCTTGGATTACCTAGAGCCCACAATTATCTCGCAACGGATCCCTTGATAGTCAGATATTCTGAAGAAAGCTTCTCCATATAGCATCACATGGATAACGCAAAAGCCCATTCACAATGAAACAGCACAACTAGCGACAGAAAGCAAATGATCCCGAGATGTTCTCTTTTGAGATAGAAAGTGAGGATAGGCATGCAGGGATCTTCTTTCATTTCATAACAGTAGGAAATGCAGTAACAAAGACAATGGTACCTCAACAATTAACTCCTCATGAACAAACTCCACAATCATTGTTTATAACCTTAGGATTTCATGCATGAAGAGGTAGTAGATGTAGACAATCTGTATCATCCTGGCCATGCATTCGACTTCAGAGGAATCACATATAATTTCGAGGATCTTTGCAATCGGGGCAGCGATACATTACTACCTTATCTTGGCACCAAGTTCTTCAACCCTATTTAGTGTGTGCAAGGAGAGTAACAAGGGCTTCGACCCTAACATGGTACGAGAAGCGGCAGCAATGGAACAATGCCCACATCCAAGCCTCTCAGACATGCCCGCAGACAACGATTAGTCTTCAAAATTCCATCCTCAGTCGAGATGCAAACAGGAAGTCCTGTTATCAATCTACCCCTTGTTGGCCCAAAATGGTTGCTGCCAATATCATACCAGGGCCACTTCTTCACTAAAATCGATTGTAGCTGTGAGGCTTCCTGCCACCTTTGTGCATAGAAAATGGAGTACAACCCATCATTAGGCAGATCCACAAGCCATAAACACATCCACCATCTTTTGCAACTTGCAAGGTTTGATGCTTCTTTCAATCTCTAGAGATCTGTGTGGAGAAAACCCAATCGACCTTAATTCGGAGGCACCTTGTTGTTCCTTTGTCCCAGACTAACTTCCGGAAGAACAAGGCTCTACCTTATAAAAAACACACCTCAGAAAAGTGCATGCATTCACAACATCTTTTCTATAATAAAAAATGGAACTCCTGGTATTCAACTGATTATAATCCCATACATTACAACATGTGTAAGATGCAATATCTTGTCTTGAAGTTTGTGCACAGACCTTCGTTCTCAATTCAACTAACAGTAATTGCAGAATTCACGTATCACTTATTTGACTGATAATCACAAAGCAATCGAATCTGCGCCATGAAGCGATATTCCATCTAAAGTTTTGCGTGCAAGATTAATTAAGTTGCTTTGAGAATGCAAATAAGTACGGATGCCAGAACAAAACAAAATGATAAGCAACAACAGCTTTCAAATTTCTTTGCACTTATCTAACGTGAATAGCAGCATGTTGTTCGAACTTCTGACTTCAGCATTCGACGATGTCTTTTTCAAAATCGAACAGCTCCTTTGTCAAATATATTCCTCCTAGCGTCATCATCAATCAGATTCCAAAACGTATATCATGCTTGTTATACAGCTGGGCGTCATCAGAGTTCGCAACGTGGGTAACATCTTTATTATTTGTAGCAATTAGAATATGCATACAAATTTCTGTACTTCCGTCAGCATCATCATCGCTCGTTTTTCCCTTCCACACACAGATATGCACACATACTCATATAGCACACCCTTCAACATGCACTCCTACCCATGCACACATACATTCTCATCCCCCTTCCTTTTACTTCCCTCCAACACACCTTTAGGAACACACTCGCACATACACTCTCACATATACCCACAGACCCTTGCACACATACACAATTTCTATCTTCCCCCTTTCTCCTCTCCTGTCCCAGCCTTTCTCTTCGACTTTACATATTCCTCTTTGAAAGTTTTATCGTCGTTTGTCAACCAACACATGCGATCTAACATGATGACTCCATGCTTAGAGCGAAGAGAGTTATCTCAGATGAACCATGCAATTGATCATAATGCAATCAGAAATCATAACACAATGAAAAATCATAGTGCAATGAATCGTGCAAATCTGAAATCATAATACAATGAAAATTCATAATCTCATCCATAGTTCTGTAAACTGAAACTATACCAATGGGTGCAGGTGGATTGCGAATTGATGATGCTTCCCAAGATTCTGAACGTACCTTGACTTCATCGCATAGTTATTGGTGTAAAAGACAGGGTGTCGATCATCATTACGGAACTACATGTATCTCGTTGGCATAGCAGCAGATCTTCAACAGAATAGTGAGCAACGCCTACATAAATTTGATAATCCATTCAACGAGAGTCGAAGTCCAGATGACATGTATGACTCCATGGGTTCCTTTGATCCATTTCCCTTCTGAGCTTCAAAACACCCTTGAACCGAAGCTCAACTTCTGCTGTCAATCAGAACGGGGTGGCCCGTTTCTTTATCAGGGATCCCCTATCGTTCATCAGCGCTGCCTCTCTCTAAAGATATCGGGTAATACAAGCCTTGACCTCCTAATTCCGTGTGCTGCCTCCTCCCTTGCGTACCTGCCTGAGACGACCCCCTATGCAGATGCGGATGTCGAACTCCCTTCAGTCTCCCCTCTTTGCCATGCTTAATCCTCCATAAAAACATTCGACTGACTGCTCCTCCCAGCTGCTGCACTACTCAGGAAAAAATGAATGTAAAGAGCTCCCGCTAGAAGTCGCAATTCCCCCCCTTTTTGTTACGATGATCAGGCCCCCTTTGGCAGCTTTTTCTGACATCGTTCGCTCTCTTCCCGAGAAACAATTCTCTGTAAGCCCTGGTCGTGTGTAACAGAAAAGCGCCCCCTTTGTCAGAGCCCCCTTTCAATAAATGAGAACATGGCAAAAAAAAACCGCCTCTGCCCCCCAAGCAACGGAAAGTGGCCCCTTCCCTTTTCTTCTTTTTGTGCTCTTCTCTGAGTAATGTCTTTTTTCGCCCTTGGACAGAAAAAGCTTATCTCCCTTATCGGAGCCACACTCTCATCCTACTAAGGACACACATATACATAACGGCCTCCAAAAAACGGGCTAGCTTCTGACGGCCGCCTAATAGTCAAGCCATCTGTAATGAGTTGAAGAGCATGATCCCTATAGAAATCCGATTCTGGCGTCCACCTCAAACACTTGCATCAGCCCCTCCCATCTCATCCTATTGAACAAGTCTAGTACTCACTGTCCATATGACTCATGAGCGTATGACAGGGCTCCTAATCAATAATCATTGTCTCATCACCAATGGGGCTGAAGCTACTAAATAGTGCCAGACTCTGCACCCCACAAAGCATAGCTGATGTCATAAGAGTAACATGAGGCAACGGCTTTGTTCGAAATTCTTCAAACTGAACCTGCAAATGTGTTCGGCCCCAATCTCCCAAAAGAAGCGTAGGCTCTGCTCATTGAAAATACCGAAGTAAATGCATGAATGTGCGCTTCAAAACCTCTTCCCCATAAGAGAAAAAAGGGAGCTATCCTTCTCATCTAGTGCACCGCACTCTCTATGCTCCTTAGCTTGTTTAAGAATGTGCATATCTACCAAATTGCATACTGCAATCTGTAACTTATATTCATAAGCCGCCGCCTGCAAAAAGAAATGAACTGAACATTTTTGGCAGCATTTGAGTTTGTGCATCATATCCTGTAATGATGTTACATAATAATTCCCAATTAAAAGCTGACATTTCAATTTCCCCTCTGAGCAAGATGTCGTCATGTAGTTGCAAATACTTCTCGTCAACCATTTGATCAAATTCATTCTTCAAGTGCCTGCAATCAAACAAATTTCCTGCCAACTAAAACCACATTAGGGCATAAAAATCAACCATTTTTGGAGGTAACATACTTCCCTCTTCTTATTTGCGAAGTCGTCCTCGACGAGCCACTTTTGCTGTCATATAATCCACACAATCATGAACATGTCAGTTTATAACTTGGTCGCATACCTTTTCATCAAGCCGCCACTTCCACTGAACCTGCACTCATCGAAGCTATTAGTGCTCCAAAAAATCACTCATGAATACATACAAATCAGTCACTTCCAAAATGATCCAAGATCATGCACATATATGCAACTTCCATTTCAGCCATGCATCAAATTGCTCACACATTCCATTATGAAAAATGGTCTCAACCAAATAACACACGCACGCCTTTCCATGTTTTACACATGCAACTACTATTACAACAACAAAAAGGAAAATACCGAAATAAATAACAACAACTGAAATGAACACCTTCGGAGATGCAAAAATACCCAAAATGCACACTCCATTATTGCATCTACTTATTCGCTATGTACAATCATTCCATGACTAGACGTTCCCAAAGAATCCCCATCGTCGTCCTACAAAAGCCATCGAAAATCGAGTGGAAGTGAAGACCTACATCAGAACCCTAGAGTGTCCCACATACTAGAAAAACCCTCAGATAGAGCACACGAGTTATAACGCAAGACCGTTGCCTTACCTCGCTAAAGCCTCCTCCATAATTACATATAGAGTCTCCGTGCCTTCAAGAATGTTGATTCAAAGTGAGCTGATCTGTCGCCAGCCAACACATACCAATCACACAAGAAAATAACGTTCCCTTCCAGGCGATCATCGCCCTCTCCTCTCTCTCTCTCCCCCTCAGGAGTGGGGAATAACTTCATATGAAAATTTTGTTTATATTCACACGTTGGCCTACATTGACACTGGATGCGATTCGTGGACCTGACCACCCGACCAGGTTGACTCCACCCATCTACCAATGCAATGCAGCGCACAACACACAAACACACAATGATAACACATAACATATATCAGCTAGCCCATAACGAAGCTGGATGCGGTTCGTGGTCGTGACTACCCAGCCACGATGGCTCCACCCACCTACCAACCCGTTATGGTGCGTAGCTAAGACATAGACATATACATCCCAAGCCTATGGCGAAACTAGCTGCGGCTCATGGTCCTAACCACCCGGCGAGGATAAATCCACCCACCTACTAGTCCACCATAGCGCATTGGTACGATCACACAACACATTTTCTTTTTCTTTTCTTTTCTTTTTTCGTTTTTCTTTTCATAGTAAATTAGTTCACCCAAGTCCTGAGAATTAGGGAGAGGAAGAAAGGGACTTTTCCCACCGTTCCCACACATACATGCAAAACAGATACACTCTAGCCTTTGACAGATCAACCACCTCTTCACTTCATTCTCTCAACTATAGACACTACATATGTATTCATCGATTCAACTTTTCACTTGGTAACTACAGCCAGCTATGCCTTAGTCCCTCGTATACCTATCCCTAGGTGTCCTAGAATGTGAGTCCCCGGAATGTCTCATGCAGTCTCACATCGTACTCGAATCCCGACAACTTCCCTAAGGCGAGTCAGGCTCAACTTCGGGAGCTCCGTCATCACTTCCTAGTGTTAGCACATCTGCCCAAGCCCATGTGATATCATTTTCCTCGTTAGGCATTTCCCTAGAAGGATCAAAATAGTAGTAACGATCTCCCGCCCATCCTACATGTCGAGCTAGGTATTCCTCAAAACACTCAATGTAAAATGCAACACCCAAATCCTGGTTTATAAAGCATACCAGCCAATGCGCTTCCTCAACATCGTATTCCGGCTCAAAGTCGTCGACATCTATGTCCATGCGAGCGAATGTTTGGTCTGAGAAATATATCCTTAGCTCGTACAAGTAGAGTTGCGTTATCTGATCTGCCATTTTGTTACTTAGCGCCTAACAGTCTCTGCATAACACAAAAAATATTAGAAGTCCAAAGCTTCTAGAGCTAACAAGGAAGAATATTTATGACACACAAATCATAGCTTACATATGCGCATATATATATATAATACTATACATGTATGTACAAGGAGTCTACTTCGTCACTTCGTTTGGATCTCGTCTGGTTCTTCCCATCCTAACATCACTTGAAATATGGTTTAACTCGAAGCGCGTTAACCTTCACGGGAGCATATTCTTCTCCTAAATCTTGAATTTGCATGGAACCATTGGAATTGAGTTCCACCACCTTAAACGGTCCCGCCCATCTTGTCTGCAACTTCCCCGGGAATTTATAATATTTACTATCATAGACTAGTACCAAATCCCCTTCTTGAATCACATAGGTTTTGAGATTTTTGTCATGTCTCTCCTTACGTCTCTTCTGAATAACTTCCAAGCTTTGTTGTGCGATGAGTCTCTTTTCTTCCAGCTTGACCAGTTGTATGTACCTCTCCTTCAATGACTCTTTCTCGCCCAACCTGGCTTCGATGGCCACTCTTAATGTCGGAACTTCTTTTTCGATGGGAAAGATGGCTTCCTCGCCATATACTAGAGAGAACGGAGTGCTCTTTGTTGTCACTCGGTAAGATGTTCGATATGCCCACAAGGCTTCCAAAAGTCTCTCATCCCAGTCTCGCCTATGCACAGCTACTGTTTTCGTTAGAATCTGTTCAAGGATTTTGTTGGTGACCTCCAGTTGGCCATTTGCTCTCGGGTAATATGGAGTGCTCTTTCTATGTTTGATCTTATAGAGTTCCATTAATTCTTCGATCAATTCGTTGACAAAATGTGTCCCTCTATCACTTACTATTTCCAATGGGCATCCAAATCGAGTGATAATTTGCTCATACAGAAATTTCGCTACATCAACAGCTCGGTCAGTCTTCAGAGCTTTGGCTTCCACCCACTTGGTAACATAATCAGTACAGACCAAACTATACCTATTGGATCTTCGTCGTGAGGGAGGATCAATAGGTCCCACAAAATCAATTCCCCATTTCTCAAACGGCTTAAGAGCCAACACCGGCGTAAGAGGAGCAGCATGTGATAATGTGGGTTTTCCTATTCGTTGGCATTTGTCACACTTCTTACAGTATGCATAAGAGTCTTTGAACAATGTTGGCCACCAATACCCTGCTAATAAAATCTTTCTTGTCGTCAATTCACCAGCAAAATGTCCACCGCAAGGTTCGTCATGCAAAGCCCTCAATACTAGATTTGCTTCTTCTTCCTCGAGACACCTCCGATAAATGCTCTCATGAACAAAATATCGATAGAGTTGCCCCCCAATGATGCTATGGTGCTTTGCTAATGCTAACAGCTTTTGCTTCTCTCTCTTGCTTGCTCTTGACGGATATTTAGAAGTGCACAAGAAATTCACCAAATCGGCATACCAAGGTACTTTAGCATCAACCTGGAATAGATGTCCATCCGGAGCATCGTCGGGCACACCAGAGGTTGGCTGCTCATTAACAATTCGAGATAAATGGTCGGCCAATATATGTGCTTTGCCTGGTCTGGTTACCACTGTGAACTGGAATTCTTGGAGAAGTAGCATCCACCTCATCAGTCATCCTGATAACTCTAGTTTATTAATGATATACTTAAGGGCTTCGTGATCCACATAAAAAGTGAAATGCTTTCCCATCAAGTAATGCCGATATTTGTTCACCGCAAAGATCATCGAGAGACATTCCTTCTCCGTAGTCGTATAGTTCCTCTCAGTGCTATTCAAATTGCGACTTGCATAGTAAATAGGATGGTCCAACTTCTTCTCGTCGGCTTGGCATAGTACTGCTCCAACTGCAGTATGAGAAGCGTCGGTATGTACATGAAATTCCTTCGTCCAATCAGGTGCTACCAAAATCGGTGCATTTATTAACCTCTCTTTGATCGAGTCGAATGCAACCTGACACTCTCCAGTCCATTGGTATTGTTGGTCTTTCCTCAAGAGATTCGTCAATGGTGCCGCTATAGATGCAAAATTTAATATAAAACATCGATAATAATTTGCATGGCCCAAAAATCCTCTGAGTTGTCGCAAATTTTGCGGAGGTGGAAGTTGTCCAATCTTTTCCACTTTATCCTCGTCAACCGCAATCCCTTTTTCGGAAATAACATGTCCCAAAAGCAATCCTCTTCGTACTCCAAATGTACACTTTTCAGGATTCAATGCGATGCCTTTTTCGATGCTTCTTCTTAAAATTGCTTCGATCCTCTCCATCATATTTTCATCGTCGCCTCTGATTGCAAAGTCATCAAGAAATATCTCCATCCAATCCTGCAGGTAGTCTTGATATGCAGCTATCATTGCTCTCTGGAATGTGGCCGGTGCATTACATAATCCAAATGGCATCACTCGATATGCATACGTACCCCATTCTGTCGTGAAAGTAGTTTTGGATTGATCCTCTTCATGGATTTGGATCTGGTTGTATCCACTGAAACCATCCAAAAATGAGTACAACTTATGGCCAGCCACTCTGTCCAAGATTTGATCAGTAAATGGCAAGGGGAAGTGATCCTTCTTCGTGCGCTCGTTCAACTTTCGATAATCTATGCAAATACGGATTTTCTTATTTTTCTTCGGAACAACTACAATTGGTGATACCCATTCACTGGATGCAATGGGATATATGAATCCTGCCTCCAATAATTTGGTCAATTCCAGCTTGATCAATTCCGAGTAGACTGGATTCGTTCGCCTGAGTCGTTGACATATTGGTCGTGTGCCTTCTTCCAAGTCTATATAATGTTGGCAGATTTGGGGGTCAATTCCTCTCAGATCACTATATGACCATGCAAAGGCCTCGCTAAAATTTTTGAGTGTCGTTTTAATGCAGTCTCGTACTCCATCTGGTAGCTCTGACCCTACACTCAAGAACTTTTCTGGAAAGACTTCCCATTTTTCCGACTGAGCTTCTCGCGAATAATCCTTATTTCTCGATGACACTGTGATTGGAATGTGCTCTCCGATCACGCGTGCATGGTTGGTCAGCAAATCGTTGTCTTGTTCTCTTCCGATTGAACCTAGTTTCTTCAATTCAGCTTTTGCAATGGCTTCCGACACCTTAGTCTTACTCTTCGCTTCCTTTTCCGATTCTCGACTTCTCTTTAGAATCTCTGCTTCTAGCATTCTAACTCTTTCTCTCAACTGTTGCACTTCCATCGCCGGAGCTAACTCTAGTTTTAATTTTTCTCTTGAAGTTCCCTTCTCCAGGGATTGAGTAGCTTTGTTTTTACTTGAGTCTATACTCAACATGTAACAATCAAATTCACTTGTATGCGTCAACCATCCTAGCAACTCCTGATCGGAATCGTTGTTATAGAGCAATGGATTTTGATACTCTCCCATCTTCGTGTCTTGATTCTTAAAGAGCTGCAAGTTGAACCCGTCTTGAAGCAGATTCTTGTAGGTATCCGTGTTCAAAGAAAACCTAGCTCGTGCACTCTCGTGCCTCGCTTTCTCCTTTTCTTTCTTTTCCATCTCATCGACTATTATTGTCTTCTTCTTGTTGCTCGAGGGTGGGGATACTTGTATTTGAATCCGATCAGACTTTGGCCCTATTGAAATAAAACCTGTGCGCCAGTCATGCACACATTCGGCTTGCACCAGCCATGGCCGTCCAAGTAGGATCGAGAAGGTAGCCTCTGAGGTCCTTGGTCTTACTATCAGATAATCGACTTTAAACTCTAGACAGCCCACAACTGTGCTTACATTCTTCAAAAGACCCACAGGCTTCACTTGTGTTTGATCTGCCATCCTCAAAGACATCGGCGTTTCTTCCATGTGGTTAAGGCCCAAAGCTTTCATCATGAACTCAGTCATAAGGTTGACTGCGGCTCCACTATCTAACTGAGCACCAGGGACTGCATATCCTTTAATTTCGACCGTCACAGCTGGAGCGTTCGAATCAATTTGCGTCGTGATACTTTGAATGATTCCTTGGACATCCTTATCTTGTCTATTTTTATCTCGAGCTTTCCTCGGCTTCTTAATATATTCGTTGTAGAATTGTTTCCTATAAACAGGTGAACATTTTAGCAATGTGCCAATGTCCAGCGTGACTTCCGTGTCAGCGAGCAACTTCACAATATCTACTTCTTCCGAACTTTGTCTTTCCTTTCTAATCTTAGGAGCTTTCAATCTTTCAGGGAATGGTGCTATGCCCGGCACAAACTCCTTGGTTACTGGTGGAAGGATCTCAACCTCTTCCCCATCCTCAAACTCTTGCTGTTCAACAAGTCCTCCAACTTGATCCTCTACCTCTTCGTGTTCCGCTATCCTCTCTTGACTCCCTTCTTCACCTTCGCCTCTTGGGTTCTTTTTCTTCTTCGAGTACTCTTGAGTCCTTGTGACTACTGCTACAGTTGGATCCTTGTGTGGGTTCTTGGTCTCGTAAGCATCCACAAAGTGCATTGACGAGCTAGAGCCTTCTTGAGGGTTCGGTGTCTTGAACACTACTCCGATCGTAGGAACGTGCTCTTGAGCTCTCGATGTGGGATGCATCTGAGTATCAACATAGTTTGAGGACCCTACTGGTCCTTTTTCCTTGCCGGCGGCAGCTCTTCGTTTTGGACAATCCTCATCAAAGTGGCCCTCCCCACTACAGTACCTACATAGCGGGGTATAATCGATTGGCTTCTTTTCGTTTGGACATCTAGATTGAGTGTGGCCAAAGCCATGGCATCTCCAGCACTGGATTGGACCATCCCTTCTTTGATCACGCGCGGCTCCTCTTGGATAGTCTCCTCCTTGACCCTGAGCACCATATCCATAAGTTGGTCTGTTTTCCCAACGAGATGTAGGTGGTACACTTTGAGCGGGCAATCCCGTGTAAGGTCTTTCTCTTGTATCTCCTGCTTTCATGGTCCTTTCTTCATAGGCTCTCTTGTTGTAACATCGGTCCTCTGTGTGATTTGTTCTTCCACAAAAAGTACAACGCATCCTAGGTGGCGATCTATCTGTGAATACTCTCGAGAGTGTGGGGCATTCTGAAGCCAAATGGCCGTAACCATGACACTTTCCACACCATGTATTCGATCGAAACACTTGATTCGGGTTTGTTGTGACCTCTGGTTTTACTGTGTATGTCTCCTGAGTTATTGTGGCAGCTTTTATAGCTTGTGTGACCAACTCCAATATTCGTTCTTCAGTTAGCGCAGGTTTTACCTCGACTGGCGTGCTAGTGGCGGCTACAAAAGCTGGAGTCGTCAATGCGGGACTTCCTTGGCCAGGATCTTTCATCGGTATGGTTCCTGGGCCTCCCATAGGCTCATATAAGAGTTCCATCTTCCTTTGTTGGCATAATTGTACTTCCTCCCAAAGCCTCGCTTGCTCTTTAGCATCCATTAAGGTCGCAGGTCTTGTGAGGCTGATATGCTGTTGTGTCGTAGGATCTCGCAATCCTGAAATGAATCTACGTTTCAATGTCTCATCGTTCGGGGCATTCACGCCCATCTTTCTTACTAACGTTTCCATTCTCTGAATATAGTTGTCGATGCTCTCATTGACTCCTTGTCACAAATAATCCATTTGTTGGGCCAATCTATCTTGGAAGCCCTGTCGTCGAAACTTTGCCAAGAAGGCTTCCTTGAGCATCTGATAAGTTCCACGCTCTTGTGGTGTCAGATTCCCATACCATTTGGCTGCCTCATCACGGAGAATAGCCGGAAAAATTCTCAACCTTTGATCCTGGTCAACTACATCATTGGCCTCACAGGTGACCTCAAACAACTGGATAAAGCTATTCGGATCTTCGTCCCAAGTACCCGAAAACTTGGTGAAGTCCCCCAAGTGAACTGAAATCCGCTGAGCCATTTCGAACAGAGGTGTGATGTCGATATCACTTCGATCCCAAAAATTTAGCACACAAGGCTTCAGGATCCCTCCTTCAAATTGTCGTACTTGATTCGCGACCCTCCTACGGGAGTACACGTTTTTGACCGATTTCTTCGAACCAATCGAGGTCCACTCACCTGGCGGTTCCCACCTTCTTCTTTCTCTTTCAAGGGCTCTTCTCTGAGCGCGTTCCTCTCTTTGAGTTTGTGTTGCTCCTGACGATGAGCTTCCCTCGCTCATGTACTAGATCGTGGGGTCCGCAAGCTCGGCCAACCTGTGGCGCTAGGCGAACCTATGGCACTCTCTTATAGAGACGTAGCAAGCTATTCCCGGCAGACGCACCAAATGAATTAGGCTCTAAGCCCACGGGAAAAATGGTTATACGCGACTTTATTCGGTCAAAAACCCCTCGGAATCGGTCTTCTTGGATTACCTAGAGCCCACAATTATCTCGCAACGGATCCCTTGATAGTCAGATATTCTGAAGAAAGCTTCTCCATATAGCATCACATGGATAACGCAAAAGCCCATTCACAATGAAACAGCACAACTAGCGACAGAAAGCAAATGATACCGAGATGTTCTCTTTTGAGATAGAAAGTGAGGATAGGCATGCAGGGATCTTCTTTCATTTCATAACAGTAGGAAATGCAGTAACAAAGACAATGGTACCTCAACAATTAACTCCTCATGAACAAACTCCACAATCATTGTTTATAACCTTAGGATTTCATGCATGAAGAGGTAGCAGATGTAGACAATCTGTATCATCCTGGCCATGCATTCAACTTCAGAGGAATCACATATAATTTCGAGGATCTTTGCAATCGGGGCAGCGATACATTACTACCTTATCTTGGCACCAAGTTCTTCAACCCTATTTAGTGTGTGCAAGGAGAGTAACAAGGGCTTCGACCCTAACACGGTACGAGAAGCGGCAGCAATGGAACAATGCCCACATCCAAGCCTCTCAGACATGCCCGCAGACAACGATTAGTCTTCAAAATTCCATCCTCAGTCGAGATGCAAACAAGAAGTCCTGTTATCAATCTACCCCTTGTTGGCCCAAAATGGTTGCTGCCAATATCATACCAGGGCCACTTCTTTACTAAAATCGATTGTAGCTGTGAGGCTTCCTGCCACCTTTGTGCATAGAAAATGGAGTACAACCCATCATTAGGCAGATCCACAAGCCATAAACACATCCACCATCTTTTGCAACTTGCAAGGTTTGATGCTTCTGTCAATCTCTAGAGATCTGTGTGGAGAAAACCCAATCGACCTTAATTCGGAGGCACCTTGTTGTTCCTTTGTCCCAGACTAACTTCCGGAAGAACAAGGCTCTACCTTATAAAAAACACACCTCACAAAAGTGCATGCATTCACAACATCTTTTCTATAATAAAAAATGGAACTCCTGGTATTCAACTGATTATAATCCCATACATTACAACATGTGTAAGATGCAATATCTTGTCTTGAAGTTTGTGCACAGACCTTCGTTCTCAATTCAACTAACAGTAATTGCAGAATTCACGTATCACTTATTTGACTAATAATCACAAAGCAATCGAATCTGCGCCATGAAGCGATATTCCATCTAAAGTTTTGCGTGCAAGATTAATTAAGTTGCTTTGAGAATGCAAATAAGTACGGATGCCAGAACAAAACAAAATGATAAGCAACAACAGCTTTCAAATTTCTTTGCACTTATCTAACGTGAATAGCAGCATGTTGTTCGAACTTCTGACTTCAGCATTCGACGATGTCTTTTTCAAAATCGAACAGCTCCTTTGTCAAATATATTCCTCCTAGTGTCATCATCAATCAGATTCCAGAACGTATATCATGCTTGTTATACAGCAAGGCGTCATCAGAGTTCGCAACGTGGGTAACATCTTTATTATTTGTAGCAATTAGAATATGCATACAAATTTCTGTACTTCCGTCAGCATCATCATCGCTCGTTTTTCCCTTCCACACACAGATATGCACACATACTCATATAGCACACCCTTCAACATGCACTCCTACCCATGCACACATACATTCTCATCCCCCTTCCTTTTACTTCCCTCCAACACACCTTTAGGAGCACACTCGCACATACACTCTCACATATACCCACAGACCCTTGCACACATACACAATTTCTATCTTCCCCCTTTCTCCTCTCCTGTCCCAGCCTTTCTCTTCGACTTTACATATTCCTCTCTGAAAGTTTTATCGTCGTTTGTCAACCAACACATGCGATCTAACATGATGACTCCATGCTTAGAGCGAAGAGAGTTATCTCAGATGAACCATGCAATTGATCATAGTGCAATCAGAAATCATAACACAATGAAAAATCATAGTGCAATGAATCGTGCAAATCTGAAATCATAATACAATGAAAATTCATAATCTCATCCATAGTTCTGTAAACTGAAACTATACCAATGGGTGCAGGTGGATTGCGAATTGATGATGCTTCCCAAGATTCTGAACGTACCTTGACTTCATCGCATAGTTATTGGTGTAAAAGACAGGGTGTCGATCATCATTACGGAACTACATGTATCTCGTTGGCATAGCAGCAGATCTTCAACAGAATAGTGAGCAACGCCTACATAAATTTGATAATCCATTCAACGAGAGTCGAAGTCCAGATGACATGTATGACTCCATGGGTTCCTTTGATCCATTTCCCTTCTGAGCTTCAAAACACCCTTGAATCGAAGCTCAACTTCTGCTGTCAATCAGAACGGGGTGGCCCGTTTCTTTATCAGGGATCCCCTATCGCTTATCAGCGCTGCCTCTCCCTAAAGATATCGGGTAATACAAGCCTTGACCTCCTAATTCCGTGTGCTGCCTCCTCCCTTGCGTACCTGCCTGAGACGACCCCCTATGCGGATGCGGATGTCGAACTCCCTTCAGTCTCCCCTCTTTGCCATGCTTAATCCTCCATAAAAACATTCGACTGACTGCTCCTCCCAGCTGCTGCGCTACTCAGGAAAAAATGAATGTAAAGAGCTCCCGCTAGAAGTCGCAATTCCCCCCCTTTTTGTTACGATGATCAGGCCCCCTTTGGCAGCTTTTTCTGACATCGTTCGCTCTCTTCCCGAGAAACAATTCTCTGTAAGCCCTGGTCGTGTGTAACAGAAAAGCGCCCCCTTTGTCAGAGCCCCCTTTCAATAAATGAGAACATGGCCAAAAAAAACCGCCTCAGCCCCCCAAGCAACGGAAAGTGGCCCCTTCCCTTTTCTTCTTTTTGTGCTCTTCTCTGAGTAATGTCTTTTTTCGCCCTTGGACAAAAAAAGCTTATCTCCCTTATCGGAGCCACACTCTCATCCTACTAAGGACACACATATACATAACGGCCTCCAAAAAACGGGCTAGCTTCTGACGGCCGCCTAATAGTCAAGCCATCTGTAATGAGTTGAAGAGCATGATCCCTATAGAAATCCGATTCTGGCGTCCACCTCAAACACTTGCATCAGCCCCTCCCATCTCATCCTATTGAACAAGTCTAGTACTCACTGTCCATATGACTCATGAGCGTATGACAGGGCTCCTTATCAATAATCATTGTCTCATCACCAATGGGGCTGAAGCTACTAAATAGTGCCAGACTCTGCACCCCACAAAGCATAGCTGATGTCATAAGAGTAACATGAGGCAACGGCTTTGTTTGAAATTCTTCAAACTGAACCTGCAAATGTGTTCGGCCCCAATCTCCCAAAAGAAGCGTAGGCTCTGCTCATTGAAAATACCGAAGTAAATGCATGAATGTGCGCTTCAAAACCTCTTCCCCATAAGAGAAAAAAGGGAGCTATCCTTCTCATCTAGTGCACCGCACTCTCTATGCTCCTTAGCTTGTTTAAGAATGTGCATATCTGCCAAATTGCATACTGCAATCTGTAACTTATATTCATAAGCCGCCGCCTGCAAAAAGAAATGAACTGAACATTTTTGGCAGCATTTGAGTTTGTGCATCATCTCCTGTAATGATGTTACATAATAATTCCCAATTAAAAGCTGACATTTCAATTTCCCCTCTGAGCAAGATGTCGTCATGTAGTTGCAAATACTTCTCGTCAACCATTTGATCAAATTCATTCTTCAAGTGCCTGCAATCAAACAAATTTCCTGCCAACTAAAACCACATTAGGGCATAAAAATCAACCATTTTTGGAGCTAACAAAAAGGCATACTTTGATGCACACATCAAGGATAAGGGACTGAAAGAGGGAGACCTAGTGTTAGTTTATATGCTAAAGCAACATGCCCGTAACTTGGAAAAAAGAGGATATGGACCCATGATCATTAATAGAATTTCCACTAGTGATGCTGTTCAATTGGCTACTTTAGAAGGTGACATCTTGCCAAACTATATCAGTGGCTGTCGAGTCAAGTTATATCAAGAACCTCTTACAGAGGACATGCTAATGAGACTCAACACTCCTAAGAAATGAAAAGAAGAAGAGATGAGAGTCAGAGAAGAAGCACAAGCAGAGGCTAGAGAGCGCATAAGGCAAAATAAGTTAAGGCGACTAGGCCTAGATGTCAACTCAAAAGCCCCAAAATATCACATGGATATGTGCCAAAAATCAGGCATAGCGACTTCTCAAGTCATTGACCGACGTCCCTTTGTGACCATAGAGATAGGACAAGGAAAGGGTGCAAGGACGGTGAAAGCATTGATGGACTCAGGTGCAGCAAGTAGTGCAGTTAGACTATCCTACTGCCAAGACTTGCAGTTGAATATCAATCCCATAGAAGTTTATCTCATAGGATTGGGAGGTGTGGAAACCCCATGTTTGGGCGAGGTGGAACTTCCCATCTACCTTCAAGATGTTCCAATGAAAGTCAAAGCGCTCGTGTCTCAAGATGAGAACCTTATAGAACACAAGCTAAGAAGTCAAATTCTTCAAGTTTGGGTACATGAACAATGCATTACATTAGAACAATGCATGCTCCGAGATCATTGTTAAAAATAAAGAAGTAAGCTTGTATATATTTTTGCAAAAAGGATTTTCTTCAAGTAGAAGGAAAATACAAAAAATGAAAAATAGAAGCATTTACTTCAGCAAGTAGTGGAGGCCAAAAGAGAATCATTCAAAAGAGAATCAAATCCAAAATCTGAACTGTAAGAGGAGTGGCTGTCCAAAGTAGTGGAGAAATGATGGAGAAGAGCTCTCAAACCCATCATGAGAGTTTTGGTCACTTGGATATAAAAGAGGCAAGGGAGGACACTCAAGAATAGAGGAAGAAAGCGTGGAATCCCCCTTGTAGCTACTTCAATTGTTTTGAGTCATTTCGTTCAATTTACTCTCATAGAGTATGTCCAGCCCCACACCCATTTTTGGGTAGTCTACTTGTAAGAGTCATATCTCTTAATATATGTATCCAATTTTAGTGTTTAAACATTCGTTCGAAAGCTTATCTTGAGTACTTCCTCTTTCTAGAAGAGTTTTATGGAATTCTTTATGCTCTCTGAGTTATTCAGGTTTTAGTGAATTCTAGTTTTCAGCCTAACTGAGTGGACACGTAGTCTGTTTTGAATCAAATAGTTGCCAACTCAAATCTACTCCAAATTGAGTCTTTGATATCTCATTTGAAAGCTCTAGGTGTCTAGCTTGAGTGACCAAAATTTCAAGTTCATTGGATATTTCAGTTGGTACTAGTTTTCATTTGAAGGTTCTACTGTTGGCAAGAGTCTTGATCCCGAGAAGGTCTTCTACACTTTCCGCTGCGATTAGCAGAGGAATTCTCCAACAATTGGTATCAGAGCATTGGACCTTGAAGTGGCAAAGCATTGGAGCTGAATTAAAGTAAAGGAGAAGCTACAAATCAAGGGGGAGCTTCGTGAAGTCAAGAGAGAGCGCCACAACATACTTGAGGTAAACTTCAATCTTGGAAGTTTTCAATGGCTGATTTAGGACAACAAGTTGAGAAGTTAGACAAAGACAATTTTCAGTTTTGGAGGTATAGAATGATAAATTACCTTAAAGGTAAAGGTTTATGGAATCTAGTTAGTGGAGACGATCCACAACCGGTGGACATTGAAGATCCCAACATTACTCCGGCACAAAGGAGACAATTTGCTGATTGGGAAGAGAGGAATCGAAGGGTGATGTTCCTCATCTCACAAGTTATTTCTAACACTATGATTGTTCATGTGCAAAGCTTAGAAACAACCCAAGGAAGTTTGGGAAGCATTGGAGAAGGTGTATGCTACCTCAACAAGGTCTCGAAGGATGCAACTCAACAACGAGCTCAACAACATGAGGGAAAGCTCAAACCAAAGCATTAGTGAGTAAACATTGAGGATCAAAGAGCTTCGAGATCAGCTAGCATCAGTTGGATGCAAGATGGAAGAGGAAGACATCGTCCAAACAACCCTCAATGGCTTGAGAAGTGAAGAAAAGTGGAAGCGCCTCATCATAGACATCCTTTATAGAGATCCTCTACCAACATTCGACGAGATTATACCAAATCTTGTGGCTGAAGAGGTTGCTCAACAAGAAGAAGGCAACAAAGGTAAGGACAACCATAGTCAAATGTTATATGCAAGAAGAGGTAGAGGAAGGAACTGAAGAGGAGGTTCGAGAGGAAGAGGAAGAAGCTACAACACCACAAATTTCAGCCAACACAACTCGGAGGACAACAAGGATAACTCAAATGACAACACACATGGAAGAGGTCGAGGAAGAAATAGAGGAAGAGGTCGAGGTTCATACAATCCTCATAAAGGTATAACATGTTATCATTGTGATAAACTAGGACATTATGCAAATGATTGTTGGCAAAAGAATGGAAGGCTGAATGGAGGCAACCAAAGGAGCCAAAATAACTATGCAAGTACATCAAGTGAAGCAGACAAGCAAACCATGCTTGCCATGAAGCATGACTACAGCAAGTCAAGAAGTGATGCTAGAATTCCCTTTGCAAAGTGTGACTAAAGCAAAAGGACACTGGTTTAGAGACGATCAAGTAGCAAGGGATTTCTTATTCCTTGTAACCATTAAAATCATGGATACAGATCATCAATTCCCTGTGATGTCCAAAGACTTCAAGGAAGTACATGAGCTCACATCAACCATGGATGTTATGAAGAAGGCGGGTATTCATAAATATTTTGAGTTGCAGATATACAAGCCTGATTTTCAGCAATGTGCCCAAGTTATGAACACTCTGTAGCCTGCCTTGCATGATCCATTGGTGCCGGAGGCCAGCGTCTTGGATGCAGTAGGTGAATGGTTCATAATACAATTCATACATGATCTAATAAAGGAAGCTTTTGGATGGGAAAAGGATGGAACCACGATATTGAAGGAGGAAAGTCGAGGAGCAAAGACTCGAACCTTCAATGACATTAATCGCATTGATATTGAAGATGAAGTGAGACGAATTCATCAGCACTTTTGCTTTCCTAACATGCATAGGTACAGTGCTCCACAAAAGATAGTAGTACAAATGTTTTCACATGCTATTGAGCAAATCGGGAATCAAGTCAATATGACTCCCTATATCCAAGAAAGACTATTCGAGGCCAAGAAGCAGTGGAGTCATAAAAAGTTTTTGAATGACAGTAGTGCCTTAATTGTCTTGATATATCATGCATTGGGCATTAGAGAGAATTTAAGAGAGATGACATCATTGGAAGCCATGGAAAAATATGCAAAGGTGGCTACAGTCCCTCGAAAGAAGAAAGGAGTAAAGATCATTGAAGAGGCAGAAACAAGCTCACAACCTAAAATGAGAGGTACAAAGAGACTAAGGGAAATGATGCAAGCAGAAGCAGAAGTTCAAGCCACCAAAAGGGCACATGTGCTTCCAAGAACAAGACTTGAAGACCGACAACCTATCACATAAGAAGAATTGGCCAAAGCAATGGAAGCCACACACCAGTACACCGAAGGCCAAGTCAGTCTATCAGTGCAAGGACACCATTACCAGCAAGCCCATCAAGATATAGAACTAAAAAAGAGGTTGAACAAGGTGCATAGATGTAGGGAATTAGGTTTAGTAAATTCAAGCTGATCATCAGATGCATAAGAAGAACCAAACACATCCTTGCTAAATGTGGACACTCGAAGTGAGTCCAAGGATGATGGACACAGGGAGGAGTTAAATGAAGTGAACAAGAATGTGGAAGAGGAGGGCATGAAGGTGGATCAAATGCACATCAGCTCCGACCACGACAACACAGGAAAGGAGGCCTCCCAAAAGAGTACATATCATTAAATTGAATGAAGCTTCTAACATGCAAATCCAAGATTCTATGCTTACTGGAGAAGTATTATTCAAAAATCCCAAGGAGGAACCAGAAGATAATACGATGGAAGAGTCAGAACCCTTTACACCAATAAGGGTAGTGGCATAACACTCCCCTATCGATGTTACATTTCAAGGGAGTGCCACGAAGGTCATTGATAAAGCAGACGAAAACAAAGAACAAGAAGTGCAACTCCAAATCAGACAACCACATAATGAAACTATACCTCATGAACAAAACTCTGATTGCTGTTGTACATCAAGCTACACCTCAAGAGAAGTTTACAGGTAAAAAACCAAACTTATCACATCGGAAAGTTTTTGGCTGTATTGCATATGTACCTGTCCCAAATTTATTGAGGATGAAGCTTGATCCAAAAGCAGAAAAGTGTGTCTTCATTGGATACTTCATTGAGCAAAAGGGATATAAATGTTATAACCCACTCACACGACAAGTAAAGGTGAGTAGATATGTGGTATTTGATGAAATGTCAAGCTTCTATGCAAATGCCAAAGAAGGACTGAGTCTTGAACCAAATGACAAGGAAAATGTTGAAAAATCAAGTGCAAAATCTCAGATTTTGAGTGGACCGGATGCATCACCAAGCAATAGTTCATTAGGAAAAAAGGTGAACCCTGGATGGGCCTTTTAGCTCAAGGAGTGATTAGTGATGGACCAATCAGAAGAGGGTGGTGGCCACAGTCTAGGCTCTTAATCCACTAGGCTAGCTATAGGCTTCCCTTGGTTTGGGCTAGTCAAAACCACACAAACATGCTAAAATTCGTGGTTTTGTTCCTCAGGTAGTTTTTGAAAGAAATGGGATTCAAACTCAACCCTTGGATGCCTTCAAAATTCAATGGCTAAGATTATTTCTTAAGAAATGTGCCACTTTAAATTATAGCCCTTAGATTTGGCTTTACATCTAATGGATGTGCTTGCTCCCAAGAGAAAAAAAGGCACATTCGATTGGAGCCATTGGATCATGAAAAAAATAAATGGATGAGATCTTGATCCTTACATGGATCACTTCCTAATTAATCCACACCATCAATCCTCAAATACATCCAATGGACTGAAAACTACGCGAATCTCGAACGCCTTTCTCTCTCCTACCACGAATTTCCGTGCTTTTGTCTTGTAGTGACAGTGTGTGCAGCTATTTTGTCTTTTAGTGACAGTAGATTAGAATTCAATCTCCACCATCCACCATCCATATCATCCGACGGCTGACATTAGGCGCAACTCGCGTTTTTTTCTTCTCTCTCTTCGCGTGGCGAGTCTTGTTTTGTCTTTTATTGCCAGAGACTGTAGAGTTATTTTGTCTTCTAGTGCCCATTTTATTCCATTTAATCATGGCCATACAATCAAAAAATCCAATGGCTCAAAATGCACACGAATTCTCCCTTTCAAGATTCTTCTTTTTTATTCTTTATTTTAACTGACAATACCACTAGTGGTATTTCCCAACCTCTTAATCTAGTTGATTAGCCATTTTAATTCCTTAAAATTAGGAATCCTTACAAGGCCCATGCAGAGCTCACCTTTTTTCCTAATGTCTAACTCAAATCCATGGATTGGAAGATTATGTGGAAATTTCAGTCCAGCAAATTCATCAAATACATCCAAGAAAGGTAAAGAAAAGCTTTTTGCTGGTCATAAAACATGTGCAGGTTTTGAAGACATTGATGGAGATTCAAGCGGTTCAGAAAAGATTCTTGATGAGGAACTTGGATTTCCCTCGGTGAAGCCTCCAGGAGTAAGAAGGGCACATGCAGATGATACAAGGAGAAGCGACCCAGGACCAAGAAGATCTGGGAGGATGAGGAATTCAGTGCAACGATTGACATATGATAGTTACATGGCTCGTCATCATGCCTACATGAGAAAGGTAATACAAGATGTTGAACCTTCTTGCTTTGAAGATGCAATTGGAATTGCAGATTGGGAAAAAGCTATGGATGAGGAGATGGCTGCACTTTATGGAAATGATACATGGAAGCTAGTTCCATTGCCGCAAGGAAAGAAACCCATAGGCTCTAAATGGGTTTACAAGGTAAAGCATAATGGTGATGGTAGCATAAGCAGGTATAAAGCACGATTGGTAGCTAAAGGATATGCACAGACATATGGCATTGATTATGAGGAAACATTCAGCCCTGTAGCTAAAATGTCTACTGTTAGGACACTTGTTGCATTAGCTACAGCAAAAGGATGGACTTTGCATCAGATGGATGTGAAGAATGCTTTCTTGCATGGTGAGTTACAGGAAGAAGTATATATGGACTAGCCACAAGGATATGAAGATTCAAAGCATCCAAAATATGTTTGCAGGTTGCAAAAGGCTTTGTATGGGATGAGGCAGGATCAACGTGCATGGCATGGAAGGATTGCCGATTACTTAACCAACATTGGGTTTTCTATGTGTGATGCAGATCATTCACTATATGTAAGGAAGGCTGATGATGGCATCATGATTTTGGACATTTATGTTGATGACTTGATTGTAGGTGGCGATAATGAAGAAAGCATCAAAGAGGTAAAGAAACTTCTTAGTTAGGAATTTGACATGAAAGATCTTGGTGTGTTGTGCTATTTCTTGGGCATTGAGTTTATACATACAGAAACAGGTATATGGATGTCGCAAAGGCAATATGCCTTGAATATGCTACAAAAGTATGGTATGGCTGGTTGTAAGCAAATTTCTATGCCATTAGATCAAAATTTGAAGTTGGATACTACATCAGGTGAAGCATTGGAAAATGCTACTATGTATAGGAAAATTGTGGGAAGTCTTATATATCTTACAATTACAAGGCTTGATTTAAGCTATACTGTTGGACGTAAAAGTTAGTTTATGCATGTTCCTAGGAAGCCACATTTGGATGCTCTGAGGTGCACTCTACGTTATGTGAGTGCTACTTTGGATTATGCATTGTTTTATGAAGCTGGTGTAGTTTTGCAGGTTCATGGATACATTGATGCAGATTGGGATGTTAGTGCTCTAGATAGAAGATCTACTAGTGGCTTTCTTTTCTCACTTGGAGGTGCAGCTATTACATGGAGCAGTAAGAAGCAACCCACTGTTGCTTTTTCGAGTACAGAGGCTGAGTATAGAGGTGCTGCAATGGCAGCATGTGAGGCATCATGGCTGGAGATTTTACTTGCAGATTTAGGTGTGGAAGTGCAAAAGCCTATCACTATCTATTGTGATAATCTTAGCAGCATACAGTTAGCACGGGACCCTGTTTTCCATGCTAGAATAAAGCATATCAAGTGTTGGCAGCAGTCAGGGAACCGAAGGAGCCACAAGACGAAGAGAGTCAGAGCGAAGGGACAGCACAAGCAGACATGGCAGTCAAAGAAGATTTGGCAAATAAGCCAATAATTTTCCTCATGAAGAAGCAAGTATGAGCATTCACGCAAATCTAGCACTTAGGCAACCCTTTAACTTTTCAAAAACCCTTACACCAATTAAAAGTGATTCTCATCACTAAACACCATTGTAAATACCATTTCATCTTTTTGTAGCTCCATTTTGTGCAAGCCAAGGAGTCCTTGAGCTTGAGGAGCTTTAGAAGTATCTACCTGCCAATTTTCGTAATTTTTAGATCTCGTTTGAGCCCTCAAATAAGCCCTGGAACCTAATTTTTAACTAGGCCGGACACTAGGTCTGAACAGGGCCAAAGCTAGTCAAAAACTATAAAAGGAGCTAGAGAGCTCATTTTTGAGGTTAGATTGTAATTGAAACAAACTTGTAAGAGCTTCTTGAAAAGTAATCTAAGAACTCCATTGATTCCCACTCTTTGTCTTGCTGTGTGTGCGCGTGTGTGTGTATTTGTGTGCATGGTTGTGTGCTTCTCACTCACGCACTTGTGCCGCCACTGGCTCGAGGTCTTCATACCATCCTCACGTCTTCCTGGATTGACATTAAAGGAGGTGCTACTCATCACTGAGCTACACCAAATTTTGGCGCCGTTGCCGGGGATCGAGCTTTGAGGACAAGCGTGTGATGGTAAGACGTAGAGTTGACGCGTTGGAGTTGTAGGTAATTTCTTTATTTTTCCTATTTTTCGCCTTCTTATCTCACCACCATCATCACCATCATCATCATCACCATCTTCCAACTCCATCTCCATCATCGCGAAAATTTCAGTTTTCGAGTATATCACCATCTCCACCTCATTTCCCTCATTTCACTTGTGAGAGAGAGTGAGAGAGCGAAATTGTGTGTGCTATTTTTGCGTGTTTCTTGAGCTGTCTTGCAGGTACAGGTCACATCATCGTCCCCAGCACTCTGCGCAGGTACGGATTTCGAAGTAACTGTCTGTGTGTCGGCGACTTCTGTCAATCGCGACCGACAGAAAAAACGCTCAAATCACCAAACAAAGTGCAAAACCATGATCTACAGGCCTAGAGCTTCCCAAAGATGTGTTTAGTTTTTTGAAATTCCTCAGATTTCTGTCAATCGCGATCGCTCTGTCAATCGTGACTGACAAACCACGACGGACAGATCTGTCAATCGCGATCGACACGTCAATCGCGATCGACAGCCCACGACGGCTCTGTCAATCGTGACCGACAGAGTCAACGACTGTTTGACCACGACCGACGGACCATACACGTGACACGTGTCAATCGCGATCGAGTCATCAATCACGATCGACTCATCAATCGCGACCGACACAGTCAACGACTGTTTGACCACGACGGACAGACCACGACTGCTCTGTCAATCGCGACCGACACAGTCAACGACTGTTTGACCACGACGGACAGACCCTCGTGACCGACCTGTCAATCGCGATCGACCCATCAATCGCGACCGACAGAGTCAACGACTGTTTGACCACGACTGATTGACTTTTTGTAACCCCTGTCAATCGCGACTGACCAGTCAATCGCGACTGACAGCCACGACGGACCTGTCAATTGCGATCGACACGTCGATCGCAACTGACCTGTCAATCGCGACCGGCAGACTTTGCGAACGTGTTAGAAGGGCAAATTAGGTCAAATTTTTAAGGCAAAAATAGGGGTCTCAATTTTGGCCAAGTGTGGGACAAACATTAGGGTGTAGCATTGCATTACGAGGGCACGACCCAAGTAACTCTAAAATTCCTGTTTGCCTGTTAACCTAGCTCAATCCTGTTTTAGCCCCAAAACCCTGAACTGGCATAACTTTCTCATACGAAATCCGTTTGCCGTGATTTTTGTTTTTGTTTTGCCAGGAATATTAGCTAGGGTATTTTGAAGTTGACCATACCCAGGGGGAACAAAGTTTAGGGATCTCTAGAGTTGTGTCCAAAAAATCATAGTGCCAAGTGGTGAAGTGTTACATGAATAAAAATGATTGGTTCTGTCTTTTGAATTTAAGTCTTGAGCTAACAGTGGGCCTTTTACAGGTCCTTTGAGAGAAGCGAAGGGCACGCAAGGCAAGAGTAAGTGCAGGCTTGGGAACGCGCGTCCTGGGCACACCAGGGCAACCATACAAGGAAAGGAACTCAAGGTTGGAAAACCCGCAACACCCTCTGTCAATTCTTAGTTTAGGCTAAGTGCGGGTAGTGTTAGAAGTAATTCCAGGCAACGATAGGCACGAGATAAATCAAAGACTATCTAAGAAAATCAAGTGCAAGTTAAGAGATAACCTGTGTGTGTGCGAACGACAATCTTAAAAGGAAAAGAACCTAACGTGAAAACGACCAAACTAAAGTGCGAAATTAAACTTAAATATTCCTGACGACGTGATATCAGACAAGAGTATAAACACGATAATCAACATAAAAAGAACCAAGTGACCGATACAAAAGGACTCAGAAACGTGGTTGTACCTCAAAAAAAAATTGGGTTAATCAGTTAGGCATATGAACCTTAGATCAGGACGACATCTAGTAAGGGAGAGACAAAGCCTTAGGTCTTCAGAGGCTAGTGTCAATCACACTGCAAGATCTTGGGCCGAGCAGTTGAGTCATCACTCACATTACCCTAGCTCTGATACCAGTGAATCAGAGATGTCTCAAGGCATGGACAGACCTACAGGTAGTTCAGGTGTGGCATACTTGTACAGGGTAGAAGGCCCTTACAAAACGCAGTTGGAATACCTTAGGACCAACCGATTAGGTGCTAGCATCTATGAGGACGGCCTAGGAAGATCTGTGGTACAGATTAAGAATCCTGATCAATCCATAGGACTAGAGCACCCAGCAGTCAAGTTTGAAAATGGTGCATACCTGGACAAAGAAGGAACCATATACGTAGTCACCAGTCACCCAGACAGGACAGATGAATTTGGGAATGTAATCTCAGAAGCGGACTTAGGTGACTTGGAACAAGGAAACATGGGAGTAGAACCTAGAACACCCCGAGGCAAATCTGTTCTCACTAGGATTATCACACCTGAATGGGTTCCCCAAGACAACAAGTGCATAGAGTTGCTTCTCAATCGAGAAACTGACGAAGCCTTTTGGAGGTATAAACCTGATCAACCAACTGATATAGGAACAATCATGATCTATGAGTTTAAGGATCCTGATAGCCCAGGTAGAGTGACCTACTTAGATCACGCTTCGGAGAGGATCTTTGTGGTGACACAAAATGATAGGCATGCTTACACTTGGAAGGGTGAATTCGTTTTCCCCCAACCAAGATCGAATGTATCTGGTCACCCTGGAGCTGGAACATCCCAAGCTCATGGAATGCAAAGAGACAGAAGTAGAGATAGACCAGAAGTAAGCTTTGCCAACCCAGTGGGCAGAGAAAGAACGAGGACGGAAACGAATAGAGTAGAACCTGAGATACTTAGAGCTCATAGGAATCAAAGAAATGCGGATGAGTTCCCTCTACCACGACCTAGAGAGCACACAAGGACTTTGAGACCGACTCAGCTAGTTAAGTCTGTTGGTGTGTGAAACACCACAAGAACCAAACTAATGTGGTATTAGAAGACCTCTATAACCACCATTAGCTTAGCAATACTCAAACTTTGAACCTTCAACTCTGAACTTAGTGAAAATCAAATTTTCACTTCACAGAAATCTGCGCCTTTTCTTCAATCCTTCAATCTGACCTGTATTAGCTCAATCTTTGCAAAATCTTTTGATCACTTGCTAAGAGAAGTTCTTGCTAATGTTAAGCAACACATAACAAACAAAACTTTCAAGTAATAACTTCAAAATCTTCTGATTTTGCTTCAATCTTTCCACTATGTCTCAAAACTGAAATTTGACTTCATCGATTTGACATACCTTCACTCTTAAGCTGATTTCTCTGAGTATGCATCCCGTTTCTTAAAGATCTTTTGACCAAATGTGGTTGAGGAGAGTAGCTTTAAAATGAGCTATCACTTACCAAAAACTTTACAGTATGCTTCGAGATCTGACCTTCAGAAGATCAGTCAAATGTGCGCCAGAAAAGTCGTAACTGTCAACTACCTTACACAGTCATATGAAATGACTTAGAACTCAATGTACAAGAGGAATTAGACTCAATCCTTCTACACAAACATGTGTTGATTATCAGAGAAGATGTGTACAAAATGGCTTGGCCTAATTTTTCTCATAGCCATGGAAAACTCTCTCAGACTCAGAAGTTTTTCCTCACCATCTCTCTCAGAAAAATACACGACTTTTCTCTACTCACACTGATTACAAAATTGAGTTCTCTCATACATATTTTTGCATCAAATTAACTTATATACCTATGATTTACATTCTCCTAGACTTGAACTCGTAAGTTCTGAAGATCAAATGAAATCTAGACTCTAATTTTGCACTAATTTACAATAGTGAAATTGTCCATTCACTTAGGCTTGATTTTCTGTAGGTCTTTTCTTCACTTCTTCTTTCCTCCATCATATGTCTTCATATTTCTTCATATATCCATGCCTAATTAGTGAGTGAAGCCCCAACAGCTCCCCCTCAATCACTAATTAGCATAATTTGACTTCTTCACATAGTCTTCTTCTCTTTTATTCCTGCCATCTCCTTGAACTTACTTGTCTTCACTCCATTCAAGCTTTTTATCATAATATCTGCAATTTGATCTTTTGTAGAAGTGTACACCACTTCAATCTCTTTCTCCATTACCTTTTCTCTGAGGAAATGATACTGTATTTCTATGTGCTTTGTTCTTGCATGAAATACAGGATTTGCTGCAAGATATAATGAACTCATGTTATCTCCATGAATGATGGGTATACCTTGATCAATTCCCAAGCTTTTGAACAATGTCTGCATCCATATAACTTCCTTTGCTGCTTCCACAAGTCCTTTGTATTCAGCTTCTGTTGAAGATAAGGCCACTGTGTGTTGTTTCTTTGAACACCAACTCACAAGCTTATCTCCAATATATATCATGTAACCATGGGTAGATCTCCTGTCATCTTGACTTCCTGCCCAATCTGAATCACTATAGGCTCTCAACCTTATATCTGATGTAAAAGGATAATACAATCCTTCTTTCAAAGTTCCTTTGATATATCTAAGAACTCTTTGACCTGCAATCCAATGTGGATCCTTTGGACAATGCATGAATTGAGAAAGAACACCAACTGCATAACTAAGATCAGGCCTTGTTAGAGTTGCATAAATCAAACTTCCTCATGTCTTTGAATTCTGCACCATCATATCTACTGAGTTTATGATTGACTTCTAGTGGTGTTGATGCCTCTCTGCAATTCTCCATGTTAAACTTCTTTAGAAGATTCAAGAGATACCTTTCTTGTGATACATATATACCATGTTCTGCATAAGTGATTTCCATTCCAAGAAAATATGACAATTTTCCTAGATCACTTATCTTGAATTCCTTCTCAAGTAGCTTCTTCACCTCCTTGATTCCTTCATTTGAGGTACCTGTAATTATAATATCATCTACATATATACAAATGTAGATCATACCTTCATCTGTTCTTTTGATAAGTAAACTTGCATCTGCCTTTGAACTTTGATATCCAAGATCATTAAGATACTTTACAAGTCTATAATTCCAAGCTCTTGGAGCTTGCTTCAAACCATAAAGAGCTCTTCTCAACCTGCAAACATAATTTGAAAACTTATGATCTGCAAACCCTTGAGGTTGCTCCATGTAAACCTCATCTGATATATATCCATTCAAAAATGCATTCTTAATGTCCAATTGACTCAATGTCCATCCTTTTGATGCTGCAATGGGAATGATTGTCCTTATGGTTGACATCTTTGCCACAGGATTGAATGTCTCATCATAATCTATGCCAAAAGTTTGAGCATAGCCTTTAACCACCAATCTTGCTTTGTATCTGGCTATAGTTCCATCTGCATGCTTCTTAATTTTATAAACCCATTTATTTCCAATCACTTTCTTACCATTAGGTTTTGGAACAAGTTCCCAAGTTTTGTTCTCTTCAAGTGCATCAAACTCTTCCTTCATTGCTACTTCCCATTGTCTCTTATCCTTTGCTTCATCATAGCTTTGAGGTTCTTCATCTTCCTTAACCATGTAAGCATAATTTTTCTGAGTCAAGTAAGAAGTATCATAGGAATACCTTGTAGGTTGCTTCCTCATTCTGGTTGACCTTCTTGGTTCACACTCTTCATGTATATCTGGATGTACTTCTTCATCAAATATTGGTCCATCTTCATTCCTTCTATATGATCCAACTCTTGATGTGCTTGCTTGCATATGTTCTTCATCTCCATCTATCTGCATATGTGACTTACCTTTTGCACTCCTTCTTATCTCTTCTTCAAATGTTTCAAGATCACAATCTCTTTTTGCATACCAACTCTTCTGTTCATCAAAGGTTACATCTCTGGAAACAATAAAATTTTTAGTTAAAGGGCTCCATAGCCTATAACCCATTTGCTTTTCATCATACCCAATAAACACATATTTTTCTGCCTTTGGTTCAAGCTTATGTCTGAGTTGTGATGGCACATAAGCATAGGCAATTGAGCCAAACACTTTACAATGGTCAAGTGTTGGTTTCTTACCCCACCAAGCTTCATAAGGGGTCATACCATTCAAAGCTCCACATGGTAGCCTATTCACAAGGTATGTGGCTGTATTTACAGCCTCAGCCCAAAGATAATTAGGGCAATTCTTTTCCTTTAGCATTGCTCTTGCAAATTCAACCAATGTTCTATTTCTCCTTTCTGCCACCCCATTATGTTGAGGTGTATACCTGCAAGTTATCTCTCTCTTGATACCTGCATTCCAAAGATAGTCATTAAACTCTTGGGAGAAGTATTCTCCCCCTCCATCAGACCTTAGCCTCTTGAGTTCTTGACCTGTAACTCTTTCTGCATAAGCATGAAAATGTTTGAAGGCTCCAAACACTTCTGATCTTTCTTTTAGAACATAAAGGGTTATCCATCTTGTAGCATCATCAATAAACAAAACATAATACCTAGATCCATTTATTGAACCTTCTTTTGTTGGTCCCCATACATCTGTATGTATGAGTTCAAGCAAACCATCATGCTTGAAACCTTTCTTCTGAAATGGTAGTCTATGAGCTTTTCCCATCTGCCAAGCTTCACACTTGTATATCATATGTTGATTCTTCACCGTTTTGGTAGCCCCATTACAGATTGGTTCTCCACCATAGTTTTGATTCCTCTTTCATTGAAATGTCCCAATCTCTTATGCCAAAGATCTAACTCTGTAATTACTTCATCACCATGTGTGATTAGGGCTTGACCAACATTTCCTTGCACTTTGAGAGTAAAAAGTCTACCTTCCTTCTTACCACAAACAATGGGTTTGTATGCATCCTCTGGATCTTCAACAAATACTCCTTCATTTGTAAATCTGACTTGAAAACCTTTCTCCACTATTTGTCCAACACTAATCAGATTCTTTGGTATTGTTGGAACATACAAAACATTTGTTAATAAATCAGCTCCACTCCTGCACTTCACTTTTCCAATTGAATGCACATTATGTTTTGTATTGTCACCTGTTTGTACTGTATGACTTGAATTGCCTTCCTCCAATTCTGACAACAATTCTATATTACCTAATAAATGATTTGAACAACCAGAGTCAATATAAAATACCTTGAGATCCTCCTTCTCTGATGAACTTATTGAATTCATCATCAATGTTGTATGGTTGTCATTCTGTGTATCATTTGCATAATTGTAATATGTGGTGTTGTAAGATTGGTTCTGATTCCAATTTCTTCCACCACCTCTACCATAACTTCCTCTTGAATTCTGTCTTCCTCTTTGAAATTGATTCTGAAACCTTCCACCTCTTCCTCTGCCATTGTTGTTCTGATTTTGGTTTGCTCCTTGTTGATTATGCCAACAATCATATGCTAGATGATTGCTTAATCCACAAATCCAACATGTCTTCTTGTTATTGTTCTGATTACCTCTACCTCTTCCATTTCCTCGACCTTTACCTCTGCCAAAACCTCTTCCTCTTGCATAATTTGCTTGAGTTGTTGACTCTTCTTCATCCTTTGCCTTGCCTTTATCTCCTTTCTTTTTATTCTTCATGTACATTGCAGAACTTTGACCTTTGTCTCCATCTGACTTCAAGTCTTGCTCAAATGTGAGCATCAATCTAAGTAATTGATTTAATTCTGGCACATAATGGTTTAATGAGAGTTCTGTTGAAAGTACAAAAGGCTTCCACCTTTCATCACCTCTTAATCCTGCAAGTAATTGTGCTATCAACCTATGATCTTCAATATCCTCATCAATGGATCCAAGGCTATCTGCCAAGTCCTTCATCTTAGTGACATAATCACTAATGCTCTGATTTTGCTTTTTCTTGAATGTGGTGAACTCTGACCATAAGCTAGCTTTCCTAGCTTTAGTAGTGTTTTGGAAGTGATCTTCCAAAGCATTCCAAATGTCTTCAGCTGTTTCTAAACCTCTGATATGTGGCAACAAATGATCTGTAATAGTGTTATATATATAAGCTCTTGCACTTGCATCTCTCTTCTGCCATAACTTCAAAGCTTCTAGCTCTTCCTTTCTTGGATGACTTTCATCTTCAAATTTAGGCTTCTCTTCTTCACCTGTCACATATACCATTAGGTCCTTACTCATAAGTAAGGCTTCCATCCTCATTACCCAAGCAGGATAGTTATCTCTGTCCAATTTGTCAATGGACACATGATCTGTCATGGTGTTCTTGCTTCTGCTTCAACCTGTAAGTATAAAGTTGAAGAATGATACCTTTTGTAGACCTTTACCCTTGGGAGTATCTTCGAAATATTCTTCTGATGACTTTTGTTTGTTGTACACCTCAGCTTCCACTTTCTTTGATAAAGAACTCTTCAAATCTTCTTGTATCTGCACTCCTTTTACTCTCGAGGACCTTATCTGCTCTGATACCACTTGTTGCTGTGTGAAACACCACAAGAACCAAACTAATGTGGTATTAGAAGACCTCTATAACCACCATTAGCTTAGCAATACTCAAACTTTGAACCTTCAACTCTGAACTTAGTGAAAATCAAATTTTCACTTCACAGAAATCTGCACCTTTTCTTCAATCCTTCAATCTGACCTGTATTAGCTCAATCTTTGCAAAATCTTTTGATCACTTGCTGAGAGAAGTTCTTGCTAATGTTAAGCAACACATAACAAACAAAACTTTCAAGTAATAACTTCAAAATCTTCTGATTTTGCTTCAATCTTTCCACTATGTCTGAAAACTGAAATTTGACTTCATCGATTTGACATACCTTCACTCTTAAGCTGATTTCTCTAAGTATGCATCCCGTTTCTTAAAGATCTTTTGACCAAATGTAGTTGAGGAGAGTAGCTTTAAATTGAGCTATCACTTACCAAAAACTTTATAGTATGCTTCGAGATCTGACCTTCAGAAGATCAGTCAAATGTGCGCCAGAAAAGTCGTAACTGTCAACTACCTTACACAGTCATATGAAATGACTTAGAACTCAATGTACAAGAGGAATTAGACTCAATCCTTCTACAAAAACATGTGTTGATTATCAGAGAAGATGTGTACAAAATAGCTTGGCCTAATTTTGCTCATAGCCATGGAAAACTCTCTCAGACTCAGAAGTTTTTCCTCACCATCTCTCTCAGAAAAATACACGACTTTTCTCTACTCACACTGATTACAAAATTGAGTTCTCTCATACATATTTTTGCATCAAATTAACTTATATACCTATGATTTACATTCTCCTAGACTTGAACTCGTAAGTTCTGAAGATCAAATGAAATCTAGACTCTAATTTTGCACTAATTTACAATAGTGAAATTGTCCCTTCACTTAGGCTTGATTTTCTGTAGGTCTTTTCTTCACTTCTTCTTTCCTCCATCATATGTCTTCATATGTCTTCATATATCCATGCCTAATTAGTGAGTGAAGCCCCAACAAAGTCCATGAAGAACTACTTCGATGGCACTGGAGATCCATACGATCATGTGGCTGAGTTTAGGCAAGTCCTGAGAGCTGAACAAGTGGAGGATCTATTCACGCAGTATAATGCCTTTGGTCTGACCCTTAGGAACACTGCCCTGACATGGTTTCAGCCACTAAATGAGAGGCAGTTCAGGAGCATAGACCAACTCCTAGAGGCTTTCATTATTGAATTCTCTAAGAGTGGCATAAGGCATAATACCTCCTCGCTGATTCACAGCTTCAAACAAACCCCGCAAGAGACTGTAAGACTTGCAGGAAGGAGATTTAGGCAATATCTTGAAAGATGCCCTGTTTCGGAGCTACCTACACAAGCTAAGCAAGTAGCATTATTCTTGGATGGATTGCTAAGTACCAAATTAAGATCATATGTGTACTTGAAGGACCCTAGGACCATAGAAGAGTGTGTACGCATGTGTATTGACATTGAGGACAACCTAGGGGAGGAGTTAGAGCTTTCCAAGATATACAAAGACTCGGATAGTGCCTCAAGCCTCTCTTCCACGCAATCCACATCAATCGAGGAACTTGCAGAGAAAGTAGCTCAGAAATTAGGTGTAACTAGCAAACAAATCCCAAGGTTTGCCCCTGTGAAAAGGTGCTATACGTGTGGTGGTGACCACATGGCGAATGTCTGCCCCATTATGGCTCAGCCCTAAGTAAATCCTAGTAGCCAGTACTGCACCATAGAACGGAGATACACCAATCACACCGCACAAGATTGCCCATACAACAAGCAGGCAGTTAGGCAACCCTACCCTCAGCCATACCCTCAACAGGGAAGATACTAGAATCCGTACCCTCCACAACCATATGGAAGGCCACAACAAAATTATCAACCACAACATCAAAACCAACAAAGGCCTCAGCCTGTGCTAGCTCAACAACCCCCTGCCCCAGCTAATGTGATTCCGGTAAAGTATGCTATTGCAGAAGAAAACCTGAATAGAGCTATAGTCCCTGTAACACCCTTGCTTTCTGAAAGTGACCCGAGTGACCATAGCTTTGATTCTACACATGTTGAGAGTCCCCAGGCATACTACATGCAGTCTCCAGAACATGGTGAGTCCTATTACAGCGAAGAGCCAAATGAACCTAGTTGGGAGTCAGATTACACAAACGTCATGTATGCAAACCCCAACCCTAGGCCTCAACCTAGGCAAGTAAGACCTCCATTTCCAAGACGACCGTGCTACAGATGCCAAGGAGATCACCTCATTCGTGATTGTCCCTTACCTCCACCTACACAAATTCAGTCCGTGACGATCCAAGGCTTTTGCCAAGATTGTGGAAAAGAGCATCTCTTACGAGATTGCCCGAAGAACCCCAATAATATGCCAAAAATCACTCCTATCAACGTTATTGGGTTAGTGGTAGACTCCACAGGAAGTGTCACTTCCACTGCTCTCGTCCAGGTAGTCACTAGAGCTCAAGCATTGCAGCAGAATCAAGGGGTAAACCAGGATAAGAGCCCACAGGCTAGTGAAACCGAGAGCATAACAAAGAAAAGGACTAGAGCGTGGAAAGATAGTCAAGAAAGAATGAAAAGACAATGGACTAAGAAGATGAGTGAACTTGAGGAAAGCATAAGAGAAACCAAAGCTAGGATAACTGAAATCACCTCTCAAACCCCCTCTCACACTATCCCACCACCACCATTCCCATCGCCATCCGACCCGCCATCTCCCAACCCACCTCATGTGATTCCACAACCCCCTAGAGTAGGATCGGTACTAGCTGATCCCGCTCCTGAAGATATAGACATGATGCTTAAAGCATATCAGGCCAGAATTCAAGAAGGGCCAACTATCACAGATCATGACAAGTGTTACCCTAGAGCTGACCTAGAGATAGAAAGAACCAAGCTTTGCGCGAAAATGGTCGCATTGGCTCAGACTATGTTTGAAGCCAGTCGCCTTTTCAATTACTCAGGCTCAGCCAAGACGCAATTACACTTGGATGGACTTCTAGAGAAGTTAGAGGGCATAATTGCAAGATCTGCCAAGGAAGAAAAAAATCAAGGAAGGGAGGAAGCAAGCAAAAATAGGACCCATCTCCCACCGAGAGCTTATGTGCCAAATTCCATTGAACCCGACAATTCCCCCTCCCTAGAAGGAATAGAGAAGCTGATTGCACAATCAGAAAAGGAACCCACCTCTCAACGCAAGGACAAGGCAAGTGGAAGATTAAGCATTCCTGCTCAGGAAGCTTATGTGCCTGAAGCCTATGTGCCTAACTCTACGGAGCCAAACACATCATCTTCTATGAATCGATTCACACCAGAATTCCTACACGAGATTCAAGAAGACAAATGGGCTAAAGAGAGTGAAGTCCCTCCTCCTATTGAACTTGTGGATGACGCACACGATCAGTTCCCACAAGACATCCCATCCATTTATGAGGAGCAGGAGAGCACCCACTCTCAGGACAGACTAGACTTTGAGTCTAACTCTCTACAAGAATTACCCCACTTCACAGGCCCATGGGAAGCTAAGTCCACCTGTATGAGAGCACCTACAGTCATGGTAAGAAACGAAGATTCAGTCATACCTAGGAACACAGAGGTGGTGAAGAACACTAACGTGCAGTGCAATCTCAAGTTAGAAGAGCTACTCAAGGTTAGACCTGAATTATGGAAACATGTCGCCAAACAAGTACCAGAAGTAGCCAAACCTCGTTCCCAGGTAGGATCCCATAGGACAGTGCCAGAAACTCCCTTGGATAAGATAGGAGATATGTGTGAAGGTGAAGAAGGTAATACCTATCTTCCCATTACCTACCAGGACTACACCACCAAGGCAATTTTGGACTCAGGTGCAAGAGTTGCAATTGCTACCACTTCCCTATGGAAGCATTGGGGCAAGCCAGCACTCAGGCCAACAAGAATGAAATTGCAGATGGCTGATGGTCACATAGAGAGACCCCTAGGATTGTTAGAAGGAATAACTCTCACCACTTGTGGTGTCGAGTTCGAGCATACATTTGCTATATGTGACTTCAGCAAAAATCATGCCTATGAGATGATTTTGGGAAGACCATTTATGCGACAGTTGCAAGTGGTACAAGACTGGGGAACCAACTCCTTGTATCTGCAACACTTGGGTGTTACAACCAAAGTAAATCTCAAAGATTACTCTCATAGAGATGTCCCTCCTATCCAATGGAATCCCATCCATAGAGCCAAAGATGATACAGAATCGGTGCATTCCATAGGGTCTGGATCCTCATGGATGCATGAAGACACTCACTTATGGATGTGCAAAGTAGCAGTAGAAGAAGAGAAGAGAGAGGAAGCCAGAGAGATAGGTGCGAAAGAAACCCATAGACCAATCCAAGACCCAGCCTATGCACCTGTAGTTTTTCCAGACGAAGAATTTGAACCTCACGGTTGGGCAGAAATTTTAGCAACAATGGATGTAGCCATCAATGAGGAACAATGGACACCCCACTGTGATAAGGAGGGCTATGACATTTCAGTCTTTTCCATAGAGCCAATCATGGGAGAGGCAGTTCTAGAAGAATGCGAACCTAACCCTGATGCATTTGAGGATGCAAGTGACTCTGACCTAGAGTCAATCATTATGGACCCACCATTTGCATCAGATGAAGAATACTTCCATGAAGTAGAATTTCAACCCCAGAGGCATGGAGAGATTGCAAATGATGTAAGATTAGCCACACATGTGACCCCGAAGGAAGAAGGGAAGAAACGAAAGAAGAGAGAAGTCTCACTAGAAGAGGAAGAATCTTTGTTTGAGGTCCCAGAAAATTTTAAGAAGTATGAGATAGACGACAGGAGAGTCATGATAAGAATGCCTAAACGAGAGGCACAATCGGGAGAGGCCTATGATAACAAAGAAACTACTAAGAAAATAGTAGTGGCCCTAGAAGAAGGAGAGGAGAGATGCACGTACATAGGCCATGACCTAACAGAGGAAGAAGAGCATGCGTTAATTGCCTTGCTAAGAGAATACAGAGATATATTCGCTTGGAGTTACAAGGATTTGAAAGGTGTTGACCCTGACATATGCTCACACACCATTCCCATGACCTCAGATGCCAAACCCTCTAAGCAAAAGCCCTATACTTATAACGATAATTACGCTGCTAAGATCAAAGAAGAGATAGATAGACTGGTCGAAGCTGGATTTATCTATGAAATTGAGCACACTGAGTGGGTATCCCCCATCGTAGTGGTGCCCAAGAAGAATGGCAAGCTGCGTGTGTGTATTAACTTGAAAAAGGTTAATGCAGCTACGATTCGAGATAACTATCCGCTTACCATCACAGAACATCTCTTAGAAAGAGTGGCAGGCAAGGAAGTGTACAGCTTCCTTGATGGATTTTCGGGTTACAATCAAGTAGCCATAGCTCCAGAGGATCAGCATAAGACAGCCTTTGCCACAGAATGGGGCATTTTTGCCTTTAGAGTAATGCCATTTGGGCTTACCAACGCACCAGCTACCTTCCAAAGACTAATGTGCCATGTATTTAAGGAGTTCTTGAGGAAGAATTTAGAGGTCTATGTTGATGATCTTTGTGCTCATTCCAACATTAGACAAACCCATATCCCTGAACTCAGACAAATCTTTGACAAATGTAGAGAATATCAAGTCTGCCTGAACCCAGAAAAGTGCGTTTTTATGGTCAGGCAAGGCAAGATTCTAGGACACATAGTGTCAAAGAATGGCATATCCACTGATGAAGAGAAAGTGAGAGCCATAGCAGAGCTACCTAGGCCAAAAAATGTCAAGGAAGTACAAGCTTTCATGGGGCATTGTGGTTATTACCAACGATTTATACACATGTATGCTGTCATTGCAAAGCCCATGTACGGACTTCTGACTAACTTTGAGTGGACGGATGAATGTGAGAATTCCTTCTAGGAGCTTAAACGAAGATTATGTTCAGCACCAATCTTGACCACACCAGATTGGAATAAACCATTCCATGTTCATGTGGATGCATCCAATTATGCCATTGGGTGTGTGCTTGCTCAACCTATTGGTGAAGGTAATATGGATCTTCCAATTGCCTACGCTAGTAGACAATTGAATGCAGCTGAACGAAATTACACCACTACGGAGAGAGAAGGTTTAGGCATGGTATATGCAGTTAAGAAATTTAGGCACTACTTGCTTGCAAACAAGTTTAAATTTTTTACTGACCATCAAGCATTGTTATATCTCGTAAAGAAGCCATGCAATACAGGAAGATTAGTAAGATGGTTTCTCTTGCTAATGGAATATGATTTTGAGGTTGTGGTAAGGAAAGGGAGGACTCATTTAAGAGCAGATCATCTCTCTAGGCTCACATCGGGAGAAGCCCCACAAGGAGTATCAGATGACCTTCTTGATGCTTACTTGTTTAATTTGGAAGTTGTACCGCAGTGGGCTAAGCCATTGGTACCAGTATTGACATACGGACCTAACCATCCAGTAGTAAACACACGGAATAGAGAGATTGTGAAAGCCCAAAAGTACCACATCATGGCAGGAAGCATGTACAAGCACACAGATCAAGGAATCTTCGCTTGTTGTGTGGAAGAGGATGAGTACAATAAATGGTTGCAATTAGCACATGTAGGTGCATTAGAGCAACACTACTCAAAGCAACGAACTTTACATACCCTAAAGAGACTCGGAGTGCATTGGCCGACTATGGAAGCGGATGTCCAAAAGTTGTGCAAGGAATGCCCAATCTGTTGCACTAAACCACCAGTGGAACACGCCACTCTTTATCAAGTATCCATTGTGCCAGATTGGAGTGAACCACTAGTATCCTTCCTGAGGACGAAAACATTCCCTCCAGACATGACTCTGTCTAGGAAAAGGAGTTTAGAACAAGAAGCCCTGGATTACTCACTCATTGGTGATAATCTATATAAGCGTGGTAAAGATGGTTACCTGAGGCTATGTGTCCATGAAAGTGAATATCTTAAGATCTTAGAAATTGCTCACCAAGGTGTAGCAGGAGGACACTTTGGACCGGATCGGGTGATCAAGGCAATACTATTTGCGGGCTTCTGGTGGCCTACCCTTCACATGGATGCACATACCTATGTGAAACGGTGTGATGTCTGTCAGAGGACTCAGTATCCTATACGCAAAGATGAGATGCCACTGAAACCTATGATGGGTGGACGTGCGTTCTCTAAGTGGGGAATAGACTTCGTAGGCCCTATTAATCCCCCAGCTAAGGGTTCTCATGCGGAATACATCATTTTTGCAACAGACTATCTAACTAAGTGGGTAGAGGTAAAAGCTACGACAAAGAATGACGCTCAGACAACTGCTAAATTCTTGTTTGAGAATGTATTCACAAGATATGGACTACCTATAGAGCTTGTAAGTGATAGAGGCACTCATTTCTTGAACGAAGTGATTGAAAATTTACTCCAAGAATTCTTGGTAATACACAAGAAGTCTGCCCCCTATCACCCTCAAGCTAATGGACAAGCTGAGAGCACTAATAAGATCTTATGCAATGTACTGAAGAAATTAGTGAACACTAAACGCTCTGATTGGGACAAACAACTACACCATGCTGTTTGGGCATACCGAGTTGCCTACAAAACGGTACTCCAAGCCACCCCCTTTCAGATGGTATTCGGCCAAAATGCTGTGCTACCCTTGGACTTGTTGATTCCTACATTGAGAGTAGCACAAGAGCACGAATGGACAGGTCATGAGCTCTCCTCAAGGATCTTTGACCTTGAACGATTAGGGGAAACAAGACTGAGAGCCGCTGCAGGAATATATGCAGCCAAGAAGAGACAGAAGGCATACTTTGATGCCCATGTGAAGGATAAGGGTTTGAAAGCAGGAGATCTAGTTTTAGTCTACACACTGAAACAACACGCGAGGAAGCTAGAAAAGAGAGGCTACGGACCTATGATCATCAATAGGATCTCCACGAGTGGAGCAGTACAACTAGCCACGTTAGAGGGTGATGTTCTCCCAAACTATATTAGCGGTTGCAGAGTCAAGTTGTATCAGGAACCCCTCACAGAGGAAATGCTCAGCCGACTCAACACTGCTAAAAAACGCAAAGAGGAAGAAAAGCGAATTCGAGAAGAAGCTCAAGCAGAAGCTTTAGAACGCATCAAAAGGATGAAATTACGAAGGCAAGGTAGAGATCAGCCTAGAACAAATGACTATGCAAATCAAGGATATCATATGGCAATGTGTGAAGTCGCAGGAACAAGCTCACATAGGATAACTGATCGACGTGCTTTCGTAACCTTAGATATAGGACAAGGAAAGAGTGCAAGGACCGTAAGAGCCTTGATTGACTCAGGCGCAACCACTAGTGCTGTTAGAGTGTCTTACTGTCAAGAGTTGCAGTTAACTGTCAATCCTGTGGAAGCATATCTCATAGGATTGGGAGGCGTGGAAACCCCTTGCATGGGCCAGGTGGAACTTCCCCTCTACATTCATGATGAGGCAATGACAGTTAAAGTACTAGTGTGTCAAGACGAGGATCTCACTGAACCCCTTGTCTTGGGTCAAGACTGGATCTATGACCAAGCAGTCAACTTAAACCTAAGAAGTGGACTTCTTCAGGTGTGGGTCAATCATAGTCGAATCACAGTAGAGTTAGATAATGGAGCACTCAAAGAACTAGGAAAGGCACAGACTCCTGGTCCTTCCAGGGGTACACATGAAGATGACCATGCTATTCTTGTCCAAAACTATGTGTTGCAGAGGAATGATATTCTCAAAAAAGGAGTCAGGGATGAAACAGAACTCCCTTCTTTTCCAAAGGCCAGAAGGAGGCAGCAACCAAAGGTGGATCAAAGGCAGAAGAAGCAGAGTACTACCCATGCCGGAAATCAAAAGTACCTGCGCAGCAAAATATCTAAGCAAGTAAACCAAGTATGGGTGCGGAAAGGCGAACACCCGGTTGCACTCAAGCCAACCACACGGGCAAAGCCTCTTATTAGTAACCGACAACACGACACTAATAAGAAGTCTTTTAGAAATTCTTCTGCGAACGTGAAATCTATTTGGGTGCCCAAGAAGTCGATGAAGGCTAGCCCACAATCAAGACAAATTTGGGTGCCTAAGGCTTGCTTGCGGGCGCAAATAGCTACGCCGACGCCACAACCTATACAGCGTAACCCATTCACTCGCACAACCAGCATTCATTCGTTTTCAACACTCAGGAACACACCAAGACCCATGAGCACGAACAGAATCGCTTGTAAATGGGTCCCTAAAAAGCCTCATTTTCAAGTCGATACACCTATAAAGCTCCCTAGAGTCTCTACAAAACCAAGAACAAAGCCCATCCACTGCATTTGGCAGCCTAAGACCTGTAATAAACCCCCCGACCCCAATTTGTAAAATTCATCCCCACTTACTAACTTCATCAGTCTCCTAGGACTACCCAAGCATTAACTACACACACTGTCTTCGTACACTTACTAACCACTAACTCACCATCTACCTCATGTTAATGTTGTAACGGGGACAACAACGGATTTATTCTGTCCATTACGATGTTAACACGTGGTTCTATATTCTCACAGAACCAACCAGCAAGCAGGGCCATGGCAGAAGCAGGAGGTACCAGTTCTCAAGCCGGATCTGGTGCACAGATTGTGGACATAGAAACACTTCTCCTCGAGCCACATCTCACCGCAAGGCCGCAAGAACTTCAAGCCGTGCATGTGCTCCCCATTCAGGATCCTCCTCAAGGGCACACTTCTCAAGTAGGTAAGCACGCGCATTGGTTCAGTGATGTCGCTGGACCATTGGGCGATGGAACCTATTTCTGGGAAGCAGAATTGGAATTTAAGGCAAATGGGGTCGATACCACTTTTTCATGCGGGAGTTTGAAAGCTATCAAAACGCCGAAGTCATGCGATCAGTTTGGATCAAAGCGGGTGTGGACAGTTATTTCAGGGCCCACTTACCAAAGCCGGATTTCTTACGATGCTCATATCTTATCAGTACCATCACACCAAGCAGGGCCAAAGGAGGCGACAGCACCTTTGTGTTGCCATCACTGCTGCCGGGTCATGAGCTTAAAAGATTCAAGTTGACCCTTAATCTGGTACAGGAAGCGTTGGGCATGTATGGCATGCACATCCCCACGGAAAAGGAAACCATGGTTCCAGGTCGAATGAAACACAAAGATCTTAATAAGTTGAAGGATATGGTAGCGATGACACCTACCATTGCGCTTCACCTGCGGACCATCATGCAACATTTTGCTTTCCCCGCCCAGGAAAGATTCACAATGCCTCTAAAGAAAATTTGGTTCAGCTTGTATCTGGCAGAGACGGAAGGCCTTCCCATCAATGTGCCACACTGGATCATAGATCAGATCCACCTAGCCCATCAAAGGTGGAACAAGAAGCAGAAAAATGTGCTTCATGGATGTTGCGCTCTAACAAAGATAATCTACCGATGTCTGGCCTATGACGTGCCTATTCAGAGGGCACTCATATGGCCCCGTGCCCAGGAATTCCAGAGAAGACTCTCAGCAGCAGGTCCCCCATCAAAGAAGATGAGGGGGGGAGTACAATTACCCTGTGCTCAACCAAGGGGAGCCACCACTACACCAGAAATTACCCCTCCCCAGACACGACGCGTTAGGCCATTCACAATCCGGCTACCAAGACCGAGCACAGATGGGCCTAATCTGGTATTCCCACCCGTCCCATCAGATCTGGAATTCCCACAGGGTTTTACTCTAAATGATCTCACGGATGAAGAAGTAGCCCGATTGATCTATGATTCTAATCTCGAGACGGAAACAAAACGTACTCAGGAACCACAACCCCAGACAACCACAGCAGCCCCCACCCGACCAGAAGTGGTAGAAGTCGACGCCGAGGAACAAGAGACAGAACAAGAAGAAGAAGCCTACGAGGAACAAGAATATGACGAGCTTTCCGAGCTGGCAAGTGCCCCTGCGTATTCGGCACAAATCAAAAGACTCTATCGAACCATGCAACTGGTTCAAGAACAGCATAAGATGTCACTGGAATCGGGCAAGAAACTCATGAACCAGTTGCTAGCTGAGGAAGGTGTGGACGAGTTGTTCATTGGGTCCATAAACCTTCATGCCGACGCAGTAGGAGTGGATGAGGCCATCCATGAGGCAATGGCTTACATTCACAGATTTGAGAAGAGGGTTCCCGTTCGTCCCAGGAGGTCCGGGAAACAAATTCATATAAATGTATCAGCACCAGGAGAGACAACGCAGGCAGGCGAATATCAGGAAGCACCACTGTCACCACCATCCCCACCTCCCACTACACAATTCACTCCACCACATGACACTAGCACCACCATGTCCACTACCACCACCATTGTCATGGGAATCCCACTCTCTCCGGGAATCCAATTCGGGGGAGTCACCATGCCCACTTTCACCACTCTGTTCACTGACGTAACATCCACTCCACCCACGATCCCCATCTACACTGTCACTCAAACAATTGACACTATGGAAACATCTCCTGCCACAGCACCGCTCCCTCCCCCCATGCCACCTTCATCTCCCATACCCCCTCCACCCACATCTCCACTTGCATCCACATCATTCACAACTCCCATCCCCGCCCCCATTCCCCCTACATCTTCACCCCTCCCAGCATTATTTAATGTAAATAGCATATTTTTAGCATTAAATCAATGTGTATATCAGCTCGAGAATGAGTACAGAGCTCTGGACGGCCGGTATCAACAACTGACAACACACCATCAGAACTTACAAAGGCAATTTCACATTCTACAAACAGAAAATGCAGAAGTGAATCAACGCTACACAACGCTTGAGCAGGCTCACCAAACATTATTGGAGGCACCCCAACCATCGACAGAATCAGGTGTCAAACAACTAGAAGCTTTGCTCGAAGTATACCAGGCCGATAACCTACGAGTCAGACGCAACTTGGCGCTACTACGGAAACATATGGCCACAGCACTGGAGGAGAACAAGCGAGTGCAAAAACAAAATGAAGAGAATCTAGAAGCGGCAATGGAAGGCTCCCCTCACGAGATAGATCCAGAGCAGTTCAAAGCAGTTCCCACGGAGACGATGAAAACCATTTTGGAAAGCTATGCAGATCTCCTGGAAGCCCATGATGACTTGGAAAGAGAGCGTGACACACTTCAGAGCAGACTTAAGGAACAGGAGGAACAACCGAAGAGTGTCCCATCAACCTCCACCTCAGACGAAGTAAAGGCCTTAACTGAGCAAGTAGTAGAGTTACAGCAGAGGTTACTGACATACGAAAGGCAGCCATCTCCAGTGATCGAACCAGAGCAAGAAGAGTTGGTCCCTATTGAGGTCGATGATTCGTACGAGGAACCATATGTTCCTATGCCAATGCCAGGCGGGCGACGAACCTCAGAGGGACTAGACACATTGGAAGTGGAAGCACCTGAGTGGCTTCAGACACTGGAAAGGACAGCGAACACCCACGAAGAACGGGTGGCCATTCAGATGCAATCACTAGCGAACTTAGAAGAAACTGTCATAAAGTCTGAATACTTCAGAAGCATGTCTCATCATAGATGGATCGGCACCAATAATGACCAATATGTACCATTCTGTATACTTTTGGCCGATTACAACGCGGAGATTCAACGACAATGTGGCAAGCCTCCCACGTTTGCTACACAATTTGGCCCAGATGATATACCGAAAAGTGCTCAGCGTGGGTCCATCCATCAACCCACCTAGAGAATCAGGCTTTTGGAAACGTATCCTGAAATGGTCCGAACCTGGAATAATATGCCTTTGTTTATTAAATATAATCCTTGTTACATTCTAGTTCTTCGACGACGCACCTGGCCTGAATTCGCTATGGCTGTCAGAGACATCAAAGCCTGTGCAAAATGGTTGAATTATGTTTATCTAGCACCTCCACGCGGACCCCCCACAGTCAACTACATGATTTCTACAATCCGTCACTGGAGTACTCGGCTACGCAATAATCCTGATGTGATGGCCCAGATGTGTATGAAAATATTTGAATTAATGCTGATCACTTTCAGGACGTTTAAAAACATTAAGGACCCTCACTTCTCAGGTGCACGCTTTGTGACAGGAAACCAGGATTTAGTGTATGATATGAGTACCACCCCGTCCATTGAAGTAATATATGCCTGGCACGCCAGAATCAAGTACCTCCCAGCCTGCTTTAAACAGACGTTTGAGGAGATGTTCATCACAGGGTTCTGGGAATATCACTCCGAAATCTTTATACCCAGACCATCACATCTCGTCCAATTATTTGCTGTGGAGAGAACTATTTACTCAGAACAATTGAGGGTGCCTCATCCAGATGTTCCCGGTCCTGTGCATTGGGATGAGCTGCTCACAGATCTAGCACGCGGCTTGCGACTCGAAGAACACCACCTAGCCTCCGATGTCGTCCAATACTATGTTCAAAAATCCTCTAGACACGGGTCTGTCAGGGGCGACAGACGCGAGAGTGGGGGGGGGGTGTTGGCAGCAGTCAGGGAACCGAAGGAGCCACAAGACGAAGAGAGTCAGAGCGAAGGGACAGCACAAGCAGACATGGCAGTCAAAGAAGATCTGGCAAATAGGCCAATAATTTTCCTCATGAAGAAGCAAGTATGATCATTCATGCAAATCTAGCACTTAGGCAACCCTTTAACTTTTCAAAAACCCTTACACCAATTAAAAGTGATTCTCATCACTAAACACCATTGTAAATACCATTTCATCTTTTTGTAGCTCCATTTTGTGCAAGCCAAGGAGTCCTTGAGCTTGAGGAGCTTTAGAAGTATCTACCTGCCAATTTTCATAATTTTTAGATCTCGTTTGAGCCCTCAAATAAGCCCTGGAACCTAATTTTTAACTAGGCCGGACATTAGGTCTGAACAGGGCCAAAGCTAGTCAAAAACTATAAAAGGAGCTAGAGAGCTCATTTTTGAGGTTAGATTGTAATTGAAACAAACTTGTAAGAGCTTCTTGAAAAGTAATCTAAGAACTCCATTGATTCCCACTCTTTGTCTTGCCGTGTGTGCGCGTGTGTGTGTATGTGTGTGCATGGTTGTGTGCTTCTCACTCACGCACTTGTGCCGCCACTGGCTCGAGGTCTTCATACCATCCTCACGTCTTCCCGGATTGACATTAAAGGAGGTGCTACTCATCACTGAGCTATATCAAGGTACATTATTACTTCATCAGAGAGAATGTATAAGCAGGTGATATTGATCTTGTTTATGTGAGAACAGATGAGCAAGTTGTTGATATTTTCACTAAAGCACTTGGAGCAGAGAAGTTGAAGAAGTTTTGGGAGATGCTTGGATTACAAGATATGGCATTGAGCTTGAGGGGGAGTGTTGAGATATCAAGCTCAACATGTGATGATCTAGGATGACACATACTAGTTTTTTGTTTCTCTGACATGTATAGTGGTCACACCAGTATATGTTAGGGATACTTCATTGAGATTTATTAGATTTATCTACCAAGAGTGATGGCACATTTGTTTCTTGCCAACTCACTCATTCACGGACATTAGGTTTTTGCTTATGTACTAATCTTTATATATTGCACTTGTTGTATTCTTGTTCTTAGGTCATTCTTGTACATTGCTTTTATGTAGTAGAAGAAGAAGAAGATCATTCTTCCTTGCCTCAATCTGTGTGTGTGCTTCTCCTTGAGAGTGAGTGTGTGTGTGTGAGATCTCTTCTGTATCTCCTTCCTCGTGACAAACACACTTAGGACCGCCAGGGTATTTTTTCCCTCTTTAGGAGGTTTTTTTCCTCCCCTGTCTTGTATATATGCCTATAATCCTAATGAGTTAGGTATCGTTATGCATTCACTTGGTAGTACATTCAGTATTGTCTGTTGTGCTCAAAGCTTCTTCTCCTTCCTTGTGTTGTTCATGTGCTTCTGTAGAGCTCATACTACAACATAAAGGTGTGTTGTACTCCTTCAATGCTAGATGCCACCTTCAGATCCACATGGAGGCAGATCTCAATGGTGAGTTACCCTAAAAAATATTTAGTGACATTGATGAAGAAAATCCCTTAGAATAAGAATTAATCTTTAAAAATATGCCTAATGCTTTCTTCTAGTGTGGTACTCTTAGTCATAGAGTCAAAGAATGCCCACTTAGGCAAAAAGCCCAAAGATTAAAGAAAGATCTGATAGTTGATTAGGTTGGCAAAGTTTTGTTCACCAAATGGATTGAAGGGAAAATTTCTAAAGATCCTTCTTCAAATTCAAAACAAGTTAAAGATATGCCACCTAAGGATTTTAATGAGGGGTCCTTCACGATAGTTAAAAATAGAAGAAATTGAAGCCCTACTAAGCACTCTCGATTGATTCCTTCCAAGTCAGTCTGTGAATCAAACTTCTACCACATCTTACGAAAGGAGATCAACTAGCTAGACTACCCGGGAGAAACAAATCAACATTTTACTAAGGAAAAAAACATTGAGTTTAATTCCACAACCAAGCAAGATAATCAAGAAGATCCCAATGGAGAACATAACCCTAATAGTGAAAGCTCAATAATCGACTCGATGTTTCCTAGTTAGGTACTATACTCATTTTGTGGGAGTGGTTTAACACAAAGGAAAACACTTGATCGGATTTCATTGGAAAAGCCCCTCTCAAAGGATGATTAGTGTACCATGACCCATATTCCTTGAAAAGAAAAGACAAAAACAAAAAAATAGGGATAACTCCCAAAATCACAAAGATATTAACCCACACAAATGATCATTGTCTTATTTAACGCTATGAGTTTGATAAACTCTTCAAGAGCAACAATAATTGCACATTGGCTTCAAGATAAAAATGTTAACCTAGACTTCATCTACCTATACGAGATCAAAATTGATGGTGTGAAGCTTCATAAAAAGGTTAAAAGTATCTCATTGTCTCATCTGTGGCTCTCCATAGAGCAAATTAGGAGCAATGGTGGTGTGTCCCTAGGTATAAGGTCAACCTAGTAGGACTCCATGGTGCAGATCATGACGGACTATAACCATCATTGGATAGCGGCTTCATTTAGAAGCCCTCTCGATTTTGCTATTGTTTTGGTATACACCCTAATCTTGACATAGAGGGATGGGATACATGGCTTACCTTGGAATCCCTTTCCATGGAGTTCATCCTTTGTAGGAACTTCAACATGGTGGAAGCCAAATCAGATAGATGAAACCATAGATGCCAAATCATCGATGGCTAGGAAAAAGATGTCTAGAACCAAGTCAAACTTTACCAAGATTTAACGGAAATCAAAGATGCTTATGGCTTCTCCTGTTCAAACCTCTAGTTGCGGACAAAATTGAGGAAAGCTAAACTTGACAGATACTATCGATCTCAAAATATCATCCACTTTCTTGGACCCCCTTCCTGCTCTCAATGCAAAGACCTAGTTCTATCTAATCATCATCATGGTTTTCTTGCCTTCAAACCTCAAGGGGGACACAAGAAAGCTCCATGGTTTCATACAAATACTTCAATCCTCTCCCTTCCTTTGATCCAACAAATGATAGCTTCAACCTAGACCAAAACTTTTGATAGCTCAAATCATCAGATAGGTGTTGGAAGATGGCAGATAATCATTCCCAATTGCTACTTATCAAGGCTCAAAGGGAGACTCAAAATATTTGATGTACAAGGAGAGAAAAGTTGTATCATAGGCTTCATCATCTTGAAGTGAAACTGCATAAAAGTAAGGTTCCCCCACATTTTGGACTCCCCAAAAATCAAAAGCAAACTTAGATATGAAGAAGAGATCCAAAGAAAGCATCTACAATTTTACTTTAAAGAATGGTGGGCAAGAAAAGTAGATAAATCAACAAAATATATGAGCAAAATCCTGAAGAAAAAGAAGCACAAGGGAGAGATTCCATTTCTGATTGATCACATCGGAGTGGAATGCAATTCTATTGATTAGAACATGGAATCGATTGCTCGCAACTTCTCTCAATTTATGGGAATGTCCACTCTGATGTCTTCTCAAAGTTGTGACAGCATGACCACCATCTCTAACATCAGGGCCAAGAAAATTCCACATAATTTGTGCTACCTTCTTGAGTCCCCTATCTCAAAATCTGAGATTGGGGAGGTTATCAACATTCTTCCCAATGGGAAAAGCTGGGATCTGGATGGTCTCACTAATAGGTTCTTCAAGTTGTTTAAGAATTGGTAAGACCATTGCATATGGTATGGTAGGAATCCCTAAAATTTGGCCTTTGCCTAGCTTTTCTCAACAAAGGTGCAATAAAATTGATTAACAAAAAAGACAAAAAAACAAGATTGAAAATTGGAGGCTAATCACGATGCTGCAAAGCGACTAAAAGACCTTAGCAAAGTGGGCATTCTTTGACTCTATGTAATGTGTCAAGGCATTTCCCAATAACGTTGAGATCATCTTGATGAATATGGGCCTGCACCCAAGATCCTTCAAAGATTGTAGAATCAAGTCTCACTCCAAGCGATCATACGTCTTATTTATCAATCTTGATGAATAGAATATGTTGGGATGAATCCTTAGGCATTCCCAAACAACGATAATTGCCTTCAAGATGGATCAATGAAGATAAAGAAGGATTCATTAAGGTGGTCGATCCATCTTGGTGGCAATTATCAATGTTTGGGAATGTCGAAGGATTCATCCTAACATATTCTATTAATCAACATTGATTTTAATAAGGCCTATGATCACTTGGAGTGAGACTTCATTCTACAATCTTTGAAGGATCTTGGGTGTAGGCCCATATTCATCAAGATGATTGCAATGCTATTGGGAAATGCCTCGACACATATAATAATTAACAAAAAAACTTTTGTATTTTATAAGATTAAAGAGACCTATTCGATAGGGTTGCCCCTTGGCTCCACTTGTATTCACAATTGCCATTGATAGCCTTAGTTCTTTGGTTAGCCAGCAAGCTCAACTTGGGAGGATCAAGGGGCTATTACTTCCCAACAATGATTACCTGATGTTAATGAGATTTTTTGTAGATGTCACAAATGCTATTTTACTTAATGATAACAATAGTATTGTGACTTCCTAACAATGCTTGATAACCTTTTGCATTACCCACAACTCTAGAATAAAGCAAACAAATCTATAGATTGTCAAGAATACAAATAGGATTCTATGTATCTCTAGTGCAGAGATGGAATTGGGTTCTCACCAAACTGGAACATAAGTTTACCCACTGGAAAGGGATATAGCTCAACATGGTGGGGCATGCTATGGTGATTAACACCTTTCTTCTTTCATCTACTTTTTTTTTTGGCACGTTGGAGGCTAAAAGACAAAGATTTATCAAATTTGGAAAGTTCTTGCATAAACATTCTTTGGAGGGGGGATCCCAACAAAAGAGGTATGCCCAAGGTCAAATGGGATTTGTGTATAAACCAAAAAGATAATGGTGGCTTGGGCATTCTGGACATTGTGGGGATGGCTGATAAATTGTTTGCCAAATGGATGATCAAAGCATGGTGCAAGTGCATTATGGGCTAAGCTATTTCTCTGAAACAAATATGCACTTACATTAGTGGGCCTCCCTAGATGGAATAATGTTGAACTTCTCACTCTGATCATTAACCCTATTTTGATGACTCCTAGAGGATTAGACTTGTTTTTCTCTTTTTGGAAGAGCCGAAATAGAATGAAACCATACATCAAGGTGAATGTGGATTAGAAATGAGTGATCACAATCAAACAGAATGACACTATCTTGTTTTGAATTCATCTTTGGAAACAAGAAAGAAAATGTTGGATCAGGTTCAAGGATATTGATCTGACTAGTAGAATTGACCGTGAGGAGTGGTGCCTTTTAAGGCATACAATCAACACTTGGAGTCCTCGAAATCGTGCCTCCTACTCGAACATGATCATCTTTGCATCAAGGGGCTAACATGGATCAATGAACACAAATTCGATAAAGCAAAAATCTTGAAGAAACATGTGGAGTGACATCATACTCTCAATACAAGATGGTGTCTCAACTGGATAAGTATCAAATGGAAGTATAAGTTCACTGACCTGTGGCACCCCTTCATTGAGAAAAAAAAGTCAATTCTTATGTGGAAAATTCTCCACCATGGAATTTAGATCAATGCCAAAGCTAAAAAAACTTGTGTGGCCTCCTTGTGGTGTAAGCATTGTCATGGGACTAGAGAGAACATTGGCCACCTTTTCTTTTCCTATCCCAAAAGCCACACTATGTGGCAAGTTCTTGCTAGGATATTGATGCTCCAAAACCAAATCAATTGGAAACAAGCACTACTGGGTGAAGCGATTGGGTGCTCCTCTGCATTGTGGAACACCATCAGAGGGGAGGCTCTATGGAGATTTGGAAAGAAAGATGATTGGCTAATTTTGATGAAGTTCCAAAAGAATGGTCAATTTTTTACTCCCTTGCCCTACTTGGCAGAAGAATACATAATTATAAGAAGTCCCCTCCCATCAAACGCCATAGGATCTTCATCTCAAAAAATAGGAATCTAAAAAGTAAATGGTCAGCCCATGTGTGTGATAAAAAAATCATTGATCTCCTCTATAACATGATATAAACCACTCTTGTTCCCTATCAACTTGCTATTAAAATTTGCCATTGTTGAACTTAGTACATTCCTTCCCCTGCTTTGTGGGATGAGGATTCCATGGGCACTCTGTGTGCACTAGGCAATAAGCCTACAGCTTTGCAAAAAGCTTCAAACTTTTCCCATGGAAGAGCTTTGGTGAATATGTCTCCCACATTATCTTGTGTAGGTGCACACATCAATTGAATATCTCCCGCATGAAGGTGCTCTCTCACATAGTGATAATGCACCTCAATATGTTTGGTCCATCCATGAAGCACTAGGTTTTGTGCAACAGCCAAGGCACTCAAATTATTCTGAATATGCATAGTAGCATCAATCTCCATGCAAAGATCCATCAATAGGTGCCTCAACCATATAAATTCTACTGTAGCTATGAAAAATGCCCTGTACTTAGCTTCACAACTCGGTCTATCCACTGTAGGTTGCTTCTTACTCAACCATGATATGCATGAGTCTCCAAGGAAAAAGCAATTACCATTAGTGGACATGTAAATATTTCAACAACCATGCCAATCACTATCTATAAAAGCATGCAAGCATGGTTGAATATTTGTTCCATAAAAGATACCTAAACTCAAAATGCCTTTGAGATATCTAAGCACATGTTTAACTGCTTGCCAATGCTTAGTGCCAGGGCTATGCATGAATTGATAAGACACCCACAACTTGTAGATAAAACCTAAATTGAGAAGCCTAGAATGCATCACTAGAATCCTCAATTGAGAACCTAAATCCTTTCTCAAGTGGTGTGGAAGTTGGCTTGCAATCCTCAAAGTCAAAACATTGTAGTGGTTTTTCAACATACTTTGCTTGATGCATAACAATTTCCACCTCAACGGATACAAACTTAATGCCAAGATAGTAGCTCAAAAGACCAACACAAGTGACATCAAAAGTGTGCTACAAATACCATAAGGATATTAAGTTTTGGATCCCATGAACCAATCAAGACTATGTCCTCAACATAAAGAACACACACCATAAGATCAACCCCATCTTTGTGTACATAGAGTGTGCTTTCAACTGGACTTTATGTGAAGCCAAGAGCAATCAAGTGCTTATGTATTTTTTCATACCATGCATGTGGGGCTTGTGTGAGAGAATACAAGGCTTTATGCAAGTGACAAACCATACGATCTTGCACTTTCATGGCAAATCCTAGTGGTTTTTTCACATAAAGCTCTTCTTGCAAATCACCATTCAAGAAAGCTATTTTTATATCCAAGTAATGTACTTTCCAACCCTGTCGGGCAGCCAATGCAACCATGGTACGAATGGTAGTCATATTGCATCTCACTTTTCAAGAATTTGTTTTATTTATTACTTTCATACTTGACCTAATGTCAACGATTTAAATTGATGGAATTCATTCAAGTCCTTCGATCATAGTGCATAATCAAACTCATGCAGCATGTTAGACTAGGTTATTTACTTCTAAAGATTCTAGAATAAGGAACAATGATACTTATGTATGCTTAACTCTTACAAGGTTGAGAATTGGAGGAATGTATTGAACTTCTCAATCCTTCAAAAGTAATGCAAACTACTGGATTCTTCATTGGCTTTATTAATATTTCTCATGTAGTGATAAGATTGTGGAAAAAAACTTGGACTTTGCCGATTTAGGAGGTCCTACATAAGCCTCTCTAACGTAATAGCATCATTGATTAATCTTGGTGCCATTGATTATGATTGGTGTGCTCAAATTATCTCTATTACACATTTTTTCCATCTTTCAAACATGGCAACTGAGAATTCTTGCTAGGCTTAATTATTGAATGAAAAATCTCTTGGATATAAGTTATAACCTAGCACATGATGATGCTTGAAGGGGGGGGGGGGGATTTCTTACAGTTAATGACTCTTTTGCCGAGGAGAAACATCAATTTCTCAATCGACCACTCATTGAGAGACTTGAAAAAGTTATAAGTGCGTCTTTCCCACCAAATCTTAAACCCAAGTGGGCCCCACACGAGGGGGATGAGAGGGTGATGAACCTTCTTTGTAATGCCATCTAAACCTTATAAAATCTTCCCCTACTCTATGGGATTTGGGGGTTCCCCTGGGCACTAGTCCCCTTCACTTGTACTTTTCTTTTAATTAATACAAGTCCAAGAGAGTAGGTTAAGGCCGGAATTCTTTTATTAAAAAAAAGTTATAACCTAACTACTATGGGAAGATCTCATTACTCTTATACTCTAAAGGGAAAACTTTAAGAGAACGATGTCTAAGAGCTTAATAATCTTGATAACATAGTTTAAGAGGCAAAGGTAATGTTTCTTTACAAGATTATGCTATTTATAAATGAATTTGGGAAAACTTTAAGAGAACGATGTCTAAGAGCTTAATAATCTTGATAACATAGTTTAAGAGGCAAAGGTAATGTTTCTTTACAAGATTATGCTATTTATAAATGAATTTTCTTTTGTTGTGTTGATGATGAAATATTCAACTATAATGCACAAATGGAGGTGATCAATATAAAACTAATGTACATCATGAGAATTGTAAACTACATACGAACATACTACCAAATGTGAGTAACATGCCGAAACATGTTTGTACACTACAAGGAATACACGCGCATAGCGACGGTTAATGCGACACAATTTCATTGCTATAAAATTGTGTAAAGTGTCGCAAGAAGCGTCGAGCATGGAACATCGATTAAATGATGATAAATACAATGCTTTTATCGACATGTGGCATGACGGGATATGTGATGCTCACATTGAGTGTCGCTAAAGTGATAGTTAAAAAAAGCATCGCATAAGTGATGCTAATTTGCATCACATAAGCGACAATTATTAAATTCCCTTATGCGATGCTAATTGCACGGGCCTTTAGGATGCCTTAGCATCACTTACACGATGGGCTTTTGACAAAAAAAAATGTTGGAGGCTCTTCGATCGACATCTTCATGCATTTGATCGAAGAGCTCTCCAACGTTCGCAATTGCATTGTGGTTACGAGCTGAAACAAGCACTTGCAGAATTGTTGTTTTGCCTAATCTATATCTTACTATCTGTCTTTGTCTCTTTTTCTTTCTTTCTATCTCTTTCTCTCTTTAAAATCTCTCTCTCTCTCTTTATTGCAGGTTATTCAAGAAGCTAACCAAGCAAAAAATATGGCTAACTATTGTAAATATAATTTCAATTCTTTGTATACCATTTGAATTGTATTATTTTCATTAGTTAGCATACTCACACTTATTGATATGCACATATATACTTATACATGATGAAAATGCACGTTCACATATATACAATATACACATGCACATACACACACATACATGTGCACATAAACTTACACATACACACAGATACACATGCATATGCACAAACATTTCTACAACCACATAAAAAGACTTACATGCATGCATTATTGCATATATACATACACATACACACATTAACATATACTTAAATACATGTATATGCACATCCACATGCATGCACATGGATGCAAATGGAAATGCATCCACACACACATGCATGTTTCATACATATACACATGCATATACATACACTTGTATATGTTTATACACATACACATACATATGCACATATGTATATACACACACATACACATATATATGCACATACATACACACACATATGTACATACACACACATGCACATACATACATATACACATATACATGCACATACACACATATACACATACACTTACACATACACATGCACATACATATACACAAACATACACATGCACATGCACATACACATATATACACATATATACACATATACACATGCACATGCACATACATACATATACACACACATACACATGCACATGTACATACATATACATACACATATACACTTACACATGCACATGCACATATACATATGTACATACATTCATATACACACACATATTACAAATATACACATGCACATACGTACACACACATATTACACATATATACATGCACCTACATACATACATATACACACATACACATGCACATGCACATGCACATGCACATACACATACATACGCATATACACTTACACATGCACATGCAGATATACACATTCACATACATACATGCACATATATACATAGATACATACACATACATGCATATACACACACTTACACATATAGATATATACCTACATGTGCATATATACATTTTATATACACACAAGCATACATAAATATGAATGAATTATATAATTAAAGTAATAAAACACATGCTGAATATAAACAATAATAACAATCAATAGAACAAAACTTTTCATTACTTAATACACACAATTCAAAACATAACTGAAGTGAACAATATATAGATTATATATATATATATATATATATATATATATATATATATATATATATATATATATATATATATATATATATATGTATGTATGTATGTATGTATGTATGTATGTATGTATGTATGTATGTATGTATGTATGTATGTATGTATGTATGTATATATACATACATGCATACATACATACACACACATATATATATATATATATATATATATATATATATATATATATATATATATATATATATATATATATATATATATATATGTGTGTGTGTGTGTGTGTGTGTGTGTGTGTAAATACATATCCAATGTCATAATCAAGAATCCTAATCATCATCATCAGCATCAACATCATGATCATCCTCATCATCACGATCGTCTACATGATCTGATGTATCTGTGTGAGCACCCTGTGATGATCGAGATCGTCCCTCCTGTGCGTGTCTCTCCACCTTATCCACATTTTCCTCTCCATAATAATCCTATATTACATATAAAAGACATAAATAAGTAAAACATTTAGAACATCCATAAAAATAAAATAATTATATAAAGTTTTATAATACTCACAAATGCATCTGGATGATCTCGCATATACTCGCTCAAACGCTGATATCCAAAATGTGTAGCATACTCGATCTCATGTTTTATACGATATTGACCATAATCCTTCCGCTGCATTGAAACAAATAAAAAAGATTAGTTTTTTGCGTGTTAACCAAAATAAAAAATATACTTACAATAACACATATACTTACAAATGTAGCTACAAAACCATGATGGACCATTTGGCCTAGGTGCAATGTGTGGCTAGACTCAACTCTCTTCTTTACAGCGGCCTATTTATTTAAAGAAGAAAGAAATACATAAATTAAATGTAAAAAATTAATAAAATATATGAGAATTATAAATATTATCTATTAATTTGTATACCTTCTATTGAGGAAATGACTCCTGAAGACGTACCTATCTATGAAAAAACTGTCACGTCTCATGTGGTATGATAGGTCGCTTCTTATTTTTTTCCACCATACAATATATCCTATAATTTTAATCTAAAAAAGGAAAAAAAGAATTAGAATGCATACACATATATACACACACATACACATACACATACACATACACATACCCACATACCCACATACACATATACATGCAAACATATACACATGCATATATGCATAGATATACACATATATACACACACATACACACACCCACATACACATATACGTGAAAACATATACACATGCATATATGCATACATATACACATATACATACATATAACATAAACACACATATACATATCCACATATATACATACACACATACACATGCATGCAGATATACTCATTCATACAAAATACATGAATTTATCCCACAATAATGTGTATTTGTGTATATGTGAATATGTGTGTATGTGTAAAAGTGTATATGTGAATATGTGTGTATGTGTAAAAGTGTATATGTGAATATGTGTGTATGTGTAAATATGTATATGTGAATGTTTTTGTATGTAAATAATCAGATTATTAATATCAAATACCATTATTTGTAGATTTCCATCAATCAAATGGAACTCCACCACCATCTCCTAATCGTGCAAGGACAATATACTATAAGTATATCAAACTTTTAATTTTAAATATATTTGATAGATACATAACTGATATATTTTTTTGTTTCTTGTTATAATCAAAGTTTGATCAATCAGAGGGCACCCCACCACCTTCTACCCATGCAACAACTTCACATGTGTCCTCCGATAGGAATTACGATGAATTTTACTATCAAGAGCATATTATATGGTGGTGTAACTCTTGCTATGGCATGTATCGAAGACCACGATTGGAATGTATTGAACATGAGGTAGAGTATGGTACTTTTCAGCGTGCACCACCACCTAGTCAATGTGATAATGCTTGGGTATGTATTTTTTCTATAAATTAATGTCATTATTTTATTTAAAAACCATATACAAGATCAGACTACTGTTGATATATAGGAATACTTGCTCCATGATGATGATGATGATGATGATACTAATTCTCATATTCATAATGTTAATATACCTTTGTACACATCATGGACTTGCTATTCATCAATTACAAGTAGAGGTTCCTAGAAATCCTCTACCTCTTGGTTTAGAGACTGAAACCACTGGAGATTATCCATTGCCAGCTCGTGATTGTTCTCTAGTACAAACATATGATAGAAGAAGATATGGAGGATGGAATAGAGGACCACTTCTTTTAGATGGAGAGGTTTTTAACTTCTGGGGGTAATCACTATATGATTGCTCCATTCACTATTACTAATGTTATTCGTGGTCTCTTTATTATAGAGGATTTGTATGTGCCTCCGTACTCTAAAGTCACTCTTATGTCATTTTTCGGTCGTATATATGGATGGGGAGATTGGCATTGACTTGCATGTTATGTTCAAAGCATGAGTACTTATGGAATATGCTTTAATGCAACATCCTTTACTAATCGAAGGATTTCACATGTAGAAAATGAAAGATTATATATTGATGGAAGACCTTACACGCATGGAAATATAGCAGGTTTAATAAATAGTACTCGAGGGTTACATAATAGTTCAAGGACTAATTGCACATTTGAGGAGTGTGAAAATAGTCATGAATCACCATACATGAGTAGAGATGTATCAAGATACATAGTTGTCAATGCTATTCCTACATTACATGCTGGTGATGAATTATTACTGAATTATGGATGGCGTAGACCTCCAAGAGCACCTTTTAGCTAGAGAGAGAATGGAAATTTTCTATCCATATTTAATAACTTATCTATTTAATTTTATGTATAAAGTTTACTTTTTATTCATTTATGGAATATGAATGATTTTTATTCGTGCATGTAGATTCCAACATATGATGTTAATGATATTCCTCCACACCATTCACAATTTCCAATAAGACCTCATTTATCAGAAGCTTCTATGAGGAGGCTATGCAAAAGTGATCTTGTGGAATATGCAAGGTTGAAAGACCTATATTCAAAAGAAGATAAAGTACAATATTTGTGCGACAATGATGAAGATGATGGCATGGTAGATTTTATTGGGGATTGGTATCAAAATGACAATGAGAGCATTGGTATTTCAAAAAATGAGAAATATCTTTCAGAGGAATGTCTAAAGCATGTATATGAAGGAAGTCGTTTGACATGACTAAGTGCGACCTTACTTATTCTCAATCGTCAAAATCATTTTGGATGGAGTAATGTATCTGTTTCGACACTCTTGAGGTATAATTTTTAATTTTCTATCTATTTATATATATACATGCATAAATATATACATATAAATACATGCATACATAGACATACACATATATATACATGAATGTATACAAACATATAAACATACACACATATATGCACATACACATGTTATGAGAGTAAAGTCAAATTATACATACCTGTATCGAATGAAGATATTTTTTCCATTTAGCCTTTGGAATTGTCTACCCAACCTTTAGAATCTTCCAAGCACATCTGGTTCTCCTATTTTAGTCGCCCTAATACCTGCGTTGTTAAATCTTTTATGAACTTTGCATACAAATATTAAGTATGAGTTAGCTATGGAGGTATTAAGTTGTTTGAAAAATAGGAGAAGTATGTTTACCTCAAAGATTTTGAAGGATGGAAGAATAATTTTAAAGGATGGGCGGATACAAAGTGTCCATTCAGTGCAGGTTTTTGTTTCTACCTTAGCATAGTAAGAACAAGAACTTGCATTGAATGAACACTTTATGTCCACCCATACTTTAAAACTATTCATCCATCTTCCAAAATCGTCGAGAGAAATTTGCTTTTCTTATTTTCCAAATGACCTAATACCTCCATAGTTAACTGATATTTAATCATTGTAAACAAATATGTAACTTACTCTTTTCACATTTTTCCACTGGATAAATGGAACTTGAGTGAATATTTTTGAAAAGGAATTTTTATTGCCAATACTTGGGCAATCTATAGAGTAGTTCCAATTGCATATTCTTGAACAAATATGGTAACCAACAACAAGGGGATTGTTATAAAGTGAAGTCTATGACAAATCTAAATTCGGATGCGGTTTGATCACTTGTATGTATGACCAAAGACCTCCACACTAGACTTAAGCAAATGTTCATATGCTTCTTCTCTCTAGGACAAGGAAAATCCACCTAACTTAGAGGTTAAGCCTTAAGGGGAACAAGGACGAGGCCTTGGGTTCAAGTCTTGCAAGGTGCAAGGTTTCGCCAAAAAGCTCTTGAGCATTGCAGACCATTCCTTTTAACTAGCACCTTTCCAGATAAAGGGTGGTGGAGAATCTTCAATCAATGCACGAAAGTAAGGTGTGGATTGACTGTGAAAAGAGTGGTTCTCAACTAAAGTCCCTTTTCTAAAGAGTGGTTGTCAAGGAAAGTTGCTCTTTTAAAGTCTAGCTTAGAAGAGATTGAGTTCTATATAGCTGTATATACACACATAAGGCTGGGAGGAGAGTCATCTCTCTAGCATGTGGTGATCCTAATATTTTAGATTGTAACATTGATATCAGAGCTCTAGGCAACCTTCCATGGTGACCTGGATGGCTCATCATCTTCTTTGAGCTCTAAGCAAGCTTCCATGGAGTTCTTGAGATCTATGGAGAAGATAATGCATAGATTAGTGCCTTTATTCTTCACATATACTTCTCTATGTTCTAGTTTATCACTCGTCTCATTTGCATGCCTTACGTTCAATGTCTAGCACTTCTTTTTGCAAAAGAATGAAGGTAGTTATGAGCTTCACAAGAAGCATTGGCACCGAGTTTTGAACCGTGGGCCTCACGCTAGACAATCGATTGCTCTATTGTTACACCACGGCCGTATGGCTTATATACCAGATTTTCTTCTCTTTGTTTTCACACCATATGTCTTCATGGCCTATTTGAACTCCTATAAAAGGAGAACATATGTATTGTCCTGATTGGAGGTGTTTAACCCATGACCTTGCAGCTCAAGGGCAAACACCTTACCCACCGCACCATGGCATGGCTTGATTATGGAACTCTTCTTAGGATATCTGTAGCACAATGCATAGAGAAGAATGTAAAAGACCATTGCGCATGAGATTTGGATGCGAACCAAGCTGGCCACAATAGAAACTAATTTGCAATCTAATCCATAGATGCTATACATGGCTTTAGACAAGGAACACGTGAAGACGGCAAAAAGACCCCAAGGGAAGAGGAAAAGACATGATTTTACAAAATCTTCAAAAAAGTTAAAATCATGCTAGAGGGCATTTCTTACTAAATTTGTTCATTTGGACTCATATATGTTCTTTGGAGTTGTGTTAGAGCTGTACGCCTTCAAGTTGAGAGGCTAAACAATTGGTTTCGACTCGGAAGCCCTAAGGCTAAACAATTCCTAGAAGGAGCTTGTTTAAACATCTCACCACTTAAGTGGTGAGGGGTACACGATCATATACCATAGGGGTTGAGCCCATACCATCAATTAAATTTGAAAGGCAAAAGTTCCAACCAAATGATCTATCACATGCGAGCAAGTCTTGCAATCCTTTCCTTTTCTTTTTTTATATTGAGAAATCTTCTCTACAGTCCATGTCTTTTCATTTCTAGACCCTTCTCAACTTGAGAATTTTTCTTATAGACTTTGGTTTCATTGTAATCACAAATATGGATGACACCAACTTGGTTAATCTGAGTGATCATCAAAGCTGCCGCCTTTCCTATAAGTCTAGAACTATTGTTATAGGAGAGGTGGAAGCTTTGATGATCACTATAGTTAACCAAGCTGGTTTCATCCATATTTGTGATCGCCATGAAGGCAAGTCTATAATAAAAGTCCTCAAGTTCAGAAAGGTTTCAAAACGAAAAGGCAAGGACTGTAGAGAAGACTTTTTAATATAGAACGTGAATTGAGAGGGATTTAAACAATAAGTACCTTCAAACAATTTGAACAAAAAAAAAATTGAAGGCTCATTATGTAGATGGTGCTCTAACTAATTATGTAGATGGTGCTCTAGCTCTTATAAGAAGAATAGACAATGACATGTTATTATGTTGAATGCATGGTAGAAGCAGCCATAGCATAGCAATCTGATGCAAAAGAGGTACTATGAGAGCCTGATCAAGTACGATATGATAGAGCTGCATCTAATTTTCTATCACACAAAGTCTGCACTAGCCATTTTGGCATAGTTTTTGTCTCGTCAATATCAACTCTCTCATCAATAAGTGCATCACGCAAGTCTGCATCAAAAATGGAATGATCTGCATCATCACATGAAACTTGTAAAGGCTGAGAAGTTGCCTCAATAGGACTAGCACTAGATTATCAACTTGTAAAAAAAGGCAACAAAGTATCATACATGTCTTTGGAGCTAACAGATGTCTCCTTAGTACATGAAAGTAATGGTTGAATAGCATCTTCCATAAAAACAACATCACGGCTAGCCAGAATGCATTTATTCTGTGGATGATACAAAGGATAGCCTTTGATTTTTGAATTGTACCGAACAAAAATAGATTTTACTACTTTATCATCCAATTTCCTTCGATGTTGTTTAGGCACTAATGCATATGCCAAACAACCAAAAACATGAAGATGAGCAATAGATGGCTTGCGATCATGTAAAGCCTCATAAGGAGCAAGACACTTGTTAAGTACATATGCTACACACATAACAACCTCAAGCCAGAAACTATGTGATAAAGCCTAACACTTGACCATACACCTTGCCATGTCCATGAGTGACCTATTCTTCTGTGCAACAACTCAATTCTATTGAGATGTATATGGTACTGTACACTGATGTTTTATCCCACATTCAGCCAAAAATGCATTAAAGTCAGAAGACATATATTTCCCCCCTCGATCAGAACGAAGGGTGCCCAATTTACATGATGAAAGATTTTAAGCTAAAACTAAAAACTATTTGAAGCATATAAGAACTTTGGACTTTGCTTTCAATGGATATACCCATGCATGCCTAGAAAAATCATCAATGAAAGTCATGAAGGAAAGATAGTTTCCAAAAGGGTGTCTACATAGGACCACAAACATCATTGTGAACAAGCTACAATTTCTGAGTAGCTCGAATTGAACCATCTTTTGGAAAGGAGGAATGTTGCATTTTGCCCCGAATACAGCCTTCATAGACATGTTTATCGGGTGCCTCAAGTTTGGGCGAAGAGGACATCATTTTAGATTTTCGTAGGCATAGCAAACTAACAAAATTCAGATGACCAAAGCGTGCATTCTAAAGCTTTGCATCTAACATAGCCTGAGAATCATGTACTACACATGCTGAATCATTCATAGATTTTGCATAATCTATGAGCTTATATAGCCCATGACATAAAATGCCAGAAGCAATAATCATGTTGTCATTTGACAGATCATGAACTATATATTTGCCATAAAAAAAATCACAACCAAGGCAATCCTCGCTAATGTAGAAACTGATAACATATTTTTCTTGGTCCTTGGCACAAATAAAGCATCGGACAAAGTGAAAGAACTATCATCAACAATAGTCACAATGATCTTACCAACTCCCATGAGAGGATAAGAGTTGTTAGCAGATGTGATAATATTCCTTGTAGGGACAAGCTCGAGTGAAGTGAAGAAACTCTGCTGCGAGGTAATATGTTTGGTTGCCCCACTATCAAAGTACCAAACATCTGAGTTTACTACAGACATACACTATTCAGGAGAAAATGGATCAAAACGACAAACAGTAGTAAACACCCATTTTTCATTTCACACAAGATTAGTAGACTCTGTTTTTGTTGTAGATGCCTCTACAACAACCATTCCAACCTCTTTTTTCTTTGCCTCTTTTGTAGCTAGTCTTGGAAAATTCTTTATAACATGATCGTTTCCTTTAAAGTACTTACAAAACAATTTCTACTTTTCTCATTTCTTCTCATCTTTGTCTTCTTCAAATATGCAACATTTGCAAATTTCTACTTACTAGTAGATGAGCTCCATTTATCTTTGCCCTTCTGATTAGCCAAGAAATCTTGATTTTTGACATGCATAATGGACCTGTTCTGTCTAACTGATCTTCGTGCAAAACTCCTCAAATGACAAGGCATTTGGATTGCCTTTCATCATCAAACAAAGAGTAGAAGCAAAACTCTAATACGGATCAGGAAGACTATTTAGAATGGTCTGCACAAGTGATCTATCTGGTATAACTTCATCAGTAGAACTCAATTGTTCCTTCAACTCTTTGATCTTTGTTAGAAACCTCTCCATAGAATCACGATCATTCATATGCTCACTCTCCAACTATTTTCGAAGGTAAGCAACACGAGTCTCATTCATAGCCTCGTACAATGTGGTAAGTATATCCCAAGCATCCTTAGCTTTTGTGCAAGAGCGAATGTGAGGAAGAATGGCACGTTTGGCAAACAAGGCTATCAAGGCATGTGCCTGAGCATCTCTTCCATCCCAATGAAACTGCTCTGTTGTAAGTGCAACAAAATGAATTATTTTGATGGTGATACACCACAATATGCTCTCCAACTGTTTTCGAAGGTAAGCAACACGAGTCTCATTCATAGCCTCATACAATGTCGTAAGTATATCCCAAGAATCCTTAGCTTTTGTGCAAGAGCAAATGTGAGGAAGAATGGCACGTTTGGCAAACAAGGCTATCAAGGCATGTGCCTGGGCATCTCTTCCATCCCAATGAAACTGCTTTGTTGTAAGTGCAACAAAATGAATTATTTCGATGGTGATGCACCAGAATATGCTCTCCTTCTTGAGAACTGCACATTGATATCCTCTGAGTAGAAAAGTGAACTCTTAGGGCCCCACAGGGTACTCTGCACATAGAAAAAACAATACACATGGAGCATGAACACAGACTAATTCTTAGGTGTTACAAATGCGGTCGAACTTAGAGAGTGTGACTGACCAAGCCACTATATGTTTTATTAAAGAACATATACAAAGAAGTGTCTGGTGTTCATTTGGCCTTTCACATGGACACTAATGGTAACAACCTCCCATTAAAGGTCAATATTGTCAAAGTAACTATGGGAGAGAAATAAAGAATGATAAAGAATACCTGAGTGTAAGTATACAAACTATACCTCCCACCTCATGGGCATGTTACATAATATAAAAGTGAGTGTGTAAGATCATGAACCAAGTGACTCCCATCAAGTGACAACAGTGTCGAAAGCTTTCCTGTGGTAGAGCTTTAGTCAAAGCTTTTGTAGCATTTTCTCGAGTGCGAACCTTCTCAAGAATAATGCACTCAATGGCTAAGCAATTTCTACTGAAGTGATACCTCACCTCAATGTGCTTGGTCTTTGCATGATAGACTAGATTCTTAGCCAACACAATGGCACTCTAACTATCGTTGAGCAAACGAGGTACATGCTGAGGTAAACCCATATCACAAGCAAGACGAGAAAGCCACAATGCTTCCTTATATGCCTCACTTGTTGCAATATACTCTACTTCTATGGTGGAAATAGGTCCAGATTCTTGAAGTCGAGATCTCCAAGAGATAGCACCTCCAGCAAAATGAAAAATGTACCTTGATGTAGACTTACGATTGTTTACACAACTAGCTTAGTCAGAATCTGTGTAACCAATATTGGATGCTTTCCCTCTACCTTAGCATAGACACTTGTTCTTGGTGCCACTTAGAAATCTCAAAATCATCTTCACCACTTCCCAATGTTTCTTGCCAGGATTAGACATATATCTGCTCACAAGTCCCACTAAAAATGCAATTTTTGGTCTCGTAGCTATCATAGCATACATGAGACTACCAACAAGAGGCTGATAGGGAATTTTGGTAACGAATTCCTTTTTGTCATCTGTTTTTGTGAAATCATCCTTGCTCAATTTCACATATGTGGGTAAAGCTGTATTCAATGCCTTTCCACCCTACATATTGAACCTATGAAGTACTTTGGATATGTACTCACTTTGAGACAAGTATATGCATCTTTTACTCCTATCATGAGTAATGCACATGCCAAGAATATGTTTGGCATCCCCCTAATCCTTCATATCAAATGTCTAACTCAACTTCTTTTTGAGAATTGACAAGTCATAAGAGGACTTCTATCATCGACATAAAGTATCAAGCATATCAAGCTAGCATCTGAGCATCTCTTTGTGTAGAGAAAATGATCCTAATTGCTTCATGAATAGCCTTGAGACTTCATAAAAGCATCAAACTTTTGGTGCCATTGTCTACGGGACTCTTTAAGTCCATACAAGCTCTTCTTGAGCTTACACACTAGATTTTCCTTACCAGGAACTACATAACCCTCTGATTGTTCCATATAGATCTCATTTGTAAAATCTCCATGCAGGAAAGCAGTTTTCATATCCATTTGGACTAGCTCTAAGTTCTCCATTGCAATGAGTCCAAGCAACATGCACACGGTAGTCATCTTAACCACTAGAGAGAAGATTTCCTTGAAATCAACACCATGTTGTTGCTTAAAACCCTTTGCAACAAGTCGTGATTTATAATTTGGAGAAGCACTATCTGATGTGAATTTCAGCTTATATACCCATTTGCATGGTAAAGCTTTCCTACCCTTTGGCAAAGGTACTAAATCTCAAGTACCATTCTTGTAAATAGAATCCATCTCACTCTTCATGGCACGCTCCCACTTGACATGATCCTCTGTTTGCATAGCGTCTTTGTAGCAAGAAGGCTCACCGAAATATGTGAGCATAACAAAATCTAAACCTGGAACATATCTATTAGGTGCAGAGCGTCTCAATGGTTTCTGAACAGGAACATGTGCAGACTGACCTGGTCAGACATTCTCTTCACGTCCCTATGTGCAACATTTTTATGCATGCTAAGTGGAGAACTAGTATCCTCAAACGCCACTCTTCTCACTTCAATCTCCTTAATGGGCTGTTTATGCATCTTAGAATCTTGAAAATGACATCACTACTCATCACTGACCACGTTTCAAGATCCCATAAGTGATATCCAAATTATCCTTCTCAGCCATATTCAAGAAACATGTATTTCTTTGACTAATGGTCCAACTTTTTTCTAGGATTCTTGGTTACATTAACATATGCTTCACACCCAAAAACTCGAAGATGATCATAATATGGTGGCTTCCCCGTCCATAACTCTTGTGCCACTTTTAGACCTTTGGCAATACTAGGCTAGTTCTATTCATCCTTTCAACTACATCATTTTGTAATGGGGTATAAGGAGCTATAAAATTTGTATAAATCCCTCTAGAATGACAGAAAAGGCTAAATTTATGTGAGGTATACTCACCCCCATTATTTGAATGTAAAGACTTAAGCTTAGCTCCTTTTTCAGTCTCAACTGAAGCAAGCTCCATATTGACAATGCTCACAAAATGAAAAATCAAAGAAAGATAACATAGGTAAATAGCCAAAACGAGAAAGATTTTCCATTCCACTACGAGATATATGGCCCAAAGGACCATGCCAAATACAAGCCATATGTTGTTCAGTAATAGCTAACAAGTGTTCTTTCTGTGATATAAATAAAGGATAAAGTGAGCCACCTTTTCTTCCTTTTGCAATAACCACATTGCCCTTTGATATACAAAAGGATTGAGCATAGAAGACCACCTTGTAACCAAGGTCATCAATTTGACCAACTAACATCAAACTGTGCGATAACTGAGGTACACGGTGTACATTATGCATAGTAAATTTTGAACCATCAATGAACTACACAACCACATCTCCAATACCCACAATGTCACACTGGTAAGAGTCACCAAGTCTCACAGTACCAAGAGACTTTGCTGCATTCTCTGTGTGGTGTCACATGGAAAGAATCACCACAATCTAGCATCCACATGTGGGAAAGAGAATCAGCCTGAAGAGCCCCAGTTGGCACAGTACTATCAAGTGTCAATACATCAGCATCATCAGAAATATCATTAATTTCTTCAATCTTCACAGTTGTCCGGATCTTGCTCACGCTCAAACAGAAGTTACGAACACAGAAAAACACACAGAGAATAGACACAACAAGAGACGAGACACAACGCAGTATTGGGTGCAATCTCCCCCCATGCACTCTGTTTCGACAGTCCACAGAGTGCATGTATTTATAGGAATTTTGATTACGTCGAAAATAGTGGTTACATGAGGGCGGCTTCAAAAAGCAGGCGTGAAACTAAAAGTTGGTAACTTTTACAGAAAGCCATTGCTTTTAATAACAGAAACTGCGGTCTACAACGGCCCTTATTCTAACCATTACTTTTCTAACAATAGAACCTTCTACGTAGGTTTATTTACAAAATAAATAATAATTATTCCGATTATTGATGTCCGCCCTTTCATGCCTTGCACGCTCCTCACGAACCTTCAGCTGCTATATCAAAAACATCAAAAACATCTTAATATATTAATAATTTAACATTTTAACAATGCCTTGTTCAATAATATACAACATGCCTCTCAGTTGACAAGCAACTGACCTCAGTTGATAAAATAATTCAACACTCTAACAATTATAATGCAGTTTTCAACATATTCCATATTACTGTTACAATCCAACAATGCATTGGCCAACATATTTCATGTTACAATCCAACAATGCATTGGCTATTCGATATTTCAATCCAACAATGCATTGGCTAACATATTCCATGTTACAATTCAACAATGCATTGTTCAACATATTCCATAAGGTATAACATGCCCCGTAGTTGAACAAGCAACTGACCTCAGGTGATAAAAGAATAAACATGGATGGCTAGTCGCATGTTTCATCACTGAATAAAAAATAGGCATGTGCCATGTAAAAGTACATGCATGGAAATGTTCATGGAGCTGTTACATTAACGTGTTTGTGTATGATAAGCAGAAATTAAGTGGTCATAATGAGGTGTTAATTGTGTTTTATGTATCCATTGACATTCTTCAATAGAGTGATTTTTGTACTTAACCAAATATCGATGATATTGAGTACCAGTGCGTGTAGTAGTGACATCATAATCAATGATTTTCTCAGGAACTAAGATTTCTGATTGTTCTTCAATTAAAGGAGGGTCATCAAGAAGTGGAGCAAGTGGTAAAGTTCCTTTAAATGGTTTAAGTAAACTAATATGAAAAGAATTATGAATGGTCCAATGGGATGGAATATCTAATCGAAATGAATTATCATTAATTTTTTCGATAATGCGAAACGGTCCATAATAGCGTTAAGTTTAATTTTAGGATGATGCAAAATATTTTTGAGACGTCTTTTGGCTACTCGTTTAGTATTGATATTACGTGTATAGCGCTCTTTACTTTTCCTAATGTGCTTGTGAACATCATGAAGCATAGAAACGTGATCATGAGCACTAGAGTCAGCCATCGGAATGTCGGTTTGGGTGTGGGACATGGGAGTGGGAAGCTTTTTACCAAAAACTATTTCAAAAGGTGCACGACGAGTAGTGGTGTGTGAGGTGTTATTGTAAGCAAATTGAAGCAATGGCAACTTTTCATCCCAGTTATTAGGATTATCTAATGAATAACAACGCAATAAATCAAGAATAGTACTATTTGTAGCCTCACTCTGTCCATTACTTTCAGGATGAAATGCAGAGCTAAAATCTATTTTAGAACCAAAATGTTGAAATAAGGCAACCCAAAAATGATTACAAAACCTAACATCACGATCAGATAACATTACGTTAGGAAATCCATGATATGGAAAAATGCATTTAATGAATAATTTTGCAGCTTGAGGTGCAGTCAAAGTTTTTCTACATGGAATGAAATATGCATATTTACTAAACCTATCAACTATTGTCCAAATCATATTATTATGTGATGAAGTGATGGGAAGACCTGTGATAAAATCCATAGAGATTTGTTCCCATGGTTCATTTGGAATAGGAAGTGGCATTAATAATCCAAATAGTTTACCATGATGACGTTTGACACGCTGACATACAATGCATTGAGAAACATAATGTGCAATGTCTTTTTCCATGTGTGGCCAAAAGAAGAAATCTTTGCAAGCAGAAATAGTGCTCTGTATGCCTCTATGACCCATATAAGATGGTTCATGCATTTCTTTAATGATAAAATCTTTAAAAGCTTGGGTTATGCACAATCTATGTTGAAAATAGAGAAAACCATTATGAAATGTATAATGTTCATCAGATAAAGATGCAGCATTGTTGAAGTCATGCCATGCACGTGAAAAATACAAATCAGATGCATAAGTGGAAACCATTTCTTGAAAAGAATGAATTTGGATGGCAGAAATATTATTCAAAACAACAGAATGCGAAGGAAAACGGCTAAGAGCATCCGCTACAACATTAGCTTTACCAGGCTGATATTGTATCATGGGTTGGAAATTTTGAATGAATGATGCCCATTTAAGATGCCTATCAGAGATTAATGGCTGATGTAATAAATGTTTAATAGCCTGTTGATCGGTTTTGATTAAGACCTCAGAGCCCATAAGATAGTGTTTCCAAATTCGCAAAGCATGCACAACTGCTAACAATTCTTTATCATACGTACTATAATTCTGCTCTGAGGGTTTAAGCTTCCTACTCTCAAATGCAATGGGATGGTCATTTTGCATCAGAACAGCACCTATTCCTGAACCACTAGCATCAGTAACAACATGAAAGGGTTGTGAGAAATCAGGTAACTGTAAAACAGGTGCATGTGAAAGTGCATGTTTAAGTTTGTCAAAGGACTGTTGTTGGGTAATTCCCCATGCAAATTTTATTTTCTTTTTCAACAACAAAGTAAGAGGCAATGCTAAATAAGAAAAATTTCGAACAAACTTCCTATAGAAACTAGCCAACCCAAGAAAAGAACGAACATCATTGACTGATTGTGGTGTAGGCCATTCTACGATAACTCTAATCTTTTTTGGATCCACATGCACACCTTCACTTGAAATAATATGTCCTAAATATTCTAACTTACGCTGAAAGAAATAACTCTTTTCAGGATTAGCATAAAGTGTGTTCTCTCGTAACAAATGAAAAACTGTTTCAAGATGCTTTTCATGTTCACTATCATTCTTGCTGTAAACAAGTATGTCATCAAAGAATACAAGAACAGAAGCTTGGTAATCAAGAAAAATATTGTTCATCATTCGCGCAAATGTAGCAGGGGCATTAGTAAGTCCAAAGGGCATTACCATAAATTCATAATGGCCATTTTGAGTTCTGAATGCAGTCTTAAAAATATCACTTTGTCTCATACGAATCTGATGGTAACCCGATTTAAGATCAATTTTACTAAAGACACGAGCTCCTCGTAACTTATCTAAGAGATCATCTATTCGAGGAATAGGGTATCTATTCTTGATCGTGATCTTGTTAAGGGCTCTATAATCAATTCACATTCGATAAGTTTTATTCTTCTTCTTTACTAAGAGAACTGGTGCTCCAAATGGGGAAGAACTAGGCCTTATAAGTCCTTTTTGTAGTAAGTCTTTTACTTGGTTTTCTATTTCCTTTTGATGTAGTGGGCCATGTCTATAAGGTGCTTTATGAGGAGGAGAACTACCAGGGACTAAGTCTATGCTATGGTCAAAGGATCCTCGAGATGGTGGTAGTTCAGAGGGATAATCAGACATAAAACAATCCTTATAAGTACTCATGAAAGGTTTATATGCATCTGGAAGTGTATGAGTATAATCATTGATGACATTGACAAAAACAATGCATGAGTTGAATCCTTTCCTAAATGCACGTTTTACTTGCGTGTGACTAATCAATGGAAATGGTTGGAAATCATGCCGTGCAGACAAAGTAACGATTTGACCTTTGAAAGCAAACTTAAAGGTATGAGTATGGTAGTCAATACGTGGATTATAATGGTGACAAAAAGGCATACCTAGTATAACATCATAAGATTGCAAAGGTGCAATTAAAAATGTTCGTGAGTCAACATAAGGGCCTATGCTAATCATAACATCTTGCACTTCTCGTGTTACATTATAACGACTACCTTGAAATGCAGCTTTCACTTTATACAAAGAAGGAAACGTTTCTAATTTAAGTTCTTGTACTAATAAATGTGAAATGAAGTCATGTGAACTACCATCTTCATGTAGAATTTTAACTAGTTTGTTATTTATTGTACCCTGCATGCAAAGAAGAGAGTGTAGAGAGATATCGTTACCCAAGGTACTTAAGTCCTTCTCCAGTGATTCCTCTCTCCAAACAGGAGGAATTTCTTCATTATGGACCTCCATGTTATGCAATTGAGCTGTAGCCGGTTTCATATGAAGAGGTTGCAATCTGCACCTTATTTTTGTATGTCCAGGTTTACCACAATTCCAGCAAGTGATTCGTGGTCGCTTCTGTTGGGCATTCACTGCTGAAGTTTGAAGTGTAGGTGGTTTGGTTGGTTGGAGAGATGAAGCAACGGGTGGAGTTGAGTAATTGGATTGTGGAGGACGAGGAAAACTAGGGTAAGATGGGGCATTAAAATTACGCTTCATAGGAAATGAAGGTTTAACAGGAAATGGTCGTGGACGTGGTTGTTGTAGACGGAGTGACTTGGTTATGGACTGGAATTCTTTTTCTGCATCATAAGCAAAAGATATAGCCTCGTTGAGGGTTGTAGGTCGTAGGGTGTGAAGCTTAGCTTGGATTCCCACCTCCAAACCATCTTCGTATTTCTGCTGCAAGATATCCTCTGATACATCTTCAAGCATTCGAACAAGTAGTAAATTTTGCCAGAACCGCTCCGTGTAAGTAGTAACCGTATCACCCTCCTTCCATGTAAGAGTCGTCCATGCACGTCGAACATGCAAATGGTATTGAGGAGGAAGAAAAGAATCCTTCACTTTTTCTTGGAAAGCCTTCCACGTTGTTGGACGCTCAGTACTATGCCGCAGGACATTCCACCAGAGTTGAGCTTTACCTACTAAATAGTTAGTGGCAAATTTAACTTTTTCACTTTCAGCATACATCTCGTCAGTATAAAAATCATCAAACTGTGACAACCAAGAAAGGACTAAAGGCCCATCCTTTCGGCCATCAAATCGTAGAAACTAGTAGTTTCTATTACCAATTTTTGAATGAGTAACATCAGATTGGATAGAAACAATAGCTTTTACTACTCTCGTAAGGTTGTCTTCCTCAGCTTGCATCTTTTGGAGGATTTCATCACGTTGTCGGATCTCGTTCTGAGCTCATTGAAGCTCATGCCACAAGAGCTCTAGTTGTTGTTCAAGTGTTGCCACAGGTAGAGGTGAATTACTATAATCCTCCATGGTGCTCTTGGACCCTTGCTCTCACCCTTGGTGTATTGAACCTTCTTGTTTGCAACCTTGGTGTCTCGATCCCGTGTTCTCAACCTTGCTTGGTATCTGGAACACTCAAATAAGTGCCACCCAAGGATTTTTGAAGGAATTCACACTTCCAAGCTAGCTCATTGGAAAGTTCATTCCGAGAGCTTTCCAACGGTATATTACACGCCTCAATCCGACCTACGCATTGAGAGATACACTTGATTCTTTCTTGGGTCCAATCTTGAAATCGACGCGTGCGCCTTCCACAAGTAATAAAGAGAGAGAACTTGAGTACAACTCCAAGAGATGGTGGAGTGGTCCAAGTACTTCCCTTGAAAGTAGGAGGTTGTGGGTTCAAATCCTCCTACCTTACGGACTCTAAACCTCTCTATTACCACTCAAAAATTACAATTGCCTCGCGCGTAGCCAACGGCTGCCAACGGTCGCCAAGGGAGCCTTGGGTGCCAATGTTGCCAATGTATTGCCTAAGTTCTTTGCCTTAGTCGACGCCTTAGTCGACGCCTTAGTCGACGCCTTGGGGTAAGCCGAAGGAGTAAACGTAGGTTTTGGTTCTAGATCTGGAACAGGAATCGGAACCAGAACCGGAGACGGAGACAGAATCGGAATCGGAATCGAAACAGAGAACCCTCTGTATTGATGCGTGCAGAGCTCTGATACCACTGTTGTCTGGATCTTGCTCACGCTCAAACAGAAGTTACGAATGCAGAAAAACACACAGAGAATAGATGCAACAAGAGATGAGACACAACGCAGTATTGGGTGCAATCTCCCCCCATGCACTCTGTTTGGACAGTCCACAGAGTGCATGTATTTATAGGAATTTTGATTACGTCGAAAATAGTGGTTACATGAGGGCGGCTTCAAAAAGCAGGCGTGAAACTAAAAGTTGGTAACTTTTACAGAAAGCCATTGCTTTTAATAACAGAAACTGCGGTCTACAACGACCCTTATTCTAACCATTGATTTTCTAACAATAGAACCTTCTACGTAGGTTTATTTACAAAATAAATAATAATTATTCGGATTATTGATGTCCGCCCTTTCACGCCTTGCACGCTCCTCACGAACCTTCAGCTGCTATATCAAAAACATCAAAAACATATTAATACATAAATAATTTAACATTTTAACAATGCCTTGTTCAATAATATACAACATTCACACTTGAAGCAGATGGTGCAGGTACCTGTTTAACATGCCCATCAAAATTCAGTCCTTTACCTTTAGCATTCTTTAATGCATAAAAATCTTTCTTCATGTGTCCTTTCTTATGATAATAATGGCATTCAATATCCATGTTCCTTGATTTACTTCTACTCTTATTCCGTTGACCATTCTTTTCCTTGTTCTTGCTCCTACAACATTGTTGATTCTTTCGTTGGTAAGAATCATGAGCATTATATGCATCTCCACTCTGAGTGCCAACCATAGATTTTCTACGAATCTCCTCACTCAAGAGTGCTCCACATATGTCATCATAGACCAGTTTACCACTAGGTGCAATATTACTAATAGCTGTGCAAAACATATCCCATGATGAGGGCAAGGTGCATAGCAGCAATACTACTTTCATTTCATTATTCATTTCCATTTTCTGAGCTTGTAACTAGGAGAATATAGCATCAAACTCACTAAGATGAGTACCAACACTATCGGTGTGCTTCATGCAAAGGTCATATAATTTTCTCATTAGCTACACTTTATTTGATGTCGTCTCTTTTTCATATGTATTGCATAACTTCTTCCAAAGCTCCTCTACACTTTCATAGTCTAATACTATAAAGTAAACATTATCTGCTGGGTGCAAGTGAATGGTAGACCTGACCATTTCATCTAACTCATCCCAATCATCTTCATCCATGTCAGTAGGCTTCTTTGAAGTCCCACTTACTGGCTTCCATTGCCTCCTTTGAATCAGCACATCTTTAATCTGATTATTCCATAGAGCGAAGTTTGTGCCATCAAAATTTTGGATCTCAAAATGGTCTTTGCCCTACAAGTTATAGCTCCTCCTTGGAACACTAGCACTAGACCCTGATCCAGCTGATGTGCTTGAGGCTTCTGATGCCATGATGGTAGAGAACTGAATAGAATGATACTGGAGCTAGAAGAGTCTGAACACCAATGAATAAGTGTACCAAGGAGTAAATCCACCACTCTATAGTTGACAAAACCAAAATTCTAGAAAACTTTTGCCAGAGTATCCTTTGCAAAATGAGCATATGACTAGTGTCAAAATATCATAAAATTACAAGTACTGACATGTTTATCTGCATAGTGAATCACTAACTGCACTACATTTAATTAGTTACCCAAGAGAAGCCAACTAGGCTTATCGAGCATCTATGAACAACTATCATACATCTTCTATAGTGAGGCTGGGTAAGTCTTACACGTGCATCACCAAAGAGACCTCCATATCTGGGTCTCTCCTAGTTAAGAAAACCCCATCACAACCCTCTTTATCAAATGTAAAAAGCTTTATTAAAAAATGTAACCGTTGTAGGTATATGCAATACCAAAGCACATGCGGAAGGTGATGGGCTGATTACCCAACGAGATCGAAATGAGAACTTGAATCAATTTTTTCGATTCTCTACAGACCCCTTTGGCTTCTTAGCATTTAACCACACCTTTAATACATCACTTAAGCATAGTGTAGTATCATCATCATTCCACAAGTTTCATACATAGAAGCAATTCAAGAGAGCCTCAGCATAACATCACAAATGTTAACCATACACTATTCAAATCATAGATCAACCACATAAATCTTTGCCACACATTCTATTCGTACTACTGTATACAATGAGAATGTATCCAATATTACTAATGAGGTCTTTCTTGTATTGAAGCCTTCAAATAAGCTTGTTAGGATTCGTGTTAGTTCACATACATCAGAAACATTCAATAAATGTATAATATTTTCGATTGACTATACTGCAACAATATAACATTTCACTGAACCATGTTCATATTGAGGAATACTCTGTATTATTCAAGAAACACTTCTTAGCCCAAGTATATGCATATATACTCGTATCTCTCAGAAATATATCATGATGTGCATGTTCATAACTTCATTAGCATAGCATATGTTCTTGAATGTATATTTGTACACAATATGTCTTGTCTGTTGGAGACCTCTTAATCTCCAAAGGTTTGATCTATACTGACTTAAGAACACTTCTATGTCAGTTATAAACCAAACTTTACACAAAACTTGTTCTTCTTTACCAAAACTTTCATCAACACTTCTCTGAGTGAAGAAATGTTTACTCCAGAAAGTCTGCTTCAGAAATCAACTTCATTACCTGCACAAAACTCCAAATTTCTTCAAGTAAATGATGCACAAGTATTCGCAATACCTTTGTGCAATCATAATAGTCATTAGTTCTCAAAACTAATCACCAATAGTTTAATTTGATCATTAAGATCAAAAGTATATCATAACTGTCTCTCAGAAGTAGCGCCTTCGACATAGTCAACTTCTTAAGTTGATTTCTCCTAATCTGAAACCCGTTTTCCTAAATGCTTCTAGCCATAGCTTCCTTATCTCCTAACTTAAATTTTAAGTGCTCACTCATCAAAAACTTTACAGTATACACTCAGATCTAAGCAAAACACTGAGACGGAAAAGTGCACTACTCTCAGACTTCAATTTCACATTATACATACAAATGTTCCTATTGATCATTCTCACAGTAGGAGAGGAATTAGATTCTGAAACTTTAGACATAGCTTCATTAGCTTCTCAATTAGATGTGTACAAAAGGAATTCTGATCCACATGATCAGACAGAGAGCACTCAGAGAAAAACCCGTCGCTATTTTCTGGGAAAAAACTCTCTACACATCTCTCAGGAGTTTGTCATCTACAAAAATGACTCTCATACATATTTCTTGTCATCATTAACTTATATATATATGACTTTAGACTTATCTCGCGTCTATGACATTGCTCCTTATCATCCTAAAGGTTTTAACTATACTCAATTTACAAGATTCTTCACTTATATGTACATATGTGTACAAGACATCATTCTGAAATCTCCTTCAATTTCTCAAGTGTCTTCCTTCACTTCATTCTGACCATAAGCATTCTTCAAGATCTGTATAATCACCAACTTGTGATTGGCTTGTTCCAACAGCTCCCCCTCAATCACTAATTGTGATTACTTCATTCTTCTTCACTCCTGCCATCTCCTTGAATCTCTGTAGCTTAGGTCCATCCAAGCTCTTTGTCATCATATCTGCCACTTGTTCTTTTGTTGAAGTATACATCACTTCAATCTCTTTATCAAGTACCTTTTCCCTCAAGAAATGATACTGAATCTCTATATGTTTAGTCCTGGCATGAAAAACAGGGTTAGCTGCCAAATACAAAGAACTCATATTATCTCCAAAAATAATTGGAGTACTATGGTCAGTCTCAAAACTCTTCATCAAGGTCTTCAACCATATTACTTCTTTTGCAGCTTCTACCATTCCTTTATATTCAGCTTCTGTGGATGATAAAGCAACTGTATGTTGCTTCTTTGAACACCAAGAAACTAATTTATCTCCAACATAACAGAGATACCCATGAGTAGACCTTCTATCATCTGAGTCACCTGCCCAATCTGCATCACTAAACACTTTGATTCTTGTGTCAGAAGTGAAACCATAATACAAACCTTCACTTAGGGTTCCTTTGATATATCTGAGTACCCTTTGGGCTGCAATCCAATGAGTCTTCTTTGGACAATGCATAAATTGTGACAACACACCTACTGCATATGATAAATCTGGTCTTGTCAAGGTAGCATAGATTAAACTACCTACCAAACTCTGATATTTCTTCATATCATTGAATTCTTCACCTCCATACCTGCTTAATTTATGATTTACCTCCAATGATGTAGTTGAGATCTTGCAATCCTCCATGTTAAACTTGACTAGAAGATTTTTCAAATACCTCTCTTGTGAAACATATACTCCATGTTGAGTATACACAATCTGCATTCCTAGAAAATAAGATAAGTTTCCCAAATCACTTATCTTAAACTCCTTCTCTATTTGCCTTTTGAGTTCATTGATTCCTTGAACATCTGTTCCTGTAACAATAATATCATCAACATAAATACACATGTAAATGTATCCATTTTCACTTGCCTTCACTAGCAAGCTACTATCTGCCTTTGATGCTTGAAATCCACATTCATTCAAGAACTTGGGCAGTCTGTAATTCCAAGCTCTTGGGGCGTGCTTCAACCCATATAAAGCTCTCTTGAGCTTACACACATAATCTGATCCAATTGAATCCATAAAACCTTCTGGTTGCTCCATGTATACTTCATCTGCAATGTATCCATTTAAAAATGCATTTTTCACATCCAATTGTGATAATTTCCATCCCTTACAAGCAGCAATACCAATCAATGTTCTAATTGTAGACATTTTAGCAACAGGACTAAAAGTTTCATCATAATCTACCCCATAAGTTTGGGCATAACCTTTGACCACAAGTCTAGCCTTGTATCTAGAAACCTTACCATCTGCAAACCTCTTTGTTTTATATACCCACTTACATCCAATGACTTTCTGATTCTTTGGTCTTGGTACTAATTCCCAAGTTTCATTTTCAAGTAGAGCATCATACTCTTCCTGCATTGCCTTCTCCCAATTCTGTTTACATTTGGCTTCTTCATAAGTGGTTGGATCTTCTTCTGTCTTCACAATGTAAGCATAATCCTTTGTTGTTAGGAAAGATGTATCATAACTATACCTTATAGGTTCTTTCCTTTCCCTTGTAGATCTTCTGATTTCTGCACTTCTCGAAGTTTCAGCCTCATTTGATTCTGGATCAAATCTTGGCCCTTCTTCTACATGATCCTGCAATCTACTTTTAGAGTCAATATCATCAATACTTTCTTCATACACTTTTACTTTTGCCTTTCCTTTCCTTTGTATGTCTTCAACACCTGCATAATCATTTGTTGATCCTGTATACCATGTATTTTGCTCATCAAATGTCACATCTTTGGTAACAAGAAATTGCTTTGTGGATGGACTCCACAACCTGTACCCCATCTGTCTATCATCATATCCAATAAACACATACTTCTCTGCTTTTGGTTCTAGCTTATGTCTTAATTGTGAAGGAACATAAGCATATGCAATACATCCAAATACTTTACAATGATCAAGAGTAGGTTTCTTACCCCACCATGCTTCATAAGGGGTTCCTCCATCCAAAGCTTTGCAAGGTAACCTATTCACAAGATATGTTGCAGTGTTAATGGCTTCTGCCCATAAGTAATTTGGACAATTCTTTTCCTTCATCATGGCTCTTGCAAATTCTACAAGAGTCCTATTTCTCCTTTCTGCTACTCCATTCTGTTGAGGGGAGTACCTGCAAGTTACTTCTCTTTTGATGCCTGCATTCCACAAATAATCATCAAACTCTTTAGAGAAATACTCTCCCCCTCCATCTGATCTTAACCTCTTGAGCTTTTGCCCTGTGATCCTTTCTGCATAAGCATGAAAATGTTTGAATGTCTTGAAAACTTCTAATTTATCCTTGATTACATATAAAGTAATCCACCTGGTTGCATCATCAACAAACAACACATAATATCTGGATCCATTTATACTATAGTCCCTTGAGGGACCCCATACATCTGTATGAACCAATTCAAGCATATTTGAATACTTGTACCCTGATTTGTTGTAAGAACCTTTATGTGCTTTACCTAATTGACAAGCTTCACACTTGTACACCATATGTTGCCCTTCAACATTTGGTAATCCAAGCACCACCTGATTCTTTGACATTACTTTTATAGCTCTCTCATTGAAATGACCTAGCCTTTTATGCCATAGGTCTAATTCAGAAACCTTTTGACTTCCATAAGTAAATAATGCATGTCCCACATTACCTTGGACTTTGAGGGTAAACAATCTTCCTTCCTTTTTACCTGCAATTATGTTTCTATATCCGTGATTTGGATCTTGCACATAAACACCTTCATTTGTGAATCTTACCTCATATCCTTTCTCCACAATTTGCCCTACACTTATCAAATTTTTAGGAATAGTAGGAACATAAAGTACCTTGCTCAGAAGTGTACTTCCACTCTTTGTCTTCACTGAACCAATGCTCTCCACTTTATGTTTGGTATTGTCACCTGTTTGAACTGTATGTCCATTCACCTTTGCTTCCATATCAGTCATCAAGGATAGATTCCCACTCAGATGGTTGCTACACCCTGAGTCAATATAAAACACTCTTTGATCTTCTCCCACTGATTCATGAGTTGCATTCAAGATAAGAGTCATGTCATCCTTCTGATCTGATGCATAATTATAATAATTGTTGTTGTAGGACTGAGATTGGAAGTTTCTTCCACCTCCTCTACCATATGATGTCCTACCACCTCTTCCTCTGAAGTTGCCTCTTTGGTTTCTGCCTCCTCTACCTCTTTGATTATAACTCTGATTATTGCTTCCACCATTTTGATTGTTATACCAACAATCATTTGCCAAATGATTTGTTCTGCCACAAATCCAACAAGCTTTAGCATTATCTTTGTTCTTACCTCCTCTTCCTTTACCTCTGAAATTCATTTTTCCTTTTGTGAAGTTAGCTTGACTTGAAGTCCCTTCATCATCAGTCGATTGCTTTCCTTTGCCATTCTTTTTCTTGTCTTTGGAGTACATAGCTTGGCTTGCACTTCTATCATTGTCTCCTTTAATGTCCTGCTCAAAAGTTAGCATGTGTCCTAGCAATTGATTAAGATCAGGAGTAAAGTGATCAAGTGATAACTCTATGGACAATATGAAAGGCTTCCACTTCTCATCTCCTCTCAAACCTGTAAGTATTTGTCTTACCAACTTTTCCTCTTCAATGTCTTCATCCACTGCTCCCAAGCTATCTGCAATATCCTTCATCCTTGCCACATAATCAGAAATTGATTGTGAGCTCTTCTTCTTGAAGGTTGTGAACTCAGCCCATAGTGAGGACTTCCTTGACTTGGTTGTATTCTGGAAATGCTCTTCCAAAGCATTCCAAACATCTATTGCACTTTCCAAACCTCTAATATGAGGTAAAAGATAATCATTTACAGCTATGTAAATGATACTCCTTGCTTGAGCATCCTTTCTCATCCAAGTCTTCAAAATTGCAAGCTCCTCCCTAGTTGGAATACTAGGATCTGAAAATTCAGGCTTTTCTTCTTCTCCTGTAATGAATGCCATCAGGTCTTTGCTCATGAGGTGTGCCTCCATCCTCATAGACCATGCTGGATAGTTCTCCCTATCTAGCTTATCAATCTGCAAGCTTTCTCCCATCCTTGACCTTCTGTATCTCAATTACTATGGTTTATGAGGATAAAGTGTACCTTTGATATAAGCTTTGTCCTTCTTGATTCTTTTCGAACTCGTGCTTTGAACTCCTGCAGGTTATCTTCAATAATTTGTCCTTGTCCTCCTTTGATTTGGAAGAACTCCAATATCTGCACCAATCGGAACTTAAATTGTCTTTTCTTCTCTTGTATTTCACCTTCAGCTCTGATACCACTGTTGGAGACCTCTTAATCTCCAAAGGTTTGATCTATACTGACTTAAGAACACTTCTATGTCAGTTATAAACCAAACTTTACACAAAACTTGTTCTTCTTTACCAAAACTTTCATCAACACTTCTCTGAGTGAAGAAATGTTTACTCCAGAAAGTCTGCTTCAGAAATCAACTTCATTACTTGCACAAAACTCCAAATTTCTTCAAGTAAATGATGCACAAGTATTCGCAATACCTTTGCGCAATCATACTAGTCATTAGTTCTCAAAACTAGTCACCAATAGTTTAATTTGATCATTAAGATCAAAAGTATATCATAATTGTCTCTCAGAAGTAGCGCCTTCGACATAGTCAACTTCTTAAGTTGATTTCTCCTAATCTGAAACCCGTTTTGCTAAATGCTTCTAGCCATAGCTTCCTTATCTCCTAACTTAAATTTTAAGTGCTCACTCATCAAAAACTTTACAGTATACACTCAGATCTAAGCAAAACACTGAGACGGAAAAGTGCGCTACTCTCAGACTTCAATTTCACATTATACATACAAATGTTCCTATTGATCATTCTCACAGTAGGAGAGGAATTAGATTCTGAAACTTTAGACATAGCTTCATTAGCTTCTCAATTAGATGTGTACAAAAGGAATTCTGATCCACGTGATCAGACAGAGAGCACTCAGAGAAAAACCCGTCGCTATTTTCTGGGAAAAAACTCTCTACACATCTCTCAGGAGTTTGTCATCTACAAAAATGACTCTCATACATATTTCTTGTCATCATTAACTTATATATACATGACTTTAGACTTATCTCGCGTCTATGACATTGCTCCTTATCATCCTAAAGGTTTTAACTATACTCAATTTACAAGATTCTTCACTTATATGTACATATGTGTACAAGACATCATTCTGAAATCTCCTTCAATTTCTCAAGTGTCTTCCTTCACTTCATTCTGACCATAAGCATTCTTCAAGATCTGTATAATCACCAATTTGTGATTGGCTTGTTCCAACATTGTCTGCATACAAACATATGTCTGCATACAAACATATGTCTGTATTCCCCTTTTTTTTACATACAGAAATATATTTGACTTGTCATATCTCTGCACAAGTCTTTCAGATTAATCAATATTCAGTCATCTTAAAAAGAATAGATATCAATCAATATCTTAATACTCCATGTCTGTCACGTCAAATTCTTATATATATAAACATGAAATATGTTCTTCACATACATACTGTACCTCCAAACTTTAAACATATGACTCGCACTTGCCAAAAAATGTTACACCATGAAGCAACTCTCTGAGTATTCTTGACAGTCGTACTTTTGATGGATCCAACATAGTAGTACATGTAAAACTTATTTGTACAGGTATAAATGCCTTCCTGCAAGTATTCCTTTTATCAAGGTTAAGTCAAATCACATGAAACCATGCATCTCTCTAATATCTTCCTGCAAGTATTCTTTTACCAAGGTTAAGTCAAATCACATCAACCCATGCATCTCTCCAACGTGGAAATATATGCGCAGCCATTCATTTCTCCAATCTCATTCAATACTTATCACATCAAGGTCTTTCATATGTGCATTAAACATTGCTTTATATGTGAGCATCATGCGAACCACTATATCCATGCAACAATCTTATGATCATATCATGACACAACACACATGCATACATAAGAATCTCATGTTACCCGATTTTTTTATTCTGCTCTTGGTGTTGACATCAATATGTATCTGCTCCTTGTTCTGCGACTATCTCTTGACAGACATTACCTGTTGAAGTCATGTCAGAAATACTTCCCTTGCTCTTCAGTACATATGGAAACAGAGATAGAGAGAGTATATAACTCAACTAATATATCATTTATATCTTAGCTACATCAGAAAATGAGCTCTTGATAGATACAGGAATAGAGCACGTTACTCAAGAGTATAATATCTTGTTAATAGCTATTAGAGAGAAGCCCCGGTGCTATACAAGCCATACGCACGACTTCACATTTCACTCCTTAAATAGGAGTTTCATTGGAATCCATGGCGTCGCTTTCTTCAAGCATGATTCTAGGAAGAAGGCCGAAATTCAAGATACATGATTTTAGGAAAATATCTCACAAGTGGTTTGTTGCCTTATTCGATGCTTAGATATAGGAAACAAGTTTAAAGGCCTATTCATATGGAAATGAGGTTAACTCAAAAAAACTACGGTTTAAGTGGGGGTTCCTATGAGAGTAAGATATGAGAGACAATGGTTAGAGGTGGGAATACAATAGAAATGCTTCCATTGAAGCTTGCATCATTTTCAACACTCCCCCTCAAGATTCAATGGAAGATCCAAGGGATGTGCCATACATAATTTTCTTTGAGCAAGGCAATGAATGCTCGTGATCCTTGATGTAGTATCCATGTCTTCATGATTTGTCGTTGACGCTCCGTGCTTCTTCTCATAAAGAAATGTCTTGGATCATATAATAGTCCAAGACACCACTTCATGACTTGCTTGAAGATATCTTGGTAGATGATCTTCAACATGATTAGGATGATGGACAACCACGTTGTCAATCCATTTGATTTGAAAATGAGAAAGGGAACCAAGCTTTTCCGTTTTACCTTCACTCCAAGGTTGATGATGTTCCCTTTGTTCTCCATGAATGCTTTTCCATTTCTTTCATTCTTCAAATCTTCATAAATCTTCTCTTCTATTGCTTTCTCTCTCTTATTCTCTTCTCTTGCTCTCCTCTTTTGATTTGTGGTGGCTTCCCTCTCTTCTTTGCACTTCTTTCCTTCATTTCGATCTTTGAGACCTTCTTCTATTTCCATCTTTTTGTAGGTGGCTTCCTCGATCTTATATCCTTTTGCTCCTTCCAAAATCTTCTTTCCTTGATTTCCTCTTTCATGTGCGAGGATGATTGTGTCTTCTTCATAACTTGTTCTATTTATCAATGTTCCTTGGGCTGGTTGCACTTCTTCTTTGTCATCTTTGACTCTTTGAACCTTTCCTTCTACTCCATCTATTGGTTGATCTTCATAAGGTGCACTCTCTTGACTCATTGACATGTCTCCCCCTTCATCTCTAGTATTTGCAAGTTCTTCATATGGCTGGTCCTCCAACCATGATAGAAAATCATGAATGATTTTCTCTTCTTCTTCAAAGGTAGGGCTTTGTCTTGCCATCTCTTCTGTCTTCATAACCTGAAATAGAACATAACAAATATTCCAAGATTTTATACCTTTGAGACTATCTTGGAATGATAGTTTGGACTCCTTTCTTCAATCTTTTCTTGTGAGCTTCCACACTAGCTCAAAACTCCTTTGTCTTCTTGACTCCTTGATGTGGCTTGAGTGAGATTCAATAGCTCTAACTCCTTCGACGAGTCCTCTTCACTCCTTTATGTAGCTTGAGTGAGATTCAATAGCTCTAACTCCTTCGACAAGTCCTCTTGACTCCTTTATGTAGCTTGAGTGAGCTTCAATAGATCTAACTCCTTTGATGAGTCCTCTTGACTCCTTTGCCTTGTCGTGGCTTTGCTTGACCACCTTCTTTGAAAAAACGTCTTCTTGACTTCTTCCTTGACTTCAATTGGTTCTCAACACTTCTTTTTGAGATCACTTCAAGATTAAAATAAGCCAAAAATGCTCAAGCCTTTAGCGACCATTGCTCAAGCTTCCCAGTAGCAACCAATGCTCAAGCTTTAGGCGAGCTACTTGTGAGATTCTCAAATCACTAGCATAAATGACTTAGGACTAGAAGTCCTTTGTAGAACATTTATCACTTTAGCTTCAATGTTCAAGAACAATGAACTAAAGAAATGTATACCTTGAGTTTTCTTCCTCTTGAATCCAAGCAAGTTTCTAACAAGGACTCACACTCCTTGCCTCGAGCTCTGCCACAGCTCGTTTGCCTTCCAAAGATTGAATCCGAACCTTTGCTAGCTTTCTTCTTTTGGCTTGTCTTCAACTCAATTGATGAGGAGACTTATGATAGGACTTCCTTCTTGAATCCTATCCACCTTTATGATGACAGCCCTTTGCTTTTCGGAGTCTTCTTCTTGCCTCGAGTTTCTTTGTCTTTTCCCAAAGCTTCGTTGTCTTTAGCATTTGCTTTTACTTTAGAACTTGCTTTCTCCAAGAACCTGTATTCTTCAAACAATCTTAAAGAGTTAGTATCTCATCCAACAAAGTATCAAGTATGAAATCCTTGGGGGGACGTTGAGCTCCCATAGCTCCTTTAGTTTTCTTGCAATCATACGGCTTCAACAAGCCTCTAGCAATCAAAGTGCATCCAAAATCAATGAGGGGACTTCAACAATTTTGCAACCATACAAGAGCACTATGGCTCTGATACCACTGTAGGTATATGCAATACCAAAGCACATGCGGAAGGTGATGGGCTAATTACCCAACGAGATCGAAATGAGAACTTGAATCAATTTTTTCGATTCTCTACAGTCCCCTTTGGCTTCTTAGTATTTAACCACACCTTTAATACATCACTTAAGCATAGTGTAGTATCATCATCATTCCACAAGTTTCATACATAGAAGCAATTCAAGAGAGCCTCAGCATAACATCACAAATGTTAACCATACACTATTCAAATCATAGATCAACCACATAAATCTTTGCCACACATTCTATTCGTACTACTGTATACAATGAGAATGTATCCAATATTACTAATGAGGTCTTTCTTGTATGGAAGCCTTCAAATAAGCTTGTCAGGATTCGTGTTAGTTCACATACATCAGAAACATTCAATAAATGTATAATATTTTCGATTGACTATACTGCAACAATATAACATTTCACTCAACCATGTTCATATTGAGGAATACTCTCTATTATTCAAGAAACACTTCTTAGCCCAAGTATATGCATATATACTCGTATCTCTCAGAAATATATCATGATGTGCATGTTCATAACTTCATTAGCATAGCATATGTTCTTGAATGTATATTTGTACACAATATGTCTTGTCTGCATACGAACATATGTCTGCATACAAACATATGTCTGCATACAAACATATGTCTGCATTCCCCTTTTTTTTACATACAGAAATATATTTGACTTGTCATATCTCTGCACAAGTCTTTTAGATTAATCAATATTCAGTCATCTTAAAAAGAATAGATATCAATCAATATCTTAATACTCCATGTCTGTCACGTCAAATTCTTATATATATAAACATGAAATATGTTCTTCACATACATATTGTACCTCCAAACTTTAAACATATGACTCGCACTTGCCAAAAAATGTTACACCATGAAGCAACTCTCTGAGTATTCTTGACAGTCGTACTTTTGATGGATCCAACATAGTAGTACATGTAAAACTTATTCGTACAGGTATAAATGCCTTCCTGCAAGTATTCCTTTTATCAAGGTTAAGTCAAATCACATGAAACCATGCATCTCTCTAATATCTTCCTGCAAGTATTCTTTTACCAAGGTTAAGTCAAATCACATCAACCCATGCATCTCTCCAACGTGGAAATATATGCGCAGCCATTCATTTCTCCAATCTCATTCAATACTTATCACATCAAGGTCTTTCATATGTGCATTAAACATTGCTTTATATGTGAGCATCATGCGAACCACTATATCCATGCAACAATCTTATGATCATATCATGACACAGCACACATGCATACATAAGAATCTCATGTTACCCGATTTGTTTATTCTGCTCTTGGTGTTGACATCAATATGTATCTGCTCCTTGTTCTGCGACTATCTCTTGACAGACATTACATGTTGAAGTCATGTCAGAAATACTTCCCTTGCTCTTCAGTACATACGGAAACAGAGATATAGAGAGTATATAACTCAACTAATATATCATTTATATCTTAGCTACATCAAAAAATGAGCTCTTGATAGATACAGGAATAGAGCACGTTACTCAAGAGTATAATATCTTGTAAATAGCTATTAGAGAGAAGCCCCGGTGCTATACAAGCCACACGCACGACTTCACATTTCACTCCTTAAATAGGAGTTTCATTGGAATCCATGGCGTCGCTTTCTTCAAGCATGATTCTAGGAAGAAGGCCGAAATTCAAGATACATGATTTTAGGAAAATATCTCACAAGCGGTTTGTTGCCTTATTCGATGCTTAGATATAGGAAACAAGTTTAAAGGCCTATTCATATGGAAATGAGGTTAACTCAAAAAAACTACGGTTTAAGTGGGGGTTCTTATGAGAGTAAGATATGAGAGACAATGGTTAGAGGTGGGAATACAATAGAAATGCTTCCATTGAAGCTTGCATCATTTTCAACAACCGCTATATCAATGACCACATGGACATATATAAGTGGTCTCCACAGAAGCATATATGGTTTGTATGTGCTCAATATATGCAATAAAATGACACTAGAAAGGTTGAATGCATAGCCCAGAAACTAGCCACCAACACCTGCAAGTGTCTATCAACTCTCATGATTTGGGCTCAAAAAACTTGCATAAATTTGTAGTAGGTGCTCCCACCAAAACTAAAGACCTGTCGAGAAACTTGTAGTTTTACGAGTGTGGCTGAAAACATAGCCGCAAAGGTTGATATTTATTGTCCGAGAAGTACAAAGAACACTCTTCTTGATTTTCTTGGACCTCTATGAAGAGATCTATGTATGAAAATACTTCAAAATGGCTCTAAAAGACACCCCAAAAATGCTTTAAAGAGAGGCTTTGAAAGCAAAGAATGAAGCTTTGGGGAACCAAAACATGTTCAAGGTAATGTTAACGTTAGCCTTTCCCGTTCTTCAGACACCACAAGAGTGTAGCTTAGTGGCAAGAGATTTCCATGGTTAAGCGAGCTCCAAGGGGAACAATATTAGGATGGGTGACCTCCCAGGAAGTACTAGGAACCTCTATCTTCCTTGATCGTTAAGATCCTCCCTTGCGTGTAGCCAACAGCACCAATAGTGACTTTGATGACTTTGGTGACTCAGATGACAAGGTATGCCAAGGTCTATGCCTTGGCCATCACCTTAATCGTAAGCCTTGGAGAAAGCCGAGAGGAGGGGGGTGCTCGCTTTGCTCGCACAAAAGGAACAAAGCTTTTGCATTGAACAACTCTGATACTAGTGAAGTATTTCAATGGCGACGCATCACAATGTGCTCTCCTTCTGGAGAGCTCCACATCCATATCCTTTGAGTAGAAAACTGAACTCCTAGGGCCGCACACGGTACTCCGCACAATGGCTGCAGAATACGTAGAAAACATAGTACACAGGGAGCATGAACATAGACTTCTTAGGTGTTACAAATGCGATCGAGCTTACATTCTATGACTGACCAGGACACTATATGTTTTATTAAAGAATATATACAAAGAAGTTCCCGGTGGTCATTTGGATTTTCACATGGACACTAAGGGTAACACAAAAATTGCAGCACGAATAGAAATTTGAAGAATGTCAACATCTTCAATGCCATTTGCATCAGCTTCAATACCTGTATTTGCAGGCATAATAGCATGTTTTTCAACACCTTGCACAATTTTCCATAGTCCTTTTGTAACCAATACATGTTGCATCATATAAGCTCACAATGGGTAATTGGTACCATCCAACTTATCCCCAATAGCCAACATACAAAATACATCATTACTTTCAGCCATGGCCACTAATTAAAATACCTTGATGCAAAAAAATGAGTGTATTTGAAAAAGTTGAACAAAAGTACCCTCATGAGTTCTGCTAAACCTGTAGCACTTTTGGAGATGCTTATATTGGGGAACCAAAATTAGTACATATCTTTGGCACAAAAAGACAAAATAGCCTACACAAGCATTGTGATAGTGCATTTGGAGGCTGAAACAAGCTAAGATCATGATTTTGGCACAACAAAGTGAAGCCATTTTGATCTCCTAATCACCTTGAGTATGCATACCAAATTTCGTGTGATTCTAAGACTATGTCCGGAGAGGTGTTGAGGATGCCCTAGATGAAGCGACCACTTGCGTTGCTAGGAATTATGGGATTTAGAGATCTGCGAAAGCACGTGAACAACACAAGGAAGAAGAAGAAGCTTGGAGTACAACACACAATGCTGAATGTATTAACTCTAGAATGTACAAAGATAAGTAACATGTTAGGGCTATTGGCATATGTACAAGCTAGGGGAAGAAAACTCCTAAAGAGGGAAAAAAGTGCCCCGGTAGTCCTAGTGTGTTCACGCACATCACTACCTAATTATATCAACAAATACTGTATCTCAGTCAAATCCAAAAGATTCCAAAAAAGCAAAAAGACTAAAATTCTATGTTACCAATTCAAAATTCAAAGATATGTAAACTTGTTATGAGTCAAATTCTAAATGACTCAAGACTTCAACTACTCAAATATCTGTTTCAACTAGGTATTGAATGATTTTATCTATCTTTATGAGAAATAAACTATATTCTCAAAGAGATTCAAATAATAAATCTAAACATCATCCAACCACAAGATACCAATGTGGTATCCAACATCATTGTGTTGACCAATGAAGGTTCTATTGATGAGCTTTTACTCAAATATTGCTTCACTTGAGACTAAGCTCATTCCTATATTCAATCTTTATGAGTGCTTACTAGGAATGCAATTTTTGTGCATTGTTTTCAGTCAAAGGATTGAATTTACCAAGTTATAGTAGGAACTTGGTGTTTGAATTGGTCAATCTTTTCCTTACTTGAAAGGATCATTTCAATGTCAAATTTCTACTTCTGCAAAAATTTATTAAATATTTCTAAATCAACAACATTTTGTCTTGAAGTGTTCCATAATTCAAATATGAATAAATCTTGATTTGAAAGAGAAGATCTTGGAAGTTACTTCGTATCTTCTTAATTACTTGATCCTCAAGTATTTAGAGATCATGCTTTTATCCTTCTTAAATTTAAACTTCTCCTTTGAAGTTTTGATTACCTTGAGGATCAAATCTAACTTCAAGCTTCATTCTAGGGCTAAAAGATAACATTCATCCCATTGTACGATGTCCCATACCATCTTTCCTATATCAATCTGAGTATTAAATCTGGTGTTTCGTACCACCCTATTATATTGATGTATGAGTGATACTTATCCTAGATTCTAAACATATCTTAATAGAGTACCTTTTCACTTCAATTCAAAAGAATTTTGAAGTTTCAGGCATTACCTCTAACTTGATATTCTAGGTTTTAATTCCTTCACATGATTGTTTCATGATCTCATGCTTTTTCCTTGGAAACTTCAAAAGCTTTTGATGGAACATCCATACTTGTTATATATGCTTTTCAATAGAAAACCATTTCTAATTCTAAGTTCTTGAATTTCTCAAATTCAAGTCCAATTGTTTATACACGACCAATTTATAGGGACAACAATTTTTTCACTTCTTGTCTCTAGATTCCTTTCTTACTGAAGCTTTAAGTTGCTACCTCGTAGACTTTATAAGAATCTCTCTACTGCTTAAGTCTAAGCATCCACTCATGCTTTTGGATTTCATCTTTAAGAAATCCCTTTAAGGATAGGCAAACATTATATTTTACCTTCAACAGACTTAACTGCTATCATCGTGGTTGTAGATTACATGCTTGGAATATTGGGTGGGTGTGTGGGGTGATTTTTCCCCATGTATTTGTTTTTTTGGCCCACACTCGGGTTTGCAGCCCATTGGGCATTTCCTGCTAACTAATGAAAGGATCTTTTGGTGGACAAAAAAATGCTTTTTTTTAAATACCTATGGTGCTAAAGTTCTAAATTATGTTGAACATGTAGAGAGTACACACGCGGAAGAAAAATGAAAAGTAAAGTACTCTCACAAAACAAAGAATGTGTGAGACACAAAATGAGTAGACCATGAAATGGATAAACTCATGTGGATTAGAAATGAGCTTGCCAAGAGCATGGAGTAGGCTCCTCAAGCTTCTAACCAAATACAAATGAGAGGAGAGGCCCTCCTTATATAGATTTGGGAGGGGCTCTCAAAATTACATCATATGTGGGATACGTCTCCTAAAAGGAGAATGAATACAACTCGTAGAAGCACATGGCAAGGTACCCAAATACAAAGGAAATACAATATAAAATGGAAATAGACTAGAAATGGAGTGCCTCCTGAATACAAGATGGAGATGCACTCACACGGATGCAAATGTAGATGAAGTAGGAGCAATCATGTCATCAACACCCCCTCTGCAGCTCTAGTTTGGATCGGCTGAATGCTGCAGAGGTCCACCAAGCGTTGGAGCGAAACCGGAGGTAGAGCTTTCGTGAACATGTCCGAAAGGTTCTCGTGAGAGGTACACTGCTCCAGTGTAATCTTTTGAGATATGAGCTTCTCAGTGGTATTGGATCTCGATGTGCTTCGTCTGAGCGTGGAACACTGGATTCTTGGCGATGGCCAAGGCTGACTGACTGTCCGGGCGAATACATGTTGGAGTATCCTACAAAACACCGATGTCAGATAATAAACGTCGAAGCCAGATGGCCTCACATGCTGCAAAGCTCTTTGCTCAGCCAAGCAAGAATATATACCCATAAGTAGATGGTTGAGAATCAGGATCACTAACCCAATCAGAATCTGAATATCCGATGAGTTCGATGCCCCCTCTATACCAAAGACCATGATGTAGGGTGAGAGCAAGGTATCGAAGTAGTCTCTGAGGAGTATCCCAATGAGTCTGACGAGGTTGATGTGCAAACTGACTGAGTATACCAACTACATAAGCAATATCTGGTCTAGTGTTGGCAAAATAGAGTAATGAGCCAACAAGCTATCGATAGGTATGCACATCCTCAAGTGATGATGAGTCCTCCAGTGTAAGCTTGATGTTTGGATCAAGAGGTGTAGAAATTGAGCGACATTCATCCATGTTATATCTGGAAAGTAGATCAGAGCAATACTTCTTCTCTGATAGGAATATACCTTCTTTTGTTTGCCAAACTTCCATACCCAAGAAGTAATGTAGTAATCCAAGATCTATCATAGAGTACTCAAGATGAAGTTGTGTGATGATAAATTGTATATCCACTTGACTCCTATGACTTGATGGTTGGTTGGTTTGGGAACTAATGTCCAAGTCTTGTTCTTTGCTATTGCATTCAGTTCCTCTTTCATAGCTGCTTCCCACTCTGGTTGGCCTTGAGCTTCTTTGTAGTTGGATGGATTTGGAATTTTCTGAATTTGGTGCATTAGAGCATAATTAACATGATGACTTTGTTCGTGTTGTCTCTTATCAAGAAGCTTTTGAGATCGGCATGGTTGTTGTGAAGTATTGGCTTCTAAGTTGGAGTTTGGAAATACTGAGTCCCCCTCTAAAGTGTAGATAGGTGGACTAAGACTTGTACTTGAATCTTTTATTGAGTATGAGGAAGCTTCATTGAAGATCACATCCTTCAAAATGGTGATGGAGTGGTTTTCCATATCATATAGATGGTATGCCTTTGATTGGTCACTGTAGCCTATGAATATGTGTTTCTTGGACTTTAATTGTAACTTGTTTCTATCTTCTTTTGGTACATGGACAAAAGCTTCACTACCAAAGACTCGAAAGTAATTCACATTTGGTTTTCTTCCATATTATGCTTCGAAGGGTGTTTTGTTGTGTAATGCACTTGTAAATCCTCGATTAAGAATGTGAACGATAGTATGCACGCTTCTGCTGAGAACTTGTAGGGTAGATCCTTGTGATGAAGTATAGTTCGTGCCATTTCCATCACAGTATGTATCTTTCTTTCAGCTACTCCATTCTGGGATGGAGTACGAGGCTCAGTGACTTGTCTTTTGATATCTTTCTGATTGAGGAAGTTACCAAAGTCATGATCGATAAACTCACCACCTCCATCTGATCGAATGGTTTTCACTTTAGTCAAAGCTTCATTCTCAACTTCCTTGATCCAAGTTTGAAACTTAGAGAATGTGTCTGCCTTTGATTTCAAAAAGTACACCCAAATATAGCGAGAGTGGTCATCTACTAGAAGATAAAAGTAGAGGGATCCACTCCGGGATGGGGTGTTCATGGGTCCACATAAGTCCATGTGATAAGGGCTAGAGGGTTCATCGCTCGTGTTGAAGCTTCTTTGGGAACTCGGGCCCTATGTTGCTTGCCTTGGGTGCAAGCTTGGCAGACATGAGTAAGTTGCCCTATCTTTGGCAGTTCTTTCACAAGTTGGGATGAAGAGATTTTTGATAAGTAAGATGTGTGGCCAAATCTTTGGTGCCACAAACTTGAGGTTGATTCTTTGGATACAAAGCAAGATAGTTTGTAGAGGCCATTTTCTTCAATACCTTGAGCAATGACATCCTTTGTATGGGGATCAGCTACCTTAACTGAGATGTTATGAAACCATACTTGTTTGTCCTGATCTATAATGGCCTTGATGGAAAGTAGATTCATACATAAATTTGGAACAAAAAGAACATTGGATAAAGGCTTGCATTCCCCTTGATTGTTGGTAATTTGAACTTTTTCTTTTCCTTCGATGGGTAAACTTTTGTTGTTGCCAAGATAGACTTCTCCCATGTGCTCTTCGAGTTCTTGAAAGGATTCCTTTTCTTTGCACATATGGGAGGTAGCGCTGCTATCAAAGATCCACTCATGCGGGGAGCTAGAAGTAACTAGGGCATTGGTTTCTGTGGAGATGAAGAGTTCCTCACTAGAGCAGTGGGATCTATGTTGGGATCCTTTGGATGCTTGCCTAGACATAGAAGCCTTTGATGATTGTTTCTTTTTATAGCAAAACTTTTCTAAGTGTCCTGATTTTCCACAAAAATTACAGGTGAACTTCTTCAATGAATTATGCGATCCTTGCTTAGATCCATTGCTAGCATGATGACTTGTGGTTTTACCCTTATTGAATGGACCTTTGGCCTTCATAGTAGACTCTTGGGAGGAAGTCGATTTGACTCGCGAGTCGTGAAGGAGCAATAGTCGATGAACCTCTTCCCAAGTTAAGACTTGGCCGCGATTACACAAAGTTGTGACAAATGTCTCGTACCACTTAGGTAAGTTGTTGTGAAGCCTAATGGCCATGTCATCACTAGAGATCTACCTACCACTTAATGCTAATTTACGTTGATAGTCCTCAAATTGGGCTATGACCTTCGTAATTATGTCGTGTGGCCGAATGGTCAAATTATGAAACTCGGCTTCTAATGCATATATTCTCGAAGGGGTTTTGTCTTCATACAAGGCGGCTAACGTATCCCAAGAATCCTTGGATATCTTACAGGCCGTGATATGTCCTTTCGTCAGTTCATCGCAGGCAACTAACAGCTGACCTAAAGCTCGTTTGTCCTTAACATTCCACACATGCCAATTGTCTAAGTTGGTATCCCTATTGGGTTCGGGGTCTGATCCATCTACTACCTCATGAAGAAGATTCATGTAGAGATATGCATGCATGACATCTTTCCATAGATTATAATTTTGTCCATTTAGGCATTCATCCTTAGGCATAAAAATAAGGGTAAAAGAGGGTAAGAAATTAGCCATGGATAATGAGCTACCTTCATTTTGGGTCATTACAAAGCTTTGAGGATAAAGTGTTTAGGAACACCATCAAAGACACTTGCCAAAAATACCGCTTCAAAATAATTGCAAAGCTTGAAATGAACAACTGGATACCACACTTAAAATTGTTGGGGAGGGGGGGAGGGCTTAGAGTAGCCCTGCACTTGTACAACACCAAGATAATTTGATGCGAGAGGAGGGCTTAGAGTAGCCCGTTGCACATCGATTGAGCCTTAGAGTAGGCTTGGGTATGCAAGAAACTATGTGGGTAGGCTTAGACTAGCCTCCAACCCACAAATGCATACACACACACACACACACAATATCTTCTTGTTTATATTTCTTGATATACAATGAGTGGGCACTTAGTGCCAAAGTGTGCCAAAGATGATAGTGCAAATTCAAGGATTGATCCTGTAATAAGGCTTTGAGGAGTGCTAATCGGTGTGGCACAAGGGACAAGGTTACAACAGGACCCCTTTGAAAGGAGCATATACTTGTGAGGGTATAGCTTGAAGTAGACTAAATTGTAGTGTGACCTTGTAAAATATAGATATCGATTGATGGATACTAAAGAGAAAGAAATGTGAAGAAGTTAGGATAATGTCTATTATTAGGATGGCTCGAAAATGAAGTTTTCAAGGCAATCCGAAGGAGATAAGGCCCACATCAAGATTAAAGATCAATTCAATGTTAGTAGATTTGGCAGTCATTTATGATTTAAAATTCAAATGAGGCAGAATTTCATGTGTTCAAAAACATGTGAATTCTTAAAATGAGCTAGTTGGAGCAGCAACCACCAACTCCAGAGAATATAGCCAAAAAATCCAATTTCTATCTCTCTGTGCCCGCTATTCTCTCACCAATATGTAGACTGGATGCAAAGTCCCGCTATTGGATCATCAGAATGCTAAGTGCCGTTCATTTGTTGCAATCAGAAAATGGCGCAAACTGACCATATTCATCCAATCACAAGAATCTCTGTTGTCCTATCAGTGTTGTATTTTGACGGTCTACCATGCCCTTCAATTTTGAAGGTTATCTACAGTTAATGCCTGTATTTCTGATTTTTAATGTAATTTTTGAAAGTAAAAAAAAATTGTGACCTTATTTTAGGGTCCAAAATGACCAAAACGGGCAATACGGCCGTCAAAAATCAACACTAGCAGGCTGCCAGCTATATTGAGTGAAGAACGCAGAGAAGAACATACCATATAGAAAAGGCGCAGAGCGAGTTTATCAGAAGGCTCTACACACCACATCTCTGCTGTCCAGATGTCAGTTTCTAATTAGCTCAAGTGGCGTGCTGCTCAATTAGCTTATTGGGTGTGCTACTAGATTCCTGGCGTCGAGGTCAGTGACCCACAACGGATTACAAAATGTGCGGCTACATTGCCTTTGGGGTTCCGAATTCGGACGAGAGCCCTGCCTAAGAATTCTGGGGTTTTAGGGTTTTAGTCTTGCGAGGGTTTTGGGCTTTGGGCCTCCTGCCTTTCCTCTCCTCCCCCTCGGTCTGAGGGGGGGGCCTTGCCCTCTCTCCTTCCCTGCGTTGGTTCTGGTCTACCTCTATGGCTTTGCATGAAGCTCTACGCGATGGGTTTCTTGGATCCTTTTCGGATGGTACAGATGTCGTTTTGAAGTCTATGATCAATCCTACCTTCGAAGCTAACAAAGTTTCGCCTCTGGTTCTGGGAGTTAGTCCTTTGCGCGGGAAAGTCACAGAAGAACTGGTGGGTGGCAACTCTTCTGTGCAACATTAGTCGCAAGTTCATGTGTCTTATGCGAAGGCTGCTCAGTGTCAACAACAAGACTACTTTTCTATGTTTGCTAATCAAGAATCGACAGGTATGCAATTTCCTCACTCTATTCTCTCGGATTTCAAAGGCAAAGGTAAAGCTATTGAGTCTAAAGGGGTTGGCAGCTCTTCTACTGAAAAGGGACATTCTATTGACCTTGACCCTGAAGTGGAAGACAAGGACGATTGCACTCTTATTATAGAGAGCTCTGCCCTCAATAGCTGGAACATTCATCTAGAAGATAAAGTTGTAATAGCCCACTGTCATGGCCCTCGGCCTGCTCAGGACCTCCTTAAAAATTGGATGAGGGTAAACTGGGAAAGCAAGGGGCTTTTTGCTAGACATGTGCAATATCTGCCTAATAATTTTTATCTCTTTTTTTTTGAAGATGTGAATAATGCTATGCAAGTCATAGCAGAGGGACATTGGATAATTAGAAACACTCCCCTTTCTTTTTATAAATGGTATCCTGGCTTTAATCCTAGGAGTAACAAGCCAACAAAAATTCCTATATGGGTGGAATTTCCGGATTTCCCGGTGGAATATTACCCTTGGCTTGAGAAGCTTGGCTCGTTAATTGGAAAAATTCTTGGACAGAAACCTAAAAAAGAGTTTAATCCCAAATGGGAGCCTCAGATGCTTGTAGAGGTAGATATCTCTAAAAGTATTAAATCTGAACTAGTTATTAAGAATTCTGAGGGTTGTAAGCTGCATGTTCAAAAGGTTGTCTATAGGAACCTTCCTAATGCTTGTTTTAATTGTTATAAACAAGGTCATTTAATAAAAGATTTCCCTTTATGAGCTAAAAACCAGGTAAAAGTGACTGGCTGTGGTGAAGAGTCCCCCACTGCCAGAGCTCCCATTAGTTCGGTCCACCCCAAAGAAGAGCAAGGGTTCAAAAAGGTGCCTTACAAACAGAGGAAAAAAAACCCTAATGTGGGAATCAGATCGGAGCCTCTAGTCAAAGGGGTTTTCAACCCCTTTCAAATATTTGAAGACTTCACTCACAGCGACTCTCAACCTTCGAGAACTGAGACTTTTGAGGAGCAAATATTACAGGAAAGAAAAAATCATGTTGACAGTTCTCAGAGTGACCCTCAACCTTCGAGTGTTGTTAATCTACAGGAAAATAAGGTGAACTCTAATATGCAGGGGGGTGTTGAAGGGAGAAAAAATGTGGCAAATGTTTCTTCCTTCAGACCCACTTCAGGGCCCACCCCTGTTTCGGTGTCCTCTGAAGAGGATAACATTAGTAATTGTGATGAAATGTTTTTTAGAGCAAATTAACAGTTTTGATGAGCTTACTACTGTCCAGGAAGACATTGGTGGCCCCATTGATCAAGATGTTTGTATGACAAATGTCAGATCCCCTAGCCCTCAAGGTAAAGAAAAGTATAAATCCAAGAGGAAAGATACTGTAAGGTCTTCGATCTCTGCTGTGAAGCCAGGTAAGAACCATAAAAAGTAAGTTTTTCCTCTCCAGGTTGTTTTCTCCATGGATAGTATCAAAATTATTTCTCTTAACTCTAAGGGGCTATCTGACCCGGTCAGAAGCAAGATAATAAACAACTGGATCAAAGATGCTTCTCACTCTCCTGACTTTATCTGCTTGCAGGAGCTCAAGATTGGGGGTTCCCCTCTCATGGCGAATCTGAAAATTGTTTCTAACAACTGCCTTTGGGTGCACACGGAGCACTTTGGCAAAGGTGGTGCAGCCATTGGCATTGCTAATGGTCTTTGTCATCTTATTGAGGAGGTGCAAAGGAGCCCCACTAATCAGTGGATTGCAGTGAAGTGTAAAGAACCCCTAAACTGTATTGTTGTGTGTGTTTATGCAGCTAATCAGGCTCTGCAGAGATCCAAATGCTGGGAAGAAATCTTCAGGATCAATGGTGAAATTTTGTTGACTGGGGACTTTAACATGGTCACAAATCTTGGAGACAGGAATGGTAAAAGTGATAATATTGTTTCTGGTTTTGAAAAACAGTGTTGGTATAATCTGATCAATAAACATAATTTAGTGGATCTCTCTACTAACACTGGGCATACTTGGAATAACAGGAATCATAATAATTTTTTGTCTGCTAGATTGGACAGGTTCTACATGAATGCTGGCAGGAGTCATTATTTGTGGAACTATTGCTGTTCTACCGATCTTTCTCTGCAAATGTCTGATCATTCACCTTTGATTGTAAATTTATTCAATAACAATCCCATCTATAGAGCAGGTTGGACGCATTTGGATTCTTCCCTTTTTAAGATTCCTATAGTTAAGGAAAAAATCTCTAATACTCTTAAGATGCATTTTAATAATTTCACTCCGCCTTTTGTGGCTTGGGAAAGAGTTGTTAGAAATATTCAGGATTTAATTAAGTACTATAAGAATAAAGCTAAAGAAATAAGGCATAAGAGAAGGATGATGATTCTGCAGGAGATGAATAAGATTGAGTGCTCTAATCTTGATTTGATTAACAAAAGAGCTAAGGTTTTAGATCTGCAGGAACAAGTGAAGAAAGTGGATTATCTCCTTGCTAGAGGTGCCCTTGCCACGTCTAGAGAATTCTGGGCTGGCAAAATTGACAAGCCCAATAAGCATATGTTTGATCTGATGAGGAAGAAAAAAGCCAGGGATTTTATCCCTCTGCTCAAGAATAATGCTGGTTGTCTTGCTAAAGATATGAAGGATAACCTTCAGGTTGCTCATAGGTTCTTTGCCAATGTATTCTCTCAGCCTCCCAAGAAAGGGGATTCTGTTTTGAGTGCAAGAGCTGCCATTGCCCTTTGTAGGAAAAAGATGGTTCCTCAGGGAATGGACTCCCTCCTTGACATGCCCCTCTCTGAGGGTGAGGTTAGAGAATCCATTAGCAAATTGAAGCCTGGTAAGTCTCCTGGTCATGGTGGTTTGCCTTATGGGTTTTTTCAAGAATTTAAGGAAGAGTTGGTTCCCATTATTCTCAAGATCTGGCAAGAAGCCTCTAGAAGGGGATCCCTTTCTCCTTTCATTAACACTGGAGTGATAAAATTAGTTCACAAAAAAGGTCCCAAGGATGATTTAAACAATTGGAGACCCATCTCCTGCCTGACTTCTCTGTACAAAATTTTTGCTGCCATTCTTGCCAGAAGGCTTAGTCCTCTAATGAACACTATAATTCTCCCTGAGCAAAAAGGTTTCATTAAAGGAAGATTTATTTTGGATAATATTATCACTATCTGGGAAGGTCTTGAGTACTGCAATGAGATTAATGTTGACTCCTTCTTCTTCAAAATAGACTTTGATAAGGCTTATGACAGGATAGAATAGGATTTCATTCTTCAATCCTTGCATGACATTGGATTCGGCAAAAGGTTTATTAAGTATGTCAGTATTCTTTTTGGTAATGCCTTCTCTAAAGTGGCCATTAATGGATGTCTTTCTAACCCTTTTAGACTTTGCAGGTCCATTAGACAAGGCTGCCCCTTGGCACCCCTCCTTTTTGCTATTGCAAGTGATTCTTTAGGTTGGCTGGTCAAGGATTGCATAAGACAGGGAACCATCTCTGGATTGGATATTCCCCTGGCTCACTCTCCCCTGGGTCTTCAGATGTTTGCAGATGACACTAACATGCTTATGAAAGCTGATGATAATTCAGCTAAGCAATTCCTTAAATGTCTTGAGATGTTTTGTTTGGCCAGTGGATCTGTGATTAATCATAAGAAAACGGGTTTCTTTGCCTCTAATAATCATATTCCTTTTTGTGTTGAGATGGCAGGTTGTGACATCATCAAGAAAGGGATGATTTTCAGGTTGTTGGGTATTCCCATGGGCTTTGGCATCACTAATGAACAAAGATGGAATTGGATGCTTGATAAATTTAGAGCTAAAATTTATAAGTGGAGTGATGTGCAGCACAGTATCTCTCATAGATCTTTTGTTTTGAAGCATTATATCCTCCCCTCTCTGACTTACTTTCTTTCCTGCTGGCAGCCTAATAAAAAACAGTTAGGCTAGGCCATCTCTTTGGCTAGAAGATTTTTGTGGGGTGGGTCTAAAATCCCCAAAGTTGCCTGGAATATTTGTTGTATGAAGAAATCTGAAGGGGGGCTTGGTCTCATTTGTCCTTCTAGGATGGCAATTCAAATGGCTGCCAAATGGATTTATAGATCCCTCTCCTCAAATGATTTTTGGGCTTGTTTGATTAAAAGAGATATTAACAGATTCAATGTGAAGCATAATAAAAGCTGGATTAACTGCTCTCTGTGGGATGTGATTACTTCTCCTGTAGAATTTGTGCCAAAAGGCAGCCAACTTATATGCAATTTTTGGAAAGCCTGGATGATTGTTAAGTCTAAGTATAATCTCCCTATATGGTTTGCTCAAAACTCTTCCTTTTTAGTGCAGGACTCCATTTGGTTTGGCTGGTTTAACTCTGGTTCCCTTCCGGCCCTCCCTATCAGATGGAATAAATGTAGAAAGAAGGGATTTGGGCACTGGAAGGACTTGTTGAGAGCAGGTGAAGTGACTGATGATCATGCTATTCTTAATACTCAAGGTCTTTCTTTTCAATGTAAACAGACTCTTTTGAGCAAGAAGGAGATCCTGATGGTGAAGATGGAGTCCAACATGTGGAGGAAGCAGATTTCCCTTCAGGATGTTGCCTGGGATATGTTAAATTCCTTCAAAAGGAATGGCAGAAGTATTAAAGAAATCACTGGAAAGCTGAACAAGAAGTGGGGGTTACAGTGGTCCCACCTGCAGTGGAAGTACAGGTTCTAGTGTTCCTAGGCCTTCCCTCTCTCTAACAAGCAATCTTGTCAGAACTGGCTCATTCTCCACCAAGGTATTTGGACTGGCAGTCATGCTAGGAAGTATAAAATTGATGCTGGACTGTGTAAACTCTGTGGTAAAGAAGAGGACTTGGAACACCTTTTCATCAAGTGTAAATTTGCTTCTAGATTCTGGGTTGGTATCTGGTCTTACTGCCAAATTCAAGGCCTCAAATCTCAAAGTTGCAAAGATATTCTGATAGGCGAATCAAATGGCATGGACATTCTCCTGTGGCAGATCATCAGAAATCACATTATGTGGTTTATATGGAAGAATAGAAATAGTGCCATCTTTAATAAAAAGGGAAAGGATCACTTTTTCTCCTGTTTGTTCGGCATGAGGAAAATCCTCAGCCTCTGTATTTCCTCTTGTAATGAGTCCCAATCGGATATTAAGAGCCCCTTTGTAATATTAAAAAATAACCACTTCAATGTGTGGAGAGATAAGCTCCTTCGAATGTATTCTAAGCCTAGAGGTAACATGATCACTTTTCTTAGTGATTATGTTGACTCTATCCTATTGTGAGACATCCCTGTCGTTGTTGTGGGCTCTGTTATGGGTCTACCTTGAGATTGTAATTTTTGGCTAGCATCAATTTTATACTTCCTGTTTATTTCAAAAAAAAAAAAAAAAGAACGCAGAGAAGAACATACCATACAGAAAAGGCGCAGAGCAAGTCTATCGGAAGGCTCTGCACACGACATCTCTGCTGTCCAGATGTCGGATTCTAATCTGCTCAAGTGGCGCACTGCCGGATTAGCTTATTGGGTGTGCTACTAGATTCCCGGCGTCCAGGTGAGTGAGCCCACAAGGGATTACAAAATGTGCGGCAGTGAGCCCACAAGGGATTACAAAATGTGCGGCTATATTGAGTGAAGAACGTAGAGAAGAACATACCATACAGAAAAACAGAAAGGCGGAGAGCGAGTTTATCGGAAGGCTCTGCACACTACACCTGCAAGCGAAGCATGGAGAAAATTCTCGTTCTCTCTATCGTGCGGGACTACATGACCTGGAAGCGAAGCATGGAGAAAATTCTCGTTCTCTCTATTGTGCGGGACTACGTGGGAGCGGCTGCTATGGCTTGAAGAGGATCGAACAGACCAGTACTTGGCATGAGGCACCAGTACCAAAATGGTGGAGTGTTACGGCTCTGTACGATTGGAAGGGAGTGTGGAACAGCTTGATTTCGCTTTCACTCTGAGAGTAGAGCAATGCTTGCTCTTTCACTCTCTCTTTTCTCCCTCTCTATATCTGGCTCGTCCGCTGAAACGTTGTGCATCTTTTTGTTATCTGTTGATGTAATAAAGTGATAATTAGAGAGGATTGAACCACACCCAAGACAGATAGGAGATGGTTGAACTACACCCTAAGAGAGAGGATTAGGAAGTAATCCTCAACCATGGCTTTTGGAGCAAGTGGTTAGTCCATCACATTCCTAACCAAGAGGTTTTGAGTTCAACTCTCTTGCATTGGTATCAGAGCCTTCTCTATAGCTCTCCCCTTCATCATCTTGATCATAAGTCCTTGTGTGCATAGCTCTCTCAAGGCGACTCCATTTTTGCTCGCATCCGTCTCGGAGTTTCATTCTGTGACACATTAGTCATGGTGGTGTTGGCTATAACTCAAGGAGGAGATCATCAAAAGAATTAGCGTTTGTAATCCTAAACCATGGCTTTTGGGGCAAGTGGTTAGCCCATCACATTCCTAACCAAGAGGTTGTGAGTTCAACTCTCTTGCATTGGTATCAAAGCCTTCTCTATAGCTCTCTCCTTCATCATCTTGATCATAAGTCCTTGTGTGCATAGCTCTCTCAAGGCGACTCCATTTTTGCTCGCATCCGTCTCGGAGTTTCATTCTGTGACACATTAGTCATGGCGGCGCTGGCTATAACTCAAGGAGGAGATCATCAAAAGAATTAGCGTTTGCTGTGTAGAGCAAAGTACTCGAACCCCCGTCCTCTTCTTGAGAAATCTTTAGCCTATCCACAAAGCTCACAGGCGCTCCCAGAGTACACGGCAGTTCAAACTAGTCTGAATCTGGTGGAAGAAGGACGCATCCAGGATGCAAAAGACATGATCTCTGCCATCAACCCGCGGGAGATTCGAACACTGAACCTCTCTTTGAGGGGAACACTGCCTTGTCCACAAGCCCACAGGCTGACGCGATGCTTAACATGGCAGCACAAATAATATTATCTATGAGGCATTGTATCTATCCGAAATCGAGCTGTTCGGTAATCAAATTGTGAGAAAACTTTAACTCGAGCAGTATTAAAGGCGTAGAGTGACAAAATCAAACCCAGAGGTTGTCACAACTACATTTAATTGATGGACATATGCAAACGTTAGCAGAGCTGAAGCTCGAACCCGCATCGTCGGTAAAAGAAGACCTCTTCTCTATCCGCAAGATCAATCCAAGCCCAAGAGCATATCTATGGTGGTTAAAGCCAAATAAAGTTAAAGTTTTGAGCAAAGTCTGATAGAAGTGGAGCAGTGGAGTGAAGATCCGGAGACCTTTGGTAGTCAAAGTCAAACCAACATTGAATTCAGACCAAAGTCTTTAGAGAATAGCTCTTCCAAAGGATCAAGGGAAGGACGTAGCTCTATGTGGAGCTAAGTATTTTCCAAATTATGTTTTCATTTTGATATTCGTTTGATTGAACGCTTTCATTTAGGATGCATTAATTAGGACTAAAGGCATAGTCCAAATATGATTATCTCAACATGAAAGCTAATTAGAGGACTAAACGGTATTGAAATGACAAAAGTATACAAAGTACTTTTCAATTTTTGGTATGTCGTTGAAATTTCTATTTCCATTCATGCACAAAAATGAAAAGATTATTTGTGCATAAAAGAATGTTTTATGCACATCAAGTTCGCACTTGCTTGGGAAAGGTAGTTAATTCTCCAGTTCATGCACTTGAATAATTACCTTTTGCTAGAATAGCAAGCAGGTTGTTTTTGCATGGATGCTTGTTTGCATACCTAATAAGCTTGAGATTTGCTTAATTTCATTGCACTTGCATGTACTCACATGCATTTACACCCAAGAATGGCCATTTGCATACATGCATTTGCATGCAAGTAGATGCATGTGCATATGCATGATCTTTTGGTAAGTAGCTGAACAAGTATACTTTCGTTCCTTTCTTTTTCTAACTTGACTTCGCTAGGTGGGAAAAATAGAAAATTACCTAGTTGTAAGGATCTTGACCATCATGCAACTAAGTATCTAGTTTATTTTTTCAAAAAAGTGATACATAGGTACCACTTAGTAGGAGTCTTTTCGAGATGAGAAAAAGAAAGCATGTTGAAAGTAAGTATTCATTTTTTCTTATCATTAAGATGCCAAGAAAATAGAGCTACTTTCCAATGTGCATGCTCAGTCTAAGTTTGGGCAGAAACCTAGACATTCTTAGCAACTAACATGGATTTAGTTGTTTTTGGATGTTCATGTTCATGCAGTGAGTGCCACACTAGTGAAAAAGTGAGATTCATTCTCTTTTTAGTTGAGAAATCCCACATAGCATTGGTTTTGCTCGTTTTGTATATAAAGAGATCACTACCTCTCATTTTAGAGAGCATTCTTGGAGATAATGAGATCATGCTAATTTATGGAATGCTTAAAGTGCTCTTGTTGTCATCGTGGTGTGCTTGTTTACTTGTTCCTTTCTTGCCTCATGCCTGTGACATGTTACTTTGTTGATTAATGTTACGATTATGCATGTGATTAGGCTTGTGTGTGTTGGTAACTATGTTTTCTTCTTATTTCATGCATATTTTTGTTGTTAATCTCATGCTAATGAAGCATAACTGCATCTGTTGAATGCTTCCATGTGACATTTGGGTCTTGTGAGATGCTCCTTGGTTTGAAAAATATGAGTTGTGATGCTACAACATCAAGAACGTTTGGCACTATTGCTATGGATCATTCTCTTGTCACTTATGTGATGGTTTATGGTGTGAAAGTGACATGTGTGCAAGCTTTTCATGATGATTTTTGAGTTATTAGCAATTTACGAATAGTCGGTTTAAACATAAGGATCCAATTGTCATAAGTATGGGTCCTCATCATCTGATTTTGTTACGCTCTTGTGAGCATTTGTGGCTTGCAAGATTTTTTCACACTTGTTGAGATGAGCCATTTTTGGGTGTATTGAGGATCCCCTTTTGGGTGATTAGTCTACCAGGTGTGGTGATTCTTCAAGTTACAAGTAGATTAGAAGCATTTTTTATAGGTTTTTGAGTAATCATGGTAAAATTATTCCCTTAACTTTGTTGATTTTTCCTTAATTTTGTGTAAATAAACATAGATTATGGTTCTTCTATAAGTTTCAAGGGAGTTTTGGCATAGCATCTTCATCAACAAGCTTTGGGAAGAAGGAACCAAAAGGAGTGTGCTACACTTGAAATACAAGGTCATGGAGAGGCACTTATGGATTAGAGAATGTCCCCAAAAGAAGAATAGGAAAATCTCTATGGGTAGTAGCTACTACAAAAAAAGCTAAAAGTTCATTAGACCGCAACATTTGACTAGAAAAAACATAAAGAGAAGAGGGATGATAGCAATGGCATAGCTCTGCAAAGAAAAACTAAGGTGGCCATAGATGCTGCAATGACGGATGGATCAAACTCAATGGGTCAAAGACAAAATTCTCATGAAGAGTGAGAGAAAACCCACAATTTTGATACAGATCTCAAAGAAGTAGATAGCTTACCATGTAAATGGTCATGCACTAGTTCTCTTTCATGAGATGTTTGGGGCCCATTCATATGGCAACATTTGTCCCTCATGGATCTGCACTGGAAATGAAAGTTCAGCTTATTGAGGATGATAAGGATAAAGAATTACATGAGGAAATGTTTGGAGAACTTGTGGTGTGTATGGGATAATGAGCCGTAAAAAACCTAAGATTTAGAGAGAAAGAGATGACTACTGGTTGCTTCATTTGGAAGCAGTGCAATACAAGGAGGGGTTCTACATCAATGGTTGTTGTGGAAGCATTAACTAAAGCATCATCTATAGAGAGTGTCATTGCCATAGAAAGTGTGATTTGATGTTTAAGCATGTTCGTTGAGCTTTGTTCTGGAACAAAGATAGAATGACCTAAACCTTTGATTGAATAATTTTTGGATCTCCAACAAATGCTTGCTCCAATTGTAGCTATTTTAGATGCTCTCACTTATGTTAGGAATGGTTGTAAATCAAAGGATGTTGATATAATTCACGTTGATTTAGAGCATTTTAAAAATGTTTCTTATGAGAAAGCAAGAAGAGCTAATTTATGGGTGAATGTTGCCTTATCAGTTGACATGGCAACATTCTTAGTCATGAGAAGGCAAGCATGCAGTCTTGCCAATATGGCTTCTAAGAAGGATTCTGTCAAAGGAATTGCTATGGTGGTTCTTACTAGTGCTTTGGAGTAGTTGGGTTTGAAGAATGGAAATGAAAAGAAGAATATTATGTTTGGGGAATTATTTGAGCTAAAAGAACCGAACATATCAAAGATGGGACAACCTATTACCAAACATTCGACAAATGGAAAAGCTAATAGATCTCAAACTACCTGATCACAACTAGATGAAGATGAATAAAATAGCAAAAGAGAAGGATAAAATCAAAAAGTTGTGATGAAGGTGCATGCGTTTGCAACTTACTGGCTCTACACAAACAGGAGTAGATGCTGGGAATCAAGTTTAGCAAGTATCCAATCTAGGAAATACGCAAGGTATTATATATGGCAATTACACTAGTCATCCTTTTGGACATGCTAAAGGATGTCAAGTGGGCATGACATCAAAAGTTCTCAACATGGTAACTATACATCTATTGGAGCTCCTAGGTTTGCTTCTAGTATGTTTGGTGCACTTATGCAAAGAGAGAGTAGGAGGAGGACCTGATTAGATTGAATAGAGAGGGAAAAGTTGAAGATGGCCTTCTTGTCATTCTAGAGGCAAAATTATGATGAGTATCGGGAACCTTTCAAGAAAGAATAGGGGACTGGGGATCATTATGTTGTTAGGGATACACATGAACTGTCTTCTCAATTATTTTGGGAGGTGGTGCTAGAACTTTCTTGTTCCCTCTAACAACGAGATATGCAAAGCCAAATATGCCTATTGGTGGTGCATACAGGCTGATTTACATTCCTATACATGTCTATTTAAGAATGCTAAGAGTTCCAAAATTGAATAGTTGAGCATCGAAATATGGATGCATGACAATGTATTAGAAAGATCATGTTCTATTCTTTCTTGAGAAGTCCAAAGAGGATGATTTGGAAGCAATGGAGATTGGCACTATTGTTCTTGGGTTGTTTCTTTAGGAAGCACCCTTCATTGCATCTAGGGGTATTTATGTGTCTAAAGCTTCTAAGCTGATGATAACCTATAGCAAATGACTTTGGATTAGAAACAATATGTGCCTTAGCAAAGGAATGTAATTTCAAGGCTTAGTTTTGGGAGAAAGATGAAAGGTGGCACCATCACAATGGGGAGCACTTTTTAAGGGCAAAAGTAAGGTTAGGTGATGGTCCTCAGAAAAAAGAGAAAGGTGTAGAGCAGCTCTAGCTAGCAGCTCAAGAGGGTAATAAGGAGGAAGCTACTCAAAAGAAGAAACAACAAGGGGACAAAGCTGTTAAGGATATTTGGGTTGTTGTTATAAAGAGGATTCTTCGTCAAGACTCATAAAAGTAATATGTATATTGGAGACCAATTCGAGCTTGGCATGACTCTAGTTCTAGAATTTCTTATGGTTTTAGAGTGGATGGCACACATATCTCTACATTAGGTGGTAGAATCAACTACTCATCACACATCAATAAGCTACACATATAATGTAAATTCTGATGGGTTGTGGAGGTGCCATTCTTTTTATGGACATGATCATGAGCAAAGGTGCATTCCTTCAATTAATATGAGGATGGTGGCCTCAATGGAGATGGGAGATTGGAGATCACCTATCAAGCAAATAGTAAGGGATGGCCTTCTTTGGCTCCTCAGGGCATTATGTACAAGCCAACATAGTCAATGGATAAATTTATAGTCATGAAGCTTTGAAAGCGATCTTGAAGGGACCTTACACCTTATGAACAAAAATTAAATATGAAGATTCTTACTTAGTTGTATAAGAAGTTTGGGAAGGACATGATACCTATGGAGGATGGAATGTACCAATGAGGTAAGAGTTTTATGGCTTCGAGAAATAATATTGGTGGAATACCCTTGTACATCAGTTGGGTGTAGAGAGGTATTATGAATCTGAGTGGGTTTTTAGAATCTACACCATATCCCTAATGATGCAACAATTGAAAAGGTTTTTGATGAAAAAAATGAGGGATTGCTTTTGGAAGCTCTTCAGCAATGAAATATGTTGGTGCTTATCATATTGCAAAATAGTTGGGTCCAACCCATACAACTATGACCATACTCTGTAACATTGGGATTCTCCATCTAAGCAAGTCCTACAATGTTTATTACCTTTCTAGGCTAAATTTGACACCTACCACAGAAGGTCTAGAATTTCTCAACACAAAAGATTCTATTTGAGTAGGTTTGAGAGAGGTCCTTTTCATCACCTTTGTCGCAAACAATGAATCTCTAAAGATAGGCATGAAAGATAATTCATCTCAAAAATACACACATGGTAATATATTGTAGAGTGTTGTGCTCCATATAATGCTTGACTTTTAAGAGAGGCATTCTACATGTAGGCTGGTCTGCGAAGGATTAGATCCTTCTTCTGTGGTGGTAGTTGCATATCGATATGCTAGGGAGATCTAAGTGCGTGGACCATATCCTATATAGGCAGAGGGGTTTGCATGAGGTGATCAACTACTCATCTCCTGGTCCACCATGGTGTTCACTTCATTCTCTAATGTGAACAATAGAAGCACCATGATACGGGAATGTGGCAAAAGCAGATATTAATCAGCAAGCACATCTTCAAGAGGGATGGCACAAAAAGGTACCATGGTCCACCATTTCAGCAATCACGGATCGTCTTTTGTTTATCACTAGTTTCCTCACTCATTTGTAGAGCTAAAAAAGGAAATCCATTAGAAGTCACGTGACACACACAAAGTTATGAACCTGAGAGAGGATTCTCTCAGTCAATAGACTCAAACCTCTTGTGTGCATGCTCAATTGTAGAATTAGGAAGTCCCTCAACAAAGACTAAAGAAGGAATGCAACTTGATAGAGAGAGAGAGAGTAGGTAGAGAAAACTATGCTAGCGGCAAATTCGGGTATCAGGTGAAGGCTAGTGGACAGATAGAGTAATTGGACATATAGAGTTAACTTACAGAGGCCATAACTAGGAAATCTACGTATCTTAATCCTCTTTATGGTGTTAGAGTTTAAGTGGCCCAAATCCAAAATAATAGGAAAAAAATCTTAGATGATTTTGAGAATGGGTCTAGAAGTCACTTCCTCGCTTGAGCAAAAAGTTAGATAACCATGTTTGCAATCACAAGAACTAGATTCCACAATTGATTTTCTAAATCTCTTAGAATCACAAATAAACATTTGATATAAATGAAAACTAACTAAATCGGATGAATGTGAGGATAGTGGCACTTATAAACTAACTAGGGCTGATTTGTGTGCTACTCTTAAATAATCGCAAAGGGAATGCTGAGTCTTAACTTCTTTTGAATTGTGGTTTCCAATAACTTATAAAAGAAAACATGAAATAAGGTCTTGCAATTAGCAAGGTGATTGATCACTTAAAAGAGATGTGATTTTAATCTATAGATTTTTTGGGGGACTATGTTATGTTGACACAAATATCTTAATGAAAAATGAAGTAAAGATACTGTTGGAGTCCAAAGTCTACGAAAGCACGCGAACAAAACAAGGAAGAAGAAGAAGCTTGCAACACAACACACAATACTGAATGTATTACCACTAGAATGTACAAATATAAGTGGCCCATTAGGGCAATAGGCATATATAGAAGCTGGGGGGAAAAACCTCCTAAAGAGGGAAAAAGGTGCCACGGTGGTCCTAGTGCGTTCACACACATGACTATCGAAATATATCAACAAATCCCCCCTAGGAGTGATGCAGTGAACAAGGAGGTGGCACTCATGTATAAGGAAGTGCCAAGCTATGTGGATTCAATCCACAAAAGGAAGTAAGCGTAAAGCTTTGTGGAGAGCTTCAAACTTCTCCCTAGGCAAAACCTTCGTGAAAAGGTCTGCAATGTTCTCCTGTGTGGACACATATGCCAAGTTGATCTCTCGAGTAGAGAACCTCTCGCTAACATAATGATAATGCACCTCAATGTTCTTAGTGTGAGCATGGAACACATGGTTCCTTGCAACTACCAATGTGCTCTGAGTGTCAGTGAAGATGGTGGTGGTGGAAGAGTGACCAACACCCAAATTACCCATAAGGTTTCTGAGCCACACACACTGCCATAGTAGGCTACTTCTTGCTCAACCAAGATATGCATGAGATACCAAGCATGAAGCAAAAACCACTGGTGGACAAGTGTCATAGCAACCAACCCAATCACTGTTAGAAAAAGCATGCAAGCTTGGTGGTTGTATGTTTTTCATCCCCGTGGCTTTGTATAGAAAGGATATGAGAACTAGGTGTGTAGGTTAAAGAAGGCATTATATGGTTTAAAGCAAGCACCACGTGCTTGGTATGAAAAGATACATCCCTATCTGAGTGCACATGGTTTTGAGAATAGCCCAACTGAAAGCACCTTATATGCTAAGCAAGCTAATGATGTGCTTTTGATCATTGTTCTCTATGTTGATGGAATGTTTCTCACTCGTCCTATTGAGAAGCAGATTGCTGATATTAAGGCTCATTTTCATGCCTCATTTGAGATGTTTGATTTGGGGTATTTGCGTCATTATTTGGGCATTCATTTTATGCAAGTTGATTGTGGAATGGCTTTGTGTCAAACAAAATATATTGACAAATTATTCCAGCATTTTGGCCTTGAGGATTGTAAGCCTATTGTCAATCCTATGGAAATAGGTTCACGATTGAGTCTTCATGATGTTGGAGATGCATTTGATGGTGTTCTCTATTAGTAGGTTGTTGGATGCTAGATTTACTTATGCATTACTTGGGTAGATATTCTATTTGTTGTCTCACAGATGAGCAGGGGCTCACTAATGATTTCTTTAAGTCCTTCAAGTTGGTGATTGCCACCCCTCTTTGTTTGGTATGGTAAGAGGCACTCAAGTTTGGTGCACTTTCAACATGTCTCAACAATGGAATCATCAAGTTAATCCACAAAAAAGGGGAAAAGAATATAATCGAGAACTGGCATCCAATTACGATGCTTCAAACGAGATATACAATCATTGCTAAAGTCATAGCCAACAGAGTTTCCTGCCATTTTAGAGCATGGTTAAGAGAGGATAAAAAAGGATTCATCAAAGGTAGGTCCATATTGGAAGCCATTATAGATATTTAGGAAGGTCTCGTCTTTGTAGAAGAGTCAAGAAAAGATGTGGTTCTCCTCAAAATCGACTTTGACAAACTTACGACAGGCTGAAATGGGACTATAATTTGCAGTCTCTTAAAGATCTTGGATGCAGTAAAAACTTCACTAAGATGATATCGACCCTTCTGGGAAACACATTGACACAAATTAATGTTGATGGCCAACTTTTGAAGGTGATCAAACTAAAAATATCGATGGGACAAGGGTGCCCATTGCCACGAAAGACCTTACCATTGCCACGAAAGACCTTACCCAGCTAGTGGAACAATAGGTGGAACCATGTAATATCAAAGGCCTCCGGTTGCCCTGTGACCATGTCCAGATCACCATGAAACTCTTTGACAATGATATGAATATATTTGTTCACAAGGACAGTACCAGCCTATAGATGTTTTGGAAGTGCCTAAATACATTCTACAAAGCCTTTGGATCCAAAATCAACCACTCAAAGACCGCTTTCAGAGCTATTTTTAGGATCAAACATAACATTCTCTTTGTACATGACTCTCAAAATATTCTTCCATGCCAGATTCTTTTAGCTTCTTAGGATTCCCTTGGGCTTTGGTATCTCACTAGAGTAGCGGTGGAATTAGGTCCTGGCGAGACTCATAAGCAAGCTAAACTACTGGAGAGGTATGCAAATCAATCTCGTTGGCCACACACTAGTTATCAACACATTCCTCATTTCATCCACCATTTACTTCCTCTCTTGTTGGAGAACGAAAGACCAAGGGCTATCCAAATTGGAAAGTATTTGCAGAAACTTCCTTTCGACACGGCACCACACCAAGAGGGGAGTGCCTAAAATCATGTGGTCCATCTACACTAGCCAAAGGGATAGTGGGGGCCTTGGCATTTTGGACATTGGGTGCATGGCTAACAAAATCGTGGCAAAATGGATGATTAAGGCGTGGTGCAACAGGAAGGCCTCCTAGGCCAAGATGATCTTTAGAAACAAGAATGCGTAGACTTTTGTGGGATTCCCAAATTGGAAGAATCTTGACATTCTCATCCTTTTTTTCCCAAACCTCAATTTTTCCAAGAGGCTCGAATCTTTTGTGCTCCCTATGGAAGAGTTGGAGTAAACTCAAAAGCTTTATAAGAAATAGTAAAGATTGGAAGTGGGTGGCCAATATCAGACAGAATGACTCTATCTGGTTTCCCATACATGGCATCCAGATTGTGGAATCCAGGAACATTCAAAACACCAAGAGGCTTTGGAACAAAGTCTTTAAAACATGGAAACATCTCTGGAAACAAGACACCAACCAGTGGATAAACTTCGAGGATATTGATCCTACGTATGAAGAATGGAATACTTTACAAAGCAAATGTCTTGTGTGGGACTTCTCTAAAGTCTCCTCATGGGGCACAACTTGCCATGTGTGCTTGGTCTCAGATGGCAGAATGATATGGCCTAAAAAAAAATCCCGAATATCAAAGAAAACATTGATTATCAGGTCATCAACCTCAACAAGAAGTGGTACCTATCATGGACGCGACTACGGTGGGATATGAAGTTGATGGCTATCTAGCACCCTCTCATAGAAATCAAAAAGTCTTTCCTCTTATGGAAAACTCTTCAACGGGGAATCTATTGAGCCCATAAAAGTCAAGTTGATCAAAGTCAACCATAGTCAGAGTCAAAGGATCAAAGTCAAAGTGGTCACAATCAACATATTCAAGGTCAAAGTCAACATGGGAGAAGTCAAAGTGTTCAAAGTTCGGGTGTCAAGGTGCACAGGTAGTGCACAACTAATGGTTCACAAAGGCTATAATTGCAAAAACTTGGTTGCAAGCTATAGAGTGTATTTCTGTAATTTCTCTAAGGCCCAAAGTGTTTTTAAAGTGTTTGGAAGGTTCAACTGAACCCTCTCTTAGGTGCACATTTGAAGAATTAAAAGCCAAAATGTGAAGGTATGTGAAGCGACAGTGTATGTAGAAGTGAAAGTATGGCCTCCCAATTAAAATTTTTGTTTTAGTCTAAAGTCACTACAGGACAAAATAGGAATTCGTTGGCTGCCCACTTTTGGAGACAATCTTGGGACATCAAAATGAGCACCAAGATACTCTATGTGAATCCACACTCAAATCAAGCCAAGGCATTATTTTTGGAGGACTAAGCAAGGTGAGCATAGTCTAGGCTAAGAGAGGAGTAAGAGACATACAGTGTGTGTGTGATGCAGAGAAGTGAAGTGCAAGGTGTGCATGAAGAGTGACTTAGAAGTGTGCAGAGAACTGTTAAGCCATACAACCAAAGGTCCCACGGTCCCATTGAAGTTGTGCATGCGCCGATAGAACCTATGCATGCCTGCCCCTATTAGAAGCTTGAATGCAAGGTGTGCACAAGTGCAAGCATGGAGAAGGTGGAGGTCTGGTGCAGAGAAGGTTGGCAACAATAAGAACCTTGGGTATTTTGTACTTTGTGATTGTGCACTCTTTGGGATTTTGTACAGAAAGCATTTGGATTGTATTGTACATCACCATTGTACTTTTCTCTTTATAATCAATCTACAAAAACTTCTGATGTCTGTATCTTTCTTCTTATCTTTCTCCCTTCTCCTACAAACACTCAAATCCCTTTCTACACAAGAATCCCCCAACAAAATTTGGCACACACGGTGGCACACAAGGAGATTTGAGCTTAGGAGAAGCAAACTACAAAGTGTATAAGAGTTCAAGGGTACCAACTGTACTGTACTGCCTTAAGAGGTAATCTTTCTTCCATTGGAATTCTCTTAAACTAAGAGGAGTATGATCATCTCATGACCACAACCCGGTCTCAAAGCTTTAGGGTCCCTTGCAAAGCAACAAGAAGGAAGGTTATTTGAAGATCAACTAGCCCATCGTCATCGGCATTATCAGTAAAGGATATGGCAACCCAGGTAGATTTGGAAACTTTACTTTCTAGGTTGAATATCAAATTTCCATCCTTTTTAGATGGCTAGCACAGGAAGACCTAGATGAGAACATTAGGAGATTCTTAGCATTATGTAAAACAAGGGGTGTGATGGGAATAGAGGACACATTTTTTATTCTTTTCCTTGCAACATTAGAAGGGCTAGCAGACAAATGGTTTAGTCAGTTTGCTGACAACCATTTCACAAAATGGGATTTGATGAAGGAAGCATTTAGAACACAGTTCCAACAAGGGAACACAACTGAAAACATTAGTGAAGAGTTAGAAAATTTAAGACTAGGTCTTGGGGAGACCTTCCCAAAATTCATGACCAGAGCTAAGGCCCTGATGGACAAACTACCAGAACCTCCATGATTTCTTTATCAAGAAGTGGTTGGCTAAACCACTTCCCATATCAACACAATGTAAAATAAAGGAGTTAGTTTTACCGATAGCAACAATAGAAGAATTTATCAATATGGATACAAGGTTGGAACAAATTAGACAACACTATGGGGCAATCTCTTCCAATTTGTCATATCTTGCAGAACCTGAAGACTCATTGATTCAGCTAAGGAAAGAGCTTGAGAGCTTAAAAATGAATAAGCCCCATAAAGAAGAGGAGAGTGATGTGACTAAGTTGAGGAGGGAAATTGACGCATTGAGTTACAAAAGGAAGAGGAATCCCAAGCACAAGAGCTGACTCAACTTTGACAAGAGTTGCAGGAACTCAAGGGATGTGGCATCATAAGTGGGCTATGGTGTACCATGTGCAACAAGCAGGGTCATGTAGTAAGTGAATGCCCTTTGTTAAGTGTAACTTGCCAACTATGTAGGAAAGCTCGTCATGAGGCCCATGAATGTTAGTCAAGAGGAATGCCTCCAAAAACATATTGGACACAAGGAGGAGCCCTACCACAAGCTAATTTGATGGTGGCTGTAGCTAATCGAGGTAACAATTACAACCCTAGACATAGAGATAACTTTGGAAATGGGCCAAGGAGGCCAATTATTTATTTCAAATGTGGAGAATGTGGGCATTACCAAAGTAGGTGCACTCTACTAGAAAATGCCTCTCCTTGAAGGAACATCCCAGAGGCCAGAGACCACTATACTAATTGTTGTCCTAAGAACCAAGCATCTTCATCTAGGCCCCACATTCAAATGATTTCTGTGTGCAAAGAAGAAGTTCTAGGACAAGTAAATGTGCCATCCCCATCTACTAGAGTGGTGCAGCTAGAAGGCATTGAATCTTTTATAGTGAAGACAAGAAGTGAGGGGAAGGCTCAAGTAGAAATAGGTCAAGAATCAAGGATTAATGGATTGAACAAAGACAAAGAGACATCTGAGGACAAAGCCACCACATGTGCAGATACAAGGCAAAAAGTAAATCTCATGGTTACTAGTGATGCTATTGGGCATGGATACAACGAGACTCATGAAGAGTTTAATAAGTCAAATGTAGCTCATGCTCTTGAGGAATCAGAAGCTTCAAGACTACTCAAGTCCATGAAAAAGGAGGTCAGTATTTTTTATTTAATAAAGATGGATGGAAAATTTAGGTCAAAACCCTTGCAGATAATTGATGAGGCTTCCAAAACAAGTTTAGTGGCAAAAGTTGTTGTTATGCATAAAGATAAAATTATAGCAGAAGCATCACATTATAAGAGCCCTCTGCTAACAGTCTCTATCAAAGTTCATGAGTTTCAAGGAGTTATTGTGGATGGTGGTTTTGGCATTAACTTGATGTTTGAACATACCATGAAAAAGATTGGACGACACCCTTCAAGACCTACCAACTTCATTGTAACACTGGCAGACCAAAGCATAGTAAGGCCTATGGGAGTGGTCCCTGGAGTCCCAATCAAGATACAAGGTACCATCTTTAACTTGGATTTTGTTGTTTTAAGGCTTCCACATGTCGAAGGAAGTTTCCCCCTGTTAATTGGGAGACCTTGGTTAAGGCATGCCAATGTACTAGATGATTGGGGTAAGGACACAATGTGGGTAAAGCAAGAGGGGAAAGAGTTACAAAAAATATTTTCAGAAGAAGGTCCAGACAACCAAAGACATACCAACATGATGCAAACAATTGGTATTTTTATGGAAGAAGAATTGTTGGAAAACCATGAAGCAGATCTATTCGAAGAAGAAAATTTATATGAAGAAGATAACATGTTGGCGGATCCATGCAAAAGACCCATCTTCTTGCTATGGATTTTTTCCAAACTCAAGAAGAGAGGAAGCCTATGAAGAAAAAGAGGACATCATTCAAGTTACTGATTCGGTGAGACAGCCTCAATCAAAGGCCATAGAAGAGAGATATGCCCCAAGTTTTTCTTGATGAGGCATTCGAAGCACACAGTTGGATGGAGATTCTAGACACTTTAGATGTATGTGTAAATGAAGAAGTATTGACTATGAATTAATGTGAAGACGAAGAAGGTTATGATGTAAGCTGTTACATGGTAGTCCTTCAGGAGATAGAAGCAGGAGAAGTATTAGAAAAGGAATGGAAGGAAGAGTACGAGAGCATAGAGATGGAACTTGAGTTTGATTCCAAGGAACTATACTTAGAAGCCATCCAAGCCGAGAACAAAGATGGAACAACCAAGGTGTTAGCAGTAGAAGCAGCCGTGATAGTACCGAACCATGAGGATGCCATAGGTAAGACCGAACCAAACCCATATCTATTTGAAGTCCTAGAACACTTGAAAAGATACGAAGTAGAGGAAAGGAAAATAGCCATTCAGATGCTTAGGAGAGAAGCTAGAGAAGGAGAAGCATATGACAAAAAGGAACAAATGAAGAAAGTCACAGTGATTGTAGAAAATTGATATGAAAGATGCACCTACATAGGAAATCATGTGTCACCTGAGGAGGAAGAAGAATTGATACGACTGATTCGAGAATATCAAGATGTGTTTGCATGGACCTACAAGGACCTCAAGGGTGTGGATCCCTCCATTTGTTCTCATCAAATACCAATGACGCCTGATGCAAAACCATCAAAGCAATGCCCTTACACTTATAATGATGTCTATGCAGGAAAAATTAAGGAAGAGATAGACAAGCTATTAGCAGTCGGATTCATTTAGGAGATAGAACATAAGAAATGGGTGTCACCATTAGTAGTTGTGCCCAAAAAGAATGGAAAACTAAGAGTGTGCAGGAATATAAAGAAATTCAACGCAAACACGATTTGTGATAGCTACCCATTACCTATCACTGATCACCTCTTGGAAAGAGTTGCAGGTAAGGAAGTCTATAGCTTCTTGGATGGATTCTCTGGATACAATCAAGTAGATATTGTTACTGAGGACCAACACAAGACCACATTCGCAGAACACCGTTGCTACCTTCCAACAGTTGATGTGTCACATTTTCAAAGAATTCCTAAGGAAGAGTATGGAAGTATACGTAGACGACTTATGCACATACTCAGATCGGAGACAGGAACATATTCCGGAGTTGCGAAGAATATTTGAAAAATGTCAGCAACATAGAGTAGCCTGAATCGAAAGAAGTGTGTATTTATGGTGAGACAAGGAAAAATCCTAGGACACATCATATCTATGAATGGAATATCCATTGATGAAGACAAGATCAAAGTAATTCTAGAACTCTCAAGACCAAAAAATGCAAAGGAAGTGCAAGCGTCTATGGGTCATTGTGGATACTATCGTTGCTTATCCACATGTACACTATAATTGCCAAGCCGTTGTATGGATTTTTGACTCAAGTCACATGGACGGATGAATGCGAGAAAGCGTTTAATGAACTAAAAAAACGACTTAGTACAACACCTATTTTGAAAACACCCAATTGGAACAAGCCTTTTCATATTCATGTGGATGCTTCCAATTATGAAATTGGATGCATTTTAGCTCAATCGGTTAGATGAGGGAGAATTTGACCATCCTATTGCCTATGCAAGCAGACAATTGAATCAAGTTGAAAGAAACTATACAACTACGGAGCAAGAAGGTTTAGGGATGGTGTATGCTGTAAAAGATTCAGACACTACCTTTTAGCCAACAAGTTCAAGTTCTTCATAGATCATCAACCCTTATTGTACTTAGTCAAGAAGCCTTGTAAAACGGGAAGACTAGTGAGATGGTTTTTTTTGTCAATTGAGTTTGATTTTGAAGTGATTGTAAAAAAGGAAATACCCATGTGAGAGTTGATCATCTCTCTAGGTTAAGACACGGGGAACCACCTAGTGGAATATGCGACAATTTGCCAGACACTTACCTGTTCAATTTGGAAGTATGTCCTAAGTGGGTAGAAAAGCTAATTCCAATACTCACTCATGGACCACAACACTCAATTAACAAGGAGATTAGAAAGGAAATTCTGCAATCGCATAACTTACACATTGTATCTGGAAGTGTGTACCATAAAGAACCCAATGGTGTATTGTCTAGATGTGTAGAAGAAGACGAATCGAAAAACTTGATTGAATAAGCACACGTAAAAAATGGAGAATGCACAAGGAAACAAATGGAGAATGCACGAGGGAACTCATGGAACTCTACAAGAATTGAAACGATTAGGAGTCTATTGGCCTGATATGCCTAAGGGTTCATGAGTATGTTGGTAGCTGCATGAAATGTCAAGAAACCACTCTAGATGATTATACATCATTACCCTTCTCTACAATAGCACACAACTAGAGTAAGACATTAGTAAAATTCTTAAAGACACGAGAGCATGAGGACGGAACCAGTTTAGCTAGGAAATGATCCCTAGAAGAAATGAGTAAGGACTATATTATCATGGGGAGACAATTGTTCAAGAGAGGGAAGGATAATCAACTTTGACTATGTGTAAACAAAGGAGAGTACTTATCCCTATTAGAAATGGCACAGGTAGGTGTTGTAGGAGGACATTTCTCAGCCGAAAGAAATGTAAAAATGATCTTCTTTGCAGGCTTGTAGTGGACAACTCTACATATGGATGCAGACACCTACATACGAAGTTGTGAGGCATGCCAAAGAGCTAAATATCCTATTAGATGAGATGACATGCCTTTAAGACCTATGGTTTGCATGAGAGCCTTTTCCAAATGGGGTATTGATTTCATTGGACCCATTAATCCACCAGCCAAAGGATCACACATTGAATATGTAATAGTAGCGATCGATTATCTGACTAAATGGGTAGAAGCAAAAACAACTAAAAAGAACAATGCATAGACCACAACTAAGTTTCTTTTGAGCACATCTATACTCGCTTTGCACTACCTATAGAGATCATGAGTGATCGAGCAACACACTTTATTAACAAAGTGATAGATTCCTTGATGAATGAATTCTTAGTGATTCATAAAAAATCAGCCCCTTATCACCCTCAAGCCAACGATCAAGCCGAAAGTTCCAATAAAGTGTTGTGCACTATATTGACAAAGATAGTCAATAGTGGAAGGTCGGATTGGGACAAACAATTGCCTCACACAATTTGGGCCTTCCATGTGACTTACAAAATAACCAATCGAACTACACCGTTCAACCTAGTGTATGGCCAAAATGCGATCCTGCCAATTGATTTTTTGGTGCCTACTTTAAGAGTAGCACAACAATATGAATGGATAGGACATGAGTTTTCCAAGCAACTCGAGCATATTGAGAAGCTACACGAGACAAGCCTACGAGCTGTTGCAGGAATTTATGCCACGAAAAGTAGATAGAAAGCATATTATGATGCGCACATAAAAGATAAAGGCCTAAAAGAAGGAGATTTAATCCTGGTGTATACTTTGAAGCAACATGCCAAGAAGCTACAGAAATGCAGATATGGACCCCTATAGAATTTCAACGAGTGGGGCAGTCAACCTAGCTACATTGGATGGAGATATACTTCCAAATTACATAAGTGGTTGTTGAGTAAAGTGATATATGGAACCATTGACAAATCAAATGTTGGCACGAAAAGAGTGCCCTAAGAAAGGATTGACTACCAATACAAATGCATCAGTTGATGATGTACCTTCATTTCCCATGAGCAATGAATCCAAGAGAAAATGTGAAGAAAACGCTCCTAAAGTTGCCTACAACAAGGGCAGAACGTCCACGTAGAAGTCTACTACTCAATTATTGCAACTAGGACACGCTAATCGACACTGGGTTTGCAAGGACCGTATGAGGGGATCAGAGAAACAAACATCGATACAAGTCACTCACCCTATGAAGGCAAGGGGAAACAACAAATTCTCTTCATTACAAGTAGAACCAAAAAGACTTCTGAATATGTCTTCCGAAGTCATTGGTAGAAGCCCAAAAAACATGGCAACATATGTGGATTCCGAAGCAGGTCAGGCAGATTGCAAGTCAAGAGCAAAACAACCAAGAGGAAATATTACACCCACAAACCAAGACCATGAAGCCCAACAAGAACCACCAAAGGTACCAGAGGAACATGATATCACCCATTCAGACTACAAGAAAGAAAGAGAAAAGGCCTAGAATAAGACAAAACCAAGAGAAGATGAAGCCTCAAACCTCAGCTACAAAATGGATATGGAGAACCAAGAGGCTACACGGAGAGGAACAAAAGACTCAACATGAATGCAATTGCACTCATGAAGAGTGAATTGCACCTAAAGTATGCATGCAAGGGCCACACTACGAGGCCATGCATTCGGCACATGATATGTTCAACAAAACTAGTGGTGCACATTTCCCACTTGGAAATAGATCCTAGATTCTACTTCAATAGGAATGAACCTAGTGTGTAAATAAATATATGCTTCGGCTAAACTAACTCTTGTTTTCTTTCACAAATATGGATGAAAAGGTGTGTGGTAAGTGATCTTACTTACTTGAGTAAGGGGAAACAGAGTGATGCAATAAGAAATATATCACTGAGACACACATAACTCATGACATACCTTGTATAAGAAGCTGATGTTCTCCTTATTACAAGTGCAGATGGTTTATGAGGACTCTGAAACAAATATTCAAGAAGAGGTGCTAGAATTTCCCTTACAGAGTGTGACTAAAGCAAAAGGTCATTGCTTTCGTGAGGACCAACCTGCTGGGAACTATATGTTTTTAGTAACAATCAAGATTATGAATACAGACCATCTGTTCCTAGTGATGTCCGAAGATTTTAAAGTAGTGCATGAACTTCCATCGATTGTAGATATTATGAAGAAAGCTGGTATTCATAAGTACTTTGATCTCCCAATCTACAAAGACTATAGCATTATCTTCTACTAAAGTTGAGTACAAATCTGCATGTGTTGTAGCATGTGAAGCAGTGTGGTTGAGGAGGATCCTATGTCACATAGAAATACAAAGAGAGGAGGCTACAAAGTTTAAGTGTGACAACCAAAGTTGCATGGCCATTGCCAAGAATCCTATTTTCCATGCACATACCAAGCACATAGAGATTGAGTATCACTATGTGCATGAGTTGATTGAGGACAGGGTCATGGAGATAAGCTATTGTCCTACTAAAGTGAATGGAGCAGACATCTTCACCAAGGATCTTGGGAGAGAGAAAATTCTTCGACACTTTCCAAAGCTTGGGATTGGACCAAAGAGGTAGTTCACCATAGGGTGGACATTGAGGGGGGGGTTTAGATATGATGAAAACTCCACCCTCATGTGACCACAAATGATCCATCGTTCTCTAAGTTGTAAGGTCCCCATTATGAGGAGAAGGCATTATGAGAGCCTTGATATTTGTAGAACCCTAACTTCTAAGTTAGATGAGCTGTATGTGTGATCATTGATGATTATACATGATCTTTGTGAGCCTAGCCATTAGGTTAGGTAGGGCATAAACTTTCAAACAATTAGGTTGCAATTCAAGGTGGAAATAAAGGCCTTGTGGCATCAAGTGGTTTCCCCATAGAAACTAAATGGGGGGAGTGCAGAGGGGGGCTTGCCCTCTT
>CM035413.1:50590162-50875162 GCA_020310875.1 Ceratopteris richardii
AAGAACAACTAGTGATAGGAGTAGGCCAGGGCGGCGATAGGCATTTATCAAGTTGAAGACTACCTAAATACTCAAGTTCAAGCTAACGACATAATCTTTGTACGGTCGAGAACTTTAAAGGAAAAGAACTTAACGTGGAACGATCAACTTCAAGTGCGGAAATACACTCAAGTATACCTGACGACGTTATCATACAAGACCATAAACATGGTAATCAACTAAAAAGGAATCAAGTAACTGATACAAAAGAACTCAACAACGAGGTTGTACTTGAATTAGGCTTATGAACCTTAGATCAGGGCGACATCTAGGGAGAGATAGACAAAGCCTTAGGTCTTCAGAGGCTAGTGTCAACCACACTGCTAGGTCTTGGGCCTAGTAGTTGAGCCACCACTCATACTACCCTAGCTCTAAAACTAGTGAATCAGAGATGTCTCATGGTATGGACAGACCCTCAGGAAGTTCAGGTGTGCCATATTTGTATAGGGTGGAAGGCCCCTACAAGACGCAGCAGGAATACCTTAGGACCAACCGATTAGGTGCTAGCATCTATGAGGACGGCCTAAGAAGATCCGTGGTCCAGATTAAAAATCTTGACCAATCCATTGGACTAGAACACCCAGCTGTCAAGTTTGAACATGGAGCATACCTTGACAAGGAAGGAACCATATACCTGGTCACTAGTCACCCAGATAGTAGAGACGAATTCAGTAACGTGATCCTAGAAGCGGACTTAGGTGACCTAGAGCAAGGAAACAAGGGTGAAGAGCCTAGAACCCCTCGTAGAAAATCAGTTCTCATAGGAATGCTCACACCAGAATGGATTCCCCAAGACAACAAGAGCATAGACCTGCTCCTGAATCGAGAGATTGATGAAGCCTTTTGGAGGTATAAATCTGATAGGCCAAGTGATATAGGAACAATTATGATCTATGAGTTCAAAGATCCTGGTAGCCCAGGCAGAGTGACCTACTTAGATCATGCTTCAGAGAGGATCTTTGTGGTTACAGAACATGATAGACATGCTTACACTTGGAAGGGTGAATTTATTTTTCCCCAACCAAGGTCTAATGTGTCCTTGGGTCATCTTGGAGCTGGAGCATCCCAAGCTCATGGAGCTCAAAGAGATAGAAGTAGAGATAGGCCAGAAGTAAGCTTTGCCAACTCTTTGGGCAGAGAAAGAACGAGAACGAAAACAAATAGATTGGAACCTAAGGTACTTAGAGCTCCAAGGAATCAAAGAAATGCGGATGAGTTCCCTCTACCAAGACCTAGAGAGCACACAAGGACTTTGAGACCGACTCAGCTAGTTAAGTCCATGAAGAACTACTTCGATGGCACTGGAGATCCATACGATCATGTGGCTGAGTTTAGGCAAGTCTTGAGAGCTGAACAAGTTGAAGATCTGTTCACGCAGTACAATGCCTTTGATCTAACCCTTAGGAACACCGCCCTGACATGGTTTCAGCCACTAAACGAGAGTCAATTCAGGAGCATAGACCAACTTCTAGAGGCATTCATTATCGAATTCTCTAAAAGTGGCATAAGACATAACACTTCCTCGCTGATTCACAGCTTCAAGCAAACCCCTCAGGAAACCGTGAGACTTGCTGGAAGAAGATTTAGGCAATACCTAGAGAGATGTCCTGTCCATGAGTTACCCACATCAGCTAAGCAAGTGGCTTTATTCTTGGATGGATTGCTAAGTACCAAGTTAAGATCATATGTGTACTTGAAGGACCCTAGGACCATAGAAGAGTGTTTACGCATGTGCATTGACATCGAGGATAACCTAGGGGAGGATTTAGAGCTTTCCAAAATATATAAAGATTCAGGTAGTGCCTCTAGCCTCTCTTCCACGCACTCCACATCAATTGAGGAACTCGCTGAGAAAGTGGCACAAAAACTAGGTGTCTCTAGCAAACAAATCCCAAGGTTTGCCCCTGTGAAAAGATGCTATACTTGTGGAGGTGACCATATGGCGAATGTATGTCCCATTATGGCTCAACCCCAAGTAAATCCAAGTAGCCAATACTGCACCATAGAACGAAGATACACAAATCACACAACACAAGACTGCCCATACAATAAGCAAGCGGTTAGGCAAACTTACCCTCAGCCATACCCTCAACAAGGCAGATACCAGAGTCAATACCCACCACAACAGTATACTAGGCCTCAGCAAAATTACCAACCGCAATATCAGACCCAACTGAGACCCCAGCCAGTGCTAGCACAACAGCCACCTGCTCCTACTAATGTGATTCTGGTAAAGTATGCAGCTGCAGAAGAAAACCTGAATAGAGCTATAGTCCTAGTAACCCCATTAATTTCAAAAAGTGATCCCAGTGACCATAGCTTTGATTCTACGCATGTGGATGGTCCCGAGGCTTACTACATGCAGTCTCCTGAACATGGTGAGTCCTACTACAGTGAGGAACCGAGTGAACCTAATTGGGAACCAGAGTATGCTAATGTCATGTACGCAAACCCCAACTCTAGACCTCAACCTAGGCAAGTAAGACTCCCATTTCCTAGAGGACCATGCTACAAATGTCAGGGAGATCATCTCATTCGTGATTGTCCCTTGCCTCCACCTACACAACCCCAGTCAGTGACGATCCAAGGCTATTGCCAGGAGTGTGGAAAGGAGCATCTCTTACGAGATTGCCCAAAGAATCCTAATAATATGCCGAAAATCACTCCTAATAATGTTATTGGATTAGTTGTAGATTCCACAGGGAGTGTGACTTCCACTGCACCCGTGCAAGTGATCACAAGAGCCCAAGCACTGTAGCAAAACCAAGGTGTAGGTCAGGAAAAGAGCCCCGAGGTGAGTGAAACAGAGAGCATAACCAAGAAGAGGACTAGAGCCTGGAAAGATAGTCGTGAAAGAATGAAAAGGCAATGGGCAAAGAAAATGAGTGAGCTTGACAAAAGCCTAAGAGAAACGAGAGCCAAGATAACCGAACTCACATATCAAACTCCCTCTCACGCTGCTCCACCTCCACCATTCCCAACTCCATCCGACCCGCCACCTTTCAACCCGCCTCACCTAATCCCACCACCCCCTAGAGTAGGATCAGTCCTAGCATATCCCACTCCTGAGGACTTAAACATGATGCTTAAAGCATATCAGGCCAGAATCCAAGAAGGGCCAAACGTGACAGATCATGAAAAGTGCTACCCTAGAGCAGAACTAGAGCTTGAAGGAACTAAAATTTGTGCTAAGATGGTGGAGTTGGCTCAAACCATGTTTGAAGCCAGCCGCCTCTTTAACATATCTAGCTCAGCCAAGGCGCAGTTGCACTTTGAAGGACTGTTAGAAAGAATAGAGAAGCTAATTGCCCAATTAGAAAAGGAACCCACCTCTCAAAATAAGGACAAGGCAAGTGACAGAGTAGATCTTCCTACCCAGGAAGCCTATGTGCCTAACTCTACAGAGCCAGACACATCATCTTCTATGAATCGGTTCACCCCAGAATTTCTACGAGAGATTTAGGAAGACAAATGGGCTAAAGAAAGTGAAGTCCCTCCTCCCATTGAACTTGTGGATGATGCACACGACCAACTCCCACAAGACATCCCATCCATTTATGAGGAGCATGAGAGCACCCAATCCCAGGAAAGATTAGACTTTGAGTCTAACTCTCTACAAGAATTACCCCACTTCACAAGCCCATGGGAAGTTAAGTCTACTTGTATGAGAGCACCCATAGTCATGGTAAGAAACGAAGACTCAATCATACCTAGGAACACAGAGGTAGTGAAAAACACTAAAGTACAGTGCTACCTCACCTTAGAAGAGCTACTCAAAGCAAGGCCAGAGCTATGGAAGCATGTAGCCAAACAAGTACCAGAGATAGCAAAACCTCATTCCCACGTAGGTTCTCATAGGACAGTGCCAGAAATTCCTCTAGACAAGATAGGAGATATGAGTGAAGGTGAAGAAGGAAACACCTATCTTCCCATTACCCATCAGGGGTACACAACCAAGGCAATTCTAGACTCAGGTGTAGGAGTTGCAATTGCTACCACTTCCTTATGGAAGCGTTGGGGCAAGCCAGCACTCAGGCCCATGAGGATGAAATTGCAGATGGCTGATGGCCACATAGAGAAACCCTTAGGGCTGTTAGAAGGAATAAATCTCACCACATGTGGTGTTGAGTTCGAGCATACATTTGCTATATGTGATTTTAGCAAAATTCATGCCTATGAGATGATTTTGGGAAGACCATTTATGCGATAGTTACAAGTGGTCCAGGATTGGGGAACCAATTCCTTGTATTTGCAACACTTAGGTGTCACGACCAAAGTCAATCTCAAAGATTACTCTCATAGAGATATCCCTCCTATTCAATGGAATCCCATCCATAGAACCAAAGATGATACAGAATCGGTGCATTCCATAGGATCAGGATCCTCATGGATGCATGAAGACACCCACTTATGGATGTGCAAAGTAGCAGTAAAAGAAGAGAAGATAGAAAAAGCCAGAGAAATAGGTGCACAAGAAACACATAGATCAATTCAAGACCCAGCCTATGCACCTGTAGTCTTTCCTAACGAAGAATTTGAACCCCACGGCTTGGCAGAAATCCTAGCAACAATGGATGTAGCCATCAATGAAGAACAATGGACACCTCAGTGTGATGAGGACGGCTATGACATTTCAGTCTTCTCCATAGAGCCAATCATGGGAGAGGCAGTGTTATAAGAGTGTGAACCTAGTCCTGATGCATTTGAGGATGCAAGTGACTCCGATCTAGAGTCAATCATTATGGACCCACCTTTTGCATCAGATGAAGAATACTTCTATCAAGTAGAATTTCAACCCCAGAGGCATGGAGAGCTTACAAATGATGTAAGGCTAGCCACACATGTGGCCCCGAAGGAAGAAGGAAAGAAAAGAAAGAAGAGAGAAGCCACACCAGAAGAGGAAGAATCTTTGTTTGAGGTCCCGAAAAATTTTAATAAGTATGAGATAGATGACAGGAGAGTCATGATCAGAATGCCTAAACGAGAGGCTCAATCAGGAGAAGCCTATGATAACAAAGAAACCACCAAGAAAATAGTGGTAGCCATAGAGGAAGGAGAAGAGAGATGCATTTACATGGGACATGACCCGACGGAAGAAGAAGAGCAAGAATTGATAGCCTTGCTAAGAGAATACAGGGATGTATTCGCTTGGAGCTACAAGGATTTGAAGGGTGTTGACCCAGACATGCTCACACACAATTCCCATGACCTTAGATGCGAAACCCTCTAAGCAAAAGCCATACACATATAATGATAACTATGCTGCTAAGATGAAAGAGGAGATAGATAGACTGGTAGAAGCTGGATTCATCTATGAAATTGAGCACACTGAGTGGGTATCCCCCATCGTCGTGCTGCCCAAGAAAAATGGAAAGCTGCGTGTATGCATTAACTTAAAGAAGGTCAATGCAGCCATAATTCGAGATAACTATCCACTTCCTATCACAAAGCATCTCTTAGAAAGAGTAGCAGGCAAGGAAGTGTACAGCTTCCTTGATGGATTTTCGGGCTACAATCAAGTAGCCATAGCTCCAAAAGATCAGCATAAGACGGCTTTTTCCACTGAATGGGGCATTTTTGCCTTTATAGTAATGCCATTTGGGCTTACCAATGCACCAGCTACCTTCCAGAGGCTGATGTGCCATGTATTTAAAGAGTTCCTGAGGAAGAACTTAGAAGTCTATGTTGATGACCTCTGTGCTCATTTCAACATTAGACAGACCCATATACCTGAACTCTGTTGGTGCATATCAAGCCTTCACACATTGGCTTGGAATCATGGAAGACTAGCTTGGACAAAGCTTTATCAAGGATTCACTTGAAGCAAGGTGCATAAGAACATATGCTTAGATGTTCTTACTTTTTTACCCCTTTGTAAAAGTCTATATGACTTGGCATTCATATGTAATCACTTTAGTCACTCACCTACTTCATTAGTCGTGGAAAAGAGAATGATTTAGTGGAGAGAATATCTCCCTACTTTTATTAGAGATATTCTAGGGAGCCTAAGTTTGAATTTGAAATTCAAATTAACCTTCAACTCCTATAAAAACTACAAGCAAAAAGTCGCGTGTGTCCATCATCAATCCCGAGGCTATCTGTACTATCTAGTGAGTGTGTAAGGTCTACTCCATAGCCTACACCTCTGAGTACCATTGTGCTATGTCTATCATGCCAATGGGAATGTACATTCATATGATATAATACAAATACTTACATTCATCATCTCTATTTTTTCTGAGTTTCCTACTCCAAGTCTGTCAACTTCCAAGGAGCATTTCTCAGTGCTCACTGAACCAAATCACGAGATCTATAGCTCATTGGAACCAGCTCAAAGTCTTCTACAAGCATACGAAATCTCAAAAGATTTCATTCAACCATTTGGGAGAAATCCGCTTCGAAGTGCACACTGGTCTGTGTCTGCAGAGTTCCTAAAAAGTCGGGGGTAATCAGAATTTTGCTAAACTTATTTCTCAGTGTATGGTTTATCAATTTGAGTGATTCCACTTGTGATTGATAGCTTGTTAAGGTAATTTAATACTCCCAAAAGGAATTGTTTCAATTTCAAGTGTGCTGGTCACACTGAGCATAATACTAAGCAGGTATCATTACAAAAATAGCAAGTTTTTGGATTTGTGAAGGAACCAAGTTATCTGTTTTGGTTTGATCATTACACAAACCATTTGCAAAGTACATATATGGTTTCTTTGTGTCATTTGAAAGCTAAGCAAGTGTACTAAGCATATCTGGAGCCAAAGGAGGGCAGGTGTGAAGCAGGTTTTGCAACATCAACTCATTTCTTGAGTGCATCCAACCATCACTCCCAACAGTGGTATCAGAGCAAAGAAGGTAAACATGGGTGATGGTTTCCCTTCATTCATTGACAAATTGGACAGAAACAATTATCAGGCTTGGTCATTGAGAATGAAGACCTATCTACAAGGGAGAAGCTTATTTGGATACATATCAGGAGATGAGGAATTGCCCTCATTCAAGACCAGAGGACTACCCACAAAGGATGAACATGAAAGACTCAACCAATGGTGTGCAAAAGATGCTTTGGCAAGGTCTTATCTCTTAAACTCTATATCTGATTTTCTTTTACCTCATGTAAGGAATTGTAAGACTTCCTAAGAGACTTGGGAAACCTTGTCAAATTACTTTTCTTCCAACACAAGGGCTAGGAAGAATCAATTGTGGATTGAGTTCACAACCCTTAGGAAGCAACCCAAGCAATCAGTCTCAGAGTATGTGACAAAGATAAAAGATGTGGCAGACCAATTAGCAAGCATTGGAGAGGAGATTGAAGAGGAGCAAATAGTCAGGCAAGTAACAAATGGACTCAAGGCAGATGATAAGTGGGAAAGTTTCACCACTACAATGGACCTCTATATGGACATGCATACCCCTGATCTCACAACACTCATGGGCCAACTATTTACACATGAAGCAAAGTTTACAAAGGCTGGACATCAATCAAAAGGTAACAACCCCTCTGCTCTCTATACTGATAAGAAAGTTAAAGATAAAGGTAAAGGGAAGAAACAGGATGAAGAAGGCTCTACCTCCCAAGCTAATTATGCAGGAAGAGGTAGGTCATCTAGAGGAAGAGGCAGAGGAGGTAAGTCAGGTAGGGGGAGACCCTACAACTCATCACCATGCAACATTTGTGGATTGTCTAATCATACCACAGATGAATGCTACAAGAACTACAAGAATCAGAGAGGAAGAGGCTACTCAAGAGGTGGATACTCTCAAGGGAGAGGCAGATTCAATCAACACCAAAGCTACAATGGATACAACAATCAATACAACAACAATTACAACAACAACCACAATGGTAATTACCAAGGTGGATACAGAAATAGAAGAGACTACAACAATTACACAGAGGAGCAAGATGACTCCCTATTGATCATGAATATGACCTCCAAGGTAGGTACAAATGATGATCGTTTATTTTATATTGACTCAGGATGTTCTAACCATGTAGCTGGCAATGTGGCACTACTTTCTGATTTGGAAGAGCCCAAGGGTAAACATCAGGTACAAACAGGTGATGACACTAAACACTCTGTTTTCAAAATTGGAAATGTGAAGACATGTGATGGTAACCAGAACCTATTGAGCAGGGTACTCTATGTACCAACCATCACCAAGAATCTAATGAGTGTTGGTCAGATTGTGGAGAAAGGTTTGCAGGTCAGATTCACACAACATGGAGCATATGTGGAGGACCCAAGACATGGATTCAAAAGGATAGCCAAAGGGGAGAAATCAGGTAGATTATTTACATTTGAGCTAGAAGATACAAAAAACATTGCTTTGTATAATTATAAGGATCAGATACTTTGAGAGTTAGAAATATGGCACAAGAGATTAGGGCACATAGGTGAAAGAACCCTAAAGCAAATGTGCAGGGATCAGTGTGTGCTTGGGATACCTAATGTGTCCAAGGAACACATGATATACAAGTGTGGATCATGTCAATTTGGTAAGTCTCACAGATTACCCTATTCAAGGAAAGGTTTCATGCATGAAGACTACCTAGACTTGGTACACACAGATGTTTGGGGACCTAGCAAGGACCCTTCCATTTCTGGTTCAAGGTATTATGTGTCCTTCATTGATGACTATAGCAGGTGGACCATTTTATACTTTATGAAGCATAAAGATGAAGTGTTTAATTGTTTCATGAGGTATCTTGCACTTGTTGAAAATCAAACAGGAAGAAGCTTGAAGAGGCTAAGGTCAGATGGTGGAGGAGAGTACTTCTCCAATGAGTTTGAAGATTTCTTGCAGGAAAGAGGCATCAAAAGGGAGATTACTACAAGGTACTCACCTGAACAAAATGGGGTAGCTGAAAGAAGGAATAGACTCATAGTAGAAACAGCTAGGTCTATGCTTAATGAGAAAAAGTTACCAAATTATCTTTGGGCAGAGAGTGTATCCACTGCCACCTATCTCATCAATAGGTTGCCATCCAAATCACTTGATGGCATGACACCATATGAAGCTTGGCATGGTAAGAGACCCTCTCTGGATCATTGCAAAATCTTTGGTTGTGTAGCATATGTGCATATTCCCTCACAGGTAAGGGGAAAGCTAGATCCCAAGGCTGAAAAATGTATCTTCATTGGTTATGATTTGAACCAAAAGGGATACAGATTCTACAACCCAACAAACAAAGGGTTTAAGGTAAGCAGAGATGTCATCTTTGATGAGAATGACTCTTGGTATGAGAATGAATGCAGGAAGATTAGTCTACCCTATGACATGGAAGAAGATTTTCCAAAGCTCACCAAGAAAGAACCAATTCAGCAAGAAGATTCAAGCTCAGATGATGATGATACAATAAATCTTGAAGAGTTCAAGGCTTGGAAGTCCAAAGGAAAGATGAAGATGAAGCAACTAGAAGATAAACCAGAATCCTCAACACAAGCAATGAGGAGATCTCAGAGAGAAAAGAAGAAGCCTATCAGATTTGGGTATGACACATCACTTGTAACTAAACATTCTGTATATCTTGCAAAGGACTTGTTGAATGAAGAACTAGGTACCTATGAAGAAGCAATTACCAAACCAGAATGGAGAGAAGCCATGGATGAAGAGATGGAAGCTCTCAAGGAAAGTGATACTTGGGACTTGGTACCCAAGAAAGACTCTATGAAGGTAATAGGATCCAGATGGATCTACAAACTAAAGAAGAATTCAGATGGAACAATAAACAGGTACAAAGCTAGGTTGGTAGCCAAGGGTTTTGCAGAAACCCAAGGAATTGATTATGAGGAGACATTTTCTCCTGTGGCTAAGATGCCAACTATCAGAATATTGGTGAGTGTAGCTGCATCCAAGAATTGGAACATGTACCAATTAGATGTCAAGAATGCTTTCTTGAATGGATGGATATCAGAAGAAGTCTACATGTCAGAGCCACCTGGCTATGAAGATCCAAAAAAGGTACACTATGTTTGTAAATTGAAGAAGGCTCTGTATGGTTTAAAGCAGGCACCTAGAGCATGGAATTACAGGTTGACAACCTACCTCCAAGACCAAGGATTTGTGATGAGTAAAGCAGACACTTCTCTATTCATAAAGAGAAGTAATCTACTTATGTGTTTATGTTGATGACATCATCATTACAGGCAATGATGTCAATGGGATTAGACACATCAAAGGACACATGATGAAAGAATTCAAGATTAGTGATCTTGGATTATTGAAGTACTTCTTAGGTCTTGAGTTAGTCTACACCAACTCAGGTATATATATCACTCAAAAGAAGTATGTGCAGGATATGGTAAAAAAGTTTGGTTTGCAGGATGCTAAGGTATCTACTACTCCAATGGAGGTCAACCTAAAGCTAAGTGCTCATGAAGGGGAAGAAATACAAGACATCACAGGATACCAAAGTATGGTAGGTAGTTTGAACTATGCTACCTTGACAAGAATTGACATAGCATATGGAGTTAGTGTACTTAGTCAATTCATGCACAAACCAAGGGTACCTCACCTAGAGGCAGCAAAGAACATCTTGAAGTATGTGAAGGGAACTCAAAGTCATGGTTTGTACTTTCCTTATACATCAGATATTGACATTAAAGTTTACTCAGATGCAGATTGGGCAGGATGCAAGGATGATATGAGAAGCACCTCAGGATATATTTGTTTTGCAGGAGATAAGCCTATTTCTTGGTCAGCCAAGAAGCAACCTACAGTGGCATTGTCATCCACTGAAGCAGAGTATAGAGGGCTTGCCAATGCCACTCAAGAAGCTATATGGTTGAAGCTTCTATATACAGAGTTAGGTCTACACACAAGACCACCAATCATCTTTGGAGACAACACTAGTTCTCTTCACCTTGCACCTAATCCAATTTATCATGCCAGAACCAAACACGTAGAGGTTCATTACCACTATGTGAGAGAGAAGTTGCTTAGTAAAGACATTCAATTGACTTATGTGTCTACTAATATGCAATGTGCAGATTTACTTACAAAGGCATTGGATGGAAACAAGTTATGCAGATTTAAATCCATGATTGGATTGCAGGATGTGATTGAAGACTAAGATGAAGAAGATGAAGACTTAAGCCAAAGTGTTTGGCTTGAGGGGGAGCTGTTGGTGCATATCAAGCCTTCACACATTGGCTTGGAATCATGGAAGACTAGCTTGGACAAAGCTTTATCAAGGATTCACTTGAAGCAAGGTGCATAAGAACATATGCTTAGATGTTCTTACTTTTTTACCCCTTTGTAAAAGTCTATATGACTTGGCATTCATATGTAATCACTTTAGTCACTCACCTACTTCATTAGTCGTGGAAAAGAGAATGATTTAGTGGAGAGAATATCTCCCTACTTTTAGTAGAGATATTCTAGGGAGCCTAAGTTTGAATTTGAAATTCAAATTAACCTTCAACTCCTATAAAAACTACAAGCAAAAAGTCGCGTGTGTCCATCATCAATCCCGAGGCTATCTGTACTATCTAGTGAGTGTGTAAGGTCTACTCCATAGCCTACACCTCTGAGTACCATTGTGCTATGTCTATCATGCCAATGGGAATGTACATTCATATGATATAATACAAATACTTACATTCATCATCTCTGTTTTTTCTGAGTTTCCTACTCCAAGTCTGTCAACTTCCAAGGAGCATTTCTCAGTGCTCAGTGAACCAAATCAAGAGATCTATAGCTCATTGGAACCAGATCAAGGTCTTCTACAAGAATACAAAATCTCAAAAGATTTCATTCAACCATTTGGGAGAAATCCGCTTCGAAGTGCACACTGGTCTGTGTCTGCAGAGTTCCTAAAAAGTCGGGGGTAATCAGAATTTTGCTAAACTTATTTCTCAGTGTATGGTTTATCAATTTGAGTGATTCCACTTGTGATTGGTAGCTTGTTAAGGTACTTTAATACTCCCAAAAGGAATTGTTTCAATTTCAAGTGTGCTGGTCACACTGAGCATAATACTGAGCAGGTATCATTACAAAATTTGTGAAGGAACCAAGTTATCTGTTTGCAAAGTACATATATGGTTTCTTTGTGTCATTTGAAAGCTAAGCAAGTGTACTAAGCATATCTGGAGCCAAAGGAGGGCAGGTGTGAAGCAGGTTTTGCAACATCAACTCATTTCTTGAGTGCATCCAACCATCACTCCCAACAAACTCAGACAAATCTTTGACAAATGTAGAGAATATCAAGTCTACCTGAACCCAGAAAAGTGCGTTTTTATGGTCAGGCAAGGCAAGATTCTAGGACACATAGTGTCAAAGAATGGTATATCCACTGATGAAGAGAAAGTGAGAGCCATAGCCGAGTTACCTACGCCAAAGAATGTCAAGGAAGTACAAGCTTTCATGGGGCATTGCGGTTATTACCGACGGTTTATACACATGTATTCCATCATAGCAAAGCCTCTGTATGGACTTTTGACTAACTTTGAGTGGACTGATGAATGCGAGAATTCCTTCAATGAACTTAAATGGCGATTATGTTCAGCACCAATCTTGACCACACCAGATTGGAATAAGCCTTTCCATGTTCATGTCGATGCATCCAATTATGCTATTGGATGTGTACTGGCACAACCTACAGGCGAAGGCAATATGGATCTTCCAATTGCCTACGCTAGTAGACATTTGAATGCGGCTGAACAAAATTATACCACTACTGAGAGAGAAGGACTAGGCATGGTATATGCGATTAAAAAGTTTAGACATTACTTGCTTGCAAATAAGTTTAAATTTTTTACTGACCATCAGGCACTACTATATCTTGTGAACAAGCCATGCAATACAGGAAGATTCGTAAGATGGTTTCTCTTACTAATGGAATACGACTTTGAGGTTGTGGTTAGGAAAGGAAAGACTCACCTGAGAGCAGACCACCTCTCTAGGCTCACATCGGGAGAAGCCCCACAAGGAATATCAGATGACCTTCCTAATGCTTACTTGTTTAATATGGAAGTTGTACCTCAGTGGGCTAAGCCATTAGTGCTAGTATTGACATACGGGCCTAACCACCCAGTGATAAACACGCATGATAGAGAGGTAGTAAAAGCCCAAAAGTATCACATCATGGCAGGAAGTATGTACAAGCACATAGATCAAGGGATCTTGGCTTGTTGTGTGGAAGAGGATGAGTATGCTAAATGGTTGCAATTAGCACATGTAGGTGCATTAGAGCAACACTACTCAAAGCAACGAACCCTACAGACACTAAGGAGACTCGGAGTGCATTGGCCGACTATGGAAGCTGATGTCCAAAAGTTGTGCAAGGAATGCCCAATCTGCTGCACTAAACCACCTGTGGAACATGCCACTCTTTATCAAGTGTCCAAAGTGCTAGATTGGAGTGAACCATTAGTAGCCTTCTTAAGGACGAAAACATTCCCTCAAGATATGAACCTGACGAGGCAAAGAAGTCTAGAACAAGAAGCCCTAGATTACTCACTCATTGGTGATAATCTATACAAGCGTGGTAAAGATGGTTACCTAAGACTATGTTTCCATGAGAGTGAATATCTCAAGATCTTGAACTTACTCACCAAGGTGTAGCAGGAGGACACTTTGGACCAGATCGGGTGATCAAGGCAATACTATTTGCGGGCTTGTGGTGGCCGACCCTTCACATGGATGCACATACCTATGTGAAATGGTGTGATATTTGACAGAGAACTCAGTACGCGATACGCAAGGATGAGATGCCACTGAAACCTATGATGGGTGGACGTGCATTCTCTAAGTGGGGAATAGACTTTGTAGGTCCTATTAATCCCCCAGCCAAGGGTTCACATGCTGAATATATCATCGTGGCCACAGACTATCTAACAAAGTGGGTAGAGGTGAAAGCTACGACAAAGAACGATGCTCAGACAACTGCTAAGTTCCTATTTGAGAATGTGTTCACAAGATACGGGCTACCTATAGAGCTGGTAAGTGATAGAGGCACTCACTTCTTGAATGAAGTCATTGAAAATCTACTCCAAGATTTCTTGGTAGTACATAAGAAGTCTGCCCCCTATCACCCACAAGCTAATGGCCAGGCCAAAAGCACAAACAAGATTCTATGCAATGTGCTTACCAAATTGGTGAATAATAAATGCTCTGATTGGGACAAACAGCTACACCATGCTGTTTGGGCATACCGAGTGGCCTATAAAATGGTACTCCAAGCCACACCCTTTCAGATGGTATTTGGCCAAAATGCAGTGCTACCATTGGACTTCTTAATACCTACATTGAAAGTAGCACAAGAGCATGAATGGACGGGTCATGAACTCTCCTATAGACTTTTTGACCTTGAACGATTAGGAGAAACACGACTGAGGGAGGCTGCAGGGATATATGCAGCTAAGAAACGACACAAGACATACTTTGATGCCCACGTTAAGGATAAAGGATTAAAGGCCGGAGACCTAGTACTAGTTTACACTTTGAAACAACATGCGAGGAAACTAGAGAAGAGAGGCTACGGACCCATGATCATTAATAGAATCTCAACAAGTGGAGCAGTGCAACTAGCCACCTTAGAAGGTGACGTTCTCCCAAGATACATAAGCGGATGCAGAGTCAAGTTATATCAGGAACCTCTGACGGAAGAGATGCTAAGTTGACTCAACAGTGCTAAGAAACACAAAGAAGAGGACAAACGAATTCGCGAAGAAGATCAAGCAGAAGCATTGGAGCGCATCCGGAGAATGAAGTTGAGGTGACAGTGTAGAGAGCAACCTAGGATAGATGCATATGCAGATCAAGGATATCATGTGGCTATGTGTGAAGTTTCGGGTATTAGCTCTCATAGGATAATTGATCGACGTCCTTTTATAACTTTAGAGATAGGACAAGGAAAGGGTGCAAGGACTGTAAGAGCCTTGATTGACTCAGGTGCAGCCACTAGTGCTGTTAAATTTTCCTACTGTCAAAAGTTGAAATTAATTGTCAATCCTATAGAAGCATATCTCATAGCATTGGGAGGTGTGGAAACCCCTTGCATGGGCGAGGTGAAACTTCCCCTCCACATTCAAGACGAAGTTATGACAGTCAAAGTACTGGTGTGTCAAGATGAGGACCTCACAGATCCTCTTGTCTTGGGTCAGGACTAGATCTATGATTATGCAGTCAACCTAAACCTAAGAAGTGGACTTCTTCAGGTATGGGTAAATCATAGTCGAATTATAGTTGAATTGGAAAATGATGCACTCAAGGAACTAGGTAAGGCACGAACTCCTGGTCCTTCCAGGGATGCACATGAAGTTGACAATGCTATTCTTGTCCAAAACTGTATGATGCAGAAAGAGGATTGTCTCAACAACGGAGTCAAGGATAAGACGGAACTCCCTTCTTTTCCAAAGGCCAGAGGGAGGCAGCAGCCATAGGCAGATCAATTACTGAAGACTACCTATGCTGGAGACCAAAAGAACGTGGAAAGTAGAATGACTCAGCCTTTGAAACAATTGTGGGTGCGGAAGGGCGAAAACCCTGTTGCGACCACGCCAACCCCACGGCCAAAACCTCTTATTAGTAATCAACAACACGACACTAATAAGAAGTCTTTCATAAATTCTTCTGCGAAAGTAAAGTCTATTTGGGTACCCAAGAAGTCGATGAAGGCCAGCCCACAGTCACGACAAATCTGGGTGCCTAAGGCTTGCTTGCGGGCTCAAATAGCTACACCGAGGCCACACCCGGTATAACATGTTTCACTCACTCGAACATCAGATGCCCATTCTTATACATCACGCACGGACACATATTCTTCCATGAGCACAAGTAGAATCACTTGTAAATGGGTCCCTAAAAAGCCTCATTTTCAAGCAGATACTCCTATAAAGCTCTCCAGAGTCTCCACAAAATCAATATCAAAACCCATCCACTGTATTTGGTAGCCTAAAACTTTTCATAAACCCTCGGACCCCAGTTGTAAATCCATGCCCACCTACTAACTCCGTCACTCTCACAATACATAATTCCACTTAGCTCCTAGGTCTACCCAATTCCTAACTACACACACAAGCACCGAGCACTTAATAACCTACTAATCTCTCCCAGACTTCATGTTAATGTTGTAATGGGGACAAAAACGGTTCTATCTTGTCCTTTACAATGTTAACACATGTTTCTATATTCTCACAGAGTTAGGAGGCAAGAAGTAACATGGCAGATACGGCAGGAACTAGCTCCCAGGCAGGCACCAGCCCCCAAGTTGTGGACATTGAAAGTCTTCCCATTGAGGAGGAGTTGAAGGAACTGTTGAAAGTTTTTCAAGCTCAAGAGTGTGGGAACATGCCCCAAATTGAACCTTCCACATCATACACAATCAAAGGAGGCTGATTTCCACGAGTTTGAGGCATCCAATTATGCCCATAATGGAAAGAAGTTGATTAGAGAAGATTTAGCTCACCTCTTGATGTGATTGGACCTCACTTTTGACATGTATATGTTTTTGATTGGTTAAAGAGGTTAGTAGGTGGTCTTTAAAACCTCTAATGAGTTGTATTATGACTAAGAGTCGTGGAAATACATGCCCAAGCTGCCCCCTTGCTTAAGCACACCCCCTACTAGCTGTTCTCTGCATATTTTGCAGAAATTTCACTTTTACACACTCTATCTATCTAGATGTTTTTGGCAGACCCCCCGGTCTTGTAATTGTTGTTTCTCCTTCATCTCGAATCCATTTGCAATGATTTTTGTCTTGTTGGAAAGCTTATAAGTTCTACTTTGTCTCGTATAAGTCTCACGTTCAGTGCCTGCACATGTGCAGAGAAATGTCCAGAATAGTGTCTGTCTAGTTAGCTCATACTCTATGAAGAGATCAAGTTATCTGTTTTGTTGCAGCTGGTTGAGGCATCATCCAGTATTCAAATGGAGTGATTTTACTCTCATTTGAAAGCTCTTAAAGTCTAGTTTATGCCTGCAAAATTTCATTTTCAGTCCCTGCATATACTCAGAGAAACGCAGAAAATACAGAACCTATGTCTGAAAAATTTCAGGATCCTAGGAGGGTTCATTTGCTTTTGTTGTGCACATAGGAGTGTTTATCCTCCAACAGTGGTATCAGAGCTATAAGTGGAGTATCAAAGAGAGAAGAAGGAGCTACTGAAGTGAAGTGAAGACTTCATCAAATTTTGAAGGAAGGAAGCAAAGAACGGGCACGTCAACAACAAGGGGAAGCAAATACATCATCAAATCAAAGACGAAGCTTCATCAAGAGGAGTAGCTCTATTTTTTTAGGTAAAAGCCATCCTTTTCAACTTCATTGCATCAAGGGGGAGGTTCAAAAGAGTTAGGAGGCACCATGGCTGATCTCAATGCTCAGATTGAGAAGCTCGAAAAAGGAAACTACCAACCATGGCGATTTAGAATAAGCAATTTTTTGATGGGGAAAGGTTTGTGGGGACTTGTGAGTGGTGGAGAGCCAAAACCCTACATAGATGAGGTAAATCCAACCAATGATCAGAGAAGAGCAGTAAGAGAGTGGGATGAAAGGGACAAAAGGGTCATTTTCATTTTATCTCAGCATATTAGCAACTCTATGGTAGGGCATATTCAAGATTTGGATACATCGAAGAAGGTGTGGGAGTGCTTGGAGAGATTGTACTCAACCTCCACAAAAGCTAGAAAAATTCAGCTCAAGAATGAGCTAAATAATCTTAGGAAAAGCCCCTCTCAAGGTGCTAATGATTACATATTAAAGGTTAAAGAGCTTGCAGATGCACTAGGGTCAATCGGTTGTGCCCTAGATGATGACGATCTTGTCGCCCACACCCTAAATGGACTTAGGGATGATGAAAAATGGAGGGCTTTCACAACTTCAGTGTATGTAAGGGACTCTCTTCCTGATTTTGATCAACTAATCACTCTCATGGTGACAGAGGAGATGAACCTTGGTGGTCATAATGCCAAGGATAGCCAAGGGCAATTGTTGTATGCAGGTAGAGGAAGAGGAAGACACAACCGAGGTGCTACAAGAGGAAGAGGAAGATATCAAAGCAACCAAGGAGGTCAAGGACAACAAGAAAATGCAGGTCAAAGAGGTGGAAGAGCCACAAATAGAGGAAGAGGTGCAAGATTTGGTGGAAGAGGACAAGCCACTTCAAATGGATGCTTTGTATGCGGTAAGCCCGGTCATTTTGCAAATGAATGCTATCATAGAGCTCAAAGACAAGGGAATCAAAGCAACAACAACAATTATAGAGGGCAAGGTAATTATGCAAACACATCATCCAGCCAAGAGAATGATTATTTACTTGCCATGAGGTATGGTGAAGATACAACTCAAGCTAGTGAAGATGTATGGTATGTAGACAGTGGATGTAGCAATCATATGTCATGTCGAAAGGATCTTTTTAGTAATTTGCAGGTCCCAAAGCATCAAGGGCATGTGGAAACAGGTGATAACTCAGAGCATACCATTCAACATGTGGGAGATATCAGTTTGGAAGGAAATCAAAGAGCAAAGTGCTTATCAGAGGTATTACATGTCCCTACTATTACCAAAAACTTGATTTCGGTAGGCCAAATGGTAGAAAAAGGCTATCAAGTTAGGTTCAATGAAAGAGGATGTTTTGTTGAGGATCCAAGGGCAGGTTTCAAGCTCATAGCAAAAGGAAAAAAGCAAGGGAGAATTTTCATAATGGACATAAATCAGCCACACCATTCAATGTATGTCACATATGGAGACAAGAGGATAGCAGATTTGGATCTATGGCATAAACGAATAGGTCACATCAACCTACAAAAGCTCAAGGACATGCAAAGGAGGAGCTTGGTAAGAGGCCTACCAAATTTTACATCTAAAATGTTGCATGAATTTTGTGTAGCTTGCCAATAAGGAAAACAATCAAGGCTGCCCTTCAAGAAGAGTACCTATGTAAGTGCAAATGTTTTAGACCTCATTCACACGGATGTTTGGGGTCCAACAAGAGAAGCATCCCTTGCTGGAAATAGGTGTTTTGTAACCTTCATTGATGACTTTTCAAGAAAAGTGTGGTTGTATTGCATTAGAAACAAATCAGATGTGTTCCACTACTTCAAGAAATTCAAAGCACAGGAAGGAATCTGGCAAGTTTATCAAAACTTTGAGATCCGATGGAGGGGGAGAGTATTTCTCCCATGAATTTTCTGAATTTTTGCAGGTCAATGGCATCAAAAGGCAATTTACATGTAGGTATACCCATCAACAAAATGGGGTAGCAGAGAGAAAGAACAGACACATAGCAGAGGTAGCAAGGTGTATGCTCAATGAAATGAATATGCCGCATTGTTATTGGGGAGAGGCTACATATACAGCCACATACATCATGAATAGATGTCCTACATCAGGTATACATCATCTAACCCCTGAGGAAGCATGGAGTGGAAGAAAACCTTGCATTTCACATCTTAGAATCTTTGGTTGTATATGCTATGTACATGTACCTCAAGAGTTGAGGTCAAAGTTAGATGCCAAATCTGAAAGGTGTATTTTTTTGGGATATTCTATGGAACAAAAGGGGTATAAATGCTATAATCCCATCACCAAGGAGCTGAAGGTAAGTAGGGATGTTTTCTTTGATGAGTTGAAGCCTTGGTATGCATGCACAAGTCCATTGCAGGTTGAAGACATAGGTGAGACAGATTTGAAGAATGATGATAGAGTTCAAGAAAGCATGGATTTGAGTGGTCCAAGCAACTCATGCAACACAAGGACACCCTCACCATGGAGTGGAAGGCTTAGGGAAAGAGAGACCAGCTCTGAAGAAAGCAAAGTCAAAGGCAAAGAGAAGATTTCAGTTGAAGAAGGAAGCTATGTGGACGAGAGCATGTTGGAAGATGAAGAGATAGAAGAAGTTCAAACTCCAGGAGTGGCCAAACAAAGAAAGAAGATGGCAACCACACCAAAAGGAAGTGAAAGAAGGTCTTCAAGAGTAAGATATCCAGTACAAAGGTTAACATATGATAATTTCATTGCAAAGCATTATGCATACATGACTCAGGTAATCAAGGACAAAGAACCAACTAGTTATGAAGAAGCTAAGGATTGCAAGGAATGGCAAGAGGCAATGAAGGAAGAGCTCAAAGCACTTGATGAGAACCATACTTGGAGCTTGGTACCAGCTCAAGAAGGCATGAAGGTGATAGGTAATAAGTGGGTTTACAAAATTAAAAGAAATTCAGATGGTTCCATTGCTAGGTACAAAGCAAGGTTGGTGGTGAAAGGCTTCTCCCAAAGCTACAGGATAGATTATGATGAAACTTTCAGCCCCGTAGCCAAGATGCCAACAATTAGGACTTTGATTGCAGTGGCCACATCAAGGAAATGGAGCTTATATCAGTTGGATGTGAAGAATGCCTTCCTCAATGGAGAGCTTGAAGAAGTAGTCTACATGAGCCAACCTCAAGGATTTGCTAGTATGAGGTACCCAAATCATGTTTGCAAGCTAAGGAAAGCATTATATGGACTAAAGCAAGCCCCAAGGGCCTGGAATCAGAGGTTAGTGGATTATTTATCAAGTTGTGGATACAAAGAAAGTGTTGCAGATCCATCACTTTACATGAAGAAGCAAGGAGACAAGATGGTATACATATGCATCTATGTGGACGATTTGATCATCACAGGAAGTGATATTGCAGGTATTAAAGATATCAAATCAAAGCTAGGGAAGGAGTTCAAGATATCTGATCTTGGAACACTAAAGTACTTCTTGGGAATAGAGGTAATCTATGCACACAATGGCATCTTCTTGATTCAAAGAAAATACTTGTTGGATGTGCTATACAGGTTTGGTATGAGTGGTTGTAAGCCACTTTCTCAGCCCATGGAGCCCAATACAAAGTTGGTTGCAGGTCAAGGAGAGGCTATACAAGATATTACACTATATAGAAGCATAATTGGTTCATTAATTTATGCTACATTCACTAGACCTGATCTTGCATATGTAGTAGGTGTTCTCTCTCAATTTTTGCATGCACCTACTCATGATCATCTTATGGCGGCAAGAAAGGTGCTTCGTTACATCAAGCACACCATCAACCAAGGTCTATTTTACTCATATGATGCTGATCTAAGTGTCAAAGGATATAGTGATGCTGATTGGGCAGGTAGCAAGGATGATCGAAGGAGTACATCGGGTTATGTTTTCATGATAGGTACAAAAGTGATCTCTTGGAGCTCTAAGAAGCAACCCACTGTTGCTCTTTCATCCACAGAGGCTGAGTACAGAGGTTTAGCATTGTCTACATGTGAGCTATTATGGCTTAAGAAGATACTTAAGGACTTGGAAGTGGAAGTGGAGGAGTTTCCTCTTTATGGAGACAACATTTCAAGCATCTATCTAGCTAACAATCCCATGTTTCATGCAAGGAGCAAGCACATAGAGGTTCATTACCACTTCGTTAGAGAAAAGGTGATGGCAAAAGAGCTAGATATAAGGTATGTGAACACTAAAATGCAGGTTGCAGACATGATGACAAAGTTTCTTGAAGGTACAAAGCTTGGAGGATTCAAGGAAGCTATCAACATAAGAGACATAGGCTGAAGCAACAAAGGAAAAGACTTGAGCTTGAGGGGGAGTGTTGAAAGTTTTTCAAGCTCAAGAGTGTGGGAACATGCCCCAAATTGAACCTTCCACATCATCCACAATCAAAGGAGGCTGATTTCCACGATTTTGAGGCATCCAATTATGCCCATAATGGAAAGAAGTTGATTAGAGAAGATTTAGCTCACCTCTTGATGTGATTGGACCTCACTTTTGACATGTATATGTTTTTGATTGGTTAAAGAGGTTAGTAGGTGGTCTTTAAAACCTCTAATGAGTTGTATTATGACTTAGAGTCGTGGAAATACGTGCCCAAGCTGCCCCCTTGCTTAAGCACACCCCCTACTAGCTGTTCTCTGCATATTTTGCGGAAATTTCACTTTTACACTATCTATCTAGATGTTTTTGGCAGACCCCCCGATCTTGTAATTGTTGTTTCTCCTTCATCCGGAATCCATTTGCAATGATTTTTGTCTTGTTGGAAAGCTTATAAGTTCTACTTTGTCTGATATAAGTCTCAGGTTCAGTGCCTGCACATGTGCAGAGAAATGTCCAGAATAGTGTCTGTCTAGTTAGCTCATACTCTATGAAGAGATCAAGTTATCTGTTTTGTTGCAGCTGGTTGAGGCATCATCCAGTATCCAAATGGAGTGATTTTACTCTCATTTGAAAGCTCTTAAAGTCTAGTTTATGCTTGCAAAATTTCATTTTCAGTCTCTGCATATACTCAGAGAAACTCAGAAAATACAGAACCTATGTCTGAAAAATTTCAGGATCCTAGGAGGGTTCATTTGCTTTTGTTGTGCACATAGGAGTGTTTATCCTCCAACAGGAACGCCCAGTGGCATTGAGGGCATTACACGCCATTCCGATTCAGAATCCTCCACAGGGGCACACAATGCCGGTCAACAAAAACTCACATTGGTTCAGTGATGTGGCAGGATCTCTAGGTGAAGGCACTTACATGTGGGAGGCCGAGATAGAATTCAACGGGTGCTGGGGCAGGTATCACTTCTTCACCAGGGAATTTGAGAAACTGCAAAATAATGAAGGGCTGAAACCTATATGGAAGAAGCCGGGACTCTACGATTACTTCAAATTCCAATTGCCAAAGCCCGAATTTCTAAGATGCTCATATTTGATTAGCACCCTCACTCCGAGCAAAGACAAAAAGGGATAAAACACCTTTGTCCTCCCATCTCTCACAAGGGGCAATGAGCTGAAGCGCTTCAGGCTGACTATCAATTTGGTAAGGGAAGCTCTAGACATGAGAGGAATGCACATTCCCACTGAGAAGGAGTCCATGGTCCCGACAATATGAAGAACAGGAATTTGACGAAATTAAAGGACATGGTGGCTATGACACCTACAATTGCCATTCACTTGCGAATGGTCATGCAACATTTTGCATTTCCCGCTCAAGAGAGGTTCACAATGCCACCTAAGAAGATATGGTTTAGTCTATACTTGGCTGACGCCTTTGATTTGACAATCAATATGCCCCACTGGATTATCGACCAGATTCACTTGGCTCATCAAAGGTGGTATAAAAAGCAAAAGTCTGTATTGCATGGATGCTGTGCCCTCACCAGGATTGCGTATAGATGTTTGGCGTATGATGTTCCAGTGCAAAGGGCACTCATTTGGACCAGGGTACAGGAGTTTCACCGTAGATTATGAACCGTAGGGCCACCCTCCAAGAAAATGAGAGGCGCCGTTCAGATTGCCCTGTGCACAACCCCGCGGTGCAACGCTAACACCTGAGAACACTCCACGACTTCCGAGGCGGGTACAACCCTTCACTATCCGATTACCAAGACACAACACTGAGTGACCGAATCTAGTGTTCCCACCTGTACCTACCGACCTAGAGTTTCCTCACGGATTCACATTAGAAGACCTAACTGATGAGGAGGTTGCCAGAATAATCGAAGCTGTTAACGTTGTCGCGGGGATCATAGAAAGGAGGGAGAAAGAAGATGCACTCCCAACTGAGTGAGTTAGATGGCGAATTCCCAAACAGCTTAAAAAGGAAACCTTTTTTATTAACCTCCTAATTATAGAACAAATATGAAGTCGTTATACACCCTTTCTTATTCGATGCGTTATAAGACGTTCTTAGCGTTTGAGTCATGAGTTGAACTTAAACTCAAGATTTAGGAGGAAACTTTATATATACAAGCTTTGGCAAGATAAATGAGAAGCAGCATAATCATGTTTTTATTGTGGCTGTACATCGGAGGGTTCATTGAAAGGAAGGAAAGAGCTAGGAAAGTCATAAAAAATTGCACATCCAAATAATGCACATCCAAGGTTCAGAGTAGGAGAGATTCAAGCAAGCCTTAACTAGGGTATTTATTTCCAAGCGACTCATTCATGCAAAGGGGGTGCAAGAGTTGTTGTATCAAATATCAACAACCAATTGGATAAAGCAGTCCGCTGCCTGTGAAAGTTATCTTCCAAAATATCAAGCCTATATTAGCTTCAGGGCAGAATGTCCGAACGAAGAACAACCAAAAACAAATAAATAAATAAATAAATATGCATTATTTAGTAGACTTTCTAAGAGTTACGATTAATCTTTCTATCAGGGAATGAACATTCACATAGGCTACCAATAACGTGAACAGAGTTTAGTTCATGCAGTTAAACTACGGCTAAGCCTAAAAACGTTGGTCTTCGATGGATAAAACATAGAGATTGCCCACATACGTAGCAATACCATGAACATTCGTTTTGAACATTAAAGCATACAGGCCGACCTTTGTAGGATGCACTTAGGAATTTGAAGTTTTATGATGTTTAAGGGTAAATAAGTTTACACATATATTAAACTTATCAAAATTATATTAAACTTGCCATTTTTTATGAGCTTTCTATATATGACGTCAAAATCAAAGCAAACCAATGCAATTTTGGTAGGAAAAATAAAAATCGATATGTGATTATTTAAAACATCAATCAAAGTATAGAAACGTAATCACGCTTTTACACTATCTCATTATAACTCTAAGTTCTATTTAACTTTTGCCTTATCTTTTAGAATTATCATTCACAGAATGCATGACATCAATAGAATAACTCAGATTTATTCAAATCTCGAAGGATTGCGCTATCAGTACACTCCAGATGTTGCTATCTTCATGAACATTTTTCAGACAAAAAAAAAAAAAACTCGTTCAGATATCTTAAACTTGTTAGTCGAACATGATCGAGAATTTTAACAACGATGATACTCAATGTTACATTCAGTGGAGATTTGGAATTATCTATATCCAACGCAAGTCAAAACAATCATAAACTGAGAATATGAACTAATAGAATGCCGCCAGAACTGTACTAACAGTTTAGATAATGTTTTTCACGTAGAGATTCAAAACGGTTACGCACAGAGAAACTCTTACAGAGCTTTCATTAAGGGTAAATATTTCTCTCAGCAAGATCAGAAACGTCAACACAGTATTCTTCCTTGTATGGCGTTGAAGTGTGTCTGACAGCGTTAATCATGAAAGCAAGTAAGCATTCATACATTACCAACAGATTTTTCTTCATCGGCTTGTCGTAGTTTCATCATCCGTCCATCTTCAACTCGAACACACGAGACCCCCTCCAGAATGTTGATTGTTTCCCCTTTGAAGTTGAAAATGTACGTCTGAAGTCCCAGTCTCCAAAGCGAAGCTCTGCTCAGAGATATACAACTCACAAAACAATTCCAATCGATGATCAGACACATGCACCTCCGCTCTTGGACCGCCGACCTCAAGAAAAATCGGCATAAATCATTCCTCTTCTCTGCCGCAATCATCTGTTGATTATGTTCTTTCTCCCTTCGTAATCAGAGTTGATAAAGCTCTCCCTTCTGTGTATTATCTGCAAGGTCCTCATATTTTTGCCTTCAAGATTCCCCCCAGGATAATTCGCTCCAGCTCTCATCTCTGTTCATCGAATCTCCAGTCCTCTTCCTCTTTTGCATTCAGCAAGTCTAAAAATCTTTGAAAACCTCAACTTCAAGGTGCGTTGCAGGTAGTGCACTGTTGCGCACTTCAACATCCAAGAAAATCCTCCTCATAGAATCAAGTTGTTTGCATCATTTTCCACGTTCGCTCAGGAACACCACCCTTCTTGGACACTCCATTTATTCAGTGCCACCATCGAGCTTCCTTCCTCTCTACGTGCTCTTTCCCCACCTGTCCTGCATGTCTGAGCCTGAAAAAGAAAGAATAACATCCCTGTTCCAGCTCGTGTTCGCCAATTCCTTGCGTTCCAGGATTGCAACTTGGATTCCGCTTATTATAGAACCGAATAAACCCAAGAAAGTCATGAGCTCCAGAAAATCCACGTTTTTAATGAGGAACTCCTCAGATACATTAGTAAATGCATATAAAATTGCACCAATGATGACGAGAGCATCACCCAAAAGAACATTACTGCCTCCTGATCTATCCTTTGCATGAACATCTGAGAGAATCACAAGTACAAGCCCCAAAATACAAATGCAGACACCTATGAGCTGCCCAATGTTATACTTCGTCTTTATAAACAGCCATATCAATAGAAGAACACATGGGATTGTCCAGCAGTCTAGCAACATCACACTAGTGAGTGATGTGTATTGGTATGCCTTGACCACCGAAAAATTGCCTTCCACATCCAGTATAGCTAAAAGAAGGTAATAATACCACCGTACCTTCAAAGTTTTTCTTCTTATAATATAAGTGCTTCCATACACAACAGTTAGAAGGACATAGTTGAAAAACGACTGAGATGTAGGGGCATTGAAACATGCATATATTTATTTCCGAGTCTTGATTCTTGATCACGACGATGTCCACCCCAACGTATGCATCATCTAGATGCATCACCCTCCAGATGACTTTAAACAGATGCGTCATATTTGATTCTCGTGCTTCAATTTCGGATCGCGACCACAACATGGAAGTCGAGGCAGAGCAAGCTAGTGGACAACAAACTGCTACAGACCAACCCCATCCCAGACAACCAGATGTCGTCAATGTGGAGGGTGAAGAAGAAGAAGAACAAGAGGAGGAACATGGTGGACAATCCGAGGAAGAAGAGCAGGAATATGATCAGGAAGCTCTGCAAGTACTTGAGGGTGCCCCGGCTTATACGAAGGAATTGAAAAAGCTCTATGATACCATCAACAGGGTTCAAGAGCAACATAGACCATCCCTCGAACCAGGAAAAGCTCTCATGAACCAAATCCTTGAGGAGGAAGGTGTAGACGAGCAATACCGCGCCACACTTGATATGATATCTGATTCTTTAGGAGTACCTGAGATGGTGCATATGGCCCTTGCAAAATCACGAAGAAGGGAGCGAAGATATGGCAGACGCCCCCTTGGATCAGGAAAACAGATGAACGTATTAGTATCGGAACCACAAGGAACATCCACAACCACGGGCACAACACACACCGTTCACGATACTACCTTCGAAGACCCATACATTCCCATGCCTACACCAGGGGGCAAGCAAACAGAAGAGGGCATGGACACCATCGAGATCGAGGCTCCTGAATGGATGCAGAGGTTAGAGAAAGTGGCCACAACCCATGATGACAGAGTGGCAATTCAGATAGCTTCTATGTCACATTTGGAAGAGGTCGTCATAAAATCGGACTACTTTAGAAACCTCTCCCATCATAGGTGGATCGGCACATCCGACGATTTGTATGTTCCTTTCTGTGTCTTAATGGCGAATTACAATGCTGAAATCAAGCACCACACCTCAAAAGAACCAACCTCGGCAACACAGTTTGCACCGCACGACATCCCAGCAAGCGCCAAGCAGGGGAATATCCATCAACCTACGTGGAGGATTCGTCTACTCGAAACCTACCCTGAGATGGTAAGGACATTGAATAACATGCCTTTGTATATCAAATACAACCCATGCTATTGCCCTGTATTTTGAAGAAGGTCGTGGCCGAAATACACAAAGACTATGCTAACAACCAGAGGATGTGAGAAATGGCTCAATTATGTCTACTTAGCACCACCTAAAGGCCAACCTACCGTAGGATATATGATTTTGACGATTCGGCATTGGGGGGTTCGGTTAAAAAATGTACCAGATGTCATGGCCCAAATGTGCCTTAAAATTTTTGAGCTTATGTTGGTCACCTTCATGACCTTCAAGAATGTCAAGGAACCTCATCTGTCAGCTCTTGGATTTAATGAAGGTAATCAGGACCTTGTCTACGACATGAGCACCACACCATCTATTAAGGTTGTATATGCATGGCATGCACGTATAAAGTATCTACCAGCCTGCTTCAAATAGACGTTTGAAGAAATGTTTGTCACGGGATTCCGGGAATATCATTCGGAGATATTCATTCCCAGACCTTCACATTTATTGCAGTTGTTTGCAGTGGAACAAGCTCTCCATTCAGAAAAGTTATGTATACCACATCCAGAGGTTCCCGGGCCGGTAGACTGGGATGCTCTACTCACAGACTTGGCCAAAGGGTTGAGAATTGCAGAACATCACTTAGCATAAGACGTTGTAGAATACTACATCCAACGACCCACCCAACAAGGGTCTGTCAGGGACGAGAGACGCAAGAGAGGGGGGGGTGTTGGAACTGAAGGACTCACAAGGCAAGGAAGCTTATGAAGGGAGTCAGAGAGAAGAGAAGGCACAAGCAATCAGAGTAGTCAACGACAATCTGGCAAGTAGGCCAATATTTTTTCAAGACACTAAAGCATATCAAGAGGTGGACACATAAGGAGAAGGAGCAAGTAGGGAGCTCGAAGATATGTATGTCAAATCATTGGAAGAAACCCCTACAACAATAGTGATTTTCAAAGCTAAAAACCATTGTAAATACCATTTCATATTTTTGTAGCTCCATTTTGTGCAAGCCAAGAAGTCCTTGAGCTTGAGGAGCTTTATAAGTACCTACTTATTAGTTTTCACTTTTTTTAGACTCCGTTTGAACCTCCAAATAGGGTAGAGAACCTAATATTTAACTAGGCCGGACACTAGGTCTGGACAAGGCCAAAACCTAGTCAAAAACTATAAATAGAGCTAGAGAGCTCATTTTTTGGGTAGCTTGTAAATGATTTGAGCTTGTAAGAGCTTTTTGAAAGTAACCTAAGAACTCCATTGCTGCTCACTCTTTGTCTTGCCGTGTGTGCGCGTGTGTGTGTATGTGTGTGCATGTTAGTGTGCTTCTCACTCACGCACTTGTGCCTTCACTTGCTCGAGTTCATCATACCATCCTCACGTCTTCCCGGATTGACATTAAAGGAGGTGCTACTCATCACTGAGCTACAGTATATGTATATGTATGTGTGTATATATATATATATATATATATATATATATATATATATATATATATATATATATATATTGTTAGTATATGATCAATGTCTACCCCTCATGATTGTATGCACATTTTGTAAGGCCCCCTTTATGAGGAGAAGCCAAGCGTGCATTACCCAATTGATGGGAATCCCAACTTGAATGTTGGATGAAGGTCATATTGGACCATGTAAGATATTATAAGGAAAGGGAGTTACCAGGGTCCCCAATTGTGGGGTCCGGGGCAGCGGTGAGCAGCCCCGGCTGGGGGGTCCAAGGGGGCCAGCGGGCCCCCTGGCTGGGGGGTCCCAGGGGGCCAGCGGGGCCCCTGGTGGGGGTCCGGGGGCAGCGCCCCCGGCGCGACGGTAAAGGGAATATTCCATGGAATATTCCCTGTCGGAGTCAGAAAACATTTATATTTGTTAGGTCGGTTCAACCAGTCTAAGCCGTGTATGGCAATTACGCGGGCGATGGCCGCCCACGCTCTGCCGCCCATGTATTGCCGTCCATGGCAGGCCACCCATGATCCTATATATACATGACTTCTGCACTACCTAAGACACTGAGTTGAGCCAGCATACCTCTACCTTGTATCTCCCTATCTAGAGTTGTCTAGATCACCATTTAAGCTCTACCTTGAGAGCGCACGGGTGGACAACGCCATCATCTTTGTACTTGCTGCTAGTAGAAAATTGTTGAGATTCTCTTATATCTGTTATCTTCTCTGCTATTGCTCCTATGTTATATTGCGTAACTATTGTCTTACATGGTGTAAGAGCTGTAAGGTTCGAATAGCTTGAGAAGTATCATTATTTTAGCCTACTAGCAGACTAGAATATCAGTAGATTATTCGAGTGATTACATGATGGCTTCATCGTCGAACACTAGTCTTGGTGCTTCTGCTAATGTTAATGCTGCACCTATTCGAATTCGTCCACCTGCATTCACTGAAGGGAAGCTGGATGGAACCAACTATACACTCTGGAAGTTCAAAATTTCTGCAATTTTGGACTCCTATGAATTACTTGACACTGTCATGGGACCGATGGGATTGGATCCAGAGCCTATACCAGTTGAAGATCCAGCAAATTCAAGATTGATGATTCAGCCAGATCCAGATCTTCTACGAGCTTGGAAGAGGCGGAATGCTGATGCATTATGTGCGATTGTCACTAGTGTAAGTGATTCTGTGCTTACTTTAGTTCAACATACTACTAAAGCACATGAGGCTTGGGGCATATTGGCTCGACAATATGAGACCAAGAACCACACTAGGATACAGAATTTAGAAAATCAGTTGGCAAATGAAAAGCATTCTGATTCTGAAAAGGCTGAAGATTTTATCAAACGGATAAAGCATCTTCAAGATCAATTGGCTGCAGTTGGTGTTGTTATAACACCAGAAGAGCTGGCTCGAAGATCTGTACGTGTTCTTCCAGCAAAGTATGATGGATTAGTAACAGCCCTTAACACTCAGGTAAGGCCAACTCCTCTTACATTTGAAGAGTTTTGTGCGATGCTTTTAGAAGAAGAGATGCGGTTGAAGAATCGGCAAAGTACAACTGATGCTGCATTCTCAGCAAATGCAAAAGGTAAAGGCTCTTCTGAGGGATCAAAGAAGAAGCCAAAGAAGAAAAAGTTCACAGGAAGTTGCTTCTATTGTGAAAAGAAAGGCCATGCCATCAAGGATTGCAGAAAGAAGCAAGCTGATGAACGGAATGGGACTGTAAAATCATCATGGAAGAACAAAGAGTCTGCAAACAACACAGAGCTGGAACTTTGGGTAGCTATTGAAGAGGTATGTGCATCTGCTCAAGCTCGTGTTGATGAGCCATGGATTTTAGATAGTGGAGCTTCTCGCCATATGACCAGTAAAAAGGATTGGTATAGTTCCCTAGTGCCTCTGCGGGAATCCATCAATGTAGTGGTGGGAAATGACTCCAAGTGTCCAGCCGAAGGAACTGGAACCATCTCTTTTATCACTTCTCCAGGTGTTGAGAAAAAGTTATCCGATGTTCTCTACGTACCTACACTCAAAAGAAATTTGTTGTCAGTTTCTGCAATAACAGATCGTGGACTTGAAGTTCACTTCAATAAGAGTGGTGCAGAAATCATGGATTCATCAGGTAATGTTGTAGGTAAAGGGATACGACGGGATAACTTGTATGAGTTAAGTGCTTTAACTGCTACAGAAGATAAAGATGTAAGCAGGTTATGGCACCAAAGATTTGGGCATCTCGGATTTGCAGTTTTGAAGGAGATGCAAGGAACAGGGATGGTTGCTCATTTGCCTGCATTTTCAGATTTGCAGGAACCTTGTGAAGCTTGTATGATGGGCAAGCAACAACGAAAGGCATTTCCAAGAGAGACCAGCAATCGATCTCAAGCTCCTCTAGAGTTGGTACATGCTGATCTCTGCGGTAAAATGTCTACACCTGCTTTAGGAGGATCTTTCTACTTTTTGTTGTTAGTCGACGATTATAGTAGAAAGATGTGGGTTTATTTCATTCGAGAGAAGGCTGATGCTTTTGAAAAATTTAAAACGTGGCATAAGTATGTAGAAAATGAATCAGGAAGGAAACTGAAGAAATTTAGAACAGATAGAGGAGGTGAATTCTTGTCAACAGAATTCAACAATTACTGTAAGGATCATGGTGTGAAAAGGCAACTTACCACATCTCATACACCTCAACAAAATGGCGTTGTTGAGCGCAGGAACAGGACAGTAGTTGAAATGGCTCGTTGTATGTTGAAGGCTCAAGACATGCCTGATTCATTCTGGGCAGAAGCAGTCAATACAGCAGTGTACATCCTCAATCGAAGCTACACAAAAGCACTGAAGGGGATGACTCCTCAAGAAGCATATTCTAGTAAAAAGCCTTCAGTTTTGCATTTCAGAATTTTTGGTTGTTTCTGTTATGCACATATTCCTGATTCAACAAGATCAAAGTTGGATTCAAAAAGCAAAAAGTGTGTCTTCCTAGGATATAGTGAAGAGTCTAAAGCATACAGGTTATGGGATCCTGAGGCAAGGAAGATTTTTGTCAGCCGAGATGTGGTGTTTAATGAACGACCACACTTAGTAGAAGATAAAGGTAAATCTACTATCTCATCAAACAGAGAAATATCTCACCTTGTGCCTATCAAAAGACAGGTTAAAGTTGAGGAGGAGGAAACATCTGATGGAGAAATTTCCTCAATAAAAAGCCAACCAGTTGTAGCTGCACAGCGTAAGCCACTACCAAAGTGGGCACAACAGCTCTTTGATGATCACAATCCACATGTAGATGTACCAGAATCATCATCGGATGGATTACGAAGATCAAAGAGAATAGAGGAGCAAAGAAGAGCCTCAGAACACATTGTTAACATGGCTCTAATGGCAGATATCATGGGTTCGATAAAGGAACCTACCACCATTGAAGAAGCCATTGATGATCCAGATTGGAGAGCGGCAATGCAGTCTGAGTATGATAGTATACTCAAAAATGATACATGGGATCTAGTCGACTTGCCGCCAAAGAAGAAGGTAATAGGTACTAAATGGATTTGGAAAGCTAAGTATAAAGCTGATGGAACATTAGAAAAGTATAAGGCACGATTAGTTGCACAGGGTTTTTCACAGATTGAAGGATTTGATGTTCAAGAAACTTTTGCACCAACAGCACGCATGACAACTATTCGGACGGTACTTGCAGTAGCTGCACAAAAGTCTTGGCCTATTTTCCAGATGGATGTCAAATCTGCATTTTTGAATGGTCACCTCAAGGAGGAGGTATATGTATCTCAACCACCAGGTTTTGAGGTGCCCAATTCAGAAAATAAAGTTTGCAGGTTGAAGAAAGCTTTGTATGGACTTAAGCAAGCTCCACGGGCTTGGTACCAACGAATAGATCATTTTTTCAAAAATATGGGTTTTGAAAGAAGTACTTCTGATGCTAACTTGTATGTAACGAAAAGGGATAGCAAGCTAGTTGTTGTCATTGTATATGTAGATGATTTGATCATTACAGGAGATCATCAAGAACTCATCAATCAAACTCGAATCAGCTTGGGAACTGAGTTTGAAATGACAGACTTAGGTCTACTCCATTTTTGTCTGGGAATTGAAGTATGGCAAAGGAAGGATGGCATTTTCATCTCACAACAAAAATATTCCAAAGAAATTCTCAAGGCATTTGGAATGATGGACTGCAAACCAACTAGCACACCTATGGAGGTAAATCATAAGCTATCTATGGATGATAACATGCCTGATGTAGATGCTAAGAAGTATAGGAAGCTCGTTGGAAGTCTTATTTTTCTGTGCAACACTAGACCAGACATTTGCTATGCTGTTGGAGTGTTAAGCAGGTTTTCCAACAAACCTAAGGAGAGTCACTGGAATGCTGGAATGCGAATTCTAAGGTACATTGCAGGAACCTTGGATTTTGGTATTTTGTATACCACAGGTGATACACTCCAAGGATATTGTGATTCAGATTGGGCTGGAGATTGTGATTCTAGAAAATCAGTTTCTGGATATTGTTTCTCACTTGGTTCAGGAATATTTTCTTGGGTAAGTAGGAAGCAACCAACTCTCGCACTCTCCTCCACTGAAGCAGAGTACAAAGCAGCTTGTTTTGCTTCTTGTGAGGCAGTCTGGTTAAGGAGAATTCTTGCAGATCTAGGCTTTCCATCAAATATGCCAACTGTACTCAAGTGTGATAATCAAAGTTGTATGGCTATTGCAAAGAACCCAGTATTTCATGCTCGCACCAAGCACATAGAAGTACAGTACCATTACATTCGTGAGCTAATTGAAGATGAAATTTTGGAGCTAGAATATTGCCCAACAGAGGCAAATTGTGGTGACATATTCACTAAAGCACTTGGAAGAGAGCAGCTCAACAAGCATCTTCAACAGATGGGCATAGGACCGAGACCTACTTGACTTATCATCGGTAAACATTGAGGGGGGGTGTTAGTATATGATCAATGTCTACCCCTCATGATTGTATGCACATTTTGTAAGGCCCCCTTTATGAGGAGAAGCCAAGCGTGCATTACCCAATTGATGGGAATCCCAACTTGAATGTTGGATGAAGGTCATATTGGACCATGTAAGATATTATAAGGAAAGGGAGTTACCAGGGTCCCCAATTGTGGGGTCCGGGGCAGCGGTGAGCAGCCCCGGCTGGGGGGTCCAAGGGGGCCAGCGGGCCCCCTGGCTGGGGGGTCCCAAGGGGCCAGCGGGCCCCCTGGTGGGGGTCCGGGGGCAGCGCCCCCGGCGCGACGGTAAAGGGAATATTCCATGGAATATTCCCTGTCGGAGTCAGAAAACATTTATATTTGTTAGGTCGGTTCAACCAGTCTAAGCCGTGTATGGCAATTACGCGGGCGGTGGCCGCCCACGCTCTGCCGCCCATGTATTGCCGTCCATGGCAGGCCACCCATGATCCTATATATACATGACTTCTGCACTACCTAAGACACTGAGTTGAGCCAGCATACCTCTACCTTGTATCTCCCTATCTAGAGTTGTCTAGATCACCATTTAAGCTCTACCTTGAGAGCGCACGGGTGGACAACGCCATCATCTTTGTACTTGCTGCTAGTAGAAAATTGTTGAGATTCTCTTATATCTGTTATCTTCTTTGCTATTGCTCCTGTGTTATATTGCGTAACTATTGTCTTACATGGTGTCAGAGCTGTAAGGTTCGAATAGCTTGAGAAGTATCATTATTTTAGCCTACTAGCAGACTAGAATATCAGTAGATTATTCGAGTGATTACATGATGGCTTCATCGTCGAACACTAGTCTTGGTGCTTCTGCTAATGTTAATGCTGCACCTATTCGAATTCGTCCACCTGCATTCACTGAAGGGAAGCTGGATGGAACCAACTATACACTCTGGAAGTTCAAAATTTCTGCAATTTTGGACTCCTATGAATTACTTGACACTGTCATGGGACCGATGGGATTGGATCCAGAGCCTATACCAGTTGAAGATCCCGCAAATTCAAGATTGATGATTCAGCCAGATCCAGATCTTCTACGAGCTTGGAAGAGGCGGAATGCTGATGCATTATGTGCGATTGTCACTAGTGTAAGTGATTCTGTGCTTACTTTAGTTCAACATACTACTAAAGCACATGAGGCTTGGGGCATATTGGCTCGACAATATGAGACCAAGAACCACACTAGGATACAGAATTTAGAAAATCAGTTGGCAAATGAAAAGCATTCTGATTCTGAAAAGGCTGAAGATTTTATCAAACGGATAAAGCATCTTCAAGATCAATTGGCTGCAGTTGGTGTTGTTATAACACCAGAAGAGCTGGCTCGAAGATCTATACGTGTTCTTCCAGCAAAGTATGATGGATTAGTAACAGCCCTTAACACTCAGGTAAGGCCAACTCCTCTTACATTTGAAGAGTTTTGTGCGATGCTTTTAGAAGAAGAGATGCGGCTGAAGAATCGGCAAAGTACAACTGATGCTGCATTCTCAGCAAATGCAAAAGGTAAAGGCTCTTCTGAGGGATCAAAGAAGAAGCCAAAGAAGAAAAAGTTCACAGGAAGTTGCTTCTATTGTGAAAAGAAAGGCCATGCCATCAAGGATTGCAGAAAGAAGCAAGCTGATGAACGGAATGGGACTGTAAAATCATCATGGAAGAACAAAGAGTCTGCAAACAACACAGAGCTGGAACTTTGGGTAGCTATTGAAGAGGTATGTGCATCTGCTCAAGCTCGTGTTGATGAGCCATGGATTTTAGATAGTGGAGCTTCTCGCCATATGACCAGTAAAAAGGATTGGTATAGTTCCCTAGTGCCTCTGCGGGAATCCATCAATGTAGTGGTGGGAAATGACTCCAAGTGTCCAGCCGAAGGAACTGGAACCATCTCTTTTATCACTTCTCCAGGTGTTGAGAAAAAGTTATCCGATGTTCTCTACGTACCTACACTCAAAAGAAATTTGTTGTCAGTTTCCGCAATAACAGATCGTGGACTTGAAGTTCACTTCAATAAGAGTGGTGCAGAAATCATGGATTCATCAGGTAATGTTGTAGGTAAAGGGATACGACGGGATAACTTGTATGAGTTAAGTGCTTTAACTGCTACAGAAGATAAAGATGTAAGCAGGTTATGGCACCAAAGATTTGGGCATCTCGGATTTGCAGTTTTGAAGGAGATGCAAGGAACAGGGATGGTTGCTCATTTGCCTGCATTTTCAGATTTGCAGGAACCTTGTGAAGCTTGTATGATGGGCAAGCAACAACGAAAGGCATTTCCAAGAGAGACCAGCAATCGATCTCAAGCTCCTCTAGAGTTGGTACATGCTGATCTCTGCGGTAAAATGTCTACACCTGCTTTAGGAGGATCTTTCTACTTTTTGTTGTTAGTCGACGATTATAGTAGAAAGATGTGGGTTTATTTCATTCGAGAGAAGGCTGATGCTTTTGAAAAATTTAAAACGTGGCATAAGTATGTAGAAAATGAATCAGGAAGGAAACTGAAGAAATTTAGAACAGATAGAGGAGGTGAATTCTTGTCAACAGAATTCAACAATTACTGTAAGGATCATGGTGTGAAAAGGCAACTTACCACATCTCATACACCTCAACAAAATGGCGTTGTTGAGCGCAGGAACAGGACAGTAGTTGAAATGGCTCGTTGTATGTTGAAGGCTCAAGACATGCCTGATTCATTCTGGGCAGAAGCAGTCAATACAGCAGTGTACATCCTCAATCGAAGCTACACAAAAGCACTGAAGGGGATGACTCCTCAAGAAGCATATTCTAGTAAAAAGCCTTCAGTTTTGCATTTCAGAATTTTTGGTTGTTTCTGTTATGCACATATTCCTGATTCAACAAGATCAAAGTTGGATTCAAAAAGCAAAAAGTGTGTCTTCCTAGGATATAGTGAAGAGTCTAAAGCATACAGGTTATGGGATCCTGAGGCAAGGAAGATTTTTGTCAGCCGAGATGTGGTGTTTAATGAACGACCACACTTAGTAGAAGATAAAGGTAAATCTACTGTCTCATCAAACAGAGAAATATCTCACCTTGTGCCTATCAAAAGACAGGTTAAAGTTGAGGAGGAGGAAACATCTGATGGAGAAATTTCCTCAATAAAAAGCCAACCAGTTGTAGCTGCACAGCGTAAGCCACTACCAAAGTGGGCACAACAGCTCTTTGATGATCACAATCCACATGTAGATGTACCAGAATCATCATCGGATGGATTACGAAGATCAAAGAGAATAGAGGAGCAAAGAAGAGCCTCAGAACACATTGTTAACATGGCTCTAATGGCAGATATCATGGGTTCGATAAAGGAACCTACCACCATTGAAGAAGCCATTGATGATCCAGATTGGAGAGCGGCAATGCAGTCTGAGTATGATAGTATACTCAAAAATGATACATGGGATCTAGTCGACTTGCCGCCAAAGAAGAAGGTAATAGGTACTAAATGGATTTGGAAAGCTAAGTATAAAGCTGATGGAACATTAGAAAAGTATAAGGCACGATTAGTTGCACAGGGTTTTTCACAGATTGAAGGATTTGATGTTCAAGAAACTTTTGCACCAACAGCACGCATGACAACTATTCGGACGGTACTTGCAGTAGCTGCACAAAAGTCTTGGCCTATTTTCCAGATGGATGTCAAATCTGCATTTTTGAATGGTCACCTCAAGGAGGAGGTATATGTATCTCAACCACCAGGTTTTGAGGTGCCCAATTCAGAAAATAAAGTTTGCAGGTTGAAGAAAGCTTTGTATGGACTTAAGCAAGCTCCACGGGCTTGGTACCAACGAATAGATCATTTTTTCAAAAATATGGGTTTTGAAAGAAGTACTTCTGATGCTAACTTGTATGTAACGAAAAGGGATAGCAAGCTAGTTGTTGTCATTGTATATGTAGATGATTTGATCATTACAGGAGATCATCAAGAACTCATCAATCAAACTCGAATCAGCTTGGGAACTGAGTTTGAAATGACAGACTTAGGTCTACTCCATTTTTGTCTGGGAATTGAAGTATGGCAAAGGAAGGATGGCATTTTCATCTCACAACAAAAATATTCCAAAGAAATTCTCAAGGCATTTGGAATGATGGACTGCAAACCAACTAGCACACCTATGGAGGTAAATCATAAGCTATCTATGGATGATAACATGCCTGATGTAGATGCTAAGAAGTATAGGAAGCTCGTTGGAAGTCTTATTTTTCTGTGCAACACTAGACCAGACATTTGCTATGCTGTTGGAGTGTTAAGCAGGTTTTCCAACAAACCTAAGGAGAGTCACTGGAATGCTGGAATGCGAATTCTAAGGTACATTGCAGGAACCTTGGATTTTGGTATTTTGTATACCACAGGTGATACACTCCAAGGATATTGTGATTCAGATTGGGCTGGAGATTGTGATTCTAGAAAATCAGTTTCTGGATATTGTTTCTCACTTGGTTCAGGAATATTTTCTTGGGTAAGTAGGAAGCAACCAACTCTCGCACTCTCCTCCACTGAAGCAGAGTACAAAGCAGCTTGTTTTGCTTCTTGTGAGGCAGTCTGGTTAAGGAGAATTCTTGCAGATCTAGGCTTTCCATCAAATATGCCAACTGTACTCAAGTGTGATAATCAAAGTTGTATGGCTATTGCAAAGAACCCAGTATTTCATGCTCGCACCAAGCACATAGAAGTACAGTACCATTACATTCGTGAGCTAATTGAAGATGAAATTTTGGAGCTAGAATATTGCCCAACAGAGGCAAATTGTGCTGACATATTCACTAAAGCACTTGGAAGAGAGCAGCTCAACAAGCATCTTCAACAGATGGGCATAGGACCGAGACCTACTTGACTTATCATCGGTAAACATTGAGGGGGGGTGTTAGTATATGATCAATGTCTACCCCTCATGATTGTATGCACATTTTGTAAGGCCCCCTTTATGAGGAGAAGCCAAGCGTGCATTACCCAATTGATGGGAATCCCAACTTGAATGTTGGATGAAGGTCATGTTGGACCATGTAAGATATTATAAGGAAAGGGAGTTACCAGGGTCCCCAATTGTGGGGTCCGGGGCAGCGGTGAGCAGCCCCGGCTGGGGGGTCCAAGGGGGCCAGCGGGCCCCCTGGCTGGGGGGTCCCAAGGGGCCAGCGGGCCCCCTGGTGGGGGTCCGGGGGCAGCGCCCCCGGCGCGACGGTAAAGGGAATATTCCATGGAATATTCCCTGTCGGAGTCAGAAAACATTTATATTTGTTAGGTCGGTTCAACCAGTCTAAGCCGTGTATGGCAATTACGCGGGCGGTGGCCGCCCACGCTCTGCCGCCCATGTATTGCCGTCCATGGCAGGCCACCCATGATCCTATATATACATGACTTCTGCACTACCTAAGACACTGAGTTGAGCCAGCATACCTCTACCTTGTATCTCCCTATCTAGAGTTGTCTAGATCACCATTTAAGCTCTACCTTGAGAGCGCACGGGTGGACAACGCCATCATCTTTGTACTTGCTGCTAGTAGAAAATTGTTGAGATTCTCTTATATCTGTTATCTTCTCTGCTATTGCTCCTGTGTTATATTGCGTAACTATTGTCTTACATGGTGTCAGAGCTGTAAGGTTCGAATAGCTTGAGAAGTATCATTATTTTAGCCTACTAGCAGACTAGAATATCAGTAGATTATTCGAGTGATTACATGATGGCTTCATCGTCGAACACTAGTCTTGGTGCTTCTGCTAATGTTAATGCTGCACCTATTCGAATTCGTCCACCTGCATTCACTGAAGGGAAGCTGGATGGAACCAACTATACACTCTGGAAGTTCAAAATTTCTGCAATTTTGGACTCCTATGAATTACTTGACACTGTCATGGGACCGATGGGATTGGATCCAGAGCCTATACCAGTTGAAGATCCTGCAAATTCAAGATTGATGATTCAGCCAGATCCAGATCTTCTACGAGCTTGGAAGAGGCGGAATGCTGATGCATTATGTGCGATTGTCACTAGTGTAAGTGATTCTGTGCTTACTTTAGTTCAACATACTACTAAAGCACATGAGGCTTGGGGCATATTGGCTCGACAATATGAGACCAAGAACCACACTAGGATACAGAATTTAGAAAATCAGTTGGCAAATGAAAAGCATTCTGATTCTGAAAAGGCTGAAGATTTTATCAAACGGATAAAGCATCTTCAAGATCAATTGGCTGCAGTTGGTGTTGTTATAACACCAGAAGAGCTGGCTCGAAGATCTGTACGTGTTCTTCCAGCAAAGTATGATGGATTAGTAACAGCCCTTAACACTCAGGTAAGGCCAACTCCTCTTACATTTGAAGAGTTTTGTGCGATGCTTTTAGAAGAAGAGATGCGGCTGAAGAATCGGCAAAGTACAACTGATGCTGCATTCTCAGCAAATGCAAAAGGTAAAGGCTCTTCTGAGGGATCAAAGAAGAAGCCAAAGAAGAAAAAGTTCACAGGAAGTTGCTTCTATTGTGAAAAGAAAGGCCATGCCATCAAGGATTGCAGAAAGAAGCAAGCTGATGAACGGAATGGGACTGTAAAATCATCATGGAAGAACAAAGAGTCTGCAAACAACACAGAGCTGGAACTTTGGGTAGCTATTGAAGAGGTATGTGCATCTGCTCAAGCTCGTGTTGATGAGCCATGGATTTTAGATAGTGGAGCTTCTCGCCATATGACCAGTAAAAAGGATTGGTATAGTTCCCTAGTGCCTCTGCGGGAATCCATCAATGTAGTGGTGGGAAATGACTCCAAGTGTCCAGCCGAAGGAACTGGAACCATCTCTTTTATCACTTCTCCAGGTGTTGAGAAAAAGTTATCCGATGTTCTCTACGTACCTACACTCAAAAGAAATTTGTTGTCAGTTTCTGCAATAACAGATCGTGGACTTGAAGTTCACTTCAATAAGAGTGGTGCAGAAATCATGGATTCATCAGGTAATGTTGTAGGTAAAGGGATACGACGGGATAACTTGTATGAGTTAAGTGCTTTAACTGCTACAGAAGATAAAGATGTAAGCAGGTTATGGCACCAAAGATTTGGGCATCTCGGATTTGCAGTTTTGAAGGAGATGCAAGGAACAGGGATGGTTGCTCATTTGCCTGCATTTTCAGATTTGCAGGAACCTTGTGAAGCTTGTATGATGGGCAAGCAACAATGAAAGGCATTTCCAAGAGAGACCAGCAATCGATCTCAAGCTCCTCTAGAGTTGGTACATGCTGATCTCTGCGGTAAAATGTCTACACCTGCTTTAGGAGGATCTTTCTACTTTTTGTTGTTAGTCGACGATTATAGTAGAAAGATGTGGGTTTATTTCATTCGAGAGAAGGCTGATGCTTTTGAAAAATTTAAAACGTGGCATAAGTATGTAGAAAATGAATCAGGAAGGAAACTGAAGAAATTTAGAACAGATAGAGGAGGTGAATTCTTGTCAACAGAATTCAACAATTACTGTAAGGATCATGGTGTGAAAAGGCAACTTACCACATCTCATACACCTCAACAAAATGGCGTTGTTGAGCGCAGGAACAGGACAGTAGTTGAAATGGCTCGTTGTATGTTGAAGGCTCAAGACATGCCTGATTCATTCTGGGCAGAAGCAGTCAATACAGCAGTGTACATCCTCAATCGAAGCTACACAAAAGCACTGAAGGGGATGACTCCTCAAGAAGCATATTCTAGTAAAAAGCCTTCAGTTTTGCATTTCAGAATTTTTGGTTGTTTCTGTTATGCACATATTCCTGATTCAACAAGATCAAAGTTGGATTCAAAAAGCAAAAAGTGTGTCTTCCTAGGATATAGTGAAGAGTCTAAAGCATACAGGTTATGGGATCCTGAGGCAAGGAAGATTTTTGTCAGCCGAGATGTGGTGTTTAATGAACGACCACACTTAGTAGAAGATAAAGGTAAATCTACTATCTCATCAAACAGAGAAATATCTCACCTTGTGCCTATCAAAAGACAGGTTAAAGTTGAGGAGGAGGAAACATCTGATGGAGAAATTTCCTCAATAAAAAGCCAACCAGTTGTAGCTGCACAGCGTAAGCCACTACCAAAGTGGGCACAACAGCTCTTTGATGATCACAATCCACATGTAGATGTACCAGAATCATCATCGGATGGATTACGAAGATCAAAGAGAATAGAGGAGCAAAGAAGAGCCTCAGAACACATTGTTAACATGGCTCTAATGGCAGATATCATGGGTTCGATAAAGGAACCTACCACCATTGAAGAAGCCATTGATGATCCAGATTGGAGAGCGGCAATGCAGTCTGAGTATGATAGTATACTCAAAAATGATACATGGGATCTAGTCGACTTGCCGCCAAAGAAGAAGGTAATAGGTACTAAATGGATTTGGAAAGCTAAGTATAAAGCTGATGGAACATTAGAAAAGTATAAGGCACGATTAGTTGCACAGGGTTTTTCACAGATTGAAGGATTTGATGTTCAAGAAACTTTTGCACCAACAGCACGCATGACAACTATTCGGACGGTACTTGCAGTAGCTGCACAAAAGTCTTGGCCTATTTTCCAGATGGATGTCAAATCTGCATTTTTGAATGGTCACCTCAAGGAGGAGGTATATGTATCTCAACCACCACGTTTTGAGGTGCCCAATTCAGAAAATAAAGTTTGCAGGTTGAAGAAAGCTTTGTATGGACTTAAGCAAGCTCCACGGGCTTGGTACCAACGAATAGATCATTTTTTCAAAAATATGGGTTTTGAAAGAAGTACTTCTGATGCTAACTTGTATGTAACGAAAAGGGATAGCAAGCTAGTTGTTGTCATTGTATATGTAGATGATTTGATCATTACAGGAGATCATCAAGAACTCATCAATCAAACTCGAATCAGCTTGGGAACTGAGTTTGAAATGACAGACTTAGGTCTACTCCATTTTTGTCTGGGAATTGAAGTATGGCAAAGGAAGGATGGCATTTTCATCTCACAACAAAAATATTCCAAAGAAATTCTCAAGGCATTTGGAATGATGGACTGCAAACCAACTAGCACACCTATGGAGGTAAATCATAAGCTATCTATGGATGATAACATGCCTGATGTAGATGCTAAGAAGTATAGGAAGCTCGTTGGAAGTCTTATTTTTCTGTGCAACACTAGACCAGACATTTGCTATGCTGTTGGAGTGTTAAGCAGGTTTTCCAACAAACCTAAGGAGAGTCACTGGAATGCTGGAATGCGAATTCTAAGGTACATTGCAGGAACCTTGGATTTTGGTATTTTGTATACCACAGGTGATACACTCCAAGGATATTGTGATTCAGATTGGGCTGGAGATTGTGATTCTAGAAAATCAGTTTCTGGATATTGTTTCTCACTTGGTTCAGGAATATTTTCTTGGGTAAGTAGGAAGCAACCAACTCTCGCACTCTCCTCCACTGAAGCAGAGTACAAAGCAGCTTGTTTTGCTTCTTGTGAGGCAGTCTGGTTAAGGAGAATTCTTGCAGATCTAGGCTTTCCATCAAATATGCCAACTGTACTCAAGTGTGATAATCAAAGTTGTATGGCTATTGCAAAGAACCCAGTATTTCATGCTCGCACCAAGCACATAGAAGTACAGTACCATTACATTCGTGAGCTAATTGAAGATGAAATTTTGGAGCTAGAATATTGCCCAACAGAGGCAAATTGTGGTGACATATTCACTAAAGCACTTGGAAGAGAGCAGCTCAACAAGCATCTTCAACAGATGGGCATAGGACCGAGACCTACTTGACTTATCATCGGTAAACATTGAGGGGGGGTGTTAGTATATGATCAATGTCTACCCCTCATGATTGTATGCACATTTTGTAAGGCCCCCTTTATGAGGAGAAGCCAAGCGTGCATTACCCAATTGATGGGAATCCCAACTTGAATGTTGGATGAAGGTCATATTGGACCATGTAAGATATTATAAGGAAAGGGAGTTACCAGGGTCCCCAATTGTGGGGTCCGGGGCAGCGGTGAGCAGCCCCGGCTGGGGGGTCCAAGGGGGCCAGCGGGCCCCCTGGCTGGGGGGTCCCAAGGGGCCAGCGGGCCCCCTGGTGGGGGTCCGGGGGCAGCGCCCCCGGCGCGACGATAAAGGGAATATTCCATGGAATATTCCCTGTCGGAGTCAGAAAACATTTATATTTGTTAGGTCGGTTCAACCAGTCTAAGCCGTGTATGGCAATTACGCGGGCGGTGGCCGCCCACGCTCTGCCGCCCATGTATTGCCGTCCATGGCAGGCCACCCATGATCCTATATATACATGACTTCTGCACTACCTAAGACACTGAGTTGAGCCAGCATACCTCTACCTTGTATCTCCCTATCTAGAGTTGTCTAGATCACCATTTAAGCTCTACCTTGAGAGCGCACGGGTGGACAACGCCATCATCTTTGTACTTGCTGCTAGTAAAAATTGTTGAGATTCTCTTATATCTGTTATCTTCTCTGCTATTGCTCCTGTGTTATATTGCGTAACTATTGTCTTACATGGTGTCAGAGCTGTAAGGTTCGAATAGCTTGAGAAGTATCATTATTTTAGCCTACTAGCAGACTAGAATATCAGTAGATTATTCGAGTGATTACATGATGGCTTCATCGTCGAACACTAGTCTTGGTGCTTCTGCTAATGTTAATGCTGCACCTATTCGAATTCGTCCACCTGCATTCACTGAAGGGAAGCTGGATGGAACCAACTATACACTCTGGAAGTTCAAAATTTCTGCAATTTTGGACTCCTATGAATTACTTGACACTGTCATGGGACCGATGGGATTGGATCCAGAGCCTATACCAGTTGAAGATCCAGCAAATTCAAGATTGATGATTCAGCCAGATCCAGATCTTCTACGAGCTTGGAAGAGGCGGAATGCTGATGCATTATGTGCGATTGTCACTAGTGTAAGTGATTCTGTGCTTACTTTAGTTCAACATACTACTAAAGCACATGAGGCTTGGGGCATATTGGCTCGACAATATGAGACCAAGAACCACACTAGGATACAGAATTTAGAAAATCAGTTGGCAAATGAAAAGCATTCTGATTCTGAAAAGGCTGAAGATTTTATCAAACGGATAAAGCATCTTCAAGATCAATTGGCTACAGTTGGTGTTGTTATAACACCAGAAGAGCTGGCTCGAAGATCTGTACGTGTTCTTCCAGCAAAGTATGATGGATTAGTAACAGCCCTTAACACTCAGGTAAGGCCAACTCCTCTTACATTTGAAGAGTTTTGTGCGATGCTTTTAGAAGAAGAGATGCGGCTGAAGAATCGGCAAAGTACAACTGATGCTGCATTCTCAGCAAATGCAAAAGGTAAAGGCTCTTCTGAGGGATCAAAGAAGAAGCCAAAGAAGAAAAAGTTCACAGGAAGTTGCTTCTATTGTGAAAAGAAAGGCCATGCCATCAAGGATTGCAGAAAGAAGCAAGCTGATGAACGGAATGGGACTGTAAAATCATCATGGAAGAACAAAGAGTCTGCAAACAACACAGAGCTGGAACTTTGGGTAGCTATTGAAGAGGTATGTGCATCTGCTCAAGCTCGTGTTGATGAGCCATGGATTTTAGATAGTGGAGCTTCTCGCCATATGACCAGTAAAAAGGATTGGTATAGTTCCCTAGTGCCTCTGCGGGAATCCATCAATGTAGTGGTGGGAAATGACTCCAAGTGTCCAGCCGAAGGAACTGGAACCATCTCTTTTATCACTTCTCCAGGTGTTGAGAAAAAGTTATCCGATGTTCTCTACGTACCTACACTCAAAAGAAATTTGTTGTCAGTTTCTGCAATAACAGATCGTGGACTTGAAGTTCACTTCAATAAGAGTGGTGCAGAAATCATGGATTCATCAGGTAATGTTGTAGGTAAAGGGATACGACGGGATAACTTGTATGAGTTAAGTGCTTTAACTGCTACAGAAGATAAAGATGTAAGCAGGTTATGGCACCAAAGATTTGGGCATCTCGGATTTGCAGTTTTGAAGGAGATGCAAGGAACAGGGATGGTTGCTCATTTGCCTGCATTTTCAGATTTGCAGGAACCTTGTGAAGCTTGTATGATGGGCAAGCAACAACGAAAGGCATTTCCAAGAGAGACCAGCAATCGATCTCAAGCTCCTCTAGAGTTGGTACATGCTGATCTCTGCGGTAAAATGTCTACACCTGCTTTAGGAGGATCTTTCTACTTTTTGTTGTTAGTCGACGATTATAGTAGAAAGATGTGGGTTTATTTCATTCGAGAGAAGGCTGATGCTTTTGAAAAATTTAAAACGTGGCATAAGTATGTAGAAAATGAATCAGGAAGGAAACTGAAGAAATTTAGAACAGATAGAGGAGGTGAATTCTTGTCAACAGAATTCAACAATTACTGTAAGGATCATGGTGTGAAAAGGCAACTTACCACATCTCATACACCTCAACAAAATGGCGTTGTTGAGCGCAGGAACAGGACAGTAGTTGAAATGGCTCGTTGTATGTTGAAGGCTCAAGACATGCCTGATTCATTCTGGGCAGAAGCAGTCAATACAGCAGTGTACATCCTCAATCGAAGCTACACAAAAGCACTGAAGGGGATGACTCCTCAAGAAGCATATTCTAGTAAAAAGCCTTCAGTTTTGCATTTTAGAATTTTTGGTTGTTTCTGTTATGCACATATTCCTGATTCAACAAGATCAAAGTTGGATTCAAAAAGCAAAAAGTGTGTCTTCCTAGGATATAGTGAAGAGTCTAAAGCATACAGGTTATGGGATCCTGAGGCAAGGAAGATTTTTGTCAGCCGAGATGTGGTGTTTAATGAACGACCACACTTAGTAGAAGATAAAGGTAAATCTACTATCTCATCAAACAGAGAAATATCTCACCTTGTGCCTATCAAAAGACAGGTTAAAGTTGAGGAGGAGGAAACATCTGATGGAGAAATTTCCTCAATAAAAAGCCAACCAGTTGTAGCTGCACAGCGTAAGCCACTACCAAAGTGGGCACAACAGCTCTTTGATGATCACAATCCACATGTAGATGTACCAGAATCATCATCGGATGGATTACGAAGATCAAAGAGAATAGAGGAGCAAAGAAGAGCCTCAGAACACATTGTTAACATGGCTCTAATGGCAGATATCATGGGTTCGATAAAGGAACCTACCACCATTGAAGAAGCCATTGATGATCCAGATTGGAGAGCGGCAATGCAGTCTGAGTATGATAGTATACTCAAAAATGATACATGGGATCTAGTCGACTTGCCGCCAAAGAAGAAGGTAATAGGTACTAAATGGATTTGGAAAGCTAAGTATAAAGCTGATGGAACATTAGAAAAGTATAAGGCACGATTAGTTGCACAGGGTTTTTCACAGATTGAAGGATTTGATGTTCAAGAAACTTTTGCACCAACAGCACGCATGACAACTATTCGGACGGTACTTGCAGTAGCTGCACAAAAGTCTTGGCCTATTTTCCAGATGGATGTCAAATCTGCATTTTTGAATGGTCACCTCAAGGAGGAGGTATATGTATCTCAACCACCAGGTTTTGAGGTGCCCAATTCAGAAAATAAAGTTTGCAGGTTGAAGAAAGCTTTGTATGGACTTAAGCAAGCTCCACGGGCTTGGTACCAACGAATAGATCATTTTTTCAAAAATATGGGTTTTGAAAGAAGTACTTCTGATGCTAACTTGTATGTAACGAAAAGGGATAGCAAGCTAGTTGTTGTCATTGTATATGTAGATGATTTGATCATTACAGGAGATCATCAAGAACTCATCAATCAAACTCGAATCAGCTTGGGAACTGAGTTTGAAATGACAGACTTAGGTCTACTCCATTTTTGTCTGGGAATTGAAGTATGGCAAAGGAAGGATGGCATTTTCATCTCACAACAAAAATATTCCAAAGAAATTCTCAAGGCATTTGGAATGATGGACTGCAAACCAACTAGCACACCTATGGAGGTAAATCATAAGCTATCTATGGATGATAACATGCCTGATGTAGATGCTAAGAAGTATAGGAAGCTCGTTGGAAGTCTTATTTTTCTGTGCAACACTAGACCAGACATTTGCTATGCTGTTGGAGTGTTAAGCAGGTTTTCCAACAAACCTAAGGAGAGTCACTGGAATGCTGGAATGCGAATTCTAAGGTACATTGCAGGAACCTTGGATTTTGGTATTTTGTATACCACAGGTGATACACTCCAAGGATATTGTGATTCAGATTGGGCTGGAGATTGTGATTCTAGAAAATCAGTTTCTGGATATTGTTTCTCACTTGGTTCAGGAATATTTTCTTGGGTAAGTAGGAAGCAACCAACTCTCGCACTCTCCTCCACTGAAGCAGAGTACAAAGCAGCTTGTTTTGCTTCTTGTGAGGCAGTCTGGTTAAGGAGAATTCTTGCAGATCTAGGCTTTCCATCAAATATGCCAACTGTACTCAAGTGTGATAATCAAAGTTGTATGGCTATTGCAAAGAACCCAGTATTTCATGCTCGCACCAAGCACATAGAAGTACAGTACCATTACATTCGTGAGCTAATTGAAGATGAAATTTTGGAGCTAGAATATTGCCCAACAGAGGCAAATTGTGCTGACATATTCACTAAAGCACTTGGAAGAGAGCAGCTCAACAAGCATCTTCAACAGATGGGCATAGGACCGAGACCTACTTGACTTATCATCGGTAAACATTGAGGGGGGGTGTTAGTATATGATCAATGTCTACCCCTCATGATTGTATGCACATTTTGTAAGGCCCCCTTTATGAGGAGAAGCCAAGCGTGCATTACCCAATTGATGGGAATCCCAACTTGAATGTTGGATGAAGGTCATATTGGACCATGTAAGATATTATAAGGAAAGGGAGTTACCAGGGTCCCCAATTGTGGGGTCCGGGGCAGCGGTGAGCAGCCCCGGCTGGGGGGTCCAAGGGGGCCAGCGGGCCCCCTGGCTGGGGGGTCCCAAGGGGCCAGCGGGCCCCCTGGTGGGGGTCCGGGGGCAGCGCCCCCGGCGCGACGGTAAAGGGAATATTCCATGGAATATTCCCTGTCGGAGTCAGAAAACATTTATATTTGTTAGGTCGGTTCAACCAGTCTAAGCCGTGTATGGCAATTACGCGGGCGGTGGCCGCCCACGCTCTGCCGCCCATGTATTGCCGTCCATGGCAGGCCACCCATGATCCTATATATACATGACTTCTGCACTACCTAAGACACTGAGTTGAGCCAGCATACCTCTACCTTGTATCTCCCTATCTAGAGTTGTCTAGATCACCATTTAAGCTCTACCTTGAGAGCGCACGGGTGGACAATGCCATCATCTTTGTACTTGCTGCTAGTAGAAAATTGTTGAGATTCTCTTATATCTGTTATCTTCTCTGCTATTGCTCCTGTGTTATATTGCGTAACTATTGTCTTACATATATATATATATATATATATATATATATATATATATATATATATATATATATATATATATATATATATATATATATATATATATATATGTATGTGTGTGTGTGTGTGTGTGAGAGAGAGAGAGAGAGACAGAGAGTGTAATCTTATTTCTTGATTTGATTATATTACACATATTATATATATATATATATATATATATATATATATATATATATATATATATATATATATATATATATATATATATATATATATATATATATATATATATATATATATATATATATATATATATATCCTTGTAACAAATAGAAACTATGTTTACCATGCGTTGTCTTGAAAATGTGGCATTAGTATCCACATCTCTTCTAGTCATCATTGATGAGATGAGTCAATGCAAGAAGCACATAGAGATTTCATTATTTTTTTAATGCTATGCCATTTCGGATGTATACTATGCTTTCATGTGGAGATATGTCCTCTAGAGATTGGTGGTGGAAAAATTACAAGTAAACGTCATTTCACGTATCACAATTCGAGTATCATTGCTATCAAAATCAAAGTGAAAAGAATACATGCTAGGTATTATCTTTTCAAATAATGGGTAGGAAGACAAGATATTGAGTCCTTCGGAGAGGTTCATCCAATTGAGGAAAAAGGATGATCATGTGAGTATTTTGAATTCTCAAAGTGATAGTCCTTTTCTTGATTGTTTGAAGTTTTGCATTTTCTTTGTACCTCTTTTAGGAGGATTGGACATGGAAAATTTGAAAAGGCAAATGGTGTTGAAGGAGGAAGAATTATCTATGAAATTGGTATTGAAAGGTAAAAGCATTTTATAAAAATTTGTACTTTGTTTTCTTGGGTATGTCAAAAAGACATAAAAGAAACTCATGGAAAATCTTGAAAGTCGTACATAAAAAGAGAGAAAGTTCATGGAATAATTAAGAAATAACGAACATATTGTAGTAAAATGATAGGAAGATCAAATTATTGTTCTTGCCAATTTCTCAAAGAATCGTGTCTTTTTGATGTTTTGGTTTCTCAAAAAATCGTGACTTTAGAAAAGCATTGAATCCAAGTAGAACTGAATGAAAAATTTTATAGAAGTCTATGCTGTGAAAAAATTAACATTTGACTACACAAAGTGGGAGTGGAATGACAAGATTGCATAAGAAATGACTAGAGAAAAGGTCTCGAAATCATTTTATCGAGAAATCACTAGAGAATTGCCATCTTTTGAGTGAGAAACAATTGAGAAAATTTCAAATTTATTAGTTGAAAATGCTTGGAAAGATTGTGATGTTTTGTAAGGGAAATAAACTAGAGAATTACAACTTTTTGTTAAATATCTGTGAAAAATTAGGAAAATTAGAGAATATCACCCCTTTCTTGTCACCAAAAACTATAAAAGGAAAATCAACAAGGACTTAGTCATTGTGAGTGTGTGCATGTGTGTGTGTGTGTGAGAGAGAGAGAGAGAGAGAGACCAAGAAAGAGTGAGAGTAGACATTCGTGCAGATAAACCAAGACATAAAAGCAACCAAACAAGGGTCTATGGATAGGAAAATTAGAGAATATCACCACTTTCTTGCCACCAAAAACTATAAAAGGAAAATCAACAAGGACTTAGTCATTGTGAGTGTGTGCATGTGTGTGTGTGTGTGAGAGAGAGAGAGAGAGAGAGAGAGAGAGAGACCAAGAAAGAGTGAGAGTAGACATTCGTGCAGATAAACCAAGACATAAAAGCAACCAAACAAGGGTCTACATTGCAATCCCTTTGTTCCTAGGAGCAAGAGGTAAGGTCAATGCATCAGTTCTCAATGATTTCAAGTTTGAGAAGTTGATATCGGCATGATTTTATGTATTACATAAAATCATGATTCTTTTTTTTCAATTCAAAACTCACGCATGAAGTTGTACATTGATTGCTTGTATAGAGAAAAGGGGTGATGGGGGAAAACGCCTTTTTTGGGATTGATTGCATTGCAAAATGATAGGTATCGATGAATGTATAGAAAATCATGATTCTTAGACTTGACTTGAAAGGAAAAAACACGATTTTTTGATTAAAATAATCTAAATATTAAATAAAAAATTAGGAAATTACAAAATAAATAAAAAGATATAAAATTGAGACTTTTTTTTTTTAATATAAAGGAAGTTCGGCATTAGCCTACTCTCCCGGACTTGAATTAAATAAAGAAAAGTACAAGAGAAGGGGACTAGTGCCCACGGGACCCCCCAAATCCCACAAAGCAGGGGAAGCTTTTACAGAGCTTAGATGACATTACAAAGAAGGTTAATTACCCTCTCATCCCCCTCATGTGGGGCCCACTTGGGTTTAAGCTTGTTATCGATCAGAAGGAGTACTTGATGATGCCTAAAGGGGGGGGGGATTTTTTACAGTTGACAATCCTTTTGCCAAGGAGGAACAGCGATTTCTCAATTGACCACTCCTTGGGGGAGTCACCGAAGTTGAAAGCACATCTTTCCCGCCAGATTTTCCATAGAACCTCCCCTCTGATGGCGTTCCAGAGAGTCGCGGAGCAGCCGATCGCTTCTCCCAGCAGGGCTTGCTGCCAACTGAGACGTTTTTGAAGTCCAATTCTCTTTCCAACCACCTGCCAGAGTCTGTTGGAGTTGGGGCAGGTAAAGAAGATGTGTGAAACATCTTCGATAGACCGGTAGCAGCGTTTGCACCAGGGAGGGCTCCCACAAATTTTGCTGGCCTTAAGGTTGGTCCAGATTCCATGATGAAGAATTTGCCATAGGAGGACAGACTTCTTGATTTCTATGAGGGGGTGCCAGATAGCCATGAACTTCATGTCCCACCGAAGCCGCGTCCATGACAGGCACCACTTTTTGTTGAGGTTAACCTGATAGTCGATCGTTTCTTTGATGTTCGGGATTTTTGATAGGCTATTCCCATTGTGCCATTTAAGACCAAGCGAGCTCGACATGTCGTGTCCCATGAGAAGGCGAACTTTGTGTCGGTCCCAGGCGAGACATCTGCTTTGCAAAGTGTTCCATTCTTCATGCGAAATGTTGATGCTAGGGTCAATATCCTCAAAGTTGATCCAACGGTTGGTGTCTTGTTTCCAGAGATGTTTCCATTTTTTGAAGCCTTTCTTCCATAGCTTCTTGGCATTTTGAATGTTCCAAGATTCCACACTCCGGATGCCATGGATCGGAAACCAGATAGAGTCGTTTTGTCTGATACCGGCAGCCCACTTCCAGTCTTCACTGATTCTTGTGAAGCTTTTGACTTTATTCCAACTCTTCCAAAGGGAGCACACCAGATTAGAACCTTTCAGGAAGACGGGGATCGGGGAAAACAGCAAGGTCAAGATGTCAAGATTCTTCCAATTTCAGAAACCCATGAGCGCCAGCTCATTCTTGTTTCTGAAGATCAGCTTGGCCCACGAGGCCTCCTAGTTGCACCAAGCCTTAATCATCCATTTGGCCGACAGTTTGTTAGCCATGCACCCAATGTCCAAGATACCAAGTCCCCCACTATCTCTATGGCTGGTGCAGATGGACCATTTGATTTTAGGCACCCCCCGCCTATTGTGGTCGCCCGTCCAAAGGAAGTTTCTACAAATACTATCCAGTTTGGACAGATCTTGCTCTTTCGGTCCTCCAACAAGAAAGGAAATAAATGGTAGATGATAAGAGGAACGTGTTGATAACCATAACACGACCAGCAAGATTGATTTGCATACCTCTCCAATAGTTAAGCTTGTTTTCGAGCTTGGCAAGCACCCAGTTCCACCGCTGTTCCATGGAGATGCCAAACCCCAAGGGAATCCCAAGAAGCCGAAAAATTTGGCCCTGCGGAATGATTTGACAGCCATGATCAATGAGAAGGTCGGGCTGTGACCAAATTGAGACTTTTTGGATAATAATAAATCAAGATAATTTAAAACCTTTAAATATTTACTCTTGAAAAAAATCATGATTTGTTTGAAAGTATTCACAAAATTAACTTAGAAGATTTATTGCAAAATCTCGAAGAGAATTGTGATGTTTTGCAAGGAGAACAAAGGAGAAAAATATGATTCTTTAAGAATTTTAGAGCTGAGAATAATACACAAAATAAAGAACAAGAAAATATGAAGAGCAATACCAAAAAATGCTAGAAGATTTATCTAACAAGGCTATTAACTGGATTGAAGAGGAGTTGCAAGAGTATGAGAGACTCCATGAGAGTTTGATTAACTCAAAGATAGACGTAACCTTTGTGAAGATAGAAAAAGAGTTCAAAAATTTATTTGATATGTTGTGTATGGCCAAAGAATAGAGAAATATAGTTCCAAAGAAATTTAGGCCATCCAAACCCACCATATATAGTGGAAGAAGTACCAAAGGAGAAGAGGATGAAGATTTTACAAAAAAAGTAATAAAAAGCATGGGGATAAGGAAGAAGATGATAAGCACTATGACAAACTACCACCTTTGTTGCTGCAACCCTGACCTAGTCTATTAGAAGGAGGATCAATACTAGTGCACACAATCGATTAAATCATCTATGTACCTCAACCTCCTAAGGATGAAGAATTACTTGAAGATGAAGATAATGTACTTGATGTGAGGAGATGGTTTGATACACTCCAAAGATGAGGTGGTGCTGAAGAAATCATGCTCTAAACCAAATGATATGAAAATTGTTATCTAACAAGTAGAAAGTCTAAACAACATATACAAGGTTGAGTCACATCAATAAAATGAGTATACACAGAGAACCCCTCTAAATAAAATCACTAAAATGAAGACTTAACAATACATGACAATACAAATGAAATGTCTTGCACTAAGTAAAACAAATGAGGAATGTATGATACAAGAGAGATGATGTAGGCTTACTAATACATGTGTGGAATTATTGTAGCCACAATCTTGAAGCTCAATTAGTCCTTCTTCATTGTGTTCAACCTGTGACTAAGGGTCATGTACTTTTATAGTCATGAAATTAGTTTGAGTTTTGAATCTGCCACGTAAAAGTGATCCTACAATTAAGGATCTTGATTAATTTGATTCCAACTACTAGGTGGGTATAACTTGCATCTTGTAATGTCACGAGATTCCTTCATTCATCTCTTTTTACATTTATCTCATTGCTTTTACAAGAGGTGTACATATGTGTCTTATGCGTAATCACCAAAGACTTTATGAGATAAACCTTGATATTTGTTCAAGCATCAAGGCTTGCTAAATGTACCAGCAACTCCCCCTCAAGCCTAAGATGCTTGAGTCTTCATTTCGTAGGTATTTCTTGCAATCCAATCATGAATTTAAACATGTTGAGCTTGCTTCCATCAAGTTTTTTATTCATCATGTCTGCACATTGCATATGTGTAGATACATAGGACAATTGTATCTCCTTGCTCCAAATATTTTCCCTAACAAAGTGATAATGAAATTCTATAAGCTTAGTCAAAGCATGAAAAATAGGATTAGAAGGTAAATTGTTAGGAATGATGGTTGGATGCACTCAAGAAATGAGTTGATGCTGCAAAACCTGCTTCACACCTGCCCTCCTTTGATTCCAGAAATTCTTAGTAGACTCCTTGAGCTTTCAAATGGTACCAAGAAACCATATATGTACTTTGCAAATGAGTTGAGTAATGATTAGATCAAAACAGACAAGTTTGTGGAACACTTGGTTCAAAAACTTTCTATTTTGGTCTTGATACCTGCTCAGTTTTTTACTCAGTATGACTAGCACACTTACAATTGATATAATTCCTTTTGGACATATTAAATTAGCCTAGCAAGCTACCATTTGCAAGTGGAATGAGATAAAATGATAGACTACTCACTGAGAAATCAATTTAGCAAACTTAGGTGTACTCCCGACTTTTTAGGAAATCTGCAGACAGAGACCAGTGTGCACTTCGAAGCAGATTTCTCCCAAATGGCTGAATGAAAACTTCTGAGATTTTGTATGCTTGTAGAAGACCTTGAGATGGTTCCAATAAGCTATAGATCCTGAGATATGCTCCTTTGAAGTTGACAGACTTGGAGTAGGAAACTCAGACAAAACAGAGATGATGAATGTAACTATTTGTATTATATCATATGAATGTACATTCCCATTGGCTTGATAACCATAGCACAATGGTACTCAGAGGTGTAGGCTATGAAGTAGGCCTTACACACTCAAGAATGGTACAAAATAGCCTCGGGATTTGAACTGAAGTCACCGTGACTTTTTGATTGCATCTTTTATAGAGAATGAGTTGAGATTTGAATTTGAATTCAAATTCAAATCTCCTATATTCTCTACTCTAAAAATAAGGAGATATTCTCTCCAATCATACCATCCAATTTCCATGACTCTAGTCAATTAAGTGTGTATACATAATGCCAAGTCATTTAGACTTTTACAAAGGAGTAAATGGTAAGAACATCTAAGCATATGTTCATATGAACCTTGCTTCAAGTGAAGCCTTGATAAAACACTTTGTCCAAGCTAGTCTTCCATGGTTCCAAAGTTCCAAGCCAATGTGTGAAGGCTTGATATGCACCAACAGCTCCCCCTCAAGCCAAACACTTTGGCTTAAGTCTTCTTCTTCATTCTTCAATCACTTCCTGCAATCCAATCATAGATTTGAATCTGCATAACTTGTTTCCATCCAATGCTTTTGTAAGTAAATCTGCACATTGCATATTAGTAGACACATATGTCAATTGAATCTCTTTGCTAAGTAGCTTCTCTCTCACATAGTGGTAATGAACCTCTATGTGTTTGGTTCTGGCATGATAAATTGGATTTGCTGCAAGGTGAAGAGAGCTAGTGCTATCTCCAAAAATGATTGGTGGCCTTGTATATAGGCCTAACTCTGTATATAGAAGCTTCAACCAGATAGCTTCTTGAGTTGCATTGGCAAGCCCTCTATACTCTGCTTCAGTGGATGACAAAGCCACTGTAGGTTGCTTCTTGGCTGACCAAGAAATAGGTTTATCTCCTGCAAAACAAATATATCCAGATGTGCTCCTCCTATCATCCTTGCATCCTGCCCAATCTGCATCTGAGTAAACTTTAATGTCAATATCTGATGTATAAGGAAAATACAAACCATGACTTTGTGTTCCCTTCAGATACTTCAAGATCTTCTTTGCTGCCTCTAGGTGAGGTACCCTTGGTTTGTGCATGAATTGACTAAGCACACTAACTCCATATGCTATATCAATTCTTGTCAAGGTAGCATAGTTCAAACTACCTACCATACTTTGGTATCCTGTAATGTCTTTGATTTCTTCTCCTTCATGAGCACTTAGCTTTAGATTGACCTCCATTGGAGTAGTAGATACCTTAGCATCCTGCAAGCCAAACTTCTTGACCATATCCTGCACATACTTCTTTTGAGTGATGTAAATACCTGTATCTGTATAGATCAATTCAAGACCTAGGAAATACTTTAATAATCCAAGATCACTAATCTTGAATTCTTTCATCATCTGTCCTTTGATGTGTCTAATCCCATTGACATCATTGCCTGTAATGATAATGTCATCAACATAGACACACAAATATATTACCTCTGTACTACTTCTCTTTATGAATAGAGAAGTGTCTGCTTTGCTCATCACAAATCCTTGGTCTAGGAGGTAAGTTGTCAATCTGTAATTCCATGCTCTAGGTGCCTGCTTTAAACCATACAAAGCCTTCTTCAATTTACAAACATAATGTACCTTTTTTGGATCTTCATAGCCAAGTGGTTGTGACATGTACACTTCTTCAGATATCCATCCATTCAAGAATGCATTCTGCACATCCAATTGGTACATGTTCCAATTCTTGGATGCAGCTACACTCACCATAACTCTGATAGTTGGCATCTTGGCCACAGGAGAAAATGTCTCCTCATAATCAATGCCTTGGGTTTGTGCAAAACCCTTGGCTACCAACCTAGCTTTGTACCTGTTTATTGTTCCATCTGAATTCTTCTTTAGTTTGTAGATCCATCTGGATCCTATCACCTTCATAGAGTCCTTCTTGGGTACCAAGTCCCAAGTATCACTTTCCTTGAGAGCTTCTATCTCTTCATCCATGGCTTCTCTCCATTCTGGTTTGGTAATTGCTTCTTCATAGGTACCTGGTTCTTCATTCAACAAGTCTTTTGCAAGATATACAGAATGTTTAGTTACAAGTGATGTGTCATACCCAAATCTGATAGGCTTCTTCTTTTCTCTTTGAGATCTCCTCATTGCTTGAGTTGAAGTTTCTGGCTTATCTTCTAATTGCTTCATCTTCATCTTTCCTTTGGACTTCCAAGCCTTGAACTCTTCAAGGTTTATTGTATCATCATCATCTGAGCTTGAATCTTCTTGCTGAGTTGGTTCTTCCTTAGTGAGCTTTGGAAAATCTTCTTCCATGTCATAGGGTAGACTCACTTTCCTGCATTCATTCTCATACCATGAGTCATTCTCATCAAATATGACATCTCTGCTTACCTTGAACCCTTTGTTTGTTGGGTTGTAGAATCTGTATCCCTTTTGGTTCAAATCATAACCAATGAAGATGCATTTTTCAGCTTTAGGGTCTAGCTTTCCCCTTACCTGTGAGGGAATATGCACATATGCCACACAACCAAAGATTTTGCAATGATCCAGAGAAGGTCTCTTACCATGCCAAGCTTCATATGGTGTCATGCCATCAAGTGATTTGGATGGCAACCTATTGATGAGATAAGTGGCAGTGGATACACTCTCTGCCCAAAGATAATTTGGCAACCTTTTTTCATTAAGCATAGACCTAGCTGTTTCCACAATGAGTCTATTCCTTCTTTCAGCTACCCCATTTTGTTCAGGTGAGTACCTTGTAGTAATCTCCCTTTTGATGCCTCTTTCCTGCAAGAAATCTTCAAACTCATTGGAGAAGTACTCTCCTCCACCATCTGACCTTAGCCTCTTCAAGCTTCTTCCTGTTTGATTTTCAACAAGTGCAAGATACCTCTTGAAACAATTAAACACTTCATCTTTATGCTTCATAAAGTATAAAATGGTCCACCTGCTATAGTCATCAATGAAGGACACATAATACCTTGAACCAGAAATGGAAGGGTCCTTGCTAGGTCCCCAAACATCTGTGTGTACCAAATCTAGGTAGTCTTCATGCATGAAACCTTTCCTTGAATAGGGTAACCTGTGAGACTTACCAAATTGACATGATCCACACTTGTAAATCATGTGTTGCTTGGACACATTAGGTATCCCAAGCACACATTGATCCCTGCACATTTGCTTTAGAGTTCTTTCTCCTATGTGCCCTAATCTCTTGTGCCATATTTCTACCTCTGAGAGTGTCTGATCCTTGTAATTATACAAAGCAATGTTTTTTGTATCTTCTAGCTCAAATGTAAATAATCTACCTGATTTCTCCCCTTTGGCTATCCTTCTGAATCCATGTCTTGGGTCCTCCACATATGCTCCATGTTGTGTAAATCTGACCTGCAAACCTTTCTCCACAATCTGACCAACACTCATTAGATTCTTGGTGATGGTTGGTACATAGAGTACCCTGCTCAATAGGTTTTGGTTACCATCACATGTCTTCACATTACCAATCTTAACAACAGAATGTTTAGTGTCATCACCTGTTTGTACCTGATGTTTGCCCTTGGGCTCTTCCAAATCAGAAAGTAGTGCCACATTTCCAGCTACATGGTTAGAACATCCTGAATCAATATAAAATAAATGATCATCATTTGTACCTATCTTGGAGGTCATATTCATGATCAATAGGGAGTCATCTTGCTCCTCTGTGTAGTTGTTGTAGTCTCTTCTATTTCTGAATCCACCTTGGTAATTACCATTGTGGTTGTTATTGTAGTTATTGTTGTATGAATTGTTGTATCCATTGTAGCTTTGGTGTTGATTGAATCTGCCTCTCCCTTGAGAGTATCCACCTCTTGAGTAGCCTCTTCCTCTCTGATTCTTGTAATTCTTGTAGCATTCATCTGTGGTATGATTAGACAATCCACAAATGTTGCATGGTGATGAGTTGTAGGGCCTCCCCCTACCTGACTTACCTCCTCTGCCTCTTCCTCTAGATGACCTACCTCTCCCTGCATAATTAGCTTGAGAGGTAGAGCATTCTTCATCCTGTTTCTTCCCTTTACCTTTATCTTTAACTTTCTTATCAGTATAGAGAGCAGAGGGGTTGTTACCTTTTGATTGATCTCCAGCCTTTGTAAACTTTGCTTCATGTGTAAAAAGTTGGCCCATGAGTGTTGTGAGATCAGGGGTATGCATGTCCATATAGAGGTCCATTGCAGTGGTGAAACTTTCCCACTTATCATCTGCCTTGAGTCCATTTGTTACTTGCCTGACTATTTGCTCCTCTTCAATCTCCTCTCCAATGCTTGCTAATTGGTCTGCCACATCTTTGATCTTTGTCACATACTCTGAGACTGATTGCTTGGGCTGCTTCCTAAGGGTTGTGAACTCAATCCACAATTGATTCTTCCTAGCCCTTGTGTTGGAAGAAAAGTAGTTTGACAAGGTTTCCCAAGTCTCTTGGGAAGTCTTACAGTTCCTTACATGTGGTAAAAGAAAGTCAGATATAGAGTTTAAGAGATAAGACCTTGCCAAAGCATCCTTTGCACACCATTGGTTGAGCCTCTCATGTTCATCCTTTGTAGGTAGTCCTCTAGTCTTGAATGAGGGCAACTCCTCATCTCCTGATATGTATCCAAATAAGCTTCTCCCTTGTAGATAGGTCTTCATTCTCAATGACCAAGCCTGATAATTGTTTCTGTCCAATTTGTCAATGAATGAAGGGAAACCATCACCCATGATTACCTTATTTGCTCTGATACCACTGTTAGGAATGATGGTTGGATGCACTCAAGAAATGAGTTGATGCTGCAAAACCTGCTTCACACCTGCCCTCCTTTGATTCCAGAAATGCTTAGTAGACTCCTTGAGCTTTCAAATGGTACCAAGAAACCATATATGTACTTTGCAAATGAGTTGAGTAATGATTAGATCAAAACAGACAAGTTTGTGGAACACTTGGTTCAAAAACTTTCTATTTGGTCTTGATACCTGCTCAGTTTTTTACTCAGTATGACCAGCACACTTACAATTGATCTAATTCCTTTTGGACATATTAAATTAGCTTAGCAAGCTACCATTTGCAAGTGGAATGAGATAAAATGATAGACTACTCACTGAGAAATCAATTTAGCAAACTTAGGTGTACTCCCGACTTTTTAGGAAATCTGCAGACAGAGACCAGTGTGCACTTCGAAGCAGATTTCTCCCAAATGGCTGAATGAAAACTTCTGAGATTTTGTATGCTTGTAGAAGACTTTGAGCTGGTTCCAATGAGCTATAGATCTTTTGATTTGGTTCAGTAGATCCTGAGATATGCTCCTTTGAAGTTGACAGACTTGGAGTAGGAAACTCAGACAAAACAGAGATGATGAATGTACCTATTTGTATTATATCATATGAATGTACATTCCCATTGGCTTGATAACCATAGCACAATGGTACTCAGAGGTGTAGGCTATGAAGTAGGCCTTACACACTCAAGAATGGTACAGAATAGCCTCGGGATTTGAACTGAAGTCACCGCGACTTTTTGATTGCATCTTTTATAGAGAATGAGTTGAGATTTGAATTTGAATTCAAATTCAAATCTCCTATATTCTCTACTCTAAAAATAAGGAGATATTCTCTCCAATCATACAATCCAATTTCCACGACTCTAGTCAATTAAGTGTGTATACATAATGCCAAGTCATTTAGACTTTTACAAAGGAGTAAATGGTAAGAACATCTAAGCATATGTTCATATGAACCTTGCTTCAAGTGAAGCCTTGATAAAACACTTTGTCCAAGCTAGTCTTCCATGGTTCCAAAGTTCCAAGCCAATGTGTGAAGGCTTGATATGCACCAACATAAATGTAATGAGCTCATGTTGTCTCCAAATGTAAATGTACTACCAAAATCTAACCCTAAATCTAGGTAGGATCTTGATCCACATTGCTTCTTGTGTTGCATTTTCCAATCCTCTATATCTAGCTTCAGTTGAGAGAAGCGCTACAATAGGTTGCTTCTTTGAGGACCAATAAATGATCTTTGTACCTGCAAAAGATAGGTTTCTAGATGTGCTTTTCCTAACATCCTTCGATCCTGCCCAATTTGCATAAGTGAAGAGCTTCAAATTTAGATCAGGTATATAATGATAGTATAGACCTTCATTAATTGTTCCCTTCAAATACTTCAATATCCTTTTGGCTGCATTCATGTGAGGTTTCCTAGGGGTGTGCATGAATTGGTAAAGCACACTTACTCCATAGCAAATATCTACCCTATTTAGGGTAGCATAGTTCAAGCTTCCAAATAGACTTTCGTAGCTTGTAATATCTTCAATTGGTTCCCCTTCATGAGCACATAACTTGTAATTCACCTCTAGCGGATTACTTGCAACTTTACCTCTTGCATTTTGAACTTTGCAATCATATCTTCAATATACTTCCTTCAGGTAAGGAACATTCCTTGATCCATGTAGACAACTTCCAAGCCAAGAAAATAAGTGACCAATCCAAGATCACTTATCTTGAACTCTTCCATCATTTGAGATTTGATCTTTCTGATTCCATCTCCATCATCACCTTTAAGAATGATATCATCCACATACACACACAAGTATAGAACTTCAGATCTGTTTTTCTTAATGAAAAGTGAAGAATCAAGATTGCTCAATTTGAATCCTTTCTCCTGGAGAAATGTGACAAGCCTATGATTCCAAGCTCTAGGAGCTTGGTTGAGTCCATAGAAAGCTCTTTTGTGTTTTAATACATACTCACGGTGTGACTCATCTATGAATCCATGAGGTTGTTCCAGGTCCCAAGTTTGATTCTATTAGAGGGATTCTATCCCTCTCTCCATTGCTTCTCTCCACTTTGATTTCTCATTGGCTTCTTCAAATGCTGATGGCTCCTCTGAGTTTATATCCGGAAAAATATAGATTGAATGCTTAGTGATGAGAGAGGTATCAAATCCATACCTTTCTGGCTTCTTATTTTCTCTAATTGATCTCCTTATTGTTTGTTGAGAGGATTCTACATTATCTCTCAACTCCTGCATCTTCTATTTCCCTTTTTTGCTCCATGCCTTGATGTTCCTTACTAAAGAGAACTAAAGATGTTTTTGTCATCAAAGAGAACATCTTTGCTAACAACAAAGTCTTTAGTACCATGCCTTGATCAAAGTCTTTGTGAACCTTACTTGTAGTCCTTTCTCTACAATTTTTCCATCACTAATCAAGTTCTTAGTTATGGTAGGTACATACAATACCTTACTGAGTAGATTCATATTTCCATCTAGGGTCTTCACATTTCCAATCTTTTCAACAGAGTACCTTGTGTCATCTCCTGTTTGAACCTCATGTCTATTCTCTGAATCCTCCAAGTCAAACAATAATGCCACATTCCTTGCTACATGATTGGAACATTCAGAATCTATATTCAACACATGCTCATCTAGTTTACCTTGCTTCATGGTCATCTTCATCAACAGAGGTGAATCCTCTTGTGTCTGCTCCTCACTCTAATTGTTGTAATCTCTCCTTCCTTTATATCCTCCTTGATTATTGGTGTTGTTGTAGCCATTGAAACTGTTTGATCTTCCTCTTCCATAGCTTCCTCTATTGAAGCCACTTCCTCTATGATTCCTAGGATTCTTGAAACAATTCTCAGTTATATGGTTATTCAATCCACATATGGCACATCGAGAAGGACTTTGGAATCCCCCCTACCATGTTTGCCTCCTCTCCCTCTTCCTCTTGTATCTCTTCCTCTTGTACCTCTACCTCTTCATGCAAAATTAGCTTGGGAGGTGCTAGCTTCATCATCAGATCTTTTGCCTGTCTTTTCTATCCTTACTCTTATTCTTATCAATGTATAGGGCAGAGGATTGATTACCTTTTGATTTGTCATTGTTGTTCACAAGCTTAGATTCATGAGTGAATAGTTGCCCCATAAGAGTATTGAATTTAGGTACTTGTATTTCCATGTATAGGTCCATTGCTATGGTGAAGGCTTCCCATTTATCATCTGCCTTGATTCCATTGATGACTTGTCTCTTAATATGCTCCTCTTCAATGAATTCTTGAGTGCTTCCAAGTTGATCAGCTCTGGTGACATAATCAGTCACACTTTGCTTGAGCATCTTCTTGAGTGTTGTGAACTCCATCCAGAGTTGGTTCTTCCTTCCTCTAGTGCTTGAAGAAAAGAATGGTTGAAGTGCATTCCAAGTTTCATGTGATGTCTTATAGTTTCTAATGTGTGGAAGTAAGAAATCAAAAGCTGATTTGAGAATATAAGGCTTGGATAAAGCATTCTTTGACATGTTGTTAACCTTTCTTGTTCTTCTTGAGTAGGTTGACCTTTGCTTCTAAGTATTGTCATCAACTCAACTCTAGATATGTAACCATAGAGATTTCTACCTTGACAATATGCCTCCACTCTAAGAGACCAAGCAAAGTAATTACGTTGATCCAATTTGTCAAGTGATGATGGGAATCCATCTCCCATGTTGAGTTGATGATACCTTTGATACCACTGTGAGGAGATCGTTGGATACACTCCAAAGATGAGGTGGTGCTGCACAAATCTTGCTCTACACTTGGGAATCTAGCTTCAGGTTACCTTATAAGAAACATTTAGCTTCCCAAATGTGCATTTGGATCCAAAATGTACCTTGGAGCATCACCCCCAAATAGTTATGGAAAAAGAGATAATTTTCAAAGTTGAAGAGTTCAAAAAAACTTTCTATTTATGGACTTGGTTCCTCTAATAAATTCACTCAGTGCTCACTCCGTGATTTCAGTTGACCTAAGTTCTTTAATGCATTGCTAACCGAAGTTCTAACATTGCTAGCAAAATTTATTTCACTAATTTAGGATAAGTATGTGATGAGCAATGCTATTAGGAAGTTGGGGGTATAATTTGGACTTTTTAGGAAGATGACAATGAGCATATAGAGAGCTTATCTCACAATCTAATGAACCAAATGATATAAAAATTCATATCTCACAAGTAAATAGTGTAGCATATACCAAGTTGAATCACATCAATTGAACGAGTATACGATGAAAATACATATGAAATGTCTTTCACTAAATGAAACAAATGTGTATAATTATGAATGTATGATATAAGGGAGATGATTTAGGCTTACTCATACACGTGTGGGCTTAGTGTAGCCACAAGCTTGAGGCTCAGTGAGTCCTTATTCTCTGTGTTCTACATGTGACTAAAGGTCATATACTTTTATAGTCATGAAGTCAATTTTAATTTTGAATCTTCCACCTAAAAGTGATCCCACCTTTTAGGAACTTGATTGATTTGATTCCAATTACTAGGTTGGTATGACTTTCATCTCTTAATTTCATGAGATTCCTTCAATCATCTCTTTTTACATTTATCTCAAATGTTAAATTTCAATATTGCTTTTACAAGAGGTGTTCATATGTGTTTTATGAGTAACCACTCAAGACTTTATGAGATAAACGTTGATATTTGGTAAGGCAAAAAGGCTTGCCAAATGTACCAATAGTTGAGGATTCTCATTCCCTCTAGGATATAGACTTGTCTTCACAAGAGGCTAAACAAACAAAGGAATTTGATATTCAAAAGTTGGATTTAGAGAAAACATGCTAGTATTAATGATTTCTTTGGTTCTTCTATGGGTTTTGAACATCAAGAAGTTCAAGCAATTCAAGAAACTCTTGAAGACCAAGAACAAAAAGCGTTTGTAACCACTTAGGAAGGGAATGAAAATGAAGATTATCAAAAGACGCGTTCAACTCAATAGGAAATCTCAAAGGAGTTTAAATATCAAGAAGCAATGGTATTGACCACATATAAAGATGAAGATAAAAATGTGATCATGGAGGATGGAGCTATAGAGGAAACCAAAAAGGGACGGCCCAAAGTAAGGATAAAATATTCCCTCGCAAATATCCTCAAATTAGTAAAGAACACTATTAAGGAAGATAGGAAATACAAAGAACAATAGCACCTAGAAAAGAATAACATAGAGGCTGAAGATAATGAGGAAGTTGTGGTTGCAGAGCCAAAAAGCCCAAAGATCACTTGACATGATATAGTCTCATAAGAGAAAGAAGGATTAATGAGTAAGGAGGCAGTTCAAGAAGAAAGAAAAACAAACTGAAAGGAATAAGGATTTAAGAAAGTGGTGTAGATTAGAGTGGGGAACAAAAGAAAGAATAGGAAATAATTAAAGAAAATCATCTAGTAGTCAACGAATTATAAGGATAGAAACAAGAGGAACAAAGAGAGCCAATCAAAAACTTAAAGCTTTCAATAAAAGATCAAGAAAAACTAGAGGAACAAGTCATAGAAGTAAAAGAAACTTTACAATAACAAATGGAGTAAGATTGGCCATATTGATAGGAATTAGAATGGAAGAAGAAGAACAAAGATAATCACAAGAACAACTTCTTAATCAAGAATACATTCTAAATATACAAGAACAAAATAAATCTCTCCTAGAAGATAATGCATATCTCCAAGATGAAGTTAAACAAATGACCCTGGAATTAATCCATCATTCAAAGAAAATCAAGAGTTTCGATGAAGAAAAACAAAAATTGGAAAGGAAAGTTGATGATGCAAAACAAATTCTTATTGATAAAGAGAGGGAAATGCATCTAGAAAGAGAAATTATGCAAAAGAAAGAGGCAGAGCTGCAAACTCAAAAAGAGAAATTGCAATTCAAAGAAGAGGAAATCATCAAGAAGGACAAACAAAAAGAATGTCAAAAGAGAAAATATAATGGTCTTTATTCATCATTCAAGAAGGTCTAAGAGCATAATGAAGAAATTCTAGATCTAGACAATAATACAAATATATAGAGCAACAAGGAAAAAAGAGTAAGAAAGTTGAAACAAAAAATGCAAGACTCAAGAAAAGATAATCAGAAGTTGAACGATCAAATAAAAATCAAGAAGAACCATGAAAAAAAACCAAGAGATGTTCTGCTATAAGAAAGAGAGATTTCAAAACAATATCAAAGGTTCAAATGAGAAGTAAAAGTTGAAATGGAAATGTATGTAAAAGACCCGAGTAGTTTACAAAAAATAAACTCAATCTTGTAAAAGGAACAAATAAGAACTTCATATCAGGAATTCAATGGAACCAATAAAGGAACAAGTGTAGGAGACGATCATAAAGAATAGAGAATTATCACAATCACAGATGCAGAAATTGGAGCTAAGGAAACATTGATGTATGCAAAATTTGATGATGTAGATCAAAATCTGGAACCGCCAACTCATACATTACTCATAGATAGAAATAATAGAATTAGACATTTTAACATGCCCATCAACATTCTATCCTTTACCTTTAGCATTCTTTAACATATAGCAATCTTTCTTCATATTTCCTTTCTTATGAAAATAATGGCACTTGATATCCCTCTTCCTTGATTTACTTCTACTCTTATTACATTTACCTTTCTTTCCCTTGTTCTCGCTCTTGCCATGATTTTTATTATTTCCTTGCTAAGTGTCATAGACATTTCCTAACCATTCACTTTCTATGGATCTCCTCATTTAAGAGTGCTCCACATATGTCAGCATAGTGTGTATATGTTTAGTATCTCGATTAAAATGGCACTTAAAGGCTGCATTTATAACCCAAACACTAGCCAACAAAACCTACAAGTTCCTATCAACTCCAGTATTTAGGCCCATAAAACCTACATAAACTTGTAGTGGCTACTCCCATCTTAAATGAAAGCATTTGAGTTAGTGGAAGCATTGAAGGCCAATCAAGAAGCCCAAACCCAACTATTACTATAACTATAACTCTAATGTAAGAAACAATGCTCAAAGGCCTACTTGGATGAGCACCTAAAGTGTGATGAACATATGATCATCGAATTGTTCTATAAAGATCTACCAAAACCAAGTAAATCTCATCAAATATGATTTTTGTTTGTATTTATAGAGGTCTAAAATTTTCCCCATTAGATTATGATGACATAAATCTAGACTGAACGAACTCTTTTTTGGTGGTAAACCCAAGATGCTAGGATATGTCGAGTTCTTCCCCATGAAAACTTAAACTAGATCAAGCATATTTCCCTCTAGAACTTACAAGTCCATGGCTTTTGCTTTGGCAACTACAAGACCAAATAGCATGTAGAACTTGGCTTGATTGTTCTAAGATACTAGATCCTCTAAAGGGAAAACTATCAACCAAAAAATATATGGTTTGAGGCTCAATATATGATAGTGTCTTAATACTATCTTGTACAAGATCTTGCATGTGTCATGCTTAGTAGAATAATGCATATGATTAAAGCATGTCCGATGACTTTCAATAGTATATACCAGTCTATACTACAACACGTCCACTTTTGTAAAGGATATGCCACATTGGAATTCAACATAAGATAAGATCTAGACCATAGAATCTAAAAGTGGTGGCCGAGTTCAAGGAATAACATTATTTGCAAAACGTGTGTGCAAGTCACTTATGTGATAGCATATCAAGGAATATTATAATTTTCTTGACTATTTGGACTTACTTAATTTCAAACAAAGTATGCAAGTGAAGGAGTTTGAGAAGACATATTTGATTGCAAAATCATGTCAAGTGGGCAAAAGGATATTATCATTACTCTTTATGTGAACTTCCATATGAGCATCAAACATTGTTCTATATGCATGTTTTGAAAATACACATAGTGTCAGAGTTAGAAACACACTACATTGAGATTGGCCACACGACATACATTGATATTGAGCATATACACTACATTGATATTTCCCATTGTGATTCTTATGTATATCCTCAAGCTAAAAAGAGTTTGAAAATGTCATAGGATCAATAGGTAGCTTCTTGCATGATACTGATTTGGTAGCTCATACATGAAATGGGTTGATAGGTGATGACCAAGGGCGACCATTAACCAATTTATTATGTGTGATGGTATCACTACTGACGCCACTGAGTCATAAAAAACGATAACAAAGACATTTTCTCATTTTAATTTGAGAAGAAATGCATGAAATGTCATAAAAATGGTTGGGTTTTTGTTTTCCACACTAGAAAACACTATTCGTGTTTAATAAGTGCCATGAAAAATTGTCAGTTTTTCTTATCAAATTCATGAAGTAGTTAGGCAAATTTGTTTTAAGGGAAAACAGGCTACCTAATGATCACGTACCTCCCATCAGAGTTTCACATTCTAGAGAATTGTGGAAATAGTGCCAAAAACTAAGAAGTACAACCTCTTGACATAGTTCTAGGTGTTGAGATATCAAGCTTAAAATCTAATGATCCAAGATGAAATGCATCATTTGCTTCATTTCTTTGACATGTATAGTGGGCATGCCAATATATGTCAAGGATAATTTAGTGACTTGTACTAGATTTATCTACCGAGAGTGATGGCACATTTGTTTCTTTCTAGCTCACTCATTCGTGGGCATTAGGGTTTTCTTTATTTATTTTCTTTATATATTGGAACAGTTGTATTATTGCATGAGGTCATTGTTGTATATTCTCTTTATGTAGAAGAAGATAGAGAAATATCATTCTTCCTTGTCTCAATTTGTGTGTGCTCCTCTCTTTGTGTGTGAGAATGTGTGAGAGCTCTCTTCCTTATCTCCTTTCTCATGAAATGGTATAAGAGCCAGTGTGACTATAGAGAGCTTGTGGAGAACATCGACCATGAAGAGCATGTGAGAAGGCATGGAGAAAGCGTGATTCAGAACTTAGATTGCTACAAAATTTGGTATGAGGTAGAAGGTGCCATGATATTTTTTCAAGTTATGGCTTTGGGGTTACTTGTTTTGCTCACATTTCACTTTCAAAGCCATCTAGACCTCTATTTTGAGCACATAAGGTGGGAGCCATGGAACAATTAGGTCGGTTTGCAAAACTATAACTTAGATTCTATTTGCCAGCACCCAAATATCCTACACCCAAAATTTCAAGCGATTCTGTGTACTCTTGATACATGAAGATTTAATTTTTCTAAGATCGAACTTTCACATGAGAGTTTTGATAGTGTTCAAGCAGAGGTATTGCTTCTAATGTTTTTGCAATCTTCGGAATTGCTACAAAAATGGAGAAAGCTGATGGAATGATTTAGTTTATGAGCGATAAGCTAGAAAAGAAGAACTTCCATGCTTGGAAATTTAGAATGATGAATTTCTTGATGGGAAAAAGATAAATCAAGAACACTAAAGGGATAACAAAAATGCTCTCCAATTACTAGAGAGGAATCAGATTGCACACTAGATAAGAGCTAATAAAGAGTTGAATCAAGGAGCACAAAAGGTAATCTATTGGTTGTCAACTAGCATATAGGATAGCATGATTGGGCACACATAGGATTACAGATAACACAACATGTCAACAGTTCAGAAGGGAGGTTATGACGTCTTGTGAACATTCCCTTACATACCAGCACATTTCTATGGTCATTATCAAGCTTTCCAGCTAAAGTTGCATGTAGGCCGATGAACAAGTGATTGAAGGATGAATAAAGAAACGGTATGAGTTCTACAGAAATAGGCTTTCCGATTGAAAGATGCCTCATGATGTTCTTATTGTTATCCTGCTGTTGTTTTAGTGAATGATTTAAGCATGTTAAGGATCTAGAGTTTATGTTAATGTGGAGCTATTTTGATTCGTTTCAGTATCCTGCGTCAATTTTTGAAATGATTTTGTCTCGTTTCTTTTGAAACGATTTTGAGTCAAGGCAGTTCACAGCTTGTCTAGCTATACATTTTGTGTTGTTGGCTAAGTATTGATGCTCTTAATTTAAATGGCTTTACCCTTGACATACTAAACTTAGCACTATGGGAATAGGCTGCTTGGTGTGAGACAAACAACTATTAAGGCAGAGCACATATATATTTGTCCTACGGAATCGCTACCACTCCTTCCGAATTTCATGTAGTAGAACAATTATGCAATTCTGCAGATCATTCTATAATGAGGAATTAGACATCTATCCAAGTTCTGCTTGTTGTTTTACTTGACGTTGGTTGAAGAAGAAGTTCTTCGTTTAATAGAATCTAGAAGAAGTGACTACGGACCATGTTCATAGCCCTGAAAAGGCCTGATCCGTGTTCATTTCTAATGTTTGCATGTAATGCTCACAGACTCTTCTGCATGTTGAATATGATGGTCCTGGGAGTTTTGATATTGTGTCAGTATACGCCTGAACTTTTGTTGTGTATGCGTTTCCTTAAAAGACTTTATTTATTTGCTAGAGCGAGAGAGACTAAATGCATCATTCTTTGAATCTTGGAGATCTCGCATGGATAAAGAACACGACTGATGAGCAGAGGAGAGCTCTACTAGATATAGAGATTACATGATGGACAACGTTGCTATTGAGGGGGACGGCCAATTTAGCAATTAGCAGAGAGGCTTTTCCCATTGCAATTGAGGAGGCAGAAGAAGAAAATAAAAAATAATCCGTATAGTTCGGAGCTTGCATATGCAGTGGACGACGTGACCATTGCTAGGATTGCACATTTGACGTCCTGCCTGATAGAGGTTCAGCGCCATAAGACATGGAGCCATAGATTCTATCCAAGAACTACATGGAAGAGATGATAGATCATTTGCGCCTCGGACCAGATCAAGAGTGTTCCTTAGGAGAGAGAGAGAAGAAAAATTATTCCTCCATGAAACAGTTAGTTGCGAAGAGGAAATAAAGAGCATTTTGAGTACTTTTGAAATAGAGAGTAAATTAAACAACATGCAAGGAAACAGAATCACTTGAAATATTTTATGTTTGCTGTAAGATTTGCTCAATAGAACATAAACCGTCGCTCTTTTCTTCGTTAGAATTTGGAGTGGAACGCATGGCATGCATGTTTTGGTTTAAGTAAGCCAATGACATCCTTATAACTTGATCATGACTTTGTAGAGCTTAACCTTTGTTTGAAAGTCATAGAACATGATAAAAAGAACATAGACTCATATGTGTGAAAGTTGGAAACCGCAGCTGCAAACATCTTGTTTCCTTGTGTGCTTAAAGAAGTGGTTCCTATGAATCTACAAAGAAGTGAGAATGATTGCTTATCATTGTAAGGTGATGAGTTCAAATCTTGTAGCACACTCAAAGTACAAGTCGATCATCTCTGTCTAGCCTAAAACAACATTAAAGTTAACAAATTGTGAGCACATCATTGAACAAAGACTAAAATTGATGTCGTCAAATGAGATTTTCAATGGACTATCAAATTTCAAGGTTGCAGAGATGTAAGAGGTATGTATAGTGTGTCAATTTGATAAACAATCTAGAGTATCATTTGCGCATGACAAACATGTTAGTGAGAATGTGTACGAATAGTACATACAAATGTTTGGGGTCCTACGAAGACCACATCTATGGGTGGTTATAGGTTTTATGTCACTAACATTGATGACCATACACGAAAATTATGGGTATATTTCATGACAGAGAAGAGTGAGGTATTCACTCACTTCTAGAATTTTAAGCCTATGATGTAAAAGAAGATAGTAAAGTATATTCAGACATTAAGACTAGATGGAGGAGCTGAATATATGTCAAATGAATTAAGTAGCCCTTTAAAAAGTCACGGAATTCGACGTTAGTTTTCGTGCAGGTACTCTTGGTGCAAATCACAAGCCTACACATTTGGCTTATAGTTCATACACATGAAGGTTCATGGAAATCATTGCTAATAGAGGATTACTTATTTAATCTTTCTAAAAGTCATCTTTGACTTGAGAATCTTTGTAATCACCTACCAAGATAAACTTGTGGAATAAGTTAGAAGTTGATTGAGAGAATATCTCCTAGGATGAAGGATCACTTTTTAGAGAGAACCAAAATTTGAATTCAAATTCAAATGAAAGTGAAACTCATATATATAATCCTTTTGTAAAAGTCGCGTGAGAGAGTGACTATTTCCTGAGCTCTCAATTGTTTCTCTATACGTGTGTAAGGCCCACACTATAGCCTACACCATTCTACATCATATGGACATGATTACCAATCCTATGACATTGTACAACATTGTTCGTTAATACATTATACTTACATTGTTCATCTGTGACATATCTCTTATAGTCACTTTCTACTGTCAACTTGTACTGAGCATATCTCACTCATTTCTCGAAGAAATTCAATGACCTATAGCTTGTTTGAACAAAATCCAAGTTATCTAAAAATTGAAAAAGTTTGAAGCAAATCTATTCAGAAAATTGAAAGAAATCAATGTCGAAGCACTCACTGCTCAATACCTGCAACAGCCCTAAAAAGTCAGGGGTAAAAATTACTTTGCTAAATTGATTTCGCTGTGCATAGTTGATCATGTCAAGTGATTCCACTTGGAATCAGTAGCTTACTAAGCTAGCTAGATATCCCTAAAAGGAATTTTTTCAACTCCTACTGTACTGGTTGTACTGAGCATTACAAGCAGCAGGTGCATGACTCAAAATAGAAGGTTTTCTTGGAGTCTTCTATTTTGAACTAGTCTATTTTGATCAAATTTTTTCATACATCATTTCCAAAGTACATAGGCACTTTATGGTGTCATTGGAAAGTGTGGTCCACTTATCAACTCTGAAGCATACAAGGGCTGGTACAAAGTAAGATTTGGTAGTAACTACTCATCATCTTGAAGTGTCCATCCATCTTTTCCAATAGTGGTATCAAAGCAAAGTTAAGGTAAAATGGGAGATGGTTTTCATTCTTTCATTGATAAATTGGACAGGAACAACTATCAAGCATGGTCTCTAAGGATGAGGACATACCTACAAGGAAGGAGCCTCTATGGATACATCTCAAGAGATGAGGAGATGCCCATATTCAGAACCAAAGGACAACCTACAAGGGAAGAGCATGAAAGACTCAACACATGGTGTGCCAAGGATGCATTAGCAAGGTCTTACTTACTCAACTCAATTTCTGATTTTCTTCTTCCACATATTAGGAACTGTAAGACATCTCAAGAGACTTGGGAAACATTTTCTTCTTATTTCTCTTCCAACACAAGGGCCAGTAAGAATAGATTGTGGATTGAATTCACAACACAAAGGAAACAACCTAAGCAAGCTATCTCAGAGTATGTGGCCAAAGTTAAAGATGTAGCAGATCAGCTGGCAAGTATATGAGAAGAAATTGAAGAGGAGCAGATTGTAAGGCAAGTTAATCAATGGTATTAAAGCAGATGAAAAATGGGAAAGATTCACAACTGTCATGGACTTGTACATGGACATGCAGATTCCAGACCTTACCACACTCATGGGGTAACTATTTACCCATTAAGCCAAGCTCAACACCAAAGATTTATCAATTGAAGAACCAACATCATATGAAGAAGCTAAAACCAAGGCAGAATGGAAGGAAGCTATGGATGAGGAGATTGAATCACTCAAGGAGAATGACACTTGGGACCTAGTACAAAAGAAGGAGTCTATGAAGGTAATTGGTTCTATATGGATCTATAACATAAAGAGAAACTCTGATGGGTTAATAAGCATGCATAAAGTGAGACTGTGGCTAAGGGTTTTGCACAAACCCAAGGCATTGAATATGAGGAAACCTTCTCACCTATGGCCAAGATGCCAACCATCAGGGTATTGGTAAGTGTGGCTACATCAAAGAATTGGAACATGTATTAGTTGGATGTAAAAAATGCATTCTTGAATGGCTGGATTTCAGAGGAGGTATACATGTCACAACCTCCTGGCTATGAGGATCCAAACAAGATAACATATGTATGCAAATCGAATAAAGCTCTTTATGGATTAACGCAAGCACCTAGGGCATGGAACCATAGGTTGACCACATATCTTCAGGACCAAGGTTTTTTCATGGGTAAAGCAGATACTTCTCTATTCATTAAGAGAAGTAGTTCAGAGGTAATATACCTATGTTTATATGTTGATGATATCATACTTACAAGTAATGATGCTAATCGAATCAAATAGATCAAGAATCAGATGATGAAGAAGTTCAAAATTAGTGACCTTGGATCACTAAAATATTTTCTTGGACTTTAGTTAGTCTATACTAACTCTGTCATATACATTACTCAAAGGAAGTATATACATGATATGTTAGAGAAATTTCATTTGTAGGATGCCAAAGTCACAAGTACTCCAATGGAGGTAAACCGAAAATTAAGTGCTCATGAAGGTGATGTAATTCATGACATTACAGGTTACCAAAGCATAGTGGGTAGCTTGAATTATGCTACTCTAACAAGGATAGACATTGCTTATGGAGTAAGTGTGCTAAGCTAGTTTATGCACAAGCCTAGGGCACCTCACTTGGAGGCTGCCAAAAGAATCTTGAAGTACCTCAAGGTTACTCAACATCATGGTCTATATTTCCCTTATACATCAGACTTGGACATTAAAATTTATTCGGATGCAAATGGTGCAGGATGCAAAGATGATAGGAGGAGTACATCAGGGTACCTTTCATTTGCAGGTGATAAGCCAATATCATGGTCTTCAAAAAAGCAACCTACGATTGCTTTATCTTCTACAGAGGGAGAGTATAGAAGATTGGCCAATGCTACTCAAGAGGCAATATGGATCAGATTGTTGTATACAGAATTGGGCTTGCATACTACATCTCTAATGATCTTTGGAGATAATACAAGTTCTCTACACCTTGCAGTTAGTCCTATTTATCATGCTAGGACCAAGCATATAGAGGTCCACTATCATTATGTGAGAGAAAAGGTATTGAGCAAGGACATTTAGTTGGCTTATGCATCAACTAACATGTAATGTGCAGATTTATTGACTAACACATTAGATGGTACAAAACTTTGCAGGTTCAAATCAATGATTGGATTGTAGGATATTCAAGAAGATTGAAAGATGAAGACCAAGCCAAAATGTTTGGCTTGAGGGGGAGCTGTTGGTGCAAATCACAAGCCTACACATTTGGCTTGTAGTTCATACACATGAAGGTTCATGGAAACCATTGCTAATAGAGGATTACTTATTTACTCTTTGTAAAAGTCATCTTTGACTTGAGAATCTTTGTAATCACCTACCAAGAAAAACTCATGGAATAAGTTAGAAGTTGATTGAGAGAATATCTCCTAGGATGAAGGAACACTTTTTAGAAGGAGCCAAAATTTGAATTCAAATTCAAATGAAAGTGAAACTCCTATATATATTCCTTTTGTAAAAGTCGCATGAGAGAGTGACTATTTCCCAAGCTCTCCATTGTTTCTCTGTATGTGTGTAAGGCCTACACTATAGACTACACCATTCTTCATCATAGGCTATGATTACCAAGCCTATGACATTGTACAACATTTTTCATTAATACATTATACTTACATTGTTCATCTAGCTAATACCCCGCTAACTAAAGGCGCTAAAGAAGACCGGGTGCGCTAATTCGCTGTAGATTCCAAGACCAACATGGTTTTGCTTAATTAACCAACATGGTCTTCTTTAGCGCATTCCCTACATGGTGTAGCTGTAGCTTTGACATCTCTATTATAGTCACTTTCTATTGTCAACTTGTACTGAGCATATCTCACTCATTTCTCCACCAAATTCAATGATATATAGCTTTTTAGAACCAGCTCCAAGTTATATACATGGTGTTGGAACTCAAGGTCAAGCACAAGCATGGAAGCACATCAGAAAGGTGGACACACACAAGAAGAAGGAGTAAGTAGGGAGCTCCAAGAAGTGTATGTCAAATTTTCAGAAGAATCCCCTACAAAAACAGTGATTTCCATCACTAAAACCATTGTAAATACCATTTTCTATTTTTGTAGCTCCATTTTGTTCAAGCCGAGGAGTCCTCGAGCTTGAGGAGTATTAGAAGGACCATCATACCAATTTTCATAACTTTTAGACTTCGTTTGAGCCCTCAAATAAGCCCTGGAACCTAATTTTTAAGTAGGCCGAACACGAGGTCTGGACAGGGCCAAAACTAGTCCAAAAACTATAAAAAGAGCTAGAGAGCTCATTTTTGAGGTTAGCTTCTGGTAGATTTCAGTTTTGTAATAGATTTATCTAGTAATAGAAAATCCTTCCATTGTTCCTCTTTTTTATCTTACCTTGTGCGCATGTGTGTGCATGTTTGTGTGCTTTCACTCACGCACTAGTGCCTTCACTTGCTCGTGGTCTTCATACCGGTCCTCACGTCTCCGCGGATTGACAAGTAAAGGAGGTGGTGCTTACGCTTGAGCTACACCAAATTTTGGCGCTGTTGCCGGGGAGAGAACTTCGAGGATGAGCGTTGTGATGGTAAGATCGTAGATTTGCGACGTTGGAAGGTAAAAAAACTATCATTTCAATTCATTTTCTATTTTTTCCTCTTCATCATCAGCATCTCCACCTTCTTCCATCTTCTTCTTCATAGAAATTTCTTGTTTTTTAGTGCATTTTCACCATTTCCATACCATTTTTCATGCATTATTGTGTGAGAAGGAGTTAGGAGGTGCAAGGGAGAGCAAGCGCTGTGTTTTTTCATGATTTTCTGCACATACGGAGCTCGCCATTGCTCGGCGCTCAAAAATTTGAAGTTCCTGCCAAAAAACGCGATTCTGTGATGAAAATCGCGATTCTCTGAAAATTCAAAATTTTTTGAAAAATCACGATTCTCTGTTTCCCGCCTAAAAACTTGTGGAAAAGAACACGATTCTGTGGTCATTCTCAGAATCCCAATTCTGTGGTTGTGCTCAAAATCGCAATTCTCACAAATCACGATTCTTAGCCAAAAACACGATTCTATAAAAACACGATTTTCTAGGACAAAATTGCGATTCTCTAGAACACGATTCTCCAAAACACGATTTTGTGAAAACACGATTCTCTGTAGACAATCGCGATTTTCATGTCAAAAACACGATTCTAAGAAAACACGATTCTGTGGTTGTGCTCAAAATCGTGATTCTCACAAATCACGATTTTTAGCCAAAAACACGATTCTCTAGGACAAAATTGCGATTCTCTAGAACAGGATTCTCTAAAACACGATTTTGTGAAAACACGATTTTGTGAAAACACGATTCTCTGTAGACAATCGCGATTTTCATGTCAAAAACATGATTATGAGAAAGCACGATTCTGTGGTTGTGCTCAAAACGTGATTCTCATAAATCACGATTATCTAAGACAAAATTGTGATTCTCTAAAACACGATTCTCTAAAAACACGATTCTCTAAAACACGATTCTCTAAAACACGATTTTGTGAAAACACGATTCTCTGTAGGCAATCGTGATTTTCATGTCAAAAACACGATTCTCAGAAAACACGATTCTGTGGTTGTGCTCAAAATCACGATTCTCATAAATCACGATTTCTGAGACAAAATCACGATTCTCTAAAACACGATTCTCTAAAAACACGATTCTCTAAAAAACACGATTTTCATCCAAGGTACAAAATCGCGATTTTCAAAACACGATTCTGTGAACCACGATTCTGTGAAAACACGATTCTCTGCTCAAAATCGCGATTTTCACCAACCACGATTTTCAGCAAAAACACGATTTTGTGAAAGGGCGATTCTGTGAAAACACGATTCTCTGATCAAAATTACGATTCTAAAAAACACGATTCTCAAAAACACGATTCTCAGCTCAAAATCGCGATTCTCACAAATCGCGATTCTCACAAATCGCGATTCTCACAAATTGCGATTTTCAGCCAAAAACACGATTTTGTGAAAACACGATTCTCAAGGTACAAAATCGCGATTCTCTGAAAGTTTACAAAATTGCGATTCTTTGAAAGTTCACAATCGCGATTCTCTGAAAGTTCACAAAATCACGATTCTTTGAAAGTTCACAAAATCACGATTCTCTAGAAGTTCATAAAATCACGATTCTCTTGATTTCACAAAATCACGATTTTTTCCAAAAGGTCCTGTTTGCCTATTTTGACCCCCAGGAGCCTGATTTGACATAACTTTTTCATCCAAAGTCCATTTTTTGAGCTCTATAGCTCGTTGGAAAGCTCGTTTGAAATCCTACACGGCTCGATTCTGTGGTTGTGCTCAAAATCACGATTCTCATAAATCACGATTTCTGAGACAAAATCACGATTCTCTAAAACACGATTCTCTAAAAACACGATTCTCTAAAAAACACGATTTTCATCCAAGGTACAAAATCGCGATTTTCAAAACACGATTCTGTGAACCACGATTCTGTGAAAACACGATTCTCTGCTCAAAATCGCGATTTTCACCAACCACGATTTTCAGCAAAAACACGATTTTGTGAAAGGGCGATTCGGTGAAAACACGATTCTCTGATCAAAAGTACGATTCTAAAAAACACGATTCTCAAAAACACGATTCTCAGCTCAAAATCGCGATTCTCACAAATCGCGATTCTCACAAATCGCGATTCTCACAAATTGCGATTTTCAGCCAAAAACACGATTTTGTGAAAACACGATTCTCAAGGTACAAAATCGCGATTCTCTGAAAGTTTAGAAAATTGCGATTCTTTGAAAGTTCACAATCGCGATTCTCTGAAAGTTCACAAAATCACGATTCTTTGAAAGTTCACAAAATCACGATTCTCTAGAAGTTCATAAAATCATGATTCTCTTGATTTCACAAAATCACGATTTTTTCCAAAAGGTCCTGTTTGCCTATTTTGACCCCCAGGAGCCTGATTTGACATAACTTTTTCATCCAAAGTCCATTTTTTGAGCTCTATAGCTCGTTGGAAAGCTCGTTTGAAATCCTACACGGCTCGATTCTGTGGTTGTGCTCAAAATCACGATTCTCATAAATCACGATTTCTGAGACAAAATCACGATTCTCTAAAACACGATTCTCTAAAAACACGATTCTCTAAAAAACACGATTTTCATCCAAGGTACAAAATCGCGATTTTCAAAACACGATTCTGTGAACCACGATTCTGTGAAAACACGATTCTCTGCTCAAAATCGCGATTTTCACCAACCACGATTTTCAGCAAAAACACGATTTTGTGAAAGGGCGATTCGGTGAAAACACGATTCTCTGATCAAAATTACGATTCTAAAAAACACGATTCTCAAAAACACGATTCTCAGCTCAAAATCGCGATTCTCACAAATCGCGATTCTCACAAATCGCGATTCTCACAAATTGCGATTTTCAGCCAAAAACACGATTTTGTGAAAACACGATTCTCAAGGTACAAAATCGCGATTCTCTGAAAGTTTACAAAATTGCGATTCTTTGAAAGTTCACAATCGCGATTCTCTGAAAGTTCACAAAATCACGATTCTTTGAAAGTTCACAAAATCACGATTCTCTAGAAGTTCATAAAATCACGATTCTCTTGATTTCACAAAATCACGATTTTTTCCAAAAGGTCCTGTTTGCCTATTTTGACCCCCACGAGCCTGATTTGACATAACTTTTTCATCCAAAGTCCATTTTTTGAGCTCTATAGCTCGTTGGAAAGCTCGTTTGAAATCCTACACGGCTCGATTCTGTGGTTGTGCTCAAAATCACGATTCTCATAAATCACGATTTCTGAGACAAAATCACGATTCTCTAAAACACGATTCTCTAAAAACACGATTCTCTAAAAAACACGATTTTCATCCAAGGTACAAAATCGCGATTTTCAAAACACGATTCTGTGAACCACGATTCTGTGAAAACACGATTCTCTGCTCAAAATCGCGATTTTCACCAACCACGATTTTCAGCAAAAACACGATTTTGTGAAAGGGCGATTCGGTGAAAACACGATTCTCTGATCAAAAGTACGATTCTAAAAAACACGATTCTCAAAAACACGATTCTCAGCTCAAAATCGCGATTCTCACAAATCGCGATTCTCACAAATCGCGATTCTCACAAATTGCGATTTTCAGCCAAAAACACGATTTTGTGAAAACACGATTCTCAAGGTACAAAATCGCGATTCTCTGAAAGTTTAGAAAATTGCGATTCTTTGAAAGTTCACAATCGCGATTCTCTGAAAGTTCACAAAATCACGATTCTTTGAAAGTTCACAAAATCACGATTCTCTAGAAGTTCATAAAATCACGATTCTCTTGATTTCACAAAATCACGATTTTTTCCAAAAGGTCCTGTTTGCCTATTTTGACCCCCAGGAGCCTGATTTGACATAACTTTTTCATCCAAAGTCCATTTTTTGAGCTCTATAGCTCGTTGGAAAGCTCGTTTGAAATCCTACACGGCTCGATTCTGTGGTTGTGCTCAAAATCACGATTCTCATAAATCACGATTTCTGAGACAAAATCACGATTCTCTAAAACACGATTCTCTAAAAACACGATTCTCTAAAAAACACGATTTTCATCCAAGGTACAAAATCGCGATTTTCAAAACACGATTCTGTGAACCACGATTCTGTGAAAACACGATTCTCTGCTCAAAATCGCGATTTTCACCAACCACGATTTTCAGCAAAAACACGATTTTGTGAAAGGGCGATTCGGTGAAAACACGATTCTCTGATCAAAAGTACGATTCTAAAAAACACGATTCTCAAAAACACGATTCTCAGCTCAAAATCGCGATTCTCACAAATCGCGATTCTCACAAATCGCGATTCTCACAAATTGCGATTTTCAGCCAAAAACACGATTTTGTGAAAACACGATTCTCAAGGTACAAAATCGCGATTCTCTGAAAGTTTAGAAAATTGCGATTCTTTGAAAGTTCACAATCGCGATTCTCTGAAAGTTCACAAAATCACGATTCTTTGAAAGTTCACAAAATCACGATTCTCTAGAAGTTCATAAAATCACGATTCTCTTGATTTCACAAAATCACGATTTTTTCCAAAAGGTCCTGTTTGCCTATTTTGACCCCCAGGAGCCTGATTTGACATAACTTTTTCATCCAAAGTCCATTTTTTGAGCTCTATAGCTCGTTGGAAAGCTCGTTTGAAATCCTACACGGCCTCAATTGTTTTTTATAAGAATAATGTGTTGATTTTTAGATAGACTAATTTGAAGTTGGGCCTCAAGTGGGACTAGGAAACCAAGGGGGCTCCCAAGCATTTTTGAGCAATACCAAGGGGGAGAAAAACATTGTGTCATGGGAAAGAAAAAAACAAAAGATAGAAGAAAGGGGGCTAAGATGGGAAAAGAGAAGGGAGATAAACATGAAGTGCAGGAAATAATCTCACACGAGGGTGAAACATCTAGAGAAAAATTGCAAGGAGTCAAGGAAACGGAGGAAATGTCTAGGGGGGTGGGATCCATATTTGCACCAAGAGAATATCACAATACTTTTGTGCATATAAGAATAGGATATGACTATAGAAGGTTGAGTGCATATATCAATCCTCATTGTGAGTGGAATTTAATTCATATTGACCTATTGACCATTATTTTTGAGAACATTCAACCAACAACTCATTCTTCTATCCTCATGGATGATGAACATTATGAATGCATGGGTCAAGTTGTGTTGTCTGTTATGGTGGATGATATGCAATTTTCAGAAACATTCTTTGTCATGGATTGTATAGATGAAGACTTGATCATTGGCACCCAAAGGTTCATTACACAAAATCATCAAGAATTTGAGGTGTCTTCTCCACCTATTACCCGTGCTTCTACATATATGCCTATGGAAAATCCTAATGACTATCCATCTTATGATAATTGGGGGCAAAATCATCTTTTCGAAGAGTGTGCTTTCCATGAAAATTTTTTTCTTTCTACTCATGTTTTTGAATCTAATCCTTCTTTGAGTAAATCACAGGAAACCTTAAAGAATGGAGAAATGGAGGACTCCAAGTGTTTGGGGGATGTGGAAGGACCCTCTCTTCCTGTAAATTTGGATTCCCCTCATGAAGCCATAAGCAGGGATGATCTACACTCAAATGGTCAAGAAGGAGATGATCAACCAATGCTTTGTATCGCTGATGTGGAAAAGGATGTCGACTCTAGGGTGAATCATGACAATCCATCACCCATTTGTACACCTAGGCATTCTATGTGTAATAAGGATAAATGTCTCGATGAATCTCTAGATCAATCTCAAACCACACAACCCATTGATCCCTTGCATAAGCCTGATGTATGTATAGAAGATCAACCCTTGTTGCATTCCCCATGTAAAGTTGAGGGTTCTCAAAAAACTCACATAGAAGGCCCCAAAGACCCTTATATGAAGAAACACAAATCACATTTTCTTGGTAATGTCAAGCAAATTTGGGTGGCCAAGAAATTACTTAGAGCCCAACCAAATCGCACTATGATATGGGTACCAAAGAAAGCCCTTGCACAAAATAAGCCCCCTCACACTAGACTTCAAAATCTATGGTCTAGGCCTATCATGACTTATCCTCAAGAAAGACCACTTCCAATCCAAGGATCCCAAGCAATCAAGCCTAACCTCAAAAAAAATCTAGGGGGGGACTTCAAGGCAACAACCGGCACAACAAAGACACCAAGGTGAGGTAAAGGACTGAATCAAGCACAGAGCTCCAACAAAGATCAAAGAACCTCTTCTGCAAGGATATGGGTTTGGAAGACAAAAGTACCTGTAGCATTCACCAAAGTAAAGAGCCAACCACGATGGATCAAACCCTCACGAAATCATTCAAACATGAAGCAGCCAAAGGTGATCACTACCCAATCACAGACCATTCTCAAATGGATCCCTATAAGGAGGAATGATCAGTTTTCATCTCGAGATGCAATGGATACCTCCAACAAAGATGGCATCAACATTTGCACATGACATCAAGCCTCGACGAGTGACAACCATGTGCTCCTTGCACAACCGTGTCTTTTGCACCATTCAGGTCATGCATTTCCAAAGTATGCATTAATATAGGGCCACATTACATGGCCATGCATAGACACACTTGAGAATCCCAAGCACAAGAGCACATTGACATATGTCAAATATTTCTATTGATACTAACTTTTGTGTTCTTGTTTTGTGCTATATTTTTCTCAAAAAAAAAAGAGATAGAAGAAAAGTGAGAGAGAGCTTGTTCCTAGGTTTGGCTTATGGAACATGAATGAGTTATGCTTAGGTGGATCATCAACCAGGGCATTCATCGACAATGATAAACCAACCAATGGTCCATCATGATGAAAGGTGTACAACACAAAGAGATCCGCATCGACTGACCTCTCCTTATGGTAAGAATCTCCTACTTGGGCCACATTATAACCATGATAGAGTAGGAAACCTCTTCATCAACATACCCTTGAGCACTTAGCTCAAGACCCCAAATTTTTGCACCATACTTCTTCCAATGCATTTTCCAAGTAAGCATGCATAGGGCTACATTACAAGGCCGTGCACAAGGCACATACTTTTTTCAACCGATGCACTAACACACTTACCCATCATTCACTATGGGTTATGAGTACTTGGCATGGCTACTCTGAACATCATCTTTAGAAGTGCTAGAGGACATCATGGCGGCAACATCAATACCTAGGAAGCAATCCGAAGCTGGCAGTTGCTCCAACTCAATCTTGACAACCTCTTTTGAGCAACTCGCAATTTTTGAAAGCTCACAACGACGCATTCATGCTGGAATCTGCGAAAGAAACACATACCAAGGGACTACGACTTGCAAAGGCTTGCAGTGACAAATGAAGAACCAGACAACAAACCCTGCCACATCTAGAAGCCAGACGACTTTTGTTCATATAGAAGGGACACTCCCTCTCAAAGCACTACTTGGAACAACCACTACAACAAGGGTCTGTTAGGGATGATAGACTCGAGAGGGGGGGGGAGTGTTGGAACTCAAGGTCAAGCACAAGCATGGAAGCACATTAGAAAGGTGGACACACGCAAGAAGAAGGAGTAAGTAGGGAGCTCCAAGAAGTGTATGTCAAATTTTCAGAAGAATCCCCTACAAAAATAGTGATTTCCATCACTAAAACCATTGTAAATACCATTTTCTATTTTTTGTAGCTCCATTTTGTTCAAGCGGAGCAGTCCTCAAGCTTGAGGAGTATTAGAAGTACCATCATACCAATTTTCATAATTTTTAGACTTTGTTTGAGCCCTCAAATAAGCCCTGGAACCTAATTTTTAACTAGGCCAGACACTAGGTGTGGACAGGGCCAAAACTAGTCCAAAAACTATAAAAAGAGCTAGAGAGCTCATTTTTGAGGTTAGCTTCTGGTAGATTTCAGTTTTGTAATAGATTTATCTAGTAATAGAAAATCCTTCCATTGTTCCTCTTTTTTATCTTACCTTGTGCGCGTGTGTGTGGATGTGTGTGCATGTTTGTGTGCTTTCACTCACGCACTAGTGCCTTCACTTGCTCGTGGTCTTCATACCGGTCCTCACGTCTTCGCAGATTGACAAGTAAAGGAGGTGGTGCTTACGCTTGAGCTACACATGGCAATAGAGTTTTGAAGCAAATCTATGCAGCAGATTGATAGAAATTGGCATCAAAGCACGCACTCGTGAATACCTACAACAACCCTAAAAAGTTGGGGGTAAAGATTACTTTGCTAAATTGATTTCTTTGTGCAAAGTTGATCATTTCAAGTGATTCCACTTGGAATCAATAGCTTACTAAGCTAGTTAGATATACCTAAAAGGAATGTTTTCAATTCCTACTGTACTGGTTGTACTCAGCATTACAAGTAGTAGGTGTATGACTCAAAATAGAAGGTTTTCTTGGGGTCTTCTATTTTGAACTAGTCTATTTTGATCAAATATTTTCATACATCATTTCAAAAGTACATAGATACTTTTATGGTGTCATTGGAAAGCTAAGAGGGTCCACTTAGCAACTCTGAAGCATACAAGGGCTGGTACAAAGCATGATTTGGCAATACCTACTCATCATCTTGAAGTGTCCATCCATCTTTCCCAGCAGCTACACACCACAATAGAATGGTGTTGTGGAATGCAAAAGTAGGCATATTGCAGAAATAGCAATACCCTTGATGGCTGAGAAGAATATGCCTCATTCTTATTAAGCAGAAGCCCTGCATACTCCTGTATACATTGTGAACAAAACTCCAAATATTGTTGTACATCAAGTTACACCTAAAGAAAAGTTTACAGGTAGAAAGCCAAACTTGATCACACATGAAAGTATTTGGTTATGTGGCATATGTACATGTTCTAGATACACTAAGGATGAAGCTTGATCCAAAATGCAAAAGAATGTATCTTTATCTAAAACTCCCTTGAGAAAACCAAATATTAATATTATAACACACTCAAATGATAGGTGAAGGTAAGCAAATCTATGGTGTTTGATGAAATATCAAGCTTCTATGGAGATGCCAAAGAAGACGATCTTGACTCAAATGACAAAGGAAATGATGAAAAATAAAGTGGAGAATCTAAAGTACTAGTGGACTTGAATCTTCACCAAGCAATAGTTTCAACTCAAATCCATAGAGTGGAAGATTGCGTGGAAATTGTAGTCCAAAAATTTCATCAACAATATCAAAGAAAGGTAAAGAAAAGTAGTTCCATTACCGCAACTAGGGAAGAAAACCATAGGTTGCAAGTGGGTTTACAAGGTAAAGCACAATGATAATGGTAGCATAAGTAGGTATAAAGCATAATTGGTAGAAATAAGATATGCACAAAGATATGGAATGGATTATGAGGAAACATTAAGTCTTGTAGTTGAAAGGTGTACTGTTAGAGCTTTTATTGCATTAGCTAATAGCAAAAGGATGGAATTTGCATCAAATGGATGTGAAGAATGCTTTTTTATATAGTGAGTTATAGGAAGAAGTATACATGGACCAACCACAAGGATATGGAGATTCAAAGCTCCCAGAATATTCTTGTAGATTGCAAAAGGCTTTGTATGGGCTTAAACAAGCCCCTCCTGCTCCACCATTGGATTTTCTATGTGTGATGTGGATCATTCATTATATGCAAGGAAGGATCAGGTTGGCATCAAGATTTTGGCTATTTATATTGATGACTTGATTATAGGTGGTAATAATGAGGAAATGATTAAAGAGGTAATCATCATAGAAAATGTATTAAAAGGTGATATTGATCTTGTTTATGTGAGGAAAAATGAGTAGGTTGATATATTTTCACGTAAGCATTTGAACTAGAGAAGCTAAAGAAGTTTTCAAAGATGCTAGGATTATAGGATATGATGTTGAGCTTGAGGGGGAGTGTTGAGATATCAAGCTCAACTTGTGATCATCCACGATGACAGATATCATTTTCTTCATTTCTCTAACTTGTGTAGTGATCACGATATTATATGTCAGGGATGCTTTACTGAGCTTTACTAGATTTTCTATTGAGAGTGATGGCACATTGTTTTCTTGCTAGATCACTCATTCATAGACACTAGGGTTCTATTTATGTACTATTCTTTATATATTGGATTGGTTATATTATTGTATGAGGTCATTGTTGTTGGAACAAAGCAATCACAAATTGATGATTACAAAGAGCTTGAAGCAAGTCTATGATCAGGTTCAAGTTCAAGAAGTCATTTGAGAAAGAGAAGAGATCTCAGAAGTAAAGCTTGTATACATATGTACACTACAGTTGAAAATTCTTGTAATCTGAGTATAGATAATCCTTAGGATGATAAGGAGTAATGTAATAGATGTGGAATAAGTCCAGAACCATATGTATATAAGTCAATGATGTAAAGAAATATGTGTGAGAGTCATTAAAAAACAAGCGTCATAGAGATAGATGTGTAGAGTGTTATCTTCACGAGTTAGCGTCGAGTCTTTCTCTGATTTCCCTCAGTCTGATCTTGTGGATCAGAAATCCTTTTGTACACATCTAATCTAGAAGCCAATGAAGCTATGTTCAAAGTTTCATGGTCTAATTCCTTTCATGTTGTGAGTATGATCAATAGGAACATGTGTATGTAAAGTCTGCAGGTAGATCTCTTAAAGTCGCTCATTTTTTGTGTCAATGTTTTGCTTAGATCTCAGTGCACAGTGTAAAGTTTTTTATGAATGAGCATTCAAAATCTAAGTTAGAAGGTAAGGAAGCTATGGCTAAAAGCATTTAGCAAAAGGGGATCTGTGCTGTGAGAAATCAACTTTGGAAGTTACCTATGTCAAAGTCGCTTGTTCAAGAGAACAGTTTCTGACATACTTTTGATCTTAAGGATCAAATCAAAGATTTAATGATTCTTTTGAAGGACCAATGGTTGATATGATTGCACAAAGGTAGCTTGGAGGTATGTATATCATTAGAATGAAGAAATTTGAAGATATGTGTGGGTAATGAAGTCAATATTAAAGCACACTTCTTGAAGAAGGGAAATTCTCGCTCAGAGAATTGTTCATGAATGATTTGGTAAATCAAAGTAACATTTGTGTAGCGTTTGGTCTATAACTGATATAGATGTGATCTTAGATCAGTATAGATCAAGCATTTGGAGATTAAGAGGTCTCCAACAATCGTTGAGTCCTTAAACCGAAGGGAATCACTAGTTTTATGCTTATGATTCATGAAAAGCACGCGAAATTGGATCACTCGTCCTGCTCTCAAGTAACCGAATGATAGCCAAATGTCGCTAGGACAAGAGAAGGAGTGGGAACCCAGACTGATGATTTGCTTTTCGAGATTGCTCTCTTTAATCCCTTGTTCTCTCCCTTCCTTCCTTACTCCCCTTTACAAACTCCGATTCTCATGCCCTCTAAAACTTTCTTTCTCTCCCTCTATCACATGGACATACACACACATCCACACACTTGCATTCAACCACACTTCCCTTCACTTCCTTATATCCGTCTCATCCCTCTAGAATCACATATTGAGAGAGTTCAACTTCTTTTACGGATTTGAATATCCTTTTTTGTAAGTTCTTAACTGTTGAGCCTCCCCCTTAAATTGTTGGGACAATAAGATAATCGACTGCAATTTGATGTGTGCAAGCATCGCTCATTATATCTATTGCTGGTCGTATCACTCTAAGATTGAAACCTTGAACGGCAATCAATTGCAACGCAACGTTTGAGTGTTTTTTCTTTGTGAAAAATATAAGCATTTCTACTTTATTCCATTTCTGGACATTGCGAACAAGGTTCCAATTCTAGAAGTTTTACCATCCATTTATTTTCTATGTGTGATACATCAGTCAAACTCAAACAAGAATACTACACAAAGGCATTCATGTGAATCACAAGCAAGTCATGAAAATTGTGGACAAAACTCTTTCACGTAAATTAACGGTGCCCAAAGTTGTAAACACAATTACCTGCCCACATAGGATTGCGTTCGAACTAAGAACATCACACGCATGATTAATTCTCAAGGATGGTGGAGAATGTAATTGGGAGGTCTTGTCACTCTAAGGAGTTAGGGTCACAGAAAGTTGCGCAATGAGGAATTTGCCACCTGTGATCATCACCGTGGAAGTGAGGCTTCATCTAAAATGGAGGAGCACTCAAAAGTATGGTTATAGCCCCTATGTGAAGAATGGCAACGACATGAGACCCGTAATGCTTGTTTCTTGGATTGCATACTTAGCAGTTATATGCATGCATGGTATATGGTTTATGAAAAAAAACCAGAGTAAACATGCAAAAATCACGCAAAGCTTGGATTCCTTGGATCCTTGGAATCGCAGCCAAAATGGAGCTACATGACCTCCATTATACCCTCACTTGGTCAGTGTAGCAAACATGAATGATTGTACTCCCTATTCATATTGTTCATGCAAAGATTCAACTCACATGTACAATGCTTTAGCATGAAATGGAAAATTGCTTTGCTAGCAAAAGTGTATATATTTAACAGAGCCAGCACAACAGTATCTTACCATTTACAGGAAACAACCATAGTTCGATATATTTCTCGCCCTTAATGTATTGTAATTTTCAAAGAACATTTGTTCTATTCCTACCCTATATGTCCAAGGGAGCTTCATGGAATGAGAAGACATAAATTCTGCAATCTGATCCTCACATCACGCAAAAGGGAGTCGTGGAGATACTCTGTTAGAGTATATTATTGGAGCAAGACTACATGAAATGTGAGCAAGAATACAGGAGTGCAGACCAAAAGATAATACATAAGACAAAATGGGGACGACATTTCCTCCACCCAGGCTCCACTATACCCATCAACTGCGTAGGTGACTATAATTGTTTTAATAGAAATCTACATGTCTACCTTAAGACATCGAGAGTCGGCACTATAAACAATTTAAATGGATCATGAACCCTTATCATGAACGGGATGATTAGTAGAGTAATTTCATTTCAGAATAGGAAAACTGATCGCGGAAATAATGAACTCGCAAGTAAAGCACCAATTTTCATGGCATCAAGGCAAAAGTACAAATACATACCAGTTCGTATCACGCACTATCGGCTGCTACCAACATCCCCTACGTGTGTATTCATTCTTGCACACCCAACGGAGAAAACAGAGTGAAACTCTCTCCTCTATTCCTTGCACGGCCAGACCACAGACCTTCCCCCCCTTTGGCAAACGTGTATCTACATATACCTAGCACGCACGTCAAAGATCCTTCCTTCCAACACACCCCCGTAGACAAGCGAGAGAGAGCCTTCAAAGCTTTCCCCCTTGAAGTATGCAACATCCGCAACAGCCCTCCTAGTCTCCTCCTCAATCTCTGTGCACATATGAAAGAAGACCCCCCTTGTGCTACTTCGTGAAAGCTCCTTTGTTGCTCAGCGATTGAAAAAACAGAACCTTTCCCTTATGTTATGTGTCCCTCGCCAACAACAGAGCGGGAATGTATGTGCAGTCCAATAGAAACCCCCCGTGGTATGTGCAATTTTTAAAGAGACTCCCCCCTCGTACTTTCGTCCTCTTTTTCCACAGCCGAACAGCCGTGGCCCCCTTTTTTTGTTGGGATCCTCATCCATTGCTTTCAAAGTTCCTCTTTTCAGAGCTCCCAAGAAAATGGAATGAAACGGAATTTTGGTTCTATTACAGCTACCGAATTAAAGCCATAGATATCTGATTCAAGTTGGTTGGTTCCCATGCTTTGCAATAGCTTCCGTGTAGAAAACACTACCATAGAAATAATTTTTGATCTCTTGCTTCATGTAAGCTCCTCTTTGAGCCTTTCTACAACCATGAGCTACCCCTCCAATAGTCCAATCCCTCAGATGCTTCATCAAATTGCCAACCAAAGCTGCAAAGCCAGTTGCACATGCATGGAAAAGAGCACCGATAGTGTATCCAAGGCATAACAAAATTTTCCATTGAAGTTTGTTGGCATGCCACATCTTCCTTAGCCTTCCAAAGACCATTCTTGCTCACTACACCTTGTGCATCTTGCTTAATCTGTGACCTGCTTTAAAGTTTGCTTGAATCGAGCAACCTCTCCACCAATGAATCTACGGTAGGGTTTGTCTGTAAGAACCATTTCAATGTTATATGTGATGCAACTCTACCCATCAATTGTACAAAATGATATTTTTTCAATGGAACTAGCATCAATCATAACATTTCCAATAATTTCTAGGCCAAAATAAGAAAATTTTTTGAATAGCCAGAAGTTGCTACATAACCCTGCTTTGAACATATCAACCAAGAGTCACCCACAAAGAGGAGAAAGCTATTTTTCTTGACATTCTTTGCTTATTGAGGTAGACCATCTGTCTGAGTGCACATGTGGTAACCACCATAAAAAATAAATCATATCTCCTAGTATTGCCTCCATTGATAGCATTCCTCTTCGACAAAGAAGTTGTCGTGTAACCTCCAAATACTTCTCATCAATCATCTAATCGCTCTTGAATACGTGAAATGAAACATCTTCTCCTGCCAAATAGCAACACATTAGTGCATAAAAACCAACCATTTCCTGAGCTAACATACTCCCCTCTTCTTATTTGCGAAGTCGTCGTCGACGAGCCCTTCTTGCTCCAATATAATCCAAACAGCCATGAACATGTTAGTTTACAACTTCTTTACATACCTTTTCATCGAGCCATCATTCCCATGGACTGCACTCATTGAATCTATTAGTGCTAAAAAAAATCACTCATGAATACATACAAATCATTCACTTACAAAATGATCTAAGAACACCCACATATATGCAACCCCATTTCCATCATGCATCAAATTGCTCATGCATTCCACTATCAAAATAGTCTCAACCGGAGTAACACATTCATACCTTTCCATGTCTTACATGTAGTGCTAATCATTGCAAGAAAACAAAAAGAAAAAAAAAGTATTGAAATAAACAAAGACAACTGAAATGAATCCAATAGGAGATGCAAAATACCCAAAATGCATACCCTTCTATTGCACCTACTATTTGCTATGTACAAATGTTCCACGACTGGACACGCCTTAAGAATCCCCATCGTCGTCCTACAAAAGTCATCGAGACTCGAGTACAAGTCAAGACCTACATAAAAACCTTGGAGTGCCCCACGCACTGGAAAACCCTTGCCTAGAGCACAGAAGTTATAAATCAAGACTGTTGCATTACCTCGCTAAAGGTCTCATCCATAAGTACATATACAATATCCGTGCCTTTGAGAATGTTGATTTAGAGTGAGCTGATGTGTCGCAAGCCACCGTATACCAATTACACAAGCAAATAATGTTCCCTTCCAGGCGATCATCGCCCTCTCCTCTCTCTCTCCCCCTCAAGAGTGCGGAATAATTTCATATATAAATTTGATTTATATTCACATGTTGGCCTACGTTGACATTGGATGCGATTCGTGGCCCTGACCACCCGGCCAGGTTGATCCCACCCATCTACCAATGCAACGCCAGCACACAACACTCAACCACATAATGATAACAAAGAACATAGGAAGCTAGCCCATAACGAAGTTTGATGCGGCTCGTGGTTGTGACCGCCCGGTCACAATGGCTCCACCTACCTACCAACCCGTTATGGTGTGTAGCTAAGACACAAACATATGCATCCCAAGCCTATGGCGAAACTAGCTACGGTTCGTGGTCCTAACCACCCAGCTAGGATAACTCCACCCACCTACTAGCCCACCATAGTGCGTTGGCAAAATCACAACAACACAAAGTTTTTTTTTTTAATTAATACCCTAGTCATGAGAATTAGGGAGAGGAAGAAAGGGTTGCTCCCCACTTTCCCCACACATGCATGCAAACATACACACTCTAGCCTTTGACAGATCAACCATCTCTTTACTCCACTCTCTCAATTACAGACACTACATATGTATCATCGATTTGAATTTTCACTAGGTAAATACAACCGGCTATGCCCTGGTCCATCGTATACCTATCCTTAGATGATCTAGAATGTGGGTCTCCTGGATGTCTCATATAGCCTCACCTCATACTCGCATCCTGACGACTTCCCTAGGGCGGCGAGTCAGGCTCAACTTGAGGAGCTCCGTCATCGCTTCCTATCATCAAAAGATCCACCCAAGACCAATAGATATCATTTACCTCGTTAGGCAATTCCATCGTGCTGTCGTAGTAGAAGTACGGATCCTTGGCATATCCCGCCCAACTAAGTAGATACGCCTCAAATTGGGGAAATGGAAAGTTAACGTCCATACCTTGATTCCAAAAGCATACAAGCCAGTGTGCCTCCTCCATGTCATAGTTTGTCTGCAAGCTCTCAACCGATATCTCCATGCTTTATAATGCTTGATCTGAAAAATATACGATAAGGTCGAACAAAGCGCTTTGGTATACTTGATCACCCATCGGTCGCCTAGTCCTCAATGATCCTGCATAGTAACACACTTGGTTTACCAGTTTCTGCAATTCTTGCAAACATAAGGTAAATTGAATGAAAAAGTAGAGAAAGGCCTTCTCCTTTTGTTCTCGTATCCAACCACAGATCTCTCATAAGAGCACCCAAATCACGCAAAAAGTGTCATCATCCAATGGCTCACTCGAAGTCTTGTCCATGCACATTCACCTATCGATCCTTGTATGTTATGCTCGGTATCCTGACATCTAATCCCATCAAACCTCCATCGGATAACTCTGGCATGCTCGGCATCAGCCAATCCTAACTCCTTTAGTCCGTCGCCAATCTTGCATGTATTCTTTGCATGAAGCACTTTACTCACTGTACTCTTTTTTGGCGCATTTCCTAATGCAAGTTCTTTCTCCAATCTTTTATATCTAAAAATCCTCTCTTCACCACCATCTTGGTTCTCCCTATCTCTTTCTTTTAAGAGGTTCTCCTTTCGATCAACTAATTCCTTACTAGAACTGTCGTGATCCACACACCACTTCTCTCTCCCAGATCTACCTTTGGCCTCGTGCTCTCCTTTGCATGTACCCTTGCTCATGGCATCATGTACTCTCCTGGTTCTAGAGGATAGCTGACTGTCTTGGTTCCTTGTCAACTTTTGATGATATCCTCGATCACCACTTCCAAAAGAGCATTTTCCATTTTCTGAAGAGTTTTCCCTCCTTGCATGAGGATCCACCACCTGACTCATTTTCTCCTCTTTCTCCACCGGGTCGATGTGCGTTGTATAGCACTCAGCCTCACCTATACTTGCCAACCATCCTAGCAGTTCTTGATTGGAATCATCTTTATGGAGCAACGGATTTTGATATTCTCCCATCTTCGTGTCTTGATTCTTGGAGAGCTGCAAGTTGAACCCGTCTTGAAGCAGATTCTTGTAGGTGTCCATGTTCAAAGAAAACCTAGCTCATGCCATCTCTTGCCTTACTTTCTCCTTTGCTTTCTTTTCCATCTCATCGACTATTATTGTCTTCTTCTTGTCGGTCAAGTTTGGAGATACTTGGATTTGAATCCGATCAGACTTTGGCCCTATTGAAATGAAACCTGTGCACTAGTCATGCACACAGTTGCCTTGCATAAGCCATGGCCGTTCGAGTAAGATCGAGAAAGTGGCCTCTGAGGTCCTTGGTCTTACTATCAGATAATCAACTTTAAATTCTAGACCGCCCACAATTGTGCTTACATTCTTCAAAAGACCCGCAGGCTTCACTTGTGTTTGATCTGCCATCCTCAAGGACATTGGAGTTTCTTCCATGTGGTTGAGGCCCAAAGCTTTCATCATGTACTCAGTCATTAGGTTGACTGCGGCTCCACTATCTAAATGAGCACCAGGGACTGCATATCCTTTAATCTCGATTGTCATAGCTGGAGCATTCGAATCAATTTGCATCATAATACTTTGAATGATTCCTTGGACATCTTTATCTTGTCTCCTTTTATCTCGAGCTTTCCTGGGCTTCTTAATATATTCATTGTAGAATTGTTTCCTATATGCAGGTGAACATTTCAGCAATGTGCCAATGTCCAATGTGACTTCCGTGTCAGCCAACAATTTTACGATATCAGCTTCTTCTGAACTTTGTCTTTCCTTCTTACACTTTGGAACCCTTAATCTTTCAGGGGATGGTGTTATACCTGGCACAAACTCCTTGGTCATTGGTGGAAGGATCTCAATTTCTTCCCCATCCTCAAACTCTTGCTGTTCAGAAAATCCTCCAACTTGGTCTTCTACCTCTCCATGTTCGGGTATCTTCTCCTGGCTAGCTTTTTTGATTTCGCCTTCTGGATGTTTCTTTGAATACTCTTGAGTCCTTGTGACTACTACCACAGTTGGCTCTTTATGCAGTTTCTTGGCCTGGTAAGCATCCACAAAGTGCATTGATGAGCTAGAGCCTTCTTGAGGGTTCGGTGTCTTAAACACCACTCCGATCGTAGGAACGTGCTCTTGCGCTCTTGGTGTGGAATGCATCTGAGTTTCAACATAATTTGAGGATCCTACTGGCCCCTTATCCTTGCGAGTGGCAGCTCTTCGTTTTGGACAGTCTTCATCAAAGTGGCCCTCTCCACTACAGTACCTACATAGCGGGCTATAATCAACTGGTTTCTTTTTGTTTGGACATCTATATTAAGTATGGCCAAAGCCATGGCATCTCCAACACTGGATTGGAACATCTCTCCTTTGATCACGTGCGGCTCCTCTCCGATAGTCTCCTCCCTGATGGTGAGCACCATATCCATAAGTTTGTCTGTTTTTCCCAACGAGATGTAGGTGAGACACTTTGAGCAGGCAATCCCATGTAGGACCTTTCTCTTGTATCTCCCAATTTCATGGTCCGCTCTTCATAGGCCCTCTTGTTGTAACATCGGTCTTCGTGTGATTGGTCCTTCCACAAAAAGTGCAACGCATTCTAGGTGGCGATCTGTTTGTGAATACTCTCGAGACTGTAGGGCATTCTGAAGCCAGATGGCCGTAACCATGGAACTTTCCACACCATGTATTCGATCTAAATGCTTGATTGGGGTTTGTAGTTACCTCTTGTTTCACTGTGTATGTTTCCTGGTCATTGTGGCAGCTTTTATAGCTTGTGTGACCAACTCCAATATTCGTTCTTCAGTCAGCATAGGCTTCACCTCTCATGGTGTGCTAGAGGCAGCTACAAAAGCTGGGGTCATCAATGTGGGACTTCCTTGGCCAAGATCTTTTATCGGTATGTTTCCTGGGCCTCCCATTGGCTCGTATAAGAGCTCAATCTTCCTTTGTTGACATAATTGTACTTCCTCCCAAAGCCTCACTTGTTCCTCACTGATATGTAATGGAGAGTGTTAATCTCCAAAAGAAAAAATTGACCTTGAATTTAGATCACCTCTATATCAAGATCAACTTTAGACTCCACCTCATTTAGAGAATCTTCACCAGATTATCAGGAAATTGATTGTTCTGAAAAATTCAGTTTCTTCAGAAAAGTCTGCTGCAGATTAGTCACTCATTGACTAATCAATCCTGTAAAGTTTTTGATAAAACTTTGCACAACACTTCGCCTTAAGGTTGCGCAACTTTGCCAAGTTAAATCTCTCAAAAAGATTAAGTACACACTGAGAAATGTGTGAAACACTTTACCTATGTCTGAAAGTCCTTCTCTGCAATGGCGACTTTGACACCTGCAACTTCTTAGCACTGGTTCTCCCAACTCTGAACCCGTTTGATCAAGATCTTCTAGCCATAGATAGCTTACCTTCCAACTTAGATTTTGAGCCCTCACTTGTGTAAAACTTTACACTGTGGACTGAGCACTGACCATTTCTTTGAAGATGAAATATGCGCCAGATTTTTCGACTCTCAGAACATCTTCACATATGAATGTTCCTAAACAAAATTCTCACAACCTGATTGAAATTAATCTCTCAAATTCTAGCCATAGATAGATTAGCTATGGACTTAGATACGTGCAAAAGGATTCTTCAAAAGATTAAGCACAGAAGGAGAATGGGAGAGAAGATCGACGCACAGAATTCTACAACATTTTCTTCTTCATTACTTTTCATACATATGGTTGATGATACATACAATGTTCATCACCTCTTCACCTATTCTTCTCTATCTGATCTATATCACTCTCTCTCTCTATGAATACGTATCTGTAGATATATATACGAGTCTAACTCGTCATATTTTTTTTTTCAAAATACATTGAACTATTTACAAGAGTAATATACAAAAGAAACATTTCTGATTCTATTTTCTTCCTCTGAAAGTAATCTTCATTCTTCCACATATCTTCTCACTTTGATCTTCATATAATCATTATTGATGATTGCTCTGCTCCAACAGCTCCCCCTCAATCTTCAATTGTGATTACCTGCATCTTCTTTATTCCTGCCATATCTTTAAACCTCTGCAACTTAGGTCCATCCAAACTTTTAGTCATCATATCTGCAAGTTGATCTTTTGTAGGGGTGTGTATGACTTCAATTTCCTTCTCAATGACCTTCTCTCTCAGAAAATGATACTGTATTTCAATATGCTTAGTTCTAGCATGAAATACAGGATTAGCTGCCAAGTATAATGAACTCATATTGTCTCCACAAATAATAGGAGTACTCTGAATCACATCAAAAACTTTCAAAAGTGTCTTTAGCCATATTACCTCTTTTGCAGCTTCCACCATACCTTTATATTCTGCTTCTGTAGATGACAAAGCAACTGTATGTTGCTTCTTAGAACACCATGAAATCAATTTGTCTCCTACATAGCACAAGTATCCATGTGTTGATCTTCTATCATCCACATTACCTGCCCAATCTGCATCACTATATATCTTGATTCTTGTATCTGAAGTAAACCCATAGTACAACCCTTCCTTGAGTGTACCCTTGATGTACCTAAGTACTCTTTGTCCTGCAATCCAATGTTCCTTTCTAGGACAATGCATGAATTGTGAAAGCACACCAACTGCATATGACAAGTCAGGCCTTGTCAATGTAGCATAAATCAAGCTACCAACCAAACTTTGATAGAGTTTCATATCTCTGAACTCTTCTCCTCCAAACCTAGACAATTTATGGTTCACTTCCAAAGGTGTAGGTGCAACCCTGCAATCTTCCATTTTAAATTTGGTTAGCAAATTTTTAAGATACCTTTCTTGGGTCACATATACTCCATGTTGAGTATAAGAGATCTCCATTCCCAAGAGAATGATAGGTTCCCCAAATCACTGATTTTGAACTCTTTCTCCATCTGCTTCTTGATCATTTGTATCCCCTTATCATCTGTTCCTGTAAGTATTATGTCATCAACATAAATACACACATAAATGAATCCATTTCCACTTGCTTTGACTAGCAAGCTACTATCTGCCTTTGATGCTTGAAATCCAAGATCATTCAAGAATTTTACAAGCCTATAATTCCAAGCCCTTGGGGCTTGCTTCAACCCATACAAAGCTCTCTTGAGCTTACATACATAATTTGGACTCACTTGATCTTTGAACCCATCTGGTTGCTCCATGTAGACTTCATCTGAAATATAACCATTCAAGAAAGCATTTTTAACATCTAATTGAGACAACTTCCAACCTTTACAAGCAGCAATTGCAATGAGTGTCCTGATGGTTGTCATCTTTGCCACAGGACTATAAGTCTCATCATAGTCCACTCCATATGTCTGTGCATACCCTTTCACAACAAGTCTAGCTTTGTACCTAGACACACTTCCATCTGCAAATCTTTTAGTCTTGTAAACCCACTTACATCCAATGATCTTCTGACTATTAGGTTTAGGAACCAAATCCCATGTTTCATTCTCTATCAATGCATCATACTCCTCTTGCATAGCATCTTCCCAATTCTTTTTCCCTTTGGCCTCTTCATATGTAGAAGGGTCTTCATCTGCTTTTACCAAATAAGCATAATCTTTAGTAGTCAAGAATGAAGTGTCATAGCTATACCTTGTAGGTTGCCATTTGTGCCTTGATGATCTCCTAACTTCTGCACTTCTTGAGGTCTCTGGTTCATCACATTCCGGATCAAACCTTGGCCTCTCTTCAACTTCAATCTGCACTTCATTACTCTCACTTTCATCAAGTAATTGAATCTTTGCTTTACCTTTCCTTTGTTCCACTACTTCTTCATCATCTGCATGTACATTATTTTTACCTGCATACCAAGTACCTTGCTCATCAAATGTAACATCCTTGGATACAATAAATTGCTTTGTGGATGGACTCCACAACCTGTACCCCATTTGCTTATCATCATAACCAATGAATACATACTTCTCTGCCTTAGGCTCCAACTTATGCCTCAATTGAGATGGTACATATGCATATGCCAAGCATCCAAATATTCTGCAATGATCCAAGGTAGGTTTCTTACCCCACCAAGCTTCATATGGTGTCATACCCTGCAAAGCTTTACAAGGCAATCTATTAACCAAATATGTAGCTGTATTAACAGCCTCAGCCCACAAATAATTTGGGCAATTCTTCTCTTTCATCATGGACCTTGCAAACTCAACAAGAGTCCTATTTCTTCTTTCTGCTACCCCATTTTGTTGAGGAGAGTACCTGCAAGTAACTTCTCTCTTTATACCTGCATTCCACAAATAATCATTGAACTCATTTGAAAAATACTCTCCCCCTCCATCTGACCTTAGTCTCTTCAATTTTTGACCTGTAATCCTTTCTGCATATGCATGATAGTGTTTAAATGTATTAAACACTTCTGACTTTTCCTTAATCACATAAATTGTGATCCACCTGGTAGCATCATCAACATATATGACATAATATCTTGAACCATTTATACTAAAGTCCTTTGAAGGACCCCACACATCTGTATGCACCAATTCAAGTCTTTCTGAATACATAAATCCATGCTTGGAATAGGATTGCTTATGAGCCTTACCTAATTGACATGCCTCACATCTGTATGTCATGTGTTGACCTGCAATGTTAGGCATTCCAAGCACTGAATCATTGTTAATCATTTCTTTGATACCTCTTTCATTAAAGTGTCCAAGTCTTTTGTGCCAAAGATCCAATTCTGACACCTTCTGCTCTCCATATGTGAACATAGCATGTCCAACATTTCCTTGTACCTTCAATGTGAAGAGCCTTCCTTCTTTCTTTCCTGCAATAACTTGTTTATACCCTTGACTAGGGTCTTCCACATAAACTCCATCATTTGTAAACCTTACCTCATATCCTTTTTCCACAATTTGACCTACACTGATCAAATTCTTTGGAATTGTGGGAACATAAAGTACCTTACTCAGAAGAGTGCTCCCATCCTTAGCCTTGACTGAACCAATTGACTTTACCTTATGCTTTGTATTATCACCTGTGTGAACTGTATGATTAATTGCATTATGATCTAGGTCAGTCATCAAAGCAATATTCCCACTCAAATGATTACTACATCCTGAATCAATATAAAACACTCTCATGTCCTCATGTGAAGTTTCACATGTATTCATAATGAGAGTCGAGTCCTCCTTTTGATCTGATGCATAGTTGTAGTAGGTGTTATTATAGGATTGATTTTGGAAGTTTCTTCCACCACCTCTTCCAAAAGAATTCCTACCACCTCTACCTCTGAAATTTCCTCTCTGAAATCTACCTCCTCTTCCTCTTTGATTAAAGTTCTGATAATTACCATTGTTTTGATTATTATGCCAACAATCATGAGATAGATGATTGGTCTTACCACATATCCAACAAGCTCTTGCATTCTCTTTGTTGTTTCTGCCTCTTCCTCTACTTCTGCCATTTCCTCTTCCTCTTATGAAATTTGCTTGGTTTGATGTACCTTCTTCTTCACTTGATTGTTGCTTTCCTTTGTTGGCTTTCTTCTTGTCTTTAGAATACATTGCATGACCTGCACTCTTATCAACATCTCCTTTGACATCATTCTCAAAAGTTAGCATATGACCTAACAATTGATTCAAATCAGGAGTAAAGTGATCTAATGAAAGTTCTGTAGATAAAATGAAAGGCTTCCACTTCTCATCTCCTCTTAGTCCTGTGAGTATTTGTCTTACCAATTTGTCTTCTTCAATATCTTCATCAACTGCACCTAAAGAATCTGCGATGTCCTTCATCTTTGTCACATAATCAGAAATTGATTGTGAGGCCTTCTTCTTGAAGGTAGTAAACTCTGCCCATAGTGAAGCCTTCCTTGATTTGGTTGTATTTTGGAAATGCTCTTCCAAAGCATTCCAAATGTCACAAGCACTCTCAAGTCCTCTAATGTGAGGAAGCAAATAGTCATTGACTACCATGTAGATGATGCTTCTTGCTTGAGCATCCTTCTTCATCCAATTCTTCAAATCTGCAAGCTCCTCCCTAGTTGGAACACTAGGATCTCTGAATTCTGGCTTTTCTTCATCTCCTGTGATGTATCCTATCAGATCTTTGCTCATAAGGTGAGCTTCCATCCTCATAGACCATGCAGGATAGTTCTCTCTATCCAACTTTTCAATTTGGAGACTATCTCCCATCTTTACTTCACCTGTAACTTCAAATCTTTAACCTTTAGAGATAATAAATGTACCTTTACTTCGAATGTTGCTCCTTCTGATCCTTTTGATGCTCTTTGTATGTCTTCCTTCAAGTTTTCTTCAACCTTTACACTTCTGCACCTTCAAGATGTAAAGATTTGTACTTCTGCAATAGTCGGAGTCTTCTTCACTTCACTTTTGACACAACCTGCTCTGATACCACTAATGGAGAGTGTTAATCTCCAAAAGAACAAATTGACCTTGAATTTAGATCACCTCTATATCAAGATCAACTTTAGACTCCACCTCATTTAGAGAATCTTCACCAGATTATCAAGAAATTGATTGTTCTGAAAAATTCAGTTTCTTCAGAAAAGTCTGCTGCAGATTAGTCACTCATTGACTAATCAATCCTGTAAAGTTTTTGATAAAACTTTGCACAACACTTCGCCTTAAGGTTGCGCAACTTTGCCAAGTTAAATCTCTCAAAAAGATTAAGTACACACTGAGAAATGTGTGAAACACTTTACCTATGTCTGAAAGTGCTTCTCTGCAATGGCGACTTTGATACCTGCAACTTCTTAGCACTGGTTCTCCCAACTCTGAACCCGTTTGATCAAGATCTTCTAGCCATAGATAGCTTACCTTCCAACTTAGATTTTGAGCCCTCACTTGTGTAAAACTTTACACTGTGGACTGAGCACTGACCATTTCTTTGAAGATGAAATATGCGCCAGATTTTTCGACTCTCAGAACATCTTCACATATGAATGTTCCTAAACAAAATTCTCACAACCTGATTGAAATTAATCTCTCAAATTCTAGCCATAGATAGATTAGCTATGGACTTAGATACGTGCAAAAGGATTCTTCAAAAGATTAAGCACAGAAGGAGAATGGGAGAGAAGATCGACGCACAGAATTCTACAACATTTTCTTCTTCATTACTTTTCATACATATGGTTGATGATACATACAATGTTCATCACCTCTTCACCTATTCTTCTCTATCTGATCTATATCACTCTCTCTCTCTATGAATACGTATCTGTAGATATATATACGAGTCTAACTCGTCATATTTTTTTTTTCAAAATACATTGAACTATTTACAAGAGTAATATACAAAAGAAACATTTCTGATTCTATTTTCTTCCTCTGAAAGTAATCTTCATTCTTCCACATATCTTCTCACTTTGATCTTCATATAATCATTATTGATGATTGCTCTGCTCCAACAATATGCTGTTGCGCCGTAGGATCTCTCAATCCGGCAATGAATCTTCTCTTCAATGTCTCACTGTTTGGGGCATTTGTGCCCATCTTTCTTACCAAGGTTTCCATTCTTTGAATGTCGTTATCAATGCTCTTATTGAATCCCTATCGCAGGTAATCCATCTGTTGGGCCAATCTATCTTGGAAGCCTTATCGTTGAAACATTGCCAAGAAGGCTTCCTTCATAAACTAATAAGTTCCATGCTCTTGTGGTGTCAAATTCCCATACCAGTTGGCTGCGTCATCACGGAGAGTATCCAGAAAAATCCTCAATCTCTGACCGCCATCAACTACCTCATCGGCCTCGCAAGTAACCTCAAAGGGCTGGATAAAACTATCCGGATCCTCGTTCTAAGAACCTGAGAGCTTGGTGAAGTCCCCTAAATGAACCGAAATCCTCTGAGCCATTTCAAACAGAGGTGTGATGTCAATATCACTTTGATCCCAGAAATTTAGTGCACGCAGCCTCAGGATCCCTCCTTCAAACTTTTGCACTTGATTCGCAACTCTCCTATGGGAGTACATGTTTTTGGCAGATTTCTTCGAGCTAGTCGAGGTCGACTCACCCTGCGACTCCCACCTCTTCCTTTCTCTTTCAAGGGCTCTTCTTTGAGCACGTTCCTCTCTTTGTGTTTGCGTTCCTCATGAGGATGAGCTCCCCTCGCTCATGTACTAGATCTGGGGTCTGCAAGCTCGGCCAACATGTGGCTCTAGGAAAACCTATGGCACTCTCTTATAGAGACGTGCCAAGATTTTCTCGGCAAATGCACCAAAATGTTGAGTCCTTAAACCCAAGGGAATCACTAGTTTTATGCTTATGATTTATGAAAATCACGCGAAATTGGATCACTCCTCCTGCTCTCAAGTAACTGAATGATAGCCAAATGTAGCTAGGACAAGAGAAGGAGTAGGAACCCAGATGGATGATTTCGAGATTGCTCTCTTTAATCCCTTGTTTTTTCCCTTCCTTCCTTACTCCCCTTTACAAAATCCGATTCTCATGCACTCTCTCAAACTTTCTTTCTCTCCCTCTATCACATGGACACTCACACACATCCACACACTTGCATTCTCCGACACTTGCATTCTCCCACACTTCCCTTCAATTCCTCATATCCAACTCATCCCTCTAGAATCACATATTGAGAGAGTTGGACTTCTTTTACGGATCTGAATATCCTTTTTTGTAAGTTCTTGACTGTTGAGCCTCCCCATTAAATTGTTGGGAGCATAAGATAATCGATTGCAATTTGATGTGTGCGAGCATCGGTAATTATATCTATTGCTGGTCATATCACTCTAAGATTGAAATCTTGAACGGCAATCAATTGCAACGCAGCGTTCGAGTGTTTTTTCTTTGTGAAAAATGTAAGCATTTCTACTTTATTCCATTTCTAGACATTGCGAACAAGGTTCCAATTCTAGAATTTTTACCATCCATTTATTTTCTATGTGTGATACATCAGTCAAACTCAAACAAGAATACTACACAAAGGCATTCATGTGAATCACAAGCAAGTCATGAAAATCGTGGACACAACTCTTTCACGTAAACTAACGGTGCCCAAAGTTGTAAACACAATTACCTGCCCACATAGGATTGCGTTCGAACGAAGGACATCACACACATGGTTAATTCTCAAGGACGGTGGAGAATGTAATTGGGAAGTCTTGTCACTCTAAGGAGTTAGGGTCACAGAAAGTTGTGCAATGAGGAACTTGCCACCTGTGATCATCACCGTGGAAGTGAGGCTTCATCTAAAATGGAGGAGCACTCAAAAGTATGGTTATAGCCCCTATGCAAAGAATGGCCACGACATGAGACCCGTAATGCTTGTTTTTTGGATTGCATACTTAACAGTTTTATGCATGCATGGTATATGGTTAATGAAAAAAAACCGTAGTAAACATGCAAGAAGCACGCAAAGCTTGGGTTCCTTGGATCCTTGGAAACGCAGCCAAAATGGAGCTACATGACCTCCATTATACCCTAACTTGGTCAGTATAGCAAACATGAATAAATGTACTCCCTATTCATATTGTTCACGCAAAGATTCAACGCACATGTAGAACGCTTCAGCATGAAATGGGAAATCGCTTTGCTAGCAAAAGTGTAAATATTAAACAAATCTAGCACAACAGTATATTACCATTTACAGGAAACAACCATAGTTCGATATATTTTTCGCCCTTAATGTATTGGAATTTTCAAAGAACATTTCTTTTGTTCCTACCCTATATGTCCAAGGGAGCTTCATGGAATGAGAAGACAGAAATTCTGCAATCTAATCCTCTCATCACGCAAAAGGGACTCATGGAGATACTCTGTTAGAGTATATTATTGGAGCAAGATTGCATGGAATGCAAGCAAGAATACAGGAGTGCATATCAAAAGATAATACATAAGACAAAAGAGGGCGACATTTCCTCCACCAAGGCTCCACTATACCCATCAACTACGTAGGTGACTATAAATTTTTTAATAGAAATCTACATGTCTACCTTAAGACATCAAGAGTCGGCACTGTAAACAATTTAGCAACACATCTCCCAGTAGCCACAACCAAACATAATCACTTTCCCCATTCAGCAACAGTGCAAAGGATCATGAACCATTATCATGAACGGGATGATTAGCAGACTAATTTCATTTCAGAATAGGAAAACTGATCGCCGAAATAATGAACTCACAAGTAAAGCACCAATTTTCATGGCATCAAGACAAAAGTACAAATACATACCAGTTTGTATCACGCACTATCTCCCGCTACCAACATCCCCTTCGTGTGTATTCGTTCTTGCACACACAGCGGAGAAAACAGAGTGAAACTCTCTCCTCTATCCCTTGCACGCCCAGACCACGAACCTTCCCACCCTTTGGCAGACGTGTATCTATATATACCCAACACGCAGGTCGAAGCTCCTTCCTTCCAACACACCCCCGTATACAAGCAAGAGAGAGCCTTCGAAGCTTTCCCCCTTGAAGTATGGAACACCCGCAGCAGCCCTCCTAATCTTCTCTTCAATCTCTACGCACATATCAAAGAAGACCCCCCTTGTGCCGCTTCGTGAAATCTCCTTTGTTGCTCAGCGACTAAAAAACAGAACCTTTCCCTTATGTTATGTGTCCCTGGCCAACAACAGAGCGGGAACGTATGTGCAGTCCAGAAGAAACCCCCCGTCGTATGTGCAGTTTTTAAAGAGACTCCCCCCTCTTACTTTCGTCCTCTTTTTCCACAGCCAAACAGCCGTGGCCCCCTTTTTTTTGTTGGGATCCTCATCCATTGCTTTCAAAGTTCCTCTTTTCAGAGCTGCCAGAAAAACGGAATGAAACAGAATTTCGGGTCTATTACAGCTACCGAATTAAAGCCATAGATATCTAATTCAAGTTGATTGGTTCCCATGCTTTGCAAATAGCTTCCGTGTAAAAAACACTACCATAGAAATAATTTATGATCTCTTGCTTCATGTAAGCTCCTCTTTCAGCCTTTCTACAACCATGAGCTACCCCTCCAATAGTCCAATTCCTCAGAGGCTTCATCAAATTGCCAACCAAAGCTGCAAGGCCAGTTCCACATGCATGTAAAAGAGCACCGATAGTGTATCCAAGGCATAACAAAATTTTCCATTGAAGTTTGTTGGCATGTCACATCTTCCTTGGCCTTCCAAAGACCATTCTTGCTCACTACACCTTGTGCATCTTGCTTAATCTGTGACCTTCTTTAAAGTTTGCTTGAATCAAGCAACCTCTCCACCAATGAATCAACGGTAGGGTTTGTCTGTAAGAACCATTTCAATGTTATATGTGATGGAGCTCTACCCATCAATTGTACAAAGTGATATTTTTTCAATGGAACGAGCATCAATCATAACATTTCCAATAATTTCTAGGCCAACATAAGAAAAAAGTTTGAATAGCCAGAAGCTGCTACATAACCCTGCTTTGAACATATCAACCAAGAGTCACCCACAAAGAGGAGAAAGCTATTTTTCTTGACATTCTTTGCTTATTGAGGTAGACCATCTGTGTGAGCGCACATGTGGTAACCACCATAACAAAGTCTTAGTAGTCTTTCCTTGCTCCAAAATTGGCTCTTCAAGGTCATCCATGTCTCTAGGCGCATCAGGAGATGGTGGCATAAGCTCCCTTGAAGCATGCTAGAATTTCCTTAACAAAAATAGGGTACTTGAGGAAAGCAACCATGAAAATGTTAAAGCAAAATCTTCCAGATATATTTGGGACAACTAATCATAGGCAAACAAGAAGATCTACACATGATCTTATAGAATTTGCTATGTACTTGGATGAGGATAGACCTCTTGTTAATATAGTAGAAGAAGAAGAGAGCTCACAACAGACTCTGACTGAATCAAATGCATTCGAGGATGGGCGTGTAGATATAGATCAAGAAAGTTGTGACTTGATTTGAAAATCTATGACATGTTTATGCTTACACATTATCTCTAGAGCAATTCGCATAATGAAACCTTGTTACATAGCATTATTCAATCACTATCTAAGATCCTCCATCGAACACACATCCAATGTTTATTTTGTGTATAAGATTTTTTATCACTTTTATATTTCTTGTATAGATTATAGAGATGTAAATCTCAAATAGATCAAAATTTTGGGCATCTTTTTAGCTCATAAATTTAACAAAAATGAAAAAAAGTAAATAAATCATAATTTTTTTCTGTTTTTTTAATCTATGTATACTGGTATAGAGGGTTCTCAAATATAGGTTGCAATCTTCTTGATTTGCAATGAGGTTGCTCTCTTTTATCAACATAGTTCTCATTTGTTATGACTCACTGTTTACCAAATTCTGACAAATTAGACATATTGATGGTGAATAAGGAGATGAGCTTCAATGGAGGTCATTCAAAGGGCAATGAAGCCCAAGTCCTTTATGTAGGTAAAGGTAAAGGAAAGAGAGGTGGATATAATGGAAAACACATAGGTAAAGGAAGATTCATCAATTATCAATAAACTTGGATTCAAGATTATGGACTAAGGGGGAGAGAAAGAGCTAGAGGAAGAGGAGGTGGATCTCAAGTAAGTGACTACACAAAGGAATTCTATTAGTGTGGAAAGTTAGGCCACTTTGTAGGGAACTCTCACTCAAAAGATAGACAAGGTGGCGACAACAAGAATCAAGATAACTATGCAAATACTTGAAATACATTAAAGAATGGTAATCTTTTAGCCATGATGCAAAGAAGTGGTAGGAAAGAAGGCATAGACACCACTTGGTACATCACTAGAGGATCTTCAAATCTAGTAAGATGAAATAGGGAAATATTTTTCAATTTGCATGAGCCAAGCAAACAAGGGCATGTAGAAATATAGGATGGTAGTAAGCATATGCTGACACATAGGTGATGTTCCTTTCGATGAAAATCAGAATGTAAAGTGTCTAAAAGATATTTTACATCTGCCCCAAATCACAAAAAATCGAACATCAATTTGAGAAATGGTCGAAAGGGGATATGTATTCAAATTAGAAAAAGGATGTTTTGTGGAAGATCAAAGGATAGGCTACAAGTTGATAGTTAACGTGAAGAACGAAGGAATGCCATTCTCCAAGGAGATAATACCACCCTCATCACATATGTTCTATCTAACATTTGAGAGCAAGTAAATAGCTCAAGTGGATTTATGGCACAAGAGTATTGGTAACATAACCCTTTAAAAGTAAGAGGATATGCAAAGGAGAGGTGTAGTAAGTAGTCCTCTAAATCTTCATTCTCAAACTATGGAACATTTGTGTGATTCATGTCCATTTGGAAAGAAAAATGGGTTTCAATTAAGAAGAGTACAAAAAGGACTAGATTTCCATTGTAACCTTACTCAAACCAACATATCAGGACAATCCAAGAACTCCTTGTTGGAAGGAATATGTTTATTTTTATCTTCATTGATGATCACATATGAATGACATGATTGTCTCGGGTTTCTCACAAACCTATTGCAATGATTTTCACAAGACTTTCATCCCTATTGAAAGGATGAATACAACGAGAAATCTCACTACAATTGTAGCCTCAAATATTTGGAGGATCCACCAAATAGATGTAAAAAATATGACCAAAACGAGACTATTTTCATGGAGAAGATTAAAGGCTTTGAATATCAAAGGTATTGTCATCATATTTGTAGGTTAAAGAAATATTTTATGGTCTCAAACAAGTCTTGAGATCTTGGAACCAAAGGCTATTAAGGCCTATTCAGGAAAAATGGGAATTACACAGGATTTTGAGACAATTCTTTGTGTCCCAATGTTTTACTTTTTGCCTCATTCAAACACTAGAACATGTTATTATCTCTTTATTGGAGTATATTAAATTGACAATTTATTATTAAGGACAATTGTATTGTGAAAGGCGTATCAAGATTGGGCTCAAACTTAAGAAGTTAACATAGTAAATAATATGAATGGGACTTGAATAATTCCCAAATTTCTTGAATAGGCCTTTATTGTAATACTTATCCAAATGTGGCTACAAACATATTGATGTAAACTAGTCATTCTGCATGAAGGAAGGTGATCTACATTTTCATTTATGCCCATGATCTTATTCTTACATGGAATGATGGAGCAACCATTAGAGATATTAAGAAGAGGATAGGAAAAGTGTTTAAAATCTCATATCTTGGATAGTTGAATTCCTTCTTAGTCATAGAAGTAATCTAAAAGAAGGAAGGCACATACCTCATGCAAAGGAAGTACATTCTTGATGTACTAGGAAACTGTGACATGTCCAATCACAAACCTATTGAAAATCTATTAGAGATAAATGTAAAAATGATTGCAAATGAGGGAGAGCACATTGAATATGTTAGTTTGTATAGATCCATTGTAAGATTGTTTAACTATGCAACTCGTACTAGGCTAGACATCAAGCATGTAGTATGCGTTTTCTCACATTTCATGCAAACTCCTAAAACACAAAACTTGATGGCATTTAAGAGGGTTCTTAGACACCTCAAATGAACTATAAATGATGGTTTTTTATACTTACAATGAATACTTCCAAGTGAGATCATACTATGATGCTCAGAGGATGATAGGGGGGACTATGTGGTTATGTAGTCATGATTGGAAGCCAAACTAGCTCATGAAGCTACATGAAGTAGCCAACACTAGCACTATCTTCAACTAGATTCAAATATAGAGATTTTTTTCTTATCACTTGTGAGCTTATGTGGCCAAAGAATCTCCTGAGAGGCTTGAAATTTTAGGTGAAACAAATTCCTATCATGTGTGCCAACATGAGTATCATAGACCTAGTCTTGAGTCCTATTTTCCATGCTAGTTCCAAGCACATTGATGTACACTATCACTTCCTTCGAGAGAACTTGATTGAAAAGGACGTTAATACTGAGCATGTGAGTACCAAGGTTCGATTTCTAGACATGTTTACAAAAGGTTTGGAAAGAACAAAGCCACTAAAATTCACGAGAAGCATTCGTATGGTAGATTGAAGTTCTCAACTTAAGGGTGAGTGTTAAAAATCAAATGGTAGACCTTAGCTCAAGAGTCAAAGGCGTAGACGACATGCGGATCTATCATCTTAGGGCTTCATTACATGGATTTCATTGACAGAAATGTTTCAACCACTTTAGTCAGTCATAGCTTACCAAAAACATAACTGGTTGATTAAGAGACTCCTACAAAATTTTAAGAGGACTTTTTGATAGCCTATATATGTATGAATACAAGTCATGGATCCAATGTCCATGACCTCTTATCTCTTCCCTATCTAGTGTAGAGTGTAAGGAATGTTCTACACATATCCCCCTGCTAACTTGATCATTTTGTTTTAGCTTAAACTTCTCAATACTTATTCATTGCTCATTCACTCTATACGCAATGAGCTAGTTTCTAGCAGAATATTAATTTTTGTGATAACTCCTTGATCTGTTATCGATTTGATGTGATTCCACTTTTTTTTTTATTTCACATCTAGTCTAGAAAACTCATACTAGATTTAGAAAGTATCTTAGTTTGTGCTAGATTTCTCACTATGATTTTGCCTCTCTCTTGGTATAGTTTCTATATTGTCAATTGCGCTACTTTATTCCTCCAACACTTGTTGGACTCTACTATGCAGCATTATCAGAAATATCTCCCACAATTGCACAACATTGAGAGTGGGTGGTTATAATAGAGTGCACCATGTGAGAATCAGCTCAAAAGAAACATGGAAGGTATTATTTACTTGGTCCACCATGTTAGACTCAAGAATGATAGGTAGGCTTAAGAGGGAGGATTAGAAACTAATCTTCAACAATGGCTTTTTAGCCGAGTGGTTAGCCCATCATACTCCTAGCAAATAGTTCAAGAGTTCAATTTCCCTTGGATACAAGAATTGGTATTAGAGCCTAGAAAGTATGCTTGAGCAAGGTAGGTAAGCATTTTAAAAACTTAGCCCCAATAAAGATTAGAGTGTATCTCCCAATCCATAGGACAAATTTAGATGTGTTAGACCGTTGGAAAGCTCTCAAAATACACCTCTCAATGTAAGAACTAGATTGAGATTCCAAGATGCCTAGCATGAGTGAGAATTGGGTTCAAGATACCAAGGTTGAGAACAAGGAAACAAGACATGAAGGTTGTCAACAAGAAGGCTCAAGTCACCAAGGTTCAGACAAAGGATCAAAGAAACTAAGGTTGAGAACAAGAGAGTTCAAGATACTTTGCAAGGGTGAGGAGATCAATTCAAATAGGTGATTACAAGCTCATCATTGAGGACAATGATCTATAGAAGGGGAGGAGAGTCCTAGACTCAATAATTGTTGATATATTTACGTAGTGATGTGTGTGAACATATTGGGACCGCCGGGGCACTTTTTTCCCTCTTTAGAAAGTTTTTTTCCCCTGGCTTGTATATACGCCTATTGCCCTAATGGGCTACTTATCTTTGTACATTCTCTAGTAGTACATTCAGTATTGTTCTATTCAATGTTTTGAGATACAATCAATGTTTTGCATCAAGGTATTTTAGTCACTGGCCATGGCTAAAAGCAGTGATGTATTCCGTATGTTGGCTATTGAGGATAAGTTGGATGGTACCAACTACCCATTATGGGCTTATATGATGCGACATGTATTGGTTGCAAAAGGATTGTGGAACATTGTGCAGGGTGTTGAAAGACGTCCTGTTACACCTCTGACTAGAGGTACTCCAAATACAAGTGCTGGAGCTGATGAAGATGGTGTCGAAGATGATATTCCGTAGATCCCTGTTCGTGCTACTGTTTCTGTTGCACCTACTGCAGAGTAGATTCGTTGGGATGGCAGAGATGCCCACACACATGCATTGATAGCTTTGTCTGTCAAACGTGCCATTATTCCTCACATTCACTCTTGCAGAATAACTAAGGATGCTTGGGATACACTTACCACATTGTACCAAGCTAGGAATGAGGCTCGTGTTGCTTACCTCCGAAAACAGTTTGAGAGTGAGCACATGAATGAAGGTGATTCTATGGACAGTTTCCTAACGAAGATCAAAGACTTGAAGGAGCAATTGATTTGTGCTGATGAGGTTATACCAGATAGCTCACTTATGCAGACCATTCTGAATGGTCTTCCTGATTCATATCAGAGTTTTGCTTCTACTTTTCGGTTGATGATGAAAGGCAATCCAAATGCCTTATCATTTGAGGAGTTAGTCTCTATTCTGTTGGAGGAAGATCAGTCCACGCAAAACAGGTCCATTATGTGAGTTGCAGATCAAGCTTTCCTGGCTAGTCAAAAGAGCAAAGGAAAATGGAGCTCTTCAACTACTAAGCAGAAATCTGCTAATTCTGCATATTCGAAGAAGGAAGATAAAGATAAGAAGAAATCGGAAAAGTAAAAATTGTTTTGTAAGTATTGTAAGGGGAATGATCATATCATAAAGAACTTTCCAAAACTGGCTGCTAAAGAGGCAAAGAAGAAAGAGGCTGGAATGGTTGTTGCAGAGGCCTCTACACCAAAAATAGAGTCTATAAATCTTGTGCAGGAAGAAGAATGGGCGTTTACTACTGTCTACAGTTTTGACCCATCTTCTCATGAGCACTGCATGTCTGTAGTAGACTCAGATGTTTGGTATTTTGATAGTGGGGCGACCAAACATATTACCTCGCAGTGCAGTTTCTTCTCTTCACTCGAGCCTACCCCTACAGGGAATACTGTTACATGTGCCAACAACTCCTCTTATCTTGTTATGGGAGTTGGTAAGATCATTTTGACTACTGATGATGGTAGTTCTTTCACTTTTTTAGATGCTTTATTTGTGCTAGAGATCAAAAAGAACCTGTTATCAATTTTTGCATTGGCCAAGATTGGCTTGGTTGTGAAATTTGTTGATGACAGCTATACAGTTCATGATCTGTCAAATGGCGATGTGATTATTGCTTCTGGCATTTTATGTCGTGGGTTGTATAAGCTCATAGACTATGAAAGATCTATAAATGATTTGGCATGTGCAGTAAAGGATTCTCAGGCTATGTCAGATGCAAAGCTTTGGCATGCATGCTTTGGTCATCAAAATTTTTCTAGTTTGCTACACCTTTAGAAATCTAAAATGATGTCCTCGTTGCCCAAACTTGAGGCACCTAGAAAACATGTTTGTGAAGGCTATATTTTGGGCAAAATGCAGCATTCATCCTTTCCAAAGGATGGTTCAGTTTGGGCTACTCAGAAATTGCAGCTTGTACATAGTGATCTTTGTGGTCCTATGTAGACACCTCCTTTTGGAAATTATCTTTACTTCGCAACTTTCATTGATGATTTTTCCAGGCATGCATGGGTATATCCATTGAAGAAAAAGTCCAAAGTGTTCATGTGCTTTAAACAGTTTTTGGTTTTGGCTGAAAATCTGTCAACATGTAAAATGGGCACCCTCCCTTCTGATAGAGGGGAGGAATATATGTCTTCTGATTTTAATGCATTTCTCGTTGAATGTGGGAAGGGAGAAGTAAAAAGTAATTTTCAATATGGATTTTGGGGCAAGTGGTTAGCCCATCATATGCGTAGACAGTAGTTCATGTATTCAATTCCCCTTTGGCACAACACAACCTACTATGCTTCAATAATGGAAGCAACTATACATTCTTCAAGATGAGGTCTCCATGAGATAGCCCCTCCAACAAAGTGAAAAGTGTACTTTGATGTTGACATTTGATTCTCTTCACAAAAAGCATAGTCAAAATTTGTGTAACCCATAATCGATTCATTTGCTCTATCCAAGCATATACATTTGTCCTTATGCCACCCAAATATCTCAAAATCATCTTAATCGCTTCCCAAACCTTTTTGCCAAGATTAGAACTATATCGGTTCACAACTCCCACTACAAATGTAATGTCCAATTTTGTGGTTACCATAGCATACACTAGACTACCAGCAAAAAAAACTTGATAAGGAAATTGGTTCATGACATACTTCTTCTCATTTGATTTGAGGCAATCATCCTTGCTCAATTTCACATAAGTAGATAAATGTGTACTCAATGTCTTACGACCCTATAGATTGGACATGTGAAGTACTCTGGCTATTTACTCTCTTTAAGACAACTAAATGCATTCTTTATTCCCATCGTAAGTAATGTGCATGCCAAGAATATGTTTGATATCCCCCAAATTCTCATCAAATATCTCACTCAAATTCTTTTTGAGCAATGAAAAGTCATCAAAAAAACTTCCAATAATGAATGTATTATTGATACTAAGTATCCAACATATCAAGTTGCCATTTGAGCATCTCTTTATGTGGGAAAAAGGATCCTTATTGCTTTGAGAATAGACTTGAATCTTCCATTAGGTCAAAAAAAGGTAAAAAAGGTGCCATTTTCTATTGAAGAATTAAGAAAAGTGACAATTAAGGGCTTTCCACATGTACAAGAATATAACATTATTGTCTCTTTAACTCTAAAAAGAAAGGCAACTTTTTAGTAGATATGATCTAAAAGCACCACTAAGGCAATGATATTTCTTGTATTGAGTGTACAATTTTCTTTTCATATAAAAATGGATATTTTTGCACACCATACAATGCAGATCTTTACATTTCCAAGAGAGAAAAGATTTTTGAAGACACAAATTTTTTTTGGGTTCACAAAATTCTATGATTTTTTTGACACACTTGATACATTAGCTCAAGATTTTGTGAGTCTTGGTTTTCCATGTGTACATCAAAATGTTTTGTCTATAAATACTCAAAGTTTGTGAGCCTTGGTTTCCTCCTTTGAGCATTCTCAATATTTCTCTAAGTCATGTCAAGTTTACAACAAATTAGAGGATTCCGTGTGGAAAGCTCTTTTTGTGTAGATATATGATTGGGTGACGATGCTTTCTAGTTGCAGAGGTGCCCATAAAGTGATGCAAACTAAAAGAGTTGACACAGAAAACCATTGCAAAATTCATATTCTCAATTTCAAATTAAGAAGACATGGCTAGTTTACAAGAGTTCAAAATCTATATAGTGCTAAGGACCTAGTTTTAAACAATCATTTGCACTTCTCATTGTACTATAAGTGAAGTTTAACAATGCTCTTTAATCATTCAGTCTTTTTTGTTGTCTAGAATTTGACTTAACATTACAAATGCATCCATATTTTCAACCTACGAAAAAAATTGTAATTAAAATTTGGAAACAAAATATTAGAGAGCTTCTAGAGTACTTGATGAGGTTTCACCACAATTCACGTTCTCAAGTGATGGCATAGTGGTAAACATTAGATGAGAGAAATTATCTTGCGTTACTTGCCTACCACCCAAAACGATCAAGCTCCAACCTTTAAGAATGTAACCACTCTTGCCCTTTTTTTCACCAAAAATGATATTATTTTATCTTGATTGGAAACAAAGATATTGAGTGCTAAATATTTTCATCACTTTTTTTCATGTATGCACTCTTCATATTTATAATCACTTTCTTATGCTTTAGAGCATTGGTCTTGGAAAGTTTCTATTGTTCAAAGACTTCCTCCTAGACAACAACTCGTAAAAACTAATGTTTAAATATGGAGAATGAAGAATAAAGGTAAATATGTAGAAATTATCCATTTTAGTGATTAACAAACTATATATCGCATTAAAGAGAAGAAATATTCAAAAATGCAAAAACTAGATGTGATAAAGGACATGAATAATTCAAGTGACAAAGGCCATAAGAGCGTCTAAGTCTACCCTAATCCCTTGAGTTGGTCATGTTTTTTTAGAATTTTTATGCCATACGTGTGAAAAAGCACAACCAAATCAAGTAAATAAGGCGATTGGAAGACCTTCTATGGCCCTTATTGTTTGAGTTGGTAGTGAGGTTTTTCTTTACAAAAACATTATTTGTAGAGGATAGTTATGCATTAATGAGAATAAATAAATGGTAAACCACTTATCATCTACATTGATCTCATAAATGATAGGCACATCACAATACCTTCCTCTATTTGAGAAAAAAAGATCACCAACATTTAGAAGTTGAAATACTATTTCTATATACAAGCATGGATTACAAACATACAATCTTCCACATAAAGATAGAATGGCATCATTCCTCTATACATTGTTCTATAAAAACAATGCTTTGAAGGGTTCCTTCTCTACATAATTAGTATATACAACAAAATAGACAAAATAAATATTCTCCAACATGTTGGAAATACATGGTATTTCTATCTAGAGATAATCATAGATATCAAAAACTATACATTTATTGTTTCTTTTTATATTTTTCCTTTTTGCAAACTTCACCTTTGTGCTATCTCTTTAGGACATCATCAAGAGGATAATGAATAGAGGACATTTCGTCTTATCTTGTGATTTCTTATTTGCTGGTGGTGGAGATGGTGAAGGAGATTCTTGATCCTATGGATAGATAACATCTTTCATGATGTTATGAATTGTTCTTTCTCTCACTAAAAGGACCCATTCATTTGGCAATTACTCTTTGTCCACATGAAATAATGTATTTTTGTAATGGCACATGTATTTGCATATAACCAATTTTTTTTCTTCATTTAATTTTGCAAATGCTTGGATATTTTATTATCAATGTGCATCTTCAAAAGTTGGGCAAGCTTGCAAAACTAAAACAATAAAAAAATTCATGGAAATATTGTGATACAAAAGTGTATCAAAAGAGCACTTGAACTTACAATTTGCAATTTCCATGTTGTGATTGGAGGGAGTTTATAAATAAATCTTGGTATTCATTGAAGTCGGTTATCATTAATCTCCAATGAATTGTGGGAATATAATCCATGCTTGCTTATAAAACTTCAAGGTTAGAAAAGGAATGGCCCTATATTAAACTATTATGAAAAATTACTTTTCAATATATATATAAATAATATATTCTATATCCTCATTAAAATTCTTGAGAAAGTAACCAGCTTTTCCATGCGTCAAAAGAATACACCTAGTCACAAGTGGATCCAAGTAAAAAACCTTTATTGAAACAACCTCTCCACACTTCTGGAGTAGAAGCCTACAAAATAAGATCCAGAGTAGATGTATGAAGGGGGCTTTCAAGTTCTAAATGAATGATGAGCATATTATGCCCTGTAGACAACACTTAAGAGCTATGTTGACAATGTTCTTAGAGTTTTCAACATTGCAATTTTTCAACATCTTGTTGTCTTTAAGAAAGAAAAAAAGAAACCTTATAGATATAAAAGGAAAAAATGAAGAAAATGGGGGATTAAAGACACAACAAATCCAAGTGATAAGGGCCACCAAAACTTGTATGATTGCCAATCTTGCTCCAAAAAGGCAAGCCATTAAGTGATCTCTTGTGTATTTCATGACAAAAATCCATCATCAGACATGTCTTACATTCAAATAAGCAAATATACATCAAATCAAAGTTATGAATATAGATGAATGATTCAAGTGATTACAACCATCCAAAGTACCTCAAATGCCCTTATCACTTGAGTTGCTTGTGTTAAATAATGCAAGCTCTCAAGTCCATAACATAAACCAATGATAAGACATTTATAATACTCAAAAGAAGAAAGTATACATAAAACAATTGGTTTCAATGTAGATGACACATTCAAGCTATTAGGATCATCTGTGGTTGTTTGATGGCTCAAATAACTTGACTTGGTTGTGTCTTGTTTCTCCATTAACAATTTCAGAAATGTGAAATTCATTACAAGGAACTCTTTGTAACAAGGAAAAGAAAATAAGAACCATATAGTTGTTCTCTTTGGTCACGATTGATTCAAGTGATTAGGGACATCTAAGCTTCCATTATGGCCCTAATCACTTGAACCTGTCATGTCCAATGAAATTTCATATTTCTAGCTATATGAATGAATGCATAGTATAGAACAACTTAAAAAACACTTCAAAAAGGAAAAAAATGCATATCTCATTTTCCACACCAGGACATTTCAACAAGAAATGAGCTCAGGTTGTTCCTTGCAAAAGAGATATGAAAAACAAATGTGATGAAGAATATGGGGAGTTGAGTGAGAGTAAAGAGAGCACAAGAAAAATGCCACAAATGAGGTGAGTAGCTTATATAGGGATGATAAGATTTATTGAACATTGATGCCACCTAGTGCCTTTTGATTGGTCCACATCATCCCACCATTCCAATTAACAATTTACATTACCACATGGCATATTTTCATTGCTCCACATCATTTGACTATTGTGGATCTCAAGGTGCAAGTTACCATGTGTGAGAATTTCATTCGTCCATGTCATTTGACCATTGGGGTCCTCTAGAACTTGCCACATGGCATGCTCTCATTGGTCCATGTGGATTCTCCAACATCTCCTTTCCCTCATAAATATCAGCTCCCTTAGCTTTTCCTCATTTTCTACCTTCAAAAATTTTATTAGCCATGATCCGTACTCCTATGCCTAAAGTTTATACATGATAGATTCAAGTGATAGCATCTATTTGACCATCTTTGATTGCCTCTTTTTTCTTGCATCGGTTATCCCTTTCATCTAGAATTAAGTCCCTCAAACATCCAAAAATGGAGGAGAAAAATGCAATTCTCAATCTGTTCATATGAGAAACTGATCAAGTTCATGCTTGAAGAGGGTTTGGAACTCAATAAGTTTTCAACCCCTCCTTTGGTTTTGAAGCCCTTGTAGAAGAAAACTAAGCCATCTCTTAAGGATGTGTGGAATGGTTTTATGAGGATACTCAATGGACAAGAAGTGGTAATCTCTGGCAAGAAATATAGTCACCCAAGAATGTTTGGGGAGGATCCTTTGGATAGGGCTAGAATTACTAGAAAGTGTAGAAAGGCTTCCACCTTGCCTAGGAGGATGGAATTTTTCCCTCATCATAAAAGTGGATGTTCCTTACTTCTAGTGAATATGAGCTTTTTGATTTGGCCTGATCATTCATCTAGTGAGAGAATTGAACAAAAGGAAGTTTTTGAGGAAAAAAGAACAATATGAATTGATGTTGAAGAATTGCATTAGGCTGAGTATGAGGTAAAGGTATGCTAAAAAACATTTCCCTTTCATTTTTGACTCATCTTTGAGGCATGACCAATTCAAGGGATTAGTCCCATCCAAGATTTCTTGATGAGCCAAATCCATTGAATTGATTGTGTCCTAGACCATACATATACTTTAGCTCTTTGGTTTACTCCTTTTGCAATCCCTGTTTTCCTAATCATTCATAGATATTTACCAAAAATTTGGGCAACTTACGACTGATTCAAGAGATTAGGCACATCGAAAGATCTTGGATAGGCCTAGTCACTTGAATCTGTCTTGGATACAAAGGTAGTCATTTTGAACCTTAGACTCCATGTGAACTTCTGTATCTTGTGACTGGTTTTAAATTTGAAGGAACTGATACTACCATTGCATCTGGAATGTGAAAATCCCTAAGATCCACTATCTATTTGTGTGATTCTAATACCTACACGTCCTATTTCCAATTAATGAAAACCTATTTGTACTAATTTTCACTCACAACTCATTCAAGTGGTTAGTTGCATTCAAGATTTCATGATGAGCCTAATCCGTTGAATTGTTCATGTCCTAAATTCATGTAAGAAATTGTATATTGTCATTTTCCCATATGCATTTCCTTTTTCCCTTCTAATTCATAGGTATTTGCAAAAGAAGTAAGCCAAATATCTTTGGTTTTTCATGATTTTAAGAAACATTTAATTCAAGCAATTAGGCCCATCCAAGATCTTCAATGAGCCTAATTGCTTGAATTCATTGTGTCCCAGAATCATATCTTAACTTGAGTTCTTTTCTCTTATGCAATTTCTTGTGGCTTCATGATTCATTTTCCCCATCACCTATAGAATACTACTATTTTTGCTTTTTTTGTAGATATCTATATCAAATGAAAATATATCTAGCTGAATCTAGACTCATTCTATGATGTACATAAGCTTTGTAGTGAATAGTATGATTTTTCAATGTTCTATCTAAAGAACGTATCAAAATATATGGGCTACTCCTCATTGCGATTTGATGCATATAGGGTATTGCTTCTTGAGTGAACAACAACATTCATGATATTTGTCTATGCTTGAGGGAAATCTTTCAACATCTTGTTGTCTTCCCACTACCCTTATTGCTTAAATCATGTAGAATAATGAAAGCCCTTAAGTGCTTCCATGTGTATTCCATAACGTAAACATATAGTATGACATTTATAATACTAAAAAAAAAGAAAATAGACATAAAATAAATTGGTTTGAATGTAGATAACTGATTCAAGGGAGTAGGACCATCAATGGTTCTCCAATGGTGTAAATCACTTGAATTGGTTGTGTCTTATTTCTCCATCAACAATTTGTGAAATGTGAAATTCATCACATAATCAAATGAAAAACACTCTTTATAAGGAGGAAAATCAAAGAAGCACCATATACTTGTGCGCTTTGGACACGACTAATTCAAGTGATTAGGGCCATCCAAACTTCTTTGATGGCCCTGATCGCTTGAATAAATCCTGTACAAAGAAGTGTCATGTTTCAAGATATATGAACGAATTCTCCATATAGAATAGTTTAGAAAACACTTCAAAAATTGAAGAAATGCATATCTCATTTTGCATACCAAGAGACTTCAATAGACTATGAGAGGAGGTTGTTTCTTGCAAAAGAGAATTGAAAAACAAAGGCGATGAAGAATATCACTAGTTGAGTTAGACGAGAGAGAGCAAAAGTAAAATGCCACAAATGAGCTAAGGAGATTATATAGAGTCTATAGGATCTATTAAACATTGATGCCACATGGTCCATTGTCATTGGTCCACATCATCCAATTGTTGCAAAACACAATGTACATTACCATGTGGCACTTTTCATTGGTTCACATCATTTGCCCATTGTGCATCTCAAAGTGCAAGTTTCTATGTGTTAGAACTTCATTCCTCCATGTCATTTGAACATTAGGACTATCAAGGCCTTACCACATGGCATGCTCTCATTGGTCCACATGGATTCTTCAATGCCTCTTTTCCCTCATAAACATCAGGTCCCTTAGATTTTCCTCATTTTCTATCGTCAACAATTTTTTGTAGCCATACTCAACACTCCTAAGAAAAATGCAATTCTCAATCTCTCCATCTTAGAAACTACTTGATTTCATGGATCAAGCGGGTTTGGGACTCAGTCACTTTCTAGACGCAATGAATATGTTCAACCCTCCTTTGATTTTGAATCCCTTGTAGAGAAAAACTAAGACATCTTTGAAAGATGAGTGGAATAGTATTTTGAGGATAGTTCTAAATCATTTCCCTTTCATTTTTAACTCATCTTTGAGATGCAAACAATTCAAGCAATCACGTATGTCCAAGATTTTTAGATGAGCCTAATCACTAGAATTGGTTGAATCCTAGATTCATTCGTAAACTTGAGCTCTTTGGTTTTCTCCTTATCCAATCCTTTTATTCCTCATCATTCACATATATTGACCAAAGAAATGGTCAAACTAACCTCTAGATCTTATGATTTTGACATATGATAGATTCTAGCAATTAGTCCCATCAAAAGATCTTGGATGGGCCTAATCGCTTGAATCAATCATGTCATAGTTTCATATTCTTTACTTTCTCCCTATGCAATCTCCTTAATGTCCTTGACATAAAGGAATTCAACTTGAACCTTAGATTCCATGTGAAATTATGTTTCTTATGATTGGTGTAGAATTTGGAGAAACTACTATCACCATTGCATTTTGAACATGCCAAAACCATAAGATCAAATCTCTATTTTCATGATTCTAATATGCATAGGTCTTGTTTCCAATTATCGATAACCTATTTGTACTAATTTTCACACACAACCAATTAAAGTGATTAGGCCCATCCAAGATTTCCTAATGATACCCTTAAATTGTTTGTCTTCTTGATTCATGTTAGAAATTGATTTTTTCCATATTTCCCCTACACAACTTCCTTGTGCCTTATCATTCATAGATATGTGCAAAAGAAATAGGACAAATATCTTTGATTTTTAATGATTTCTAGGAATGAACAGTTCAACAAATTAGGACCATCCAAGATATTCAAATGAGCCTAATCACTTGAATTGGTCGTGTCCCTAATAACTACAAGTTCTTTGAACAATATCCATGTAAACTGGCATCACCATCTCCTACAAATCTAATCAAATCATGAAGATTATGAAAAGGTAATTACATTCCGATTTGAGAATCAATTGGATAAACAACTTCATCTATCCATGAATCAAAACATTTTTTCCTTCTTTGCATGATGATTCAGCTTCACGAGGTTGTAACGCTCTTTGGAATACCTTTCTTGTTGTTGCATACTCATAAATCAACATGATATTTGTATGGAAAGTATCACATAGAGTCTTTCTAGTTCAAAGTTCAATGAAAGTATTTGGATTTAGGTTCTCCATGGCAAATGCATCCAGATTTGTGAAAAGGAAAGAAGTTCGTCTATTTTGAAGAGTAGAGAAAGAAAGTGGAACCCTTCCTAAAAAACACATTATATAGGTCAAAGGAAAAGATGGAAAAGTTCAAATTTTTTGAATGTCCGACATGCACAAACTTTGAGGCATATCATTTTTCATGATTCTGACACAACTTTCTCTCTCTTTAAAAACTAATATATTCATTTAAGATATGTTTCAAATAATCCTAGATGCAAATTTTAAAGATGATTTGATAAGATTAATATAGATTAATACAGCTAATTGAAATCCTAACATGGCCCATTTTTTTGTCATTTTATGCCCTAATGCATAAAAGCATCAAACAAATAAAACAAGGTAACAAAAATCTAAACGAAGCAATTAAAAAAATAAAAATATTTTGACTGAAAAATGTTGGAGATAGATGTCTGTGGAAGCACTCGAACAACACAAGGAAGAAGACGAAGCTTGGAGCACAAACACACAATACTGAATGTATTACTAGAGAATGTACAAAGATTAGTAGCCCATTAGGGCAATAGGCGTATATACAAGCCGGGGGAAAAAAACCTCCTAAAGAAGGAAAAAAGTGCCCCGGCGGTCCTAGTGTGTTCACACACATCACTATCTAAATATATCAACAAATCCCCCCTGGGAGTGATGCGGTGAACAAGGAGCTGGCACTCATGTATAAGGAAGTGCCAAGCTATGTGGAAATCACTCCACAAAAGGAAGTAAGCCCAAAGCTTTGTGGAAAGCTTCAAACTTCTCCCTAGGCAGAGCCTTCGTGAAAAGGTCTGCAATGTTCTCCTGCATGGGCACATATGCCAAGCTGATCTCCCCAACAGAGAACCTCTCCTTGACGTAGTGATAATGCACCTCAATGTGCTTAGTGCAAGCATGGAACACAGGGTTCCTCGCAACTGCCAATGCGCTCTGACTGTCAGTGAAGATGGTGGTGGCAGAAGAGTGGCCAACACCCAAATCAGCCATAAGGCGTTTGAGCCACACACACTCAAGAGTCGCTATAAAAGCTGCCCTATACTCAGCCTCACAACTGGAAGTAGCCAAAGTAGGCTGCTTCTTGCTCAACCAAGATATACATGAGCTACCAAGCATGAAGCAAAAACCACTTGTGGACACATGAGTGTCATAGCAACCAACCCAATCTGAAGTCAGAAAAAGCATGCAAATCTGGCGGTAGTGATCCCCCCTTGGGATAAAACAACCCAAGTAGCCGAGTACCACTCAAGTAGCAAAAGATGCGCTTAATCACTTTCCAATGTATGACTCCTAGGCAATGCATAAACCTGCTCATCTGTGAGACAGCAAACTGAATATCTGGCCGAGTAATGCATAAGTAAATCAAGCATCCAACAGCCTGCTGATAGAGAACAGCATCAAAAGCATCTCCAGCATCATGAAGACTCAATCGCAAACTTGTCTCCATAGGAGTGGCAATAGGCTTACAATCTTCAAGGCCAAAACGCTACAATAATGTGTCAATAAATTTTGTTTGACACAAAGCCATTCCACCATCAACTTGCATAAATTAAATGCCCAAATAGTGATGCAAATGCCCCAAATCAGACATCTCAAATGAGGCATGCAATTCAGCCTTGAAATCAGCAATATGCTTCTCAATAGGACTAGTGAGCATCATGTGGTCAACATAGACAACAATGATCAGAAGCACATCATTAGCACGCTTAACATATAAGGTGCTTTTAGTTGGACTGTTCTCAAAACCATGTGCAACCAGATAGGCATGTATCTTCTCATACCAAGCACGTGGTGCTTGCTTTAAACCATATAATGCCTTCTTTAATTTGCACACCTGGTTTTCATGCCCTTTTTGCACAAAGCCACGAGGCTAAAAAACATACACTTCTTCATGCAAGTCACCATTTAGAAATGCTGTTTTAATGTCCAACTGATGTACATTCCAACCATGATGGGCTGCAAGTGCACAAATGCTCCGAACAGTAGTCATACGGCATGTAGGTGCAAAGGTCTCATCAAAATCAATGCCTCTCTCCTTCACATAACCCTTTGCAACAAGCCTAGCCTTATACCTATCAACTGTACCATCAGTTTTACGCTTCAGCTTGTATACCCACTTAGTGCCAATGGCCTTCTTGCCAGGAGGCAAGTCACATAAGGACCATGTACCATTCTTCATTATAGCATCATATTCAGATTGCAAAGCAGCCATCCAATTTTCTGAATTCTATGCTTCATGAAAAGAATCAGGCTCATTCTCATCACAGAGACTAGATGCAGCCATAACATAGCAATCTGATGCAAAAGAGACACTATGCAAGCCTGAACGAGTACGATATGACAAAGGTGCATCTAATTTGTTGTCACACAAAGTCTGCACTAGCCATTTTGGCATAGTTTTTGCTTGCTCAATATCACCTGTCTCATCAACAAGTGCATCATGTAAAGTTGCATCAGAAATGGAATGATCTGCATCATCATATGACACCTGCAAAGGCTGAGAAGTTGCCTCATTAGGACCAACACTAGACTGTCCACCTGTAAAAAGAGGCATCAAAGTATCATACATGTCTTTGGAGCTAACAGATTTCTCCTTAGTACATGAAAGCAATGGCTGAATAGCATCTTCCACAAAGACAACATCACGGCTAACCAAAATGCGTTTAGTCTGTGGATGATACAACGATAGCCTTTACTTTCAGAACTGTTCCCAACAAAAATACATTTTACTGCCTTATCATCCAGTTTTCTGCTATGTTGTTCAGGCACTAGTGCATATGCCAAACAACCAAAAACACGCAGATGAGCAACAGATGGCTTGCGGTCATGCCAAGCCTCATATGGAGTGATAGACTACAACACTTTAGTGGGACACCTGTTCAGTACATATGCTGCACACATAACAGCCTCAAGCCAAAAACTATGTGATAAAGCCTGACTTTTGACCATGCACCTCACCATCTCCATGAGTGACCTGTTCTTTCGTTCAACAACTCCATTCTGTTGAGGTGTATAGGGCATTGTACACTGGTGTTTTATCCCATGTTCAACCAGAAATGCATTAAAATTAGAAGACATATATTCTCCCTCTGGATCAGAACGGAGGGTGCCCATTTTACATGCTGAAGATTGTCAGCCAAAAGTAAAAACTGTTTGAAGCACATGAACACTTTGCACTTTGCTTTGAGTGGATATACCCATGCATGCTTGGAAAAATCATCAATGAAAGTCACAAAGTAAAGGTAATTTCCAAAAGAGGGTGTCTGCATAGGACCATAGACATCACTATGTACAAGCTGCAATTTATGTGTAGCCCGAACTGAACCATCTTTTGGAAAGGACGAATGCTGCATTTTGCCCAAAATACAACCTTCACAAACATGTTTTCCAGGTGCCTAAAGTTTGGGCAAAGAGGACACCATTTCAGATTTCTGCAGGCGTAGCAAACTAGCAAAATTTAGATGACCAAAGGGTGCATGCCAAAGCTTTGCCTCTAACATAGCCTGAGAATCATGAACTACACATGCCGAATCATTCAGAGATCTTTCATAGTCTATGAGCTTATACAGCCCACTACATAAAATGCCAAAAGCAATAATCACATCGCCATTTGACAGATCATGAACTGTACACCTGTCATCAACAAATTTCACAACCAAGCCAATCTTGGCTAATGCATAGATTTTTCTTGATCCCTGGCACATACTAAGCATCTGACAAAGTGAAAGAACTACCATCAGCAGTAGTCAAAATGATCTTACCAACTCCCATAACAGGATAAGAGGAGTTGTTGGCGCATGTAACAGTATTCCATGTAGGGGCAGGCTCGAGTGAAGAGAAGAAACTGCGCTGCGAGGTAATATGTTTGGTTGCCCCACTGTCAAAATACCAAATATCTGAGTCTACTGCAGACATGCACTGCTCATGAGAAGATGGGTCAAAACTGCAAACAATAGTAAACGCCCCTTCTTCTTCTTATGCAAGATTAGCGGACTCTGTTTTTGGTGTAGAGGCTTCTGCAACAACCATTCCTGCCTCTTTCTTCTTTGCCTCTTTTGCAGCCAGCTTTGGATAGTTCTCTATGATATGATCATTCCCTTTACAGTACTTACAAAACGATTTTTGCTTTTTTGATTTTTTCTCATCTTTGTCTTGGTTCTTCGAATGTGCAGCATTTGCAGATTTTTGCTTACTAGTAGAAGAGATCCATTTTCCTTTGCCCTTCTGACTAGCAAGGAAAGCTTGATCTACAACATGCATAATGGACCTATTCTGCCTGGACTGATCTTCCTGCAACAGAATAGAGACTAACTCCTCAAATGACAAGGCATTTGGATTGCCTTTCATCATTAACCAAAGAGTAGAAGCAAAACTCTGATATGAATCAGGAAGAACATTCAGAACAGTCTGCACAAGTGAGCTAGCTGGTATAACCTCATCAGCAGAAATCAACTGTTCCTTCAAATCTTTGATCTTTGTTAGGAAACTCTCCATGGAATCACCTTCATTCATATGCTCACTCTCCAACTGTTTTCGGAGATAAGCAACACGAGCCTCATTCCTAGCTTGGTACAATGTGGTAAGTGTATCCCAAGCATCCCTAACTGTTCTGCAAGAGCGTATGTGAGGAATAATGGCATGTTTGACAGACAAAGCTATCAATTCATGTGCCTGGGCATGTCTGCCATCCCAATGAATCTGCTCTGTAGTAGGTGCAATAGAAACAGCAGCACGAACAGGAATCTGCGGAATATCATCTTCAACACCATCGTCATCAGCTCCAACACCTGTATTTGCAGTACCTGTTGTTACAGGTGTAACAGGACGTCTTTCAACACCCTGTAGAATGTTCCACAATCCTTTTGCAACCAAGACATGTCGCATCATATAAGCCCATAATGGGTAGTTGGTACCATCCAACTTATCCTCAACAACCAACAGATGAAATCCATCACTGCTTTCAGCCATGGACGATGACTAAAATACCTTGATGAAAAAAATTGATTGTATCTCAAAAAGTTGAACGGAACTCCCAGATGAGTTCTACTAAACCTGTAGCAGACTTTGAGACGCTTATATTGACGAACAGAAACTGGTATATACCTTTGGCACAAAAAGATAAAATAGCCTGCACAAGCACTATGATAGTGCGTTCGGAGGCCGAAACAAGCTCAGATCGTGATTTTGGTACCACAGAGAGAATATGTTTTGATCTTTGAAACACCTTGAGTATGCTCACCAAATTCCATGCGAAACTGAGACTACAAACGGAGGAGTGTCGACCGTGCCCTAGATGAAGCGACGACCTGATCTGATACCAATTGTTGGAGATAGATGTCTGCAGAAGCACTCGAACAGCACAAGGAAGAAGAAGAAGCTTGGAGCACAAACACAGAATACTGAATGTATTACTAGAGAATGTACAAAGATTAGTAGCCAATTAGGGCAATAGGCGTATATACAAGCCGGGGGAAAAAGACCTCCTAAAGAGGGAAAAAATTTCCCCGAAGGTCCTAGTGTGTTCACACACATCACTACCTAAATATATCAACAAAAAATAAAATATATTTTGATAAGAAACATAGACTGAGACCGCAATCAATAGGGAGTGGTGATTAGGTGCTTGTATATGATAGTACTTTCGATACTCAATATGATGCATGTCGTAAACTAACTAAATGGTGGTTCGGATCTTATGTTGTTGTTTAGATTTTTGAGATAGGTACTTATAAATTACGACAATTGAATGGTTCTGTGTTAAGAAATTTGATTGCAGGGAAAAGAATCAAGTTATTTAAAAGAAGAGAAAGCAATAAGTTCGAGTTGGATGACAACTTCTTAGAGGATGAAGATGAAGACGAAGAATAACCAGGTGACTTAATTCTAATTATTTCATACTATTTATGTTTCTTTTCATGCATTTCATAAATAGAAATTTATTTGTTTCTGATATAAAGAGGAAATTTATTAAAATAACATAAATAACGAACAAGAAATTAAAGTAGGAATATGTATATAGGTTGAAAGTCTAATTTACAAAACTTATAATGCATTGTGAAGATAGGAGAGAGGAACGCTTGAACTATGACCCTTAGTAAAAGAGAAATTTACTTTATATTAGTAGAATTCTTTACTTTCTTAACCCGTTTAGCAAATGAGATCCTAATTTTGGCTGTAGAAAATTTCTTGATCCTTTGCTCTGATTAGGGGTTAAGCCTTTCCCCTTAAACAAAAAATTTGCGAAGAAAAATTAAGAAAAAAGAAAAATGAGACCATCAAGCAGTATATTAATGGCTACTACAAAATGGGAAAAAGAAAAGAAAGAAAAAAGAATAGAAAAAAGATAATACAAAAGAAAAAGCAAAAAGAAAAATATGATTCAGCTGTGGTCTTCAAACCACTTTTGAAATACTATGCGGTATATATGAGGCGGAGGTTTGCTGCAGAAGAGTTAGTTAGATGTATCTTATAGCGGACGTCTAAAAAATAAAAGAAAGCATACTTATATAAATTAAATTTTACTTAAGAATAGGGTTAATGGAATGGTAAGTTCCTCAATTATCTAAATAACTTTTATAGGATTTTCTAAATTCGTATTTTCAATTGCATGCAATTGATTATACATATGAAATATAAAAATAATTAATATATATGTATATTTAAAAATTATAATATAGAGAAAATAAGGTTAGATTTAATAAATTATAATAGATATTTTATAATTAAGTAATATAGTTAATAATTTTTTTAATTATTTAAAATAGGTAACGTTACGTCGGTGTATGTGGAAGTTAGTAGGAGTTTCAATTCTATGTGTGCACAATAGAATGTGTTAGTAATGTGTTAGTTAGAATTAGTTTGCATGATCTGAGCAAAGTCTTCTAAGTGTTGTAGGTGCATGAATGTGCATGCTACTATGTTTAAATATCTAGAATGTTTGAATGTTATTTTTCTGAATTGATTTTCCTACAGGTACGGAGAGAGAGAGAGAGAAAGAGTGCTTCTATCTTCTTCCCCCTCCATCCACGGTAGGTTGACGTTTAGACAGCGACAAGAGAGAGAGCATTATCTTCTCCTCCCTCCATCCACGGCAGGCTGACGCGCAGACAACAACAAGAGAGAGAGAGCAGGTTAGTAGCATGGTAGCATAGTTATACTTCTGCCTCCTCCACTCCAACCTGTTATGATCTAGCATCAAAGCTTGAGAGAGAAAAAGAGACAGGTGGTTTCTCTTGACAGAACTGCACGCATCGAGAGAAGATCGGACAAAGGGAGCGACTCATTTTCAACAGCGAAGAAGCTGGTGGAGGGCTTGTTGAAGAGATCCCAGCTCTGTAATGAGTTAATCATGCCAATCAGAGTGACTAAGAGATGTACTGGCTCATAACAACTACCTCTCCTTCCGGTGGCTATTACTGATGTACATGGCAAAGAAAGGCCTTCTCCCCGAAAATGAGAGAGAGAGAGGGAGGATCAAAGTTGTTCGGTTGCTGTAAAGTTACGCCAAGGCTGAGCACTATTGTGCTCAGAGTCAGGAGAGAGAGAGATAGAGAGAGAGAAAAGAAAGTGGCTTCTCTTCGTAGTTATGACGTGTGACAACAGGAAAAACGACTTTTCCTCGCTACATTTTTCGATAGAGAGAGGGAGATACATAGAGAGAGACTTGTGGTGATGTTCTCGCAGAGGCATTGAGTGCTAGCGAGAGATAGACATAGAGATCTAAATTCTCTGATTGTCTACTACTAGGAAAAATCCCTGACATGTGTTAGAGAAAGAGAAAAGTCGGGCGTTGTAGAAATTAATGGGGAAAGCGAGTTGATAGAGAGAGAAAGAGAGAGAGAGAGAGAGAGAGAGAGAGACCCGGTAGCTGTGGTTGCTTGAGCGTGGACTGAGACAGTAGGCGGGCATCCTGAATTCCAAAGAGAGACAAGGGGAGAGAGAGAGAGAGAGAGCGAGAGAGAGAGAGGGGGGTAAATGTTACATAAACAAGGGTTCTATTTTCTTGTATTTTAGTGTGCGTTCATGATTTTCACTTTGTAGGTTTGAATACAACTTCAACTTACGAAGGTTTATATTACATAAAGAGGTCAATTGTGCATACTTTATGCTGTAAAATTATGGGTTATGCATGGTTCTTGATCTTTACAATTATTGTGTGTGTATAGAGAGAGAGAGAGAGGGTAAGCATGTTTGCAGATAGCATGTATGCATATGCATGTTAGGAAAAGTATGAATGTGTGTATGCATGAATGTATGCATGTTAGTATGAATATGTGTATGCATGAATGTATGCATGTTAGTATGAATGTATCTATGCATGATTGTATGCATGTTAGTATGAATGTATGTATACATGATTGTATGCATGTTAGTATGTGTTTATGCTTGAGCATATGAGTATGCATGTATGCATATGTAGGTATGCATATGTGCATGTATGTTAGTGACAAGTGCATATACATGAATGATGTGTACATGTATGTTAGTGTGTAATGCATGTATGCATGTGCATGTGAGCATATATGTTACGACACATGCATAAGTGTATGAATGCATGTATGTATGATTGTATGCATGTAAGTAGGATGCATGTGTGCATGAGTATTTGAGTGTAATGTGCACAAATGCATAAGCATGTAAGTTAGTAAGAGTGATGCATGAATGCATGTGTATTTATGCATGTGTATGCATGAGAAGTGTGATGCATGTGTAGTGCATGTTTATCCATGTGAGCATGAGAGAGCTCTGCATGTATATGCATGTGAGTATGTGTGCATGTATGCATAAGAGAATGTATGCATGTACATGTATTATAGAGTTTTAATGTGTTCATGAATGATTTTAGCATATATGTATGTACATGTAAGTAAATGATGTATGCATGTGCATGAGAGTTAAGAAAATTAGTTCATTTATGCATGTATGCATGTGAATGTATGGTGCATGTGCATATGTAGTATATGTTAGTGCATATGTATATGTGCATGTGAGTAAGTGCATAAGTACATGTGCATAAATGAAGTAGGTAGATGATATGATTGAATGTATGTGCATATGTAAAATATGTGCATATATCTATTTAAAGTAGATGTGTGAAGGAGTTAAATACATGTGTTTTATAAATGACGATACATATACATAAAAATGTTAATTAACATATGTTAGCATAGGTTTAATTTGTGCTAATTTTTGAATATTAGATGAGTGTTTTATATTCATAAAAGCATACTTATTTTCTTTTTTGAATTGATCTTCCTGCAGATCATTACGAAGGAGATTACGAGATTACGAGATTGAGGTAGCATATGATATTTAGAAATATAAATTTGTATAGAAATATTCTCTCGAAATTGTATTCGAATTTATTATAAGCTTTTGTATAGGTTTAGAATTGGTCTTAAAGTTTTTCATACTTTCACTTTACGATTTACTTAAGTTCTATATATTCCATTTTCAAATGTCTAAGGATTTAGCATCAACAAGAAGATCTGTTACTGATAATAAAGAATTAGATAACTTTTTTGTTATAGGAACACTTCTACCATCTGCTTTTGAAAGTACGATTAGTAACAAAAGTGAAGAAATAGAAATAATTAAAGACCAAATAGTTGATGAGACTTTACATAGGATAGAACATGATCGTTATTTATCTAGGGTTTTGCCTTTACTTTCTATAGTTTAACTAGAACCTGAGAATAAAGAGGATTTGTTTCCACCCAACTTAAAAAGAAATACTAATGCAAAACAAAACAAAAACGTAGTGGTTGATATAGTTGTTGGGAGTGATGGTTGGATGCACTCAAGAAATGAGTTGATGCTGCAAAACCAGCTTCACACCTGCCCTCCTTTTATTCCAGATATGCTTAGTACACTTGCTTAGCTTCCAAATCACACAAAGAAACCATATATGTACTTTGCAAATGATTTGTGTAATGACCAAATCAAAACAGACAACTTTGCACTTCACAAATTCTAGCAAACTTGCTATTTCTGTAATGACACCTGCTCAGTGTTATGCTCAGTGTGACCAGCAAACTTGAAATTGAAATAATTTCTTTTGGGAGTATTAAAGTACCTTAACAAGCTACCAATCACAAGTGGAATCACTCAAATTGATAAACCATACACTGAGAAATAAGTTTAGCAAAATTCTGATTACCCCCGACTTTTTAGGAACTCTGCAGACACAGACCAGTGTGCACTTCGAAGCGGATTTCTCCCAACTGGCTGAATGAAATCTTCTGAGATTTTGTATGCTTGTAGAAGACCTTGAGCTGGTTCTAATGAGCTATAGATCTCTTGATTTGGTTCAGTGAGCACTGAGAAATGCTCCTTGGAAGTTGACAGACTTGGAGTAGGAAACACAGAGAATCAGATATGTAGAATGTGTATATATCTATTGATTGATATGATTATACAAGCTCATTAGCATGCCAAGCATGGCTAATTGAGGAGTGGTGGTGTAGGCTATGGAGTAGCACTAACACACACACAGTTACAATGACAAGATGCCTCGGGGAGTGAGCTGAAGTGACATAACTAACCGCAACTTTTCAAATGTAGTTTTTATAGGAGTTGGATGGTGATTTGAATTTCAAAATTCAACCTTAGGCTCCCTAGAATATCTCTACTAAAAGTAGGGAGATATTCTCTCCATTACAACATTCAAGTTTCCACGACTTTCTCAAGTAGGTGTGATTACACAATAAATGCCAAGTCATATAGACTTTTACAAAGGGGTAAAAAGGTAAGAACATCTAAGCATATGTTCATATGAACCTTGCTTCAAGTGAAGCCTTGATAAAGCTTTGTCCAAGTTAGTCTTTCATGATTCCAAGCCAATGTGTGAAGGCTTGATATGCACCGACAGCTCCCCCTCAAGCCAAACACTTTGGCTTAAGTCTTCATCTTCAATCTTCAATTACCTCCTGCAATCCAATCATAGATTTAAATCTGCATAACTTGTTTCCATCTAATGCCTTTGTAAGTAAATCTGCACATTGCATATTAGTAGACACATAAGTCAATTGTATATCTTTGCTTAGCAACTTCTCTCTCACATAGTGGTAATGAACCTCTATGTGTTTGGTTCTAGCATGATATATTGGATTAGCTGCAAGGTGAAGAGAGCTAGTGTTATCTCCAAAGATGATTGGTGGTCTAGTATATAGACCTAACTCTGTATATAGAAGCTTCAACCAGATAGCTTCTTGAGTGGCATTGGCAAGCCCTCTATACTCTGCTTCAGTGGATGACAATGCCACTGTAGGTTGCTTCTTGGCTGACCAAGAAATGGGCTTATCTCCTGCAAAACAAATGTAGCCTGATGTGCTCCTCCTATCATCCTTGCATCCTGCCCAATCTGCATCTAAATAAACTTTAATATCAATATCTGATGTATATGGAAAGTACAAACCATGACTTTGAGTTCCCTTCAGATACTTCAAGATCTTCTTTGCTGCCTCTAGATGAGGTATTCTTGGTTTGTGCATGAATTGACTAAGCACACTAACTCCATATGCTATGTCAATTCTTGTCAAGGTAGCATAGTTCAAACTACCTACCATACTTTGGTATTCTGTAATGTCTTGGACTTCTTCTCCTTCATGAGCACTTAGCTTTAGGTTGACCTCCATTGGAGTAGTAGATACTTTAGCATCCTGCAAACCAAACTTCTTGACCATATCCTGCACATACTTCTTTTGAGTGATATATATACCTGAGTTGGTGTAGACTAACTCAAGACCTAAGAAGTACTTCAATAATCCAAGATCACTAATCTTGAATTCTTTCATCATCTGTCCTTTGATGTGTCTAATCTCATTGACATCATTACCTGTAATGATGATGTCATCAACATAAACACATAAGTACATTACCTCTGTACTACTTCTCTTTATGAACAGAGAAGTGTCTGCTTTACTCATCACAAATCCTTGGTCTAGGAGATAGGTTGTCAACCTGTAATTCCATGCTCTAGGTGCCTGCTTTAAACCATACAGAGCCTTCTTCAATTTGCAAACATAATGTACCTTTTTTGGATCTTCATAGCCAGGTGGTTGTGACATGTAGACTTCTTCAGATATCCATCCATTCAAGAAGGCATTCTTGACATCTAATTGGTACATATTCCAATTCTTGGATGCAGCTACACTCACTAATATTCTGATAGTTGGCATCTTGGCCACAGGAGAAAATGTCTCCTCATAATCAATGCCTTGGGTTTGTGCAAAACCCTTGGCTACCAACCTAGCTTTGTACCTGTTTATTGTTCCATCTGAATTCTTCTTTAGTTTGTAGATCCATCTGGATCCTATTACCTTCATAGAGTCTTTCTTGGGTACCAAGTCCCAAGTATCACTTTCCTTGAGAGCTTCCATCTCTTCATCCATGGCTTCTTTCCATTCTGGTTTGGTAATTGCTTCTTCATAGGTACCTGGTTCTTCATTCAACAAGTCCTTTGCAAGATATATAGAATGTTTAGTTACAAGTGATGTGTCATACCCAAATCTGATAGGCTTCTTCTTTTCTCTCTAAGATCTCCTCATTGCTTGAGTTGAGGATTCTGGTTTATCTTCTAGTTGCTTCATCTTCATCTTTCCTTTGGACTAACAAGCCTTGAACTCTTCAAGATTTATTGTATCATCATCATCTGAGCTTGAATCTTCTTGCTGAATTGGTTCTTCCTTGGTGAGCTTTGGAAAATCTTCTTCCATGTCATAGGGTAGACTCACTTTCCTGCATTCATTCTCATACCAAGAGTCATTCTCATCAAAGATGACATCTCTGCTTACCTTAAACCCTTTGTTTGTTGGGTTGTAGAATCTGTATCCTTTTTGGTTCAAATCATAACCAATGAAGATACATTTTTCAGCCTGGGGGTCTAGCTTTCCCCTTACCTGTGAGGGAATATGCACATATGCAACACAACCAAAGATTTTGCAATGATCCAGAGAGGGTCTCTTACCATGCCAAGCTTCATATGGTGTCATGCCATCAAGTGATTTGGATGGCAACCTATTGATGAGATAGGTGGCAGTGGATACACTCTCTACCCAAAGATAATTTGGTAACTTTTTTTCATTAAGCATAGACCTAGCTGTCTCTTCTATGAGTCTATTCCTTCTTTCAGCTACCCCATTTTGTTCAGGTGAGTACCTTGTAGTAATCTCCCTTTTGATGCCTCTTTCCTGCAAGAAATCTTCAAACTCATTGGAGAAGTACTCTCCTCCACCATCTGACCTTAGCCTCTTCAAGCTTCTTCCTGTTTGATTTTCAACAAGTGCAAGATACCTCTTGAAACAATTAAACACTTCATCTTTATGCTTCATAAAGTATAAAATGGTCCATCTGCTATAGTCATCAATGAAGGACACATAATACCTTGAACCAGAAATAGAGGGGTCCTTGCTAGGTCCCCAAACATCTGTGTGTACCAAGTCTAGGTAGTCTTCATGCATAAAACCTTTCCTTGAATAGGGTAACCTGTGAGACTTACCAAATTGACATGATCCACACTTGTATATCATGTGTTGCTTGGACACATTAGGTATCCCAAGCACACATTGATCCCTGCACATTTGCTTTAGGGTTCTTTCACCTATGTGCCCTAATCCCTTGTGCCATATTTCTAATTCTGAAAGTGTCTGATCCTTGTAATTATACAAAGCAATGTTCTTGGTATCTTCTAGCTCAAATGTAAATAATCTACCTGATTTCTCCCCTTTGGCTATCCTTCTGAATCCATGTCTTGGGTCCTCCACATATGCTCCATGTTGTGTGAATCTGACCTGCAAACCTTTCTCCACAATCTGACCAACACTCATTAGATTCTTGGTGATGGTTGGTACATAGAGTACCCTGCTCAATAGGTTTTGGTTACCATCACATGTCTTCACATTACCAATCTTAACAACAGAATGTTTAGTGTCATCACCTGTTTGTACCTGATGTTTGCCCTTGGGCTCTTCCAAATCAGAAAGTAGTGCCACATTGCCAGCTACATGGTTAGAACATCCTGAGTCAATATAAAATAAATGATCATCATTTGTACCTGCCTTGGAGGTCATATTCATGATCAATAGGGAGTCATCTTGCTCCTCTGTGTAGTTGTTGTAGTCTCTTCTATTTCTGAATCCACCTTGGTAGTTACCATTGTGGTTGTTATTGTAGTTGTTGTTGTATTGGTTGTTGTATCCATTGTAGCCTTGGTGTTGGTTGAATCTGCCTCTCCCTTGAGAGTATCCACCTCTTGAGTAGCCTCTTCCTCTCTGATTCTTGTAGTTCTTGTAACATTCATCTGTGGTATGATTGGACAATCCACAAATGTTGCATGGTGATGAGTTGTAGGGTCTCCCCCTACCTGACTTACCTCCTCTGCCTCTTCCTCTAGATGATCTACCTCTCCCTGCATAATTAGCTTGGGAGGTAGAGCCTTCTTCATCCTGTTTCTTCCCTTTACCTTTATCTTTAACTTTCTTATCAGTAGAGAGCAGAGGGGTTGTTACCTTTTGATTGATCTCCTGCCTTTGTAAACTTTGCTTCATGTGTGAAAAGTTGGCCCATAAGTGTTGTGAGATGTGGGGTATGCATGTCCATATAGAGGTCCATTGCAGTGGTGAAACTTTCCCACTTATCATCTGCCTTGAGTCCATTTGTTACTTGCCTGACTATTTGCTCCTCTTCAATCTCCTCTCCAATGCTTGCTAATTGGTCTGCCACATCTTTAATCTTAGTCACATACTCTGAGACTGGTTGCTTGGGCTGCTTTCTAAGGGTTGTGAATTCAATCCACAGCTGATTCTTCCTGGCCCTTGTGTTGGAAGAAAAATAGTTTGACAAGGTTTCCCAAGTCTCTTGGGAAGTCTTACAATTCCTTACATGAGGTAAAAGAAAATCAGATATAGAGTTTAAGAGATAAGACCTTGCCAAAGCATCTTTTGCACACCATTGGTTGAGTCTTTCATGTTCATCCTTTGTGGGTAGTCCTCTAGTCTTGAATGAGGGCAATTCCTCATCTCCTGATATGTATCCAAATAAACTTCTGCCTTGTAGATAGGTCTTCATTCTCAATGACCAAGCTTGGTAATTGTTCCTGTCCAATTTGTCAATCAATGAAGGAAATCCATCACCCATGTTTACCTTCTTTGCTCTGATACCACTGTTGGGAGTGATGGTTGGATGCACTCAAGAAATGAGTTGATGCTGCAAAACCTGCTTCACACCTGCCCTCCTTTTATTCCAGATATGCTTAGTACACTTGCTTAGCTTCCAAATGACACAAAGAAACCATATATGTACTTTGCAAATGATTTGTGTAATGACCAAATCAAAACAGACAACTTTTGCACTTCACAAATTCTAGAAAACTTGCTATTTCTGTAATGACACCTGCTCAGTGTTATGCTCAGTGTGACCAGCACACTTGAAATTGAAATAATTCCTTTTGGGAGTATTAAAGTACCTTAACAAGCTACCAATCACAAGTGGAATCACTCAAATTGATAAACCATACACTGAGAAATAAGTTTAGCAAAATTCTGATTACCCCCGACTTTTTAGGAACTCTGCAGACACAGACCAGTGTGCACTTCGAAGCGGATTTCTCCCAAATGGCTGAATGAAATCTTCTGCAATTTTGTACGCTTGTAGAAGACCTTGAGCTGGTTCCAATGAGCTATAGATCTCTTGATTTGGTTCAGTGAGCACTGAGAAATGCTCCTTGGAAGTTGACAGACTTGGAGTAGGAAACACAGAGAATGAGATATGTAGAATGTGTATATATCTATTGATTGATATGATTATACAAGCTCATTAGCATGCCAAGCATGGCTAATTGAGGAGTGGTGGTGTAGGCTATGGAGTAGCACTAACACACACATAGTTACAATGACAAGATGCCTCGGGGAGTGAGCTGAAGTGACATAACTAACCGCGACTTTTCAAATGTAGTTTTTATAGGAGTTGGATAGTGATTTGAATTTCAAAATTCAACCTTAGGCTCCCTAGAATATCTCTACTAAAAGTAGGGAGATATTCTCTCCATTACAACATTCAAGTTTCCAGGACTTTCTCAAGTAGGTGTGATTACACAATAAATGCCAAGTCATATAGACTTTTACAAAGGGGTAAAAAGGTAAGAACATCTAAGCATATGTTCATATGAACCTTGCTTCAAGTGAAGCCTTGATAAAGCTTTGTCCAAGTTAGTCTTTCATGATTCCAAGCCAATGTGTGAAGGCTTGATATGCACCAACAATAGTTAAAGATAAAATAACTAATAAGGAATTAATTTTGCCTTCTTATTTAGATTCTTTAGCTAGATATAGGTGTTGAAGTTTATTGATCTCCAAAGTACAGTTAGAAGTAGGTGAAACCCAACAAGACCTAGTTGACTTTTTCACAAACTTGTATCCACAGACCAGTTTTCTTGCAGAGCAAACTCCTCTTTACTCACTTAGAATTTTCCAAAATTGTTTCACACAAATAAACTAGACTTTAGGAGCTTTCCAACAAGCTATAGAACACCTCAAATGGATAAATACACAATGAGCTATGGCCTCTGCAATATGCAGCTTTAATGGAGACCTTGAAACAGAGATGAACCCGAGGAAACACATCACTTGCATTGACTACTGCTCTTAACTCGCAACTCCAATGAATCGTAAACTTTCCAAACTACATGTGGACTTTGAGAGCTTTCTAACAAAGCAAAGAACATATGATTTGGATACATACACAAGGAGATATGACCTCTGCAAGTTAAAGGTTTAATGGAGACCTTCAGCAGGGGTGAAACCAGAGAGCACACACTACTTGCAGAGCGTACTGCTCTTAGCTCACAAATTTAATGATTATGAAAATTTACAGGAAGAAAGTAGACAATAAGAGATTTCAAATGAGCTATCAAACATGTAATTTGGATATGTCATGAGGGAGATAAAAGCTCTAAAATCTTTGCATACAAAACTACAGCAGCATAGAGATACACATATGACTCTCTTGGACATCCCACAAGATCACGACTTTTCTCCTCTTTTTATAGCATGGGAAACTAATATAAAACCTTCCTAATACATCTAAATTCGTGTTAGACACTTGGGTGGAGGTACTACATGACTCAAGTGCTCAAATAAGCAAAGTATTGATGGACTTTGAGAACTAGCCACATCAACCTTCTACTAGGACACCACTACAGCTCCCTTGTGACTCACTAATTTGACTCACCATGTTCTAGAATTTACGTGGTATTTTTGCTATATTTTATCAATAATATGAGCCTTCTTGAAGTATTTGAAGACTCCCCAAAGGTATTTACATAATTTGAAACTTATACCCTACATAAAACAAATGTTCGCAACATTCTCCCCCTCAAGTTTCAAAGGGTATTTCCTTCATGCCAAGAATATAGTTGAATCTTTGAAGCTTTGGTCCATCCAAGAATTTGGTAAAGATATTTGCAACTTGATCCTTTGTTCCCACAAAAGAAACTTGTACTTCATTGTTTATGGCCTTCTCTCGAACATAATGATAGTGAACCTCTATATGCTTTGTTCTAGCATGAAAAATAGGATTTGAGGTCATATGAATGCTACTCAAGTTATCCCCATATATCAGTGGTACATCAACCTACACATTCAAGTCATGAAACAACTTTTTAAACCACATAACCTCAGTAGTAGCCAATGCTAAACCTCTATACTCAGCTTCTGTAGAAGATAAAGCAACTGTAGGCTGTTTCTTTGAACTCTATGTCAATGTCTTATTTCCTGCTATTACCACATATCCATTTGTGGATCTTCTGTCATCTTTGCTTCCAGCCCAATCTGCATCACTAAAGACTTTAAGAGTTAGATGAGCATCATGACTATAAAATAATCCTTCGTTCATGGTACCTTTCAAATACCTAAGCACTCTTTTCACTGCATGCATATGAGGTACTCTAGGTTCATGCATAAACTGTGACAATACTCCCACTGCATAGCATATATCAGGTCTAGTTTTTATTGCATAAATCAAAGATCCTACCATGGATCTATACACATTCATATCATGCAACTCATCACCTTCCTTTGCACTCAACTTTACATTATATTCCATTGGAGTAGAAACAAATTTACATTCCTGCATACCAAACCTTTTCAACATATCACATATATACTTTCTCTGTATCAACCACATACCTTCATCGCCATACACAATTTCAATCCCAACAAAGTATCTAAGCAAACCAAGATCTGAAATTTTAAATTCCTTTCCCAAATTACCTTTTATCTCATCAATTGCTTTTGCATCATTCCCTGTAATCAACAAGTCATCTACATAAATGCATACATAGACACACATGCCATGTACATGTTTTACATAAAGTGAAGGATCAGCATGACTCGTTGTGTATCCTTGCAGCATAAGATACTTTACCAACCTTGCATTCCATGCCCTTGGTGCCTGTTTAAGACCATACAATGCCTTCTTTAACCTGCATACATGATTAGGATATTTTGCATCCACATAACCATTTGGTTGTGACATATACACTTCTTCATTTAACTCACCATTAAGAAAGGCATTCTTTATATCGATTTGATATATATTCCACCTTTTACTTGCAGCTAAAGCCAACAAAGTTCTCACCGTTGCCATGTTTGCTACTGGACTAAATGTTTCCTCATAGTCCAATCCTTGAGTTTGATTATATCCTTTTGCTACAAGTCTAGCCTTATATCTTGACACACTACCATCACTATTTCTTTTAATCTTAAAAACCCACTTGCAACCAATTACCTTTTGTTTTGGTATCTTTGGAACTAAATTCCAAGTCTTGTTATCCTGTAGTGCTTACATTTCTTCTGTCATTGCTTTCTCCCACTTTTCATCTCCTTTTGCATCATCATAACATGTGGGTTCATTTTCCTGCTCAACTTTTGTCATAAAAGCATAATAAGTATTCATGAGAGATTCATAAGTATACCTTTGAGGTTGCTTACTCACTCTTGAGGTTCTTCTTACCTCCAATGTAGATGCTCTTCCTTTCTTATTAGGAACCTTTGATGATTCTCCATACTCACATACATCACTAATTTCCTCTTCTTCATCATTAACTTCAACAAGTTTGAGTTTACCTTTACTTCTAACACTTGGAGGTGACTCTTGCCTTAATCTTCCATTGAAAGGTGATCCTCTTTCTTCATCCAAACCACTCTTGTCATCATTTAAACTTCCTGATGGCTGAACTATGCATTCATCTCCTTCAACCACACCTTCTTCATTTTCATCCATGACCTGCAAACAATTCTTATCTGCATACCATGAAAGTGATTCATCAAAGTTTACATCTCTTGAAACAACAACCTTATTGGTATGAGGATTATAGCATCTATATCCTCTTTGAGTATCTGCAAAACCAATACATTACACTTTTCTGATTTCACATCAAGTTTTGATCTCACTTCACTAGGTACATGTACATAACATACACAACCAAATACTTTCAAATGACTTACACTTGGTTTCCTTCCATGCCATACCTCATATGGTGTCAAATGATGAACTCCAGCACTAGGTACTCTATTCATAATGTACACACTTGTGCTAATAGTTTCAGCCCAAAAAGAATTAGGCAAACACATATCATTTAGCATGCTTCTGATGCTTTTGCTATGATTCTATTTCTTCTCTCTGCGACTCCATTTTGTTGTGGAGTATACATGCATGTAACTTCTCTTTTGATACCTTCATCATACAAAAAATCAGTAAAAGCTTGAGAGAAATACTCTCCCCCTCCATCGGATCTTAGCTTCTTAACATATCTTCCTATTTGCTTCTCGACAAATGATTTAAAATTTTTGAAACAATTAAAGACTTCACTCTTATGTTTAATGAAATACACAAATATCATTCTACTATGATCATCAATGAATGATACATAGTACTTATTACCAGCCAAGCATGCCTCTTTAGTAGGACCCCATACTTCCGTATGTATAAGGTCTAGCAATCCACTGCTTACATAGCTTGAATGCTTGAAAGGTTGTCTACTCTACTTACCCATTTGACATGCTTCACAAAGATTCATCATATGGTTGCTTAGTAAGATCAGGTAATCCTTCAACAATCCTCTTCTTTGATAGCTCATTTAACCTGTGTACATTCATGTGTCCAATCCTTTTGTGCCATAGATCAAGCTCTGCTATTCGATGCATACCATAAGAGAAATAGTTTGTATGATTTGGATTTACATTGAATGTAAATAATCTACCTTGTTTTTGACCTCTAGCAATTAACCTCCTTTGATTTGGATCCTCAATGAAGCAACCTACATGATTAAATCTTATTTGCAAACCTTTTTCTACAATTTGACCAACGGATATCAGATTCTTAGTAATCGTTGGCGCATAAAGTACATCCTTCAAGCAATTTGTCTTGCTCTTATCCTGCATAACAACATCTCCAACATGCATAATCTTATGTGTTGTATCATCTCCTGTTTCAACATGACCTTTACATGAAGGATTATGCATATTAGAAAACCATGAAGCATCATGTGGACATATGGTTAGAGCAACCACTATCTACATACCATACATCACTATTGCAATTCATCTTAGTTTCTACATTCATCATAAGAAGAGAATCATAATCATCACTTTTACCTTCAACTCCATAATTTCCTTGTTGTTTACCTCTTCTTGAATAGCCTCCTCTTTGATTACCACCTTGATTATTTTCATTTTGATAACAATCTTTGGCATAGTGTCCATACCTTCCACATATATAGCAATTGTTGTTATCTTCGCTCCTTTGTCTTTGATTGTAGTTGTAGTTGCCTCTCGTACCTCTCACGCTTGATCTTCCTCTTCCTGTTGTGTTGAAGAAGCCACTTGAAGTCCCTTGATCATCGCTCCTTCTTGCTCGACCTCTATTTGAACCTCTTCTACCTCTGTTTCCACCTCTTGATGATCCTGCATAAAGAGCTTGTCCTTGAGATCCTTTTTGATTTGAAGTAGAGCCATTTAGATTCATCTCCTCCGTGACCATAAGAGCAACAAGCTGATCAAAGTCTGGTAATTCTCCTCTAACATAAACTGAAGTAATGAATGGTTTCCATCTGTCATCATCCTTGAGTCCGTTGAGAGTATGTGCAACCAAGTCGTCGTCCTCCACATGAGCTTGAATTGATCCTAGTTGATCTACAATCTCTTTAACCTTCAACAAGTAATCATTGACCGATGTCCTTGTATCTTTCTTTATGTTATTCAACTCATTTCTGAGTTGAATCTTCCTTGCTCTTGTACATGTAGCATACAACCTTTCCAATGCAAGACAAACATCTCTACTTGTGTCTAGATCTTGTATGTGTCCTACCATTGAATCTTGAATATTTTGTGATAAAATGAATATAATCCTTTTGTCTCTTTCATTCCAAAGTCTAAACTCCCTCAATTGTTGCTGATTTGGATCCTCTGGTAATATAGGTTTGATATCCATTCCATCAATCAAGCCATACAAGCCTCTACCTTGCAAGTATGATATGATTCTAAATAGCCATGCTTGATAGTTGTTCTTATCAAGCTTCTCTATTTGTGCATGTTGATCTCCCATTGTGTAAATACTAAACTTCCTCTTCTAACCCTCCTTTTGGATATATGTGATAAGAAGAAGTATGAGATTTACCTTTGTAGTAAAGTTTATGCACCTTTGTTTGCTTGGATGTTGCCTGAGATGCTTCCTTGCTATCTCCTTCTACCTTTGTGTAGTGTCGATGTTGAACCGCTGCTCCAAATTCTTCATCAAGGTATTATAAACTTCTTCAAGCTCCCATTTCTTGCTCTGATACCAATGTTGGAGTTTATTGACCTCCAAAATATAGCAAGAAGTAGGTGAAACCCAACAGGACCTAGTTGACTTTTTCACAAACTTGTATGCACAGACCAGTTTTCTTGCAGAGCAAACTGCTCTTTACTCACTTAGAATTTTCCAAACCTGTTCCACGTACATAAACTAGACTCCAAGAGCTTTCCAACAAGCTATGGAACACCGCAAATGGATAAATACACAATGAGCTATGGCCTTTGCAATATGCAGCTTTAATGGAGACCTTGAAATAGAGATGAACGGGAGGACACACATCACTTGCAGAGACTACTGCCCTTAAGTCGCAATTGCAATGAATCTTAAACTTTTCAGAATAGATTTGGACTTTGAGAGCTTTCTAACAAGCCAAATAGCACATGATTTGGATACATACACAAGGAGATATGACCTCTGCAAGTTAGAGGTTTAATGGAGACCTTCAGCAGGGGTGAAACTAGAGAACACACACTACTTGCAGAGAGTACTGCTCTTAGCTCACAAATACAATGATTATGAAAATTTACAGGAAGAAAGTAGAAAATAAGAGCTTTCAAATTAGCTATCAAACATGTAATTTGAATATATTGACGGAGATACAAGCTTTGCAATCTCTGCATACAAAACTACAACAGCATAGAGATACACATATGACTCTCTTGGACATCATACAAGATCACAACTTTTCTCCTCTTTTTATAGCATGGGAAACTAATCTAAAACCTTCCTAATACATCTAAATTCGTGGTAGACACTTGGGTGGAGGTACTACATGACTCAAGTGCTCAAATAAGCAAAGTATTGATGGACTTTGAGAACTAGCCACATCAACCTTCTACTAGGACACCACTACAACTCCCTTGTGACTCACTAATTTGACTCACCATGTTCTAGAACTCACGTGGTATTTTTGCTATATTTTATCAATAATATGAGCCTTTTTGAAGTATTTGAAGACTTCCCAAAGGTATTTACATAATTTGAAACTTGTACCCTACATAAAACAAATGTTCGCAACAATAGGAACGTACTTCCTTACAGCCCGCATTGTTCTATTTTTTATGAATACAAATATTGCTTCCACTAGTAAAACTCCAATTAAAAAGAAAATAGATAACTCTTTCATTTTAAATACACTTTTACCTACACCATTAGAAAATAATACTGCTCAAATTAATGAAATCAAGGATAATTTAGAAGAGGTAGAAAAAGTGAAGGATATTATTATAACCGAAACTTTATACACTTCACCTGACGATTATAGAGTGTCTAGATTTAAAACTTTTTGTTTTATTGCTTTTCCTGAATCTAACAAAAAAGAAATTTTATTTCCACCTATCCCTAAGAGGAAAAATAAATCTGAAAACAACGAAGTAGCTATTATTAAAAATTGTATTATTGAAGAGAGTTCTAGTCAAATTACTGAAGAGGAATTGATTTTTTCTACATATCAAAATGCTAGAAATATACTTTCATAAGAATCTTAGTTCTTAAATTAAACTTAAATGGATTAAAAACCTCTAGCTTTTATCACCCAAAAACTAAGAACTCAATCCAGAACTTGAAGCATACTAAGAAGCACCATGCGCGTAGTCACATGGTTAGGTTAGCGTGAATCTGTTGGATGAACGTCTGCCTCCCTTCACACCCCTCTACGACAATGCTCTAGGGCCTTCATTATGAGAAGAAGCCATTGTGATAGTTGCGACATTTGTCCAATCCAAACTTCTAGGTTAGATGAGGTCTATGTGTGACCATTGATGGTTATAGATGATCTTTGTGATCCTAGCCATTAGGTTGGGTAGGACATAGACTTTCCATTTAAGGTAGTAATTAAGTCCCTTTGGAATCATGCAATTTTCCCATAGAGCCTTAATGGGAGGAGTGCATAGGGGGGCTTGCCCCCTTCTACGGGGTCCAAGGTCCGAGATGGTAGGACTTCTAGTCATGGAGATATTGTTGGATTGTATATTTTTCCAACTATTGTGTATATCCAACCTATGGTTATCTATTCTGACTCCCCTTGTAAAAGCTATATAAGCATGACCCGTTTTGAGCTTTTCATATCATTGTGCACTAGTAAGCCCTTCATCTAGAGTCTATATAGATGAACATCTAAGCTCCACATTGGACCATGTGGGTGGACAACAACATCATTGTGGCTACATTCTTGGCAATTCCCAAGTTTGAGTTCTCTATCCGTAAGTATGTGTCTATCTTTGTCTGCATTTTTCTCTCAACTTTGCATACTAATCTGCCTTGACGTGTTGTTATTTTCTTACTAATAATTCTTTAACAGGCCCATCAACATTCTATCCTTTACCGTTAGCATTCTTTAACACAAATCAATCCTTCTTCATATGAGATTTCTTATGAAGATGATGGTGCTTGGTATCACTCTTCCTTGATTTATTTCTATTCTTATTATGTTGAACATTCTTTCTCTTGTTCTTGCTCTTGACATGTTGTTGATTACTTCCTTGTTGAGAGTCACAAACATTATATGCACTCACCCCAATCATCAACATCATCATCCATAACAAGGGGCTTGAGATTCCACTTACTCGCTTCCACTTCCTCCTTTGAATCAAAACATACCTAGTTTGATTCTTCATCCCAATTCTGATTCTTTTGTAGAGTAAAATTTGTGTCATCAAAATTCAAATACTAAAATGGTCTTTTCCTTGCAAGTTATAACTTCTTTTTTAGGCATCTCAGAGTTATGAAAACCTCATCATACACCTCTTTATCAATATCAAAGGCTTCATGCAAAAAATGTAAACACTATATCAATGACCACATGGCTGTACATAAGTATCCATAGAAGATTATATAGTGTGTATGTGCTCAATGTATGTGATAAAATGCTAGTGGAAGGCTGAATTTATTTCCTAAATAATATCCAAAAACACCTACAAATGTCTATAAACTCCCATATTTAGGACCAAAAAACCTACATAAACTTGTAGTGGCTGCCCCAACAACAGTTGAAAGCCCTCTAGTTAGTGGAAAAGTTGAGGGCGAACCAAGGAGCCCAAACCCAACTATTATTATAAATATACCTCTAATGTGAGAACCAATGTTTGATGGCCTACTTGGATGAGAACCTAAAGTGTGATAAACATATGTTCATCAGGTTTTTGCTCATAAAGATATACCAAAAGCAATCAAAGGGCCTCAAATATATTTTTTTTGTTTTTGTATTTATAGAGGTCTAAAATTTTTCCCATTAGATTACGATGACATAAACCTAGAATGCAAGAGCCCTTTTTTGGTGGTAAACCCAAGATGCTAGGATATGTGGAGTTCTTCCCCACAAAAACCTAAACTAGATCAAGCATACTACCCTCTAGAACTTAGAAGACTATGTCTTATGCTTTGTCAACTAAAGGAGCAAATAGTATGTAGAACTTGGTTTGATTATTCTAAACTACTAGCTCCTCTAAAGAGAAAGCTATCAACGAAGGAATATATGGTCTCAGGCTTAATATATGATAGTGTTTCAATGCTATCTTGTCTAAAGTCATGCATGTGTCATGATTAGTAAAATAATGCATATGATTAAAGCATGTCTAATGACTTTCATTAGTATATACCAATCTATACTACAACACGTCCACTTTTGTAAAGGATATGCCACCTCATTATTCAGCTTGAGAGAATATTTAGACAATTGAATCCAAGAAATGAACACCTGTACTAGACCTTTAGTGGCAACATATTTCAAGGAATAAAAATATTTTAAAAAAAGTGAGTGCAAATCAGTTACATGATAGCCCATTTCAAGGAATATCTTAATTTTATTTACTTTTTGGACTTATTTAATTTCAAAGAAATTCAGAAAGTGAAGGCATTTGAGAGGATATATTTGAGTGATAAATTATATCAAATGGGCAAAACGATAGTATCATTAGTGTTTATGTGAAATTCCATATGGGCATCATACATTGTTGTATATGCATCCTTTGAGAATACACTTAGAATGATACTTAGCTACACACTACATTGAGATTGGCCACACACAATAGATGGAGATTAGCCACATACACTACATTGGGATTTCCTATTGTGAAATGCATTTATATCCTCAAGCTAAAAGATTTTGCAGATGTTATAGGATCAGTAGGTAGCTCCATCGATGATAATGAATTGGTAGCTCATACATTAAATGGGTTGAGAGGTGATGAAAAATGGAGGACATTAACTAATTTAGTATATGTGAGTGACTCGCTACCAAATTTTCACAAATTAGTCAAAATGATGGTGAATAATGAGATGGGCCTCAATGGAGGTCATTCAAAGGGCAATGAAGCCCAAGTCTATTATGCAATTAATTAAAGGTAAAGGCAAACAAGGTGGATATGATGGAAAAAGCACAGGTAAAGGAAGATTAATCAATGATCAAGAGGGTTTCAATCAAAGCTATGGAGTAAGGGGGCAGGAATATCTAGAGGGAAGGGAGGTGGATCTCAAGGAAGGGACTACACAAAGGAATGCTATGAGCGTGGCAAGCCAGGCCACTTTGTAGGGCACTTTTACTCAAAGGATAGCCAAGAAGGCTACAACAAGAATCAAGATAACTTTGCAAATACTTCAAACACATCGGTGAATGATAATCTTTTAGCCATGATGCAAAGAAGTAGTAGGAAAGACAACATACACACCACATGGTACATCAATAGTGGATGTTCAAATCATATAAGACCAAGCACATGAGGGCATGTAGAAATAGGGGATGGTAGTGTGAACAAGATCACACACATAGGTGATGTTCCTTTTGATGAAAATAAAAATTTAAAGTGTCTAAAAGATATGTTAGATATGCACACAATCACTAAGAATCTAGCATCAAATTGAAAAATGAGTGAAAGAGGGTTTGTAGTCAAGTTCAAAAAAAAGGGATGCTTTTTTGGAAGACTCAAGGAAAGGCTACAAGTTGATAGCTCAGATTCAAAATTGAAATTTATCTCATATCTATAAAAACCACATGATCTCTTAGTCGCGGGCAGAACAGAGGGAAGAAGGACTCTTTGAGCTTCAAGCTTGTGGCTACACTAACTCCACACATGTATGAGTAATCCTACATCATCTCCTTTCTATCATACATTCATAATTATAAAAAGTTAATTCAGTTAGTGCAAGTTACTTCATGTGTATTGTTACCTATTGTTAGGACTTCATTTTAGTGAATTTTCTTTGACAAGTTCTCAGCGTATACTCCTCAAATTGATGTGAATAAACTTGGCATATGTTTATGAGTCTACTTGTGAGATATGAACTTCAATATCATTTAGTTGAGTATATTGTGAGATAAGTTCTATGCAAGTAACTTATGCCTATTCATTGTCATCCTCTTGAAAAGTCAGGATTACATCCTCAACTTCTTAACATGATTTTGCATCATATACTCATCCTAAATAAGTGAAATAACTTCCTATAGAGAAGAACCAAGTCTATAAATAACAAGTTTTTGGAAACTTCAACCTTGATAGTTTTTTGTTTTGACATAACCATTTGAAGATGATGCTCCAAGGCATAGTGTGGATCCAATTGCATATTTTGAAAGCTAAAGGTTTCTACTAAGGTTTTTTGAAGCTATATTGGTAGGTGTAGAGGAGGATTTGTGTAGCACCACCTCATCTTTGGAGTGTATCCGAACATCTCCTCACAATGGTATCAAAGCAATCATGAATGCAACGTGGGATATGGATTCCCATCATCAGTTGACAAATTGGATCGAGGTAATTACTCTGCTTAGTCTATTAGAATGGACGCATATATTCAAGGTAGAAATCTCTATGGTTACATATCTAAAGCTGATTTGATGCCAATACTTAGAAGCAAAGGTCAAGCTACTCAAGAAGAATAGGAAAGGCTAACAACATGGTGCTCAAAGGATGCTTTAGCCAGGTTTTATATTCTCAACTCGGTTTTTGAGTTCTTACACTCACACATTAGGAACTATAAGACATCACAAGAGACTTGGAATGCACTTGAAGCATTCTTTTCTTCAAGCACTAGAGCAAGGAAGAACCAACTCTAGGTGGAGTTCACAACAATCAAGAAGATGCCAAAGCAAAGTGTGACTGATTATGTCACCAAAATATAGGACCTATCAGATCAACTTGGAAGCATTGGAGAATTCATTGAAGAGGAGTAGATTGTAGGACAAGTGATCAATGGAATCAAGGCAGATGATAAATGGGAATTCTTCACCCCACCAATGGACCTATACATGGATATACAGGTACCTAATTTCAATACTCTTATGGGGAAACTATTCATTCATGAAGCCAAGCTTGTGAACAACAATGACAACTCAAAAGGGTAATCAACCATTTGCCCTATACAATGATAAGAATAAGAGTAAGGATAGCAAAGGCAAAGGCAAAAGATTTGATGATGAAGCTAGCACCTCCCAAGCTAATTTTGTAGGAAGAGGTAGAAGTACAAGAGGAAGAGGCAGAGGAGGTAGACAAGGCAGGTGAAGATTATAAAGCACCTCTACATGGCATATGTGGATTGACTAACCATACAACTGAGAATTGTTTCAGGAATCCTACAAATCAAAGAGCTAAGAAGCTTCAATATAGGAAGCTATGGAAGAGGAAGATCAAACATTTTCAATGGCTACAACAATAACAACTACAACAATACTAATAACCAAACAGGATATAGAGGAAGAAGAGGTTACAACAGTTACACTAAAGAGCAGACACAAGATGACTTACTTCTGTTGATGAACATGACCATGAAATAAGGTAAAGCACATGAGCATGTGTTCTATATAGATTTTCTACTTGTTCAAATCATTTAGCAAGAAATGTGGCATTATTATCTCACTTGGAAGATCCAAGGAACACACATGAGTTCAAACAAAAGATCACACAAGGCACTCAGTTGAAAAGATTGGAAATGTGAAGGCTCTAGATGGAAATATGAATCTACTCATTAAGGTCTTCTATATACTACGATAGCCAAGAACTTGATAAGTGTTGGACAAATTGTAGAGAAAGGGTTGCATGTAAGGTTCATAAGGAATGGATCATTAATTTGTTGAAGACCCTAAACAAGGACTCAAGAGGATTGCAAAAGGCAAAAATCCAGGTACACCCTCTTTACATTTGAGTTGCAAGATACTAGGAACATAACACTATTCAATTATAAAGGACAAACTCTATCAGAATTAAAAATGTGGCACGAATGATTAGCTCACATATTTGAAAGAATTTTGAAGCAAATATGTAGGGATAAAAGTCTGCTTGGTCTACTAAATATATCCAAGCATTACACGATATATAAATGTAGTGCCTGTGAGTTTAGGAAGTCACATAGACAACCTTTTATGAAGAAAGGTTACATTCATGGTGACCTAACAGAGCTAGTCCACATAGATGTTTGGGGACCTAGCAAGGAACCTTCAATTTCACGATCTAGGTATTATGTATCTTTCAATGATGATTGTAGCAGATGGACCATTTTATACTTTATGAAGCATAAGAAGTTTTCAATTGTTTCAAGAAATATCTTGCTCTTGTTGAAAATCAAATGCGGAAAACCTTGAAAAGGTGAAGGCGAGATGGAGGGGGAGAATGCTTATCCCATGAGTTTGATGCATATCTCCAAGATAGAGGCATCAAGAGAGAGATCACCACTAGTTACACTCATGAACAAAACGGAGTGGCAAAGAGAAGGAATAGGACCATTGTGAACACGACAAGTTCCATGCTTAATTAGCGCAACTACCTATGCGCATAGGTTGTTTCTACAACCATTTATCTCATCAATAGGCTCCGATCTAAAGCATTGGATGGGATGTAATGGAAGAAGACCTAGCCTAGAACATTGCAAGATATTTGGATGCATAACTTATGCACATGTTCCATCACAAATCAAAGGTAAATTGGATCCTAAGGCAGAGAAATGTGTGTTTATAGGATATGATCTAGATCAAAAAGGGTACATGTTGTATAATCCAAGTACTAAATGCTTCATTGTTAGCGGAGATGTTGTCTTTGATGAAAACAACTGTTGTTTTGAAGATGATTGCATAAAATTCAAGTTACCCTATGGCCTAGAGGAGGACTTTCCAACACTACAAATGGCAAATGATCAAAACATGAAGATACAGGTGACTTTGATGATGATCAGAAGACATCAAAGATGAGCATCAAGGCATGGAACAACAAAGGCAAAGAAAAGATGCAAGAGCTGAGAGATATTGCAGAATCCTCTCAACAAGAAATAAGGAGATCAACTAGGGAAAGGAAGAAGCCAGAAAGGTATGGATTTGACACTTCTCTTGTCACTAAGCTTTCAATCTATATTTCTTAGGATATCAACTTAAGGGATCCATCAACATTTGAAGAAGCCAACAAGAAATCGGAATGGAAAGAAGCAATGGAGGAAGGGATAAAAGCACTCCACGAGAATCAGACTTGGGACCTAGTTCCCAAGAAAGAATTCATGAAGATCATTGGATCTATGTGGATCTATAAGATAAAGAAGAATTCAGATGGTTCAATAAAAAAATTTAAAGCAAGGCATTGTGGCTAAGGGGTTTTCTCAAACCCAACTGATTCTGAGGAGAATTTTTCTCCTGTGGAAAATATGCCAACGATCAGAGTTATCATGAGTATAGCGGCTTCAAGGAATGGAACATCTATCAAATGGATGTAAAAAATGCATTCTTAAATGGATGGATTTTAGAGGAAGTGTACATGGCATTACATCCTAGATTTGGTGATGAGTCGCACCCTAAGTATGTATGCAAACTCAAAAGAGCTCTCTATGGACTCAAGTAAGCTCCTAGAGCTTGGAACCATAGGCTTGTCACATTCTTGCAGGACAAATGATTCAAATTGATTAAAGTTGACTCTTCACTTTTTATTAAGAAGAACAACTTCTAAGTTATATATTTATGTGTGTATGTAGATGATATCATTCTTACACATGATGATGTAGATGGAATTAGAAAGATCAAAGCTCAAATAAAAGAAGAATTCAAGATAAGTGACCTTGGGTTGCTCACTTATTTTCTTGGCTTGGAAGTTGTCTACGCAGATCAAGAAATGTTCCTTACCCAAAGGAAGTACATTAAAGATATGATTCCAAAGTTCAAAATGCAAGACACTCAGGTTTTAGATACTCCCATGGAGGTCAATCACAAATTAAGTTCTCATGAACGGGAACCAAATGAAGATAATACAAGCTACCAAAGTCTAGTTGGAAGCTTCAACTATGCCACCCTAACTAGGGTAGATATTTGTTATGGAGTAATTGTGCTTAGCCAATTCATGCATAGTCCTAGGAAACCTCACATGGATGTAGCCAAAAGGATATTGAAGTATCTAAAGGGAACAATTAATGAAGGTCTATATTATCCTTACACATTTGATTTAAATGTGAAGCTCTTCATTGATGTAGATTAGGTAGGATTAAAACATGATATAAGAAGCACATCTAGATATCTATCTTTTGAGGGTACAAAACTAATTTCTTGGTCCTCAAAGAAGCAACCTACTATAGCTCTTTCCTCAATTGTGGCTGAATATAGAGGATTGGCAAATGCAACACAAGAAGCAATGTGGATCAAGACCCTATACATAGACTTAGGGTTGGATTTTGGTACTCCATTTATATTTGGAGACAAGATGAGCTCACTAAATTTAGCTTCTAATCCCATTTTTCATACTAGGACTGTTAAAGTGCTTTCAGTGTTTAAATGCTTAAACTCCGAGACTATCTATCAGAAACGAGTTAAGCACCTAAGTGGGTTCTTGGGAGTGGTAGGGGTCTGTTTGACAGAGGCCCTATAGTTAGTTCCCAACATAACTGAGGCATCTGCAACAATAAATACTATTGATAGTCTATCTGATCTACTATACTGAGATACCGTCATCACCGGCTTAGCTCAACTACTAGTAACAGCTAAATCGCACCAGACTTATCTGCACAGTGATACCGAACTACTTACGACTAATGTATTACTGTAGTGATACAGTAGGCCATCCTTCGTCAAGACAATGTTAATAGTCAGACAGACCGGATCACAGAAGGTTCCTACAATTCCGAACTATAGTACTGACGATTCACATACACTGGAATTACCCTTAGCTATAGGTAATTTTCACCGTACAATTACAGGTTGATAATCAACACGACTTCTGTACAGTGTCTTAGAACAAGATTACCACAGTCACCTAGACTCATCAGTACTTAACAGTTCGAACATGAAGCAGAAACATTACGTCATACGTCTTACTAGATAGATCATCAGAGAGAATCACGGTGATCTCTTTCAGACAACGTCCCAACGTCTTACGGAATCAACTTAAGTTCGTAACGCAATCGAGATTAATAGAGAATAGCATAGTCATCCAGTACACCAGAGTACACCGATACTGAACAAAACATACTATATCACAATCAGACAACCAGACGAACAGTCTGTTGTTAACACACAGCTAGACCAACTATCTCTCGCCCTTCCGCGCTTTTTTTCATTACTTTATATAAGATTACAAAATTGCACGTAACAACCTTTCGCGCGTGTTTTACAAAGGTTCCGTTACACTTGTCCCAATCTGGCGGCCGACTAACACTGGCACGCACGGTGGACTCGAACCCGCAAGTTTTTACAAAATTATTGTTCGTCGATGATTCCTTCTAAATACATATTCCGTGCTAGTCTAAAAGTTCGGGCGATCCTTTTCTTTAGTGTTTCTAACATTTGTCTAAGGGTATCTGGCTCTACTAATTGCGCATCTATTCTAACAGAGCTAAGAGCGATGGCTTTGGTGAGCAAAATTTCGGCCTGTGTTTGCAAAAAGGCCTCCAGTAGGTAGAACTCGTTGGACAGGGCTGCATCTCTTTTGACCTTCATTTCTTCCAGTTGCTGCTCCATCTTCTGTACTCTTTCTTTAATGTTTGCCATTTGGCTTTCGTGCCTTTCGATTTCTTGAACTTGAAAATCTATTGTTCTTATATATGACTCTCTTTCATGTCTAAGATCTGCAATCACTTTCTGTGTCTACACTTCCTTGGTTAAGTAGTGTTTTAGCATATTATTGACATCTGGTAGATTTTCATTTGTCCGCTAAAGCTCTTCTTCTGTTATTTTGGCCTGTCTCTGCTGTTCTTGATTCTACTGCACTAGTTCATTGAGTTGAGCTCTGGTTTCTTCCAGTAGGTTTCCTAAGGCGATCCGTGCATCTTCTTTGTCTTGGATATCTTGCTTCATCTTGTTGATTTCTTCCTTCGCCATCTGTAATAATTCTTCTTTCTTTGTGATTTCTACTACGGCCGCATCCCTCTGTTCAGTAATTTTCTGCTGTTCGGAAATCTGGTTTTGGAGTTGGGCAATCTGTGTGTTGAGCTGATGGTTTTCTACTTTTACGGCATCAATTTCTTCTTGTAGAGGCGTGATGTCTGCTTCTAGAACGTCCACTTTGTGTTGCAGTTCATTTCGGGTAGTGTCTGTGGCTTCTTTCATTTGGATTGGCAATTGCTGGGATAGGTTAATGAGTAGTTGTCCCATGTTGGCCAATTCCGAAATAATGGGAATTGTTGGAAGTGGTAGCGGAGGTCATGGTCGGGATGAGGAGGCGGTGAGCAATTGTTGGGAGTTCGGTGGAGAGTAGTTGAGGGAGGATGATGAAGAATCAGTGGGTTCGGCAAGGTGAGTTGGTTGGATGGGGATAATGGGTTCAATGGGTGGTTCCGGTGGGGGAGTGGGAATGATGGTGTGAGTTTGGGTTACCTGATTTGCATTTTGCTGTGCAGTGTCTTCGGCTGCAGATGATGGAGAGTGTTAATCTCCAAAAGAACAAGTTGACCTTGAATTTAGACCACCTCTATATCAAGAACAACTTCAGACTCCACCAAATTTAGAGAACATTCATCAACTTATCAGAAAATTGACTATTCTGAAAACTTCAACTTCTCAGGAAAGTCTGCTGCAGATTAATCCTTGATTGACTAATCATTTGTGTAAAGTTTTTTATAAAACTTTGTAGGTTGCTTCGTCTTAAGATTGCGCACCTTTTGCAACTTGAATCTCTACAAATGATTCAGTATACTCTGAGAAATAACACAAACAATTTACCTATGTGTAAATCTCTTTTTCTATAGTAGCGACTTTGACACCTGTAACTTCTTAGCTTTGGTTCTCACAATGTCGAACCCATTTTATCAAATCCTTTTGGCTGTAGATAGCTTATTTCTCAACTTAGATTTTGAGCTATCATATGTGTAAAACTTTACAGTGTGCACTGAGCACTACTCATTTCATTGAACTCGAAATTTGCGCCTATTTCATGAGACTGTGAACATTCTTTACATATGAATGTTCCTACACACAATTCTCTTAACCTGCTTACAATTAGATTCTCAAACTCTAGCCATAGATTGATTAACTATGGACTTAGACATTTCCAAAAGGAATTCACAAAAGATCTACTACACGAGGAGAAAACACAGAAACATCGGGCATAACTTTTCTTCTATTTCTCATAAATTTACAACTGAGTGATGAGGAAGACTTCTACTCATTTCCATGAACTCTAATGAGACTTACAACTTACAAATGCACTATTCTCATACTCTCCTATTGTCTCCCCCATTGCCCCGACATTTTTCCAAAGTATTTATAGGCAAATATGTACAAATTTGTAACTAGACAAAAGTATAAGTGATCTATGTCTTCACTAATGTACATATGTGTACATATCATTCATCCTGTGAATGTAACCACCTTCTTTGCTTCAAGACTTGATCTTATCTCCATCTTTTTGTCTTCCAAACTTCAATTGGTGATTGATCTGCACCAACAGCTCCCCCTCAATCATCAATTGAGGTTTCTCTTATCTTCTTTATGCCTGCCATGTCTTTGAACTTCTGTAACTAATTTGGTCCATCTAAACTTTTTGTAAGCATATCAGCTATCTGATCTTTTGTTGAAGTATGTATAACTTCGATCTCCTTATCCATCACCTTCTCTCTTAGAACGTGATACTGTATCTCAATGTGTTTGGTCCTGGCATGAAAAACAGGATTAGCAGCTAGATATAATGAACTCATGTTATCACCATAAATGATAGGTAAGCTCTGTATAGTATCAAAACTCTTCATGAGAGTCTTAAGCCAAATCACTTCTTTTGCAACTTCAACCATGCCTTTGTACTCTGCTTCTGTAGATGACAAAGCAACTGTATGTTGCTTCTTTGAGCACCAAGAGATTAACTTATCTCCCACATAACACATGTATCCATAGGTTGACCTTCTATCATCTGGATTACCTGCCCAATCTGCATCACTATAGATCTTGATATTTGTATCTGATGTAAAACCATAATACAAACCTTCCTTGAGTGTACCCTTAATGTACCTCAACACTCTTTGACCTGCAATCCAATGTTCTTTTCTAGGACAATGCATGAATTGAGACAAAACCACAACTGCATATGATAAATCAGGCCTAGTTAATGTAGCATAGATAAGACTACCAACCAAACTCTAATATTGCTTCATGTCCTTGAACTCTTCACCTCCAAATCTGCTTAATTTGTGATTCACCTCCATTGGAGTAGGTGCTACTCTGCAATCATTCATTTTAAACTTGGTTAACAAGTTCTTCAAATACCTCTCTTGCGTCACATACACTCCATGTTGAGTGTATGAAATCTCCATGCCCAAGAAGTATGACAAATCTCCCAAGTCACTGATTTTGAACTCTTTCTCCATTTGCTTCTTTAGGCTTTGTATGCCTTTCTCATCTGTACCAGTAAGAATTATATCACCAACATATATACATATGTAAATGAACCCATCATCACTTGCTTTAACAAGCAAGCTACTATCTGCTTAGATACTTGAAATCCAAGTTCTTTTAGGAACTTTACAAGCCTATAGTTCCATGCCCTTGGGGCCTGCTTCAAGCCATATAAAGCTCTCTTGAGCTTACACATATGATCTGTATATCTTCCATCTTTGAATCCTTGAGGTTGCTCCATGAAAACATCATATGAAATATAACCATTCAAAAAAGCATTCTTCACATCTAATTGACACAATTTCCAACCTTTGCATGCAGCAATTGCTATGAGTGTTCTGATGGTTGTCATTTTTTCCACTGGACTATAAGTCTCATCATAGTCAATACCATATGTCTGAGAAAACCCTTTTACAACAAGTCTAGCTTTGTACCTAGACACACTTCCATCTGCAAATCTCTTTGTCTTATAGACCCATTTGCATCCAATGATCTTCTGGCTATTTGGCTTTGGAACCAAATCCCATGTTTGATTCTCCATCAATGCATCATATTCTTCTTGCATAGCTTTTTCCCAAATCTCTCTACCTTTTGCCTCTTCATATGTAGAAGAGTCTTCATCTGCTTTAATCATGTAAGCATAATCCTTAGTAGTCAAGAATGAAGTATCATAGCTATACCTTGTAGGTTGCCATTTGTTCCTTGTAGACCTCCTAAGTTCTCCACTTCTGAGGTTTCTGGCTCTTCACATTCAGGATCAAATCTTGGTGTTTCTTCCACTTCAACCTGCACTTCATTATTCTCTTGCTCATCAAATATCTGAACCTTTGATTTAACTTTCCTTTGGCTCACAATTTCTTCATCATCTGTATTAATATTGATAGTACCTGCATACCAAGTACCTTGCTCATCAAATGTAACATCTTTTGATACAAGAAAATGTTTTGTGGATGGATTCCACAACCTGTATCCCATCTGCTTATCATCATAACCAATAAACACATATTTTTCAGCTTTAGGTTCCAATTTGTGCCTTAATTATGATGGCACATATGCATAGGCCAAACATCCAAATACTTTGCAATGGTCTAGTGTAGGTCTCTTACCCCACCATGCCTCATAAGATGTCATACCCTACAGGCTTTACATGATAGCCTATTAACCAAATAAGTAGCTGTATTTACAGCCTCAGCCCACAAATAATTTGGGCAATTTCTCTCCTTCATCATGGATCTTGCAAACTCAACAAGAGTCCTATTCCTCCTTTCTGCTACACCATTTTGTTGAGGAGAGTACCTGCAAGTAACCTCTCTTTTTATACCTGCATTCCACAAGTAATCACTGAACTCATTAGAGAAATACTCTCCCCCTCCATCTGACCTTAGTCTCTTCAACTTATGTCCTGTAATTCTCTCTGCATACACATGATAATGTTTGAATGTATTGAATACTTCTGACTTATCTTTGATCACATAGATAGTGATCCATCTGGTAGCATCATCAACATAAATCACATAATACCTTGAGCCATTAATACTGAAGTCTTTTGATGGTCCCCACACATCTGTGTGTACCAACTCAAGTTTCTCTGAATACATAAACCCATGCTTGGAATAGGGTTGCTTATGAGCCTTACCTAATTGACATGCCTCACATCTGTATGTCATATGTTGACCTGCAACATTAGGCAATCCAAGCACTGAACCATTATTAATCATGTTTTTAATACCTCTTTCATTGAAATGTCCAAGTCTCTTATGCCAAAGATCTAACTCAGAGATCTTATGTCCTCCATAAGTGAACAAGGCATGACCAACATTACCTTGAATCTTCAATGTGAACAATCTTCCTTATTTCTTCCCTGAAACAATTTGTTTATACCCATTGCTAGGGTCTTCCACAAACACTCCTTCATTAGTGAACCTTACTTCATAACCTTTTTCCACAATTTGTCCTACACTTATCAAATTCTTAGGAATTGTAGGAACATACAGGACCTTACTCAATAAGGTGCTACCATCCTTGGCTTTCACTGATCCAATTGACTTCACATTGTGCTTTGTGTTGTCACCTGTTTGAACAACATGATTAGATACCTTATTCTCCAAATCAGTCATCAAGGCTATATTACCACTCAGGTGATTGCTACACCCTGAGTCAATGTAGAAGACTCTTTGATCTTCATTCTGCCTTTCACAAGTTGCATTCATTATCAATGTTGAATCTTCCTTTTGATCTGAAGCATAATTGTAGTAGGTATTGTTTTATTGTTGACTTTGGAAACCTCTACCTGCATTTCTTCCAAAGTAACCCCTACTACCTCTACCTCTGAAATTACCTCTTTGATTTCTGCCACCTCTTCCTCTCGAATTATAGTTCTGATTGTATCCTCCATTACTTTGAGTGTTATGCCAACAATCATTGGCTAAATGATTTGTCTTACCACAAATCCAGCAAGCTTTGGATCCATCTTTATTACTCCTGCCTCTTCCTCTACCTTTGCCACCTCCTCTTCCTCTTAGGAAGTTGGCTTGACTAGTTGTGCCTTCTTCTTCATTTGCTTGTTGCTTTCCTTTGTTAGTTTTCTTCTTGTCTTTAGAGTACATTGCATGACCTGCACTCTTGTCAACATCTCCTTTGATATCATTCTCAAAAGTTAGCATATGTCCTAACAATTGATTCAAATCAGGATTGAAATGATCCAATGAAAGTTTTGTAGATAAAAAAAAAGGTTTCCACTTCTCATCACCTCTTAGTCCTGTGAGAATTTGACTTACCAATTTATCTTCTTCAATGTCTTCATCCACTGCTCCTAATGCATCTGCAATGTCCTTCATCTTTGTCACATAATCAGATATTGATTGTGAAGCCTTCTTCTTGAAAGTAGTAAACTCTGCCCATAAAGATGCCTTTCTTGACTTTGTAGTGTTTTGGAAATGCTCCTCCAAAGCATTCCATATCTCACTTGCACTTTCAAGACCTCTAATGTGAGGTAGCAAGTAGTCATTGACTGCCATATAGATTATGCTCCTAGCTTGAGCATCTCTTTTCATCCAATTCTTCAAATCTGATAATTCTTCCCTAGTTGGAACACTAGGATCTCTAAATTGTGGCTTTTCTTCTTCTCCTGTAATGTAAGCTATCAAATCTTTGCTCATTAGATGAGCTTCCATCCTCATTGACCATGCAGGATAGTTCTCTCTATCCAATTTCTCTATCTGAAGAGAATCTCCCATCTTCCTTCACCTCTATTAACAGATCTTTAAACTTTATGAGGAATAAATGTGTCTTGACTTCGAATATTACTTCTGCTGATCCTTTTGACAACTTCAATGTGTCTTCCTTCAAGCTTCCTTCAATCTTTGTCCTTTTGATCTTCCGAGATGTAAAGTTTGTATGTCTGCAACAATTGGAGTCTCCTTTTCCTCGATTCTGATGCTTCCTGCTCTGATACCACTGATGGAGAGTGTTAATCTCGAAAAGAACAAGTTGACCTTGAATTTAGACCACCTCTATATCAAGAACAACTTCAGACTCCACCAAATTTAGAGAACATTCATCAACTTATCAGAAAATTGACTATTCTGAAAAACTTCAACTTCTCAGGAAAGTCTGCTGCAGATTAATCCTTGATTGACTAATCATTTGTGTAAAGTTTTTTATAAAACTTTGTAGGTTGCTTCGCCTTAAGATTGCGCACCTTTTGCAACTTGAATCTCTACAAATGATCCAGTATACTCTGAGAAATAACACAAACAATTTACCTATGTGTAAATCTCTTTTTCTGCAGTAGCGACTTTGACACCTGTAACTTCTTAGCTTTGGTTCTCACAATGTCGAACCCATTTTATCAAATCCTTTTGGCTGTAGATAGCTTATCTCTCAACTTAGATTTTTGAGCTATCATATGTGTAAAACGTTACACTGTGCACTGAGCACTACTCATTTCATTGAACTCGAAATCTGCGCCTGTTTCATGAGATTGTGAACATTCTTTACATATGAATGTTCCTACACACAATTCTCTTAACCTGCTTACAATTAGATTCTCAAACTCTAGCCATAGATTGATTAACTATGGACTTAGACATTTCCAAAAGGAATTCACAAAAGATCTACTACACGAGGAGAAAACACAGAAACATCAGGCGCAACTTTTCTTCTATTTCTCAGAAATTTACAACTGAGTGATGAGGAAGACTTCTACTCATTTCCATGAACTCTAATGAGACTTACAACTTACAAATGCACTATTCTCATACTCTCCTATTGTCTCCCCCATTGCCCCGACATTTTTCCAAAGTATTTATAGGCAAATATGTACAAACTTGTAACTAGACAAAAGTATAAGTGATCTATGTCTTCACTAATGTACATATGTGTACATATCATTCATCCTGTGAATGTAACCACCTTCTTTGCTTCAAGACTTGATCTTATCTCCATCTTCTTGTCTTCCAAACTTCAATTGGTGATTGATCTGCACCAACCGCAGACTCAACTGCTTTAAGCAATCTTTCGAATGCTTCTTTAGCCACTTGTTCTTTACGTGGTTGTTGTTCTCCTTGAGACTGTTGCTGTGATTCATCTTCGGTAGAGGATGTGTCAGCTTTTGTTTGTTTTTCCTGTTGTTGCTCCTAGGAAGACTGCACAAAAGACTCATTCTGCATTGATGTTGCGGTGTCGTGGAATGTTTCTTCATCCTGTTTATCATTTTCTTCTCTGTCACCATCCTTGTTTTCTCCAGCAGATCCCTGTGCTTCAGTTTGAGAAGAGCTAATTCTTATCCTTTTTTTTCGGAATAGCTGGTTTAATTCCGCTTCGTCTTCTTCCTTGTCATCCCACACTTGCACTGACTCTTCATGTCACAGAACTGGTCCCCTAGGTTGTGGTTGCGCTCCGAGTATGGCCGGAAAGAGAAATGAGATGATGTGGGGTAGTCTGGATCTTGGCGTACCTCCCTTGTTTACTTGTTTCATGATAGTTACGCATTCCTTGTGGATGCGGTGAAAGAAGAAAGAGGCGAAGTTTACTAGTTCTCGTGCGGCTAGTTCTATGGCAGAGTAGAAAGGGTGGGATATTCCATATGTGCGTTTTTGAAGGTTGAGTATGGCGACTAAAAATTGAAGGGCTGATCATTCGGGTTCTGGTCGGCAGAGGATTGCATACTCGTTAGACGAATGTCTGAAAATAGTTCACTCATACGAGCAACTTTCAGGCTTACCCCACTTTCTCGGCCTTGCGATGGGAGTCTAAAAGCTTCCGCAAAGGCTTGCAATGTGATAAGTGTTCGGGAGGGTAAGGAAGTGATAGCCCATCGTTGCTTAGTGGCGGGTGTGTTGGCTATGGCGGAGATGATGTTGGCGAAGAATGGGTGGGACTCAACTGAATGCCAAGGTGGTTCAGCGAAGTTTGCCAACCCACATACGCGCAGGTACTCTCCTACCTCGGTAGGGAGACGATCACGGAAAGCGGCGTAATTAGCCAAGGCTTCCATGGCGCACACGAAGACACAGAACATAGGTACACAGAGCACAGTGAAAACACAAAGCACAATCACATAAACACAATAGCATTTTTTCGGCGAACTGGAAAAGTTTATGTAGTGGTGCTGTAGCGGAGAGTAATCAAAAGCAGTAATAATCACGTGGCAAGGGCATGATAATTCTTAAATTTGGTATGCATGCATGAAGAGCTCGAAGGGGCAGGGTGGCTTTAGTCATAAATATTGTTCAAAACGTGGCTATTTACAGACTTATATTATTAAGTACGCAAAAATAAAAGAAGAAAAAGAAAAGGAAAGAAAAGCGAGCGCCAAATGACGCGGCCCACCGCAAAATGTTTCAGTGCGGGTTAGACGTGTGTTGGTATGGCCGCAGCTTCGAGCCATTGATTACTTTCGGAAGAGGGTTTCCGGTCAACGTAGTCAACCAAAAAGTTGCTGGGCCCACTTGTTCTGAAATCTGGTAAGGGCCATACCAGCGTAATTTGAATTTACCAGCAGACCGATTCGACTTTGCATTATAAAAAAGGACAAGTTGTCCCACCGTAAAAACTGGAGTTTTCAAGTGTCGGTCATGCGTCCGAGCCTGTCTTAGTTGTACTTCCTGCATAGTTAAATAAATGTGCCATCGTTGCTCGTCTAACTGTCGGAGTGTATCCAACCAAAATGAGAGTGAGTCTTCCAGTAGCAGTTTCTGAGCGATTGCTACTCGTAAACTTGCTATAACTATCTCCATTGGTGCTATTGCTTCTAATCCATAAGCTAGTTTGAAAGGTGTCAATCCTGTTGTTACCTTGTATGTAGTCCGATATGCCCATAATACTGTAGGTAGCAGTTGATCCCATCTTTTCGGTGCTTCCATGATCAATTTTCGAAGCATATTCAGCAGAGATTTGTTTGTACTTTCGGCCAAACCATTAGCACGAGGATAATAAGGAGAACTAAATTTATGTGTGACCTGGAACGACTGTGTAAGTGCCTTCATTAAATTGTTTACAAAATGAGTGCCTTGATCTGAAACAAGTTCCAGTGGTAAACCAAAACGTGGGAAGACATCGGTTAGCAGACACCTTGCTACCGCAACAGCTGTAGCAGACCGTAAAGCCCAGGCTTCTACCCATCTGATTGCATAGTCTGTACAAGTCAATATATAACGCTTGTTGCTGAAGACTGCTAGAGGTGTTATCGGACCGATAAAATCTAGACCCCACTTCTGGAAAGGTTCTAATGGTAAGATGGGTTGTAGAGGGAAAAGATGACGTTGCAAGGGCTGTCCAGATCTCTGACAAGTATCACATTGTTTGACAAACTGTGATATATCTTTGTACATAGTTGGCCACCAGAGACCACTTTGCAGAATTTTTCGGTGTGTTAAGTCTGTAGCAAAATGACCACCGGAAGGAGTTGAGTGACCTAAAGTAATAACTGAGTTAACTTCATGTGGTGGAATACATCGAAGTAAAATTCCAGAATGATCCACATAGTATAATTCTCCAGCAATCAACCGAAATCGATGGCTGAAAACTACAACTTTCCTGCGTATTGCCGTAGAAGTCTAAGATGGAAGGCAGCCATCAGTGAGAAAGGTCAGGATCCGATCATAATATGTAGATGGTGTGGGTGGGTCTGTAATTTCATCATTTGTTGGTTCAGAGCTATAAATCGCTGGAGTTGTGTCATCTATACCTACCAGAGCTTCACCGGAATCTAAGCGAGAGAGTAAATCTGCTAAGGCATGTGAACTACCTGGCCGATGAATGACTTCGTAGTCAAAATCCTGTAAAAGTAGAACCCATCGTGCTAATCGTCCACCTAGATGCTGTTGCCGAACTAGATAGACAAGTGCAACATGATCTACATGAAAAGTAAATTTACGGCCCAATAAGTAATGTCTGAATTTCTTGACAGAATACACTAGACCTAGACATTCTCTTTCTGTTACAGAGTAATTCTTCTCAGTAGGGGCTAATCTTCGAATTGCATAGTACACTGGTCTCAACCACTTATCAATTTGTTGCATCAAAACGCTTCCTATTGCTATATCTGAAGCATCAACAAATACATGAAATGGGCGATCCCAGTCTGGAGGCTGTAAGATGGGAACTTGTGTTAACAAACTTTTTAAACGATCAAATGCTATCTGACATTCCTGAGTCCACTCAAATTGTCGAGGATTCTTGGTAATCAATCTGTTTAGTGGTATTGCCAAGTGAGCAAGCCACCGTAAGTGTCGTCCATGCCATCTTACTTGGCCCATGAAGTGCATAACTTCCTTCGATGTAGTGGGCACTGGGGCTTTTAATACAGCTGAAATTTTATCGGGATCTAGTTGTATACCTTGTGCAGATACAATGTGACCAAGTAGCTTGCCACGTGAAACCGCAAACACGGATTTGTTTGGGTTCAAACAAAGTCTGTATTCTCTGCATTTCTGAAAGCAGCACCGTAAATGGAACAGGTGTGCTATCATCTTACCGAAAATTGAAAAATCGTCAAGGTAAACTTGCATAAAAGAGGTGAGATAAGGAGAAAATATTTTCTGCATACATCTTTGAAATGTACTTGGGGCATTTCTTAATCCAAACCACATAACAGTACAAGCAAATACACCCCAGTTGGTAATGAAGGCAGTCTTTGGTATATCCTGTTCAGCCATTCTAACTTGATTATATCCACTGTACCCATCTAGGAATGAATACATTTCATGTCCTGCTACTCTATCAAGCATTGTATCAAGAAAAGGGATTGGAAAAGGATCAGGCACTGTAGCTGCGTTCGGTTTCCGGTAATCTACACATATGCGCAACTGCTTATTCTTTTTCGGAACAATAACAATTGGTGAGATCCATTCCGCATGTTCTATTGGTACAATAAATCTGACTTTAAGTAGCCTATCAAGTTCTGCCTTTACCTGTGATGCATAGTTTGGATTCATTCGGTAGCTGGGTTGTTTGTTCGGTTTGGCTTCCGGCTTCAACATAACTCTGTGCTGATAGATGCGCGGGTCCAATCCTTTCATATCTTTGTAATCCCATGCAAAGACGTCGGAGAATTCTCGAAGTAGCTGGATTAAGTCTGCTTGGAATGCTTCCGGTAAGTTTTGCCTTATCTTCATTGGACGTGGATGATCTTCATCACCAAAATTATAAGTGATCAACTGTCTTCTGGAACATAAAATTGTCGGGGCGTCTTTGTATCTTCAGCTGGCTTAAAAAATTGTTGCAGTTGAGCGTCATCTATAGTAGCAATATCTTCCTTCTTTTCTTCTTCTATTACAGTCATTACCGTACAAACTGCAGGGTTCCAATTATCTACAACCGATTGTAGATCGATAGTTCCTAGGGAGATCAAGTCAATATTATTTTTCAGAAACTCTTCTTCTTCATCATCTGACAATCCATCTAGCATATGGACTGGTTCTGCCAAATATGGTCTAGCATGCAACTCACAAGGTTGTATAGCATCTAATTTTACAATGTATTTACGATTTTTATCCTTGAAAGTGAGCTCCTGTGCAGACCAATCCTGTATTACCTTAGCGTGCTTCAGCCAAGGTCGGCCAAAAAGGAGGTTGTAATCAAGAGTGGATTCCGGTAAATCTAGTATGACAAAGGTCATTTTAAACGTTGTACCTTGTAAAGTGATTGGTACATTTCATACAAGTCCAATGGGATGGACTCTTGATTGGTCGGCCATTCTGACAAAAAACTGAACTGGTTCAATTTCGGTCCACCCTAACCTTTTACATAGTGCAGCAGTAGCAATGTTGACTCCAGATCCTCCATCAATTAGTACCTGTGTGATTTTATGATTCTTATACCATACCGTAATTAAAGGAACTGAATGATCGACCGTAGAATCAGATTCCGCTTGAACTGTGATGGAGAATGTTAATCTCCAAAAGAACAACCTACTCTTGAATTTAGAACACCTCTATATCAAGAGTAAGTCAAAACCTTCACCAATTTAAAAGATCAATGACCAAATATCAATTTCTTGACTAAATTGTGAAGAAAGAAATTCCTCAGAAAGTCTGCTGCATAGATCTTGCTCATTGACTGAGTAAATGTGTAAAGTTTTTTATGAAACTTTGCACAAGGTGTCACCTAAAGATTGTGCACCTTCTCCAAGTCAAATTACTTCAAAAGGTTCAGTAGATCTTGAGAAATCTACTTACCAAGTCATCTATGTCTAAATCTGCACTTTTGAGAAGTCGATTTGGACACCCCTAACTTTTTACCTTTAATTCTCTCAGTATAGAGGCCGTTTAAGCAAATGCTTCTAGCCACGAGTAGCTTATCTTCCAACTTAAAGATTAAGTGCTTACTTGCACAAAACTTTAAACTGTGGAGTGAGAAATGATCAAATCATTAAGATCAAAATTTGCGCCTGTTTCAGGAACCAATGAGTACTTTCTCACATGTAAATGTTCCTACACACAATTCTCTTAGCCTGATCACAATTAGACTCTCAAACTCTAGCCATAGATTGATTAACTATGGACTTAGATATCTCCAAAAGGAATTCACAAAAGATCTACCACACGAGGAGAAAACACAGAAACATCGGGCGCAATTTTTCCTTCTATTTCTCAGAAGTTTACAACTGAGTGAGAGAGAAACTTAAACTCACTTCTTATGTGTCTAATGACACTTACAACTTCTCAATACACTATTCTCATGATCTCCTATTCTCTCCTCTATTGCCCCGACATTTTTTCCAAGTATTTATAGGCAAATATGTACAAGTTTATGACTATTCAAAACTCTAAGTGATCTATGTCTTCACTAATGTACATATGTGTACAAATCATTCATCCTGTGAATGTATCCATCTTCTTTGTTTCAAAACTTGATCTCATCTCCATCCTTTGTTCTTCAAATCTTCAATTGGTGATTGGTCTACACCAAGAGCTCCCCCTCAATCATCAATTGAGGTTTCTCTTATCTTCTCTATACCTGCCATGTCTTTAAACTTCTGTAGCTTTGGTCCATCCAAGCTCTTTGTAAGCATATCAGCTATCTGATCTTTTGTTGAAGTATGTATGACTTCAATCTCCTTATCCATCACCTTCTCTCTTAGAAAGTGATACTGTATCTCAATGTGTTTAGTCCTGGCATGAAAAACAGGATTAGCAGCTAGATATAATGAACTCATGTCATCACCATAAATGATAGGTATGCTCTGTATAGTGTCAAAACTCTTCATTAGAGTCTTAAGCCATATCACTTCTTTTGCAGCTTCAACCATGCTTTTGTATTCTGCTTCTGTGGATGACAAAGCAACTGTATGTTGCTTCTTTGAGCACCAGGAGATTAACTTATCTCCCACATAACACATGTATCCATAGGTTGACCTTCTATCATCTGGATTACCTGCCCAATCTGCATCACTATAGATCTTGATATTTGTATATGATGTAAAACCATAATACAAACCTTCTTTGAGTGTACCCTTAATGTACCTCAACACTCTTTGACCTGCAATCCAATGCTCTTTCCTAGGACAATGCATGAATTGAGACAAAACCCCAACTGCATATGATAAATCAGGTCTAGTTAATGTAGCATAGATAAGACTACCAACCAGACTCTGATATTGCTTCATGTCCTTGAACTCTTCACCTCCAAATTTGCTTAATTTGTGATTCACCACCATTGGAGTAGGTGCTACCCTGCAATCATCCATTTTAAACTTGATTAACAAGTTCCTCAAATACCTTTCTTGAGTCACATACACTCCATGTTGAGTATATGAAATCTCCATGCCCAGGAAGTATGACAAGTCTCCCAAATCACTGATTTTGAACTCTTCCTCCATTTGCTTCTTTAAGCATTGAATGCCTTTTTCATCTGTACCTGTAAGTATGATATCATCAACATATATGCACATGTAAATAAACCCATCATCACTTGCTTTGACAAGCAAGCTACTATCTCCTTTAGATACTTGAAAACCAAGTTCTTTCAAGAACTTTACAGGTCTATAGTTCCATGCCCTTGGGGCCTGCTTCAAGCCATATAAAGCTCTCTTAAGCTTACACACATAATCAGGATATCTTCCATCTCTGAATCCTTGAGGTTGCTCCATGAAAACTTCATCTGAAATGTAACCATTCAAAAAAGCATTTTTTACATCAAGTTGACATAACTTCCAACCTTTACATGCAGCAATAGCTATAAGTGTCCTGATAGTTGTCATCTTTGCCACAGGACTATAAGTCTCATCATAATCAACACCATATGTCTGAGCAAACCCTTTGACAACAAGTCTAGCTTTGTACCTAGACACACTTCCATCTGCAAATCTTTTTGTCTTATAAACCCACTTACATCCAATGATCTTCTGGCTATTTGGCTTTGGAACCAAATCCCATGTTTGATTCTCCATTAATGCATCATATTCTTCCTGCATAGCTTTCTCCCAATTTTCTTTACCTTTTGCCTCTTCATATGTAGAAGGGTCTTCATCTGCTTTAATCATGTAAGCATAATCTTTGGTAGCCAAAAATGAAGTATCATAGCTATACCTTGTAGGTTGCCATTTTTTCCTTGTAGACCTCTTAAGTTCTCCACTTCTTAAGGTTTCTGGTTCTTCATGTTCAGGATCAAATCTTGGTGTTTCTTCCACTTCAACCTGCACTTCATTATTCTCTTGCTCATCAAATATCTGAACCTTTGATTTACCTTTCCTTTGGCTCACAACTTCTTCATCATCTGTATTAATATTGATAGTACCTGCATACCAAGTACCTTGCTCATCAAATGTAACATCTTTTGATACAAGAAAATGTTTTGTGGATGGATTCCACAACCTGTATCCCATCTGCTTATCATCATAACCAATAAACACATATTTTTCAGCTTTAGGTTCCAATTTGTGCCTTAATTGTGATGGCACATATGCATAGGCCAAACATCCAAATACTTTGCAATGGTCTAGTGTAGGTCTCTTACCCCACCATGCCTCATAAGGTGTTATTCCCTACAAAGCTTTACAAGGTAGCCTATTAACCAAATAAGTAGCTGTATTTACAGCCTCAACCCACAAATAATTTGGGCAATTTTTCTCCTTCATCATGGACCTTGCAAACTCAACAAGAGTCCTATTCCTCCTTTCTGCTAAACCATTTTGTTGAGGAGAGTACTTGCAAGTAACTTCTCTCTTTATACCTGCATCCCACAAGTAATCACTGAATTCATTAGAGAAATACTCTCCCCCTCCATCTGACCTTAATCTCTTTAATTTTTGACCTGTAATTCTTTCTGCATATGCATGATAGTGTTTAAATGTATTAAACACTTCTGACTTATCTTTGATCACATAGATAGTGATCCATCTGGTAGCATCATCAACATAAATCACATAATACCTTGAACCATTGATACTAAAATCCTTTGATGGTCCCCACACATCTGTGTGTACCAATTCAAGTTTCTCTGAATACATAAACCCATGCTTAGAGTAGGATTGCTTATGAGCCTTACCTAATTGACATGCCTCACATCTGTATGTCATATGTTGACCTGCAACATTAGGCAATCCAAGCACTAAACCATTATTAATCATGTCTTTAATACCTCTTTCATTGAAATGTCCAAGTCTCTTGTGCCAAAGTTCTAACTCAGAGATCTTATTTCCTCCATAAGTGAACAAGGCATGACCAACATTACCTTGAATCTTCAATGTGAACAATCTTCCTTCTTTCTTCCCTGAAACAATTTGTTTATACCCATTGCTAGGGTCTTCCACAAACACTCCTTGATTAGTGAACCTTACTTCATAACCTTTTTCCACAATTTGTCCTACACTTATCAAATTCTTAGGAATTGTAGGAACATACAAGACCTTACTCAATAAGGTGCTACCATCCTTGGCCTTCACTGATCCAATTGACTTCACATTGTGCTTTGTGTTGTCACCTGTTTGAACAACATGATTAGATACCTTATTCTCCAAATCAGTCATCAAGGCTATATTACCACTCAGGTGATTGCTACACCCTGAGTCAATGTAGAAGACTCTTTGATCTTCACTCTGCCTCTCACAAGTTGCATTCATTATCAATGTTGAATCTTCTTTTTGATCTGAAGCATATTTGTAGTAGGTGTTGTTATATTGTTGACTTTGGAAACCTCTACCTGCATTTCTTCCAAAGTAACCCCTACTACCTCTGCCTCTGAAATTACCTCTTTGATTTCTGCCACCTCTTCCTCTTGCATTATAGTTTTGGCTATATCCATTATTACTCTGAGTATTGTGCCAACAATCATTAGCTAAGTGATTTGTCTTACCACAAATCCAACAAGCTTTGCCTCCATCTTTGTTGTTTCTGCCTCTTCCTCTACCTTTGCCACCTCCTCTTCCTCTTAGGAAGTTGGCTTGACTAGTTGTTCCTTCATCTTCATTTGCTTGTTGCTTTCCTTTGCTATTCTTCTTCTTGTCCTTTGAGTACATTGCATGACCTGCACTCTTGTCACCATCTCCTTTAACATCGTGCTCAAATGTTAGCATATGACCTAGCAACTGATTTAAATCAGGAGTGAAATGATCAAGTGATAATTCTGTAGACAAAATGAATGGCTTCCATTTGTCATCACCTCTCAAACTTGTAAGGATTTGCCTTACCAATTTATCCTCCTCAATGTCTTCATCAACAGCTCCTAAAGCATCTGCAATATCTTTCATTCTTGTCACATAGTCTGAAATGGATTGAGAAGCCTTCTTCTTGAAGGTAGTAAACTCTGCCCATAAAGATGCCTTCCTTGACTTAGTAGTATTCTGGAAGTGCTCCTCCAAAGCATTCCAAATATCAGTTGCACTTTCAAGACCTCGAATATGAGGTAACAAGTAATCATTGACTGCCATATAGATAATGCTCCTAGCTTGAGCATCTTTCTTCATCCAATTTTTCAAATCTGCTAACTCTTCCCTAGTTGGAACACTAGGATCTCTGAACTGTGGCTTCTCTTCTTCTCATGTGATGTAAGCTATTAAATCTTTGCTCATAAGATGAGCTTCCATCCTCATTGACCATGCAGGATAGTTTTCCCTATCCAATTTCTCTATCTGTAGAGAATCTCCCATCTTGTGTCCACCTGTGTATTGAAATCTTCAAGCTTTATGAATAATATATGTACCTTTGCTTCAAATTAGAGTTCTTTTGTCTTTCTTGATGTCGTATGGTCTCCTCCTCAAGCTTTGCCTTCAAGCTTTCACCTTTTAGTTCTTCAGTTGTTGAATTTCTTGAATCTGCAGCAGTCGGGATCCTCCTTTCCTTGATTTTGATGTTTCCTGCTCTGATACCACTGATGGAGAGTGTTAATCTCCAAAAGAACAACCTACTCTTGAATTTAGAACACCTCTATATCAAGAGTAAGTCAAAACCTTCACCAATTTAAAAGATCAATGACCAAATATCAATTTCTTGACTAAATTGTGAAGAAAGAAATTCCTAAGAAAGTCTGCTGCATAGATCTTGCTCATTGACTGAGTAAATGTGTAAAGTTTTTTATGAAACTTTGCACAAGGTATCGCCTAATGATTGCACACCTTCTCCAAGTCAAATTACTTCAAAAGGTTTAGTAGATCTTGAGAAATCTACCTACCAAGTCAGCTATGTCTAAATCTGCACTTCTGAGAAGTCGATTTGGACACCCCTAAATTTTTACCTTTAATTCTCTCAGTATAGAACCCGTTTAAGCAAATGCTTCTAGCCACGAGTAGCTGATCTTCCAACTTAAAGATTAAGTGCTTACTTGCACAAAACTTTAAACTGTGGAGTGAGAAATGATCAAATCATTAAGATCGAAATTTGCGCCTGTTTCAGGAACCAGTGAGTACTTTCTCACATGTAAATGTTCCTACACACAATTCTCTTAGCCTGATCACAATTAGACTCTCAAACTCTAGCCATAGATTGATTAACTATGGACTTAGATATCTCCAAAAGGAATTCACAAAAGATCTACCACACGAGGAGAAAACACAGAAACATCGGGCGCAATTTTTCCTTCTATTTCTCAGAAGTTTACAACTGAGTGAGAGAGAAACTTCAACTCACTTCTCATGTGTCTAATGACACTTACAACTTCTCAATACACTATTCTCATGATCTCCTATTGTCTCCTCTATTGCACCGACATTTTTTCCAAGTATTTATAGGCAAATATGTACAAGTTTATGACTATTCAAAACTCTAAGTGATCTATGTCTTCACTAATGTACATACGTGTACAAATCATTCATCCTGTGAATGTATCCATCTTTTTTGTTTCAAAACTTGATCTCATCTCCATCCTTTGTCCTTCAAATCTTCAATTGGTGATTGGTCTGCACCAACAAACTGTTCCTGTCGCCGGAATGCAAGAAGGCACAGGACTGACCTGTTGTTGAAATTGCTGTCAAACTCCTGGTACTAGTGCAAGTAATTGGCCCAAAGGAAGAGTGATGGATGCTTTAGATAAAATCTCCTAGGCCTTTTGTGATTGGATTGTTTCCACAAATTCTGAAGATGATGCATCTGCTGAAGATGATGTGTTTGCTGCTGATGATATATTTGCTACTCATGATGTGCCTGATGCTGATGATGCACCTACGGCTGATGATATGCCTGCTGCTCAATCGAAATCCTGTTGTTGTGCTCCTTCTTCGGGAAACGGAGTCTGGGTTACCGGAATAGGATCTAGGAAGACTGGAGGTTCTGCGGTGGTCCATTGACTAGCCTTGTTGTACATCCTTTGTTGTTCGAGTTGTCAGAAAGATTTCAACCTTTCCATTGATGACCAGAGAAAATGAAAACAACTTTATTGGTGATCTCAAACCTTTTATATCACTGTTAAACAATTGTGTGGATTGGAATTAACTATCTTGAAAGTGTTTACAGGTACAAATGATGATGAAGATTCTATGTTCATATTAGGGTTTACCCTAATTACTCATTTAATGAGTTGTTTTATTCATACATTCAAGAATCATGGGTATTTAACCCTAGGATTTCATAAGTTGATATGATTTTATGTCAGTTGGGTTAATCCAAAGGGTCTCAAAAGATTCTAATGGATTAATGATAGGGTTTCTGAAGGGTTTTTAGTAGGTTTTCTAGGGTTTTAGTATGTTTCAAGGGCTAGAATAGTTGTTATTCAAATACATTAATCTATACATTAAATATTTATGTATTAAAAATTAAACTATGCTATTAATAATTACTTTAATCATATGTGTGCATTTAAATACTAAGGTTCTAATTAATTAAATTCTTATCCTAAGCTTAACTTACCTAAATTATTTAATTAAGAAATTTAGGGTAATTGAATTAAAATTATAAGTCAAGTGGATAAATAACTAGTGGTCTATATGGATGCTATAAAAAAAGAATGGTATGTGAGTAATGTGGAATTAAAGTGAATTAAGGAGTGGTCTGAAAGGAAGATGCACTTAAAGTGAAAAAGTTGGTTAATGAAAAGGAATGGTGAGAATTAGTGTAGATGAAAAGAGAGGTGAAAGTAAGTTGTGTGAATAAAGCTAATTTAAAGTGTGGTGAATGTTCATGGGCAAAAGTGTGATTGATGATTAAAGCAAGATCAAAAGGTGTGGTATACAAATGTGTTGTGTATGTATTTATATGTATGAAGAGCTCTGTTATTTCCTAATGTTTTTTTTGCAGGTATTCTATCTCTTCTCTGATTGTATGATAATGTCTGAATCTAATGAATGTTATGATCATAATTCTCTGCACTGCACTGTAGTTGTATGACTTTTTCCATAACTCTTGCATAAATCATGTCTATCTAATGATTGTTGGCGAACAACTTAGAGAGCTAGAGCACTACGCTCTCTCAAACTAGTGTATCCTCTTTTTTTTTTTTTTAGGAATTGTCCAGGTGATGTCCGCTCATGGCTCTCTCCGTAATGCTGTAGCTCACTAGTCTTCCCTTATAGCCTCATATGTGCATTTCTGTCGTCCACATGAATCGCTCCAGGCCTATTTTTCCATGCTAGATGATGGTGTCCAACCCGACCTCCACATATTTCTTCTTCTTTTTGAAAGCTTGCGGCAGCATCAGCAACTTTGAACACGGCAGGGCTCTGCATCTCCATGCCCGTGATCTTGGGCGCGTGTCTAACCCTTTCGTAGTCAGCAGCTTGCTTAGCATGTTTGGCAAATGTGGAAGCCTCCGCTTCTTTGAAGAAGTGTTTCATGAGTTTCCACAGCATTGCGTAATGTAAAGAATCCCAATCATGAGCATCATCATTGTTATTGTAGAAGACAACGTGGAGAACACACAGGATTGATGAAGAAGATGTCATACTACGCATGCCAAAACAGTTGTTTTTACACCCTTTAAATTGTAGTAGACTTTGTTTTAATTGTGATGGTTCCCCATTACTTCTCCCTCTAGTGGAGGAATGCAGCACTGATGAATGCCAGGGTCAAACGATGCATGTCTGAGTCCTTGCATTGAAGTTTGTTCGTGGAAAAGGTGCAGAATACACCATAGTAGATGTGCTTGGGTGATTGACAAATAGAGAATCATGGTAGAATTTGAGGCGCTGTCCTTCTTCGCTGCAAAAATAACGTGCACTTGCAGAGCTTCAAGTTTCAAGTTACTGGGCAATAAGTATTCATATGTGTGAAAGACATTTTTTTTTCTAAAGATCCATCATGTCTTGCTCTTCATCCATTTGGTTATATGATTGTGCTATAACATCTGAAAACTTGCCTTTATGTAATATTCCAGTGTGATCTCGTTTCTTCTAGTCATGATGAAAGGAATAATGATCTGCCGTGCAGTTTTGAGTAGGGCATGTGAATCCCTGAAATACATCCATCGAATTCTCGAGTGTTGCAAACCCGAAAAGGTTCTGAGTCGCTGTTGGCTAGGTCCATTGATCCTCCAAGGTGCGTGTAATGTGACGACAGGAGAGAGAATCTGTTGTTGACACTGAGAGAAATGTCAAAATTTCTCTTATGAAAGGTAGAAGCAAATTTTTGCCTATCATAGGACAGTTTGTCTTGACCATGAAAATTTAGGCGCTAGAGACAGAGTCCGTTGGGAAAGACAAAGCATGGCAAAGTGGCTAAAAGGACTGGAGGAACGATGAACAGCCTACAGTAGTGGCGGTAGAAACTTCTCTGAATTTAACCAGTAACTTATCAAAGTTCTGAGCGACAGACAGATTATTTCGTAGCTCTTAAGCCATGCAGTTCGCTAAACGACCCAGAATTCAGGAGTACTCGTAGAAAGTCTGTTAAATGGAACTTATTCTCTTCCTTTTTGAGCGGCTTGAAAACAATGCCTGCAGAATAAGCAACCTTTACTGTCGGATGCGTTTGGGGTGTAGAGCTTGCATTCCAGCGCGTTCCTAGTGTTTTAAAGACTACTGTAGGTTACACTCAAGGAGTAACCAAGAACCCTAGCTATCGCTAGGTCTGTTCTGGTAGCAAATCATGCTAAAGCAGTTCTCTTGGAGTTTGACCCAGAACAAGTGACTTACGAAAAACTGCTTGAGGTGTTTTGACGCAAGCATGATGCAACGCAGCTGAATCATCAGGGAAATGATGTCGGTATACAATATCCGTCAGGCATCTACTTCCATCATCCGCAGCAGCAGCATCTTGCAAAGCAGTCTCTCGAGATTGAGGAAAAGCGAATTGGGAAGAAGATTATGGCAGAGATTTTGCCAGCTGCTGAATTTTATCCAGTAGAAGATTATCATTAACAATATTTGGAAAAGGGTGGGAATGGAGAGTGCAAACATGTCCACTGCTTCGTTTTCTGTTCAAGCAAACATGGAAAAGCCAAAACATTGGATAATTTTGATTGGAAAGCACTAAGTTTAGAGCAGGCTATTCTTCTTTTGGAGGAGCAAGCTAGTCCTCCACCAATAGATATCCTTGCCGATATATTACATAAATGCAGAAGGAAGAGATCTTTACTTTATGCAAATCATATAAATAGTTATTTCACTACGAATAATTTGAAATCTCATTGAAGATTAGGCAACTATTTGGTAGCCATGCTTGTTGATTGTGGTTGTTTACAGGATGCTCAGAATGTTTTTGTTGTCTTAAGAGAACGAAATGAGTTCTTTTGGTCATCTCTTATTCACGGGTATTGTGAATGTGGGGAAGAAGCTCATTTATTTGCTTTCCATTCGTTGATAATCTCGACATGTTTTTAATTTTTCGTATAAGGTTTATCGATATGTTTAAATGTGTCAGCATATTTGTAAGTGCATGAGAGTATGAGCAAGTGTGTTAACATGAATAAGAGTGAATGGATTAGTTTATACATAAACATATGCATGTCTATGCAAATGCTATGTGAATTATGTCTTTTAATTTTATGACTCTTGTAATTACTAATATTTGCTGATGTTTTTTTTGTAGACAATCAAAGCAAAAGTATCAAAGAGCATCGTGACAGAAGAAAAGAATTCAAACAATCCAAAGATCCGATAATTTGATTTAAATCCATATAAATTATCCGTCATTAAGCATTTGTATAGGATTCACTTATTGTTAGCAATCTTTTAGAGAAATTACATCATTGCTTTATAGCATTGTAATCATCCATTATTGTCATTAGCATTAATTCAATTCTAATTTGCATTATCATTCTTGTCAATGTTATCTGAAATCGTTAATTTCAATTTCTCATGATTATTGTCTGAATAGATTTATAGCCTTATTTTCAATTGCATCCAATGACCCTCAAGATAACATAGATTCATTTCCACCACCCTTAATTAGGCGTACACAACCTAATCATTTAGAAATCCAAGAAGACGAAATTATAAAAGAAAAATTAACTGAGGAAACTTAGATAGTACCTATACCTCAAGAAGCTATTGATAGATATAGAGCAGTCCAACCTTACGGTTCTTAAACGTTTAAAGTGTTTCAATTATCTACTCCATATTCCTAGATTTAAGAGTAATTTAGAATTTCTGATACCTTAGACGAAAGAAAAATATACCTAAAACACCTACGATTGTCTCATACACCCTACGTTGTGGTAGAGATTCGCAAACCAAGCTTATGAATTGATCAAAAGTAATAAATCAAAGGTTTGACCACGGCAAGTATAAATCAATCAAAACAAGTTTTCATGTTGAATTTGTAGGTATGGTTGATAAACAATATTCGATTTGATTGAAGTGCTTCTAACGTAGTTCTTTATCAATTTCATTATCAAATGCTGATTACTTGTATGTTTGTCCGAACATGTATATGATCGAATGCATAAAATAATCCATGCTTGCTACATGAGTTCCCTACATCTTCTTGTAAGAACATAGATAAAAATCGTGAATGTGATTAAATGTAAGGTTCATCTTTGACTGTGTGCTTCTCCTTCCTCTTTTCTTTCTGCATGAATGTTGTGTTTATAAATATCTTTGCATATTATACGAATATGAACTCATATGTAAATATGTGCATTGAATGTGTTAAATATGCAATAAGATTTTGTGTGACGAAAAGCATGCATATGTGTATGCACGTGTGAATAACATGTATATATAGTGGTATATATTTAAGAATAAATGTATGCGCATATATGTATAGTTGTGCATAGACTAAAAACATACGTGACCAAATGGGAGTATGTCGCTTCTATGAAGAGTAGGATAGGATTCAATCACGGGATTTTGCGAAGAAAAGAATCTATGGAAGATTCAGATGCTATAGGCGGAGGAAGGCAGATGCAGCTCCGGGGAGGTTTTGGAAAGAAAGCACGTGGCATGAAGATGAAAAGAGGAGAGTAATCAGCGGCAGAAGGAGAAGGAGTTGGAACCACGGTGGGCATAGACGGCATCAAGCAGGCTCCAAGAGAAAAGACATCAGAGGAGAGAACTGCTACGGGGAGGACCTACTACAGACGAACGTGAGGCCGATGGTGGAGTGGAGGAGAGATGAAGCCAATAGATAGGAAGCTGGCAACTGAGAGCTTCACTGAGTATTTATCTTCATCAAGTTTATCAGAGTTTTGAGAAACTTTGAACGCAAAAGAAGGTACAAGCGAAGCCTGACAATATTGAGAAAATTTTCATGAACTCGTAGGGTAGCAGATATACATAGGAACATAACTTGAGGCGCATACTTTTCATGCATAAATCGATCTTGATTCTGAGTCAAAATATTCAGATCTTAGTTTTTCCTTTTGCATTGATATATTGAATTCGGACTTGCGCATATGAAGAATTTGCATCTGCAGGTGGCTGTTCGTATGTGGTTGATTGTTCTTTGTTATGGTTTGTATATGACTTATGATTTGTGCACAATTCATCCTTGAATGCGTTCCAAAAAAGAAGAGTTGTTCAGGAGTAGTGTGGGGAATGGGTTCAATTACATGTCTGTCCTTACTCGATCATATGTGGCACTCTCTATTCTGCTAAAAAAAATATTTTACGATACTGTACAGCGATGTCACACCTTGTGTTTCAGCACATTTGATCATCTTCCTATGCTTTTTCTCAGCCATTCTGGATGACATGATATCTAATATTTGACGTTGATGATTTCTTGTATATGATCTGTTCACAAATGATTTGACTAGGCATGACTTGCGTAAGACTACAAGACTTGTCCAGCCGCGATTTCAATATTCATATGGATAGGACTGAACTTAATAGTTACTCTGAAGATTTGTCTCCTGCGCTAAACTTTGTTCTGATGACTTAAACACTGTCAATAGTTGTGCTCATTTCTTATCACTCTGCAAATCCTCGACTCCTCCGATTAGATTGTGATGCTACTCTTCAAACACAAGAAGTTGTAATATACGTTATGTCGTCTTTATGTTTCATGCACCCAATGATCCACACTTGTTTGAATTAATCATCACAAACTGACGGCTGGTGCTACTTCATGATGCATCTACGAAAAGAATCGATGATACTTGTGGAAATCATTATGCACGTTTATTTCAAATTTATAATCTGATTTTTGTTGAATGATTCATAGATGAATTGTTGTTGTCATTCCTAATGGTCGATGACATGCTGGCTGAGGCAAATGAGCTCGTGGTTGCAGACATTTTCTCTGTGCAACATGATTAGCACTTTGGTTACTATGTTTTATAGTCTAGAATGGTAGCAATTCTATCGTTCATTGTTATTATTGTCTGGCGACAGTGAAGGGATGTTTCCTGTGCATGGATGGCCATAGTTCTTGTAGTGCAATCTATGTTCAGTCACACATGACATCCTATTTTCTGCTTACGTTCACATCCGATATCTTGTACTTGGCTATGATCAATTTCTATATTGCGTTTGCTGACATGTCCCATAATTTTTCCTGTTGTCTTCTGAATGGAGATGTTTTATCTTTCCACGTAACCTTTAGAAATCTTGCACTCTGAGGAATCTAGTATGTTTTCCAGTCTGGAAGTGCAACTCCTAATATAGATTCCTTTTCTGAACACTCTGCTGATGGTTGAGATGACAAGGAGACAAAAAGGAGCTGGAAATCTCCACCTATGTGAAGTAGTACATGAATGACCTAAGGATGAACTAGGCCGTTTTCTTTTCTTGGCTTTTCTTAAGAGGATCTCTGTGCGTCCTCGAAGTCACTATTCTGGACTCTAGTCTCAACGCAGAGTACCTTGGCAAGCATACTTCGGGCTCTTTGTTGCCCTTGAAGAACGTAAAAGCTACAAGCTTTCTCTATGACACATACTTAGCAACAGGGAAAGATACCATTCCGTATACGACGGGAAAAGTTTGTTTACTTTCGCTATTCACAAGCTCATCCGGGAAAATTACCAAGTCAGGAGTAAATTTGAACATCTTAGATTTTCTCTAATCGTTAAAGAAATCAATTGAGCGGAACTTTTACAGAAGGCCGCTAATAAAACGTCTTTAGTATGATTTCTTTGATTCGGACATTATTTTAAAGGCGATAATGTTGATTGTGCTGCCGAATGCGGATCACATACTCATACTGCATCACAACACACATGGAAAGGTGGGATGCAGAACGAATTTGTTTGGGATGAATACAGAGCACTATCCAATTGCTAGAATGTCCTTGATTTAGGAAACGAGTGCCCCTTGAGTACCTTCTTATTCTATCATCATAGCCATCCTCTATCTCTGTGTCTGAATCCATACTTTAGAAACGGAAATATCCCATCTTTCTCTTGGGGTTTGGTTTTCCCTTCAAGTCTCCATCTCTTTTTGTCATCGATTTCACCTGAGTTTGCATCAAGCACCCGGTGTGTGCCGTTATTTTGGGCGGTCGCCTTGTTTCACTGACCGTCGCTTTCCCTCCTTTCTATGAACATCGCGACATACCTGGTGAACCCGACGTGAAAGGAGGAGAGTGTAGAGATCCTGATCCTAGTTTAAAGAGTGGTGCAGTTGAGTGAGCTCATTGTGCTTGACCATTTATGGGCGACGCAACGATGGATGTTATAACCCAACTTCTGCGCTTTCAGCAGGACGAGAAAAGACGGGGTGCCATCCAGGCATTTCATGAGCGAGTAGTCAGAAGAAGTGGATATTTCAGTGGTAAAAATGTTACTCGTTTTTGCAAGGAATATGAATTGGAGGCACGATACCTTGGTACGGGTCTAACACCATTAAGTGATCAAGAATTAATTGACAATTTTGTATACGTTTCAGAATTACATTTGCGTGACCGACTAGTTGTGGATGCACCTCGACTAGTTATAGAAGGGCAAATAAGATGGTCACAATACAAGATGATACTCATAAGGATGTTTGCACTAGATGATGAAGATAAAGTGACTAGATCCACATTTCTAAAGTGGATACATAAACCAAAAGATCAATCTGTTCTAGATATAAAAAGAGAGTTTGATCAACAATTTGCAGATTTATCTGATTATGATAAGAGGGCTATGGATCAAGAAAAGGTATCCTTGTTTCTCCGGGCTATAGATTCGAAAGCCCGAGAAGAAATTTTCCCACAATTACAACAGATAGGAACTGAGTCTGGTCTTACCGAAGACTGGGGTAATGTAGATGAAGCTGTTAGGGGATATGTAGAAAAGCAAAGAACTTTGTCTAAGTTCACGCAAAGCTGGCATGATGATTTGCAAGAAGAACAAACTCAGGCTGTTCAGCAACCTGTACAGAACCCTCAGGTAAACCTACCAATACCAAAGGATGTTGTGCCCACTAATACAATGGAAGATATGTTCAAAAAGTTTAGTGACCTTACGATTCAAAGTATGAAGCAGATGATTGAATCTCAATCTTTACAAGCACCAGCACCTAAAAATCCAAAAGCTCCAGAAATTAAAAGATGTATTTGGTGTGACTCTTTGGAGCATAACAGATACTCATGTGAGAGCTTCAAAGAAGCATTAGCAAAGAACTTGGTATTCGTTAAGGAAAAGATGATATATGATTCTAAGACTGGAGAAAAGGTAAACATTAATTTTGGTCGGGGAGGAATGAAAATATTCTTCCCTGGCACTTGTGAAAACGTTGCTTCAACATCACATACGTATGCATGTCAGGTAGTTGACGAAAATAATGATTTAGAACCGTGGTCTAAAGTAATAAAGTCCTTAGACCGCGGGAAGATGCATCATGAAATTTTAAAGACAGCTAGTAATGAAATCCGAGGGGTAAGTGGATGGGATGATCCAGTAGACACTCTTTCGGTTGTTACATACCTATGCTCTTCGGTAGAGCATGAAGCAGTAGTGGAGGAGAAACGAAGAAGAACCAATGAGGGTGAAGAGGAGAAAAGGAGGACTAGGCGTCAAGTAGAAGCCTCGCATGAACAACCTCAAATACCAAACCAAAGCCATCCAACACAAACAAACCAAATAGATCCACCATTACAACCAACAATAATCCAACCAAATAAAATTCCGACTCAAGTTCAAATTCCTACTTCTGCTGAGATGCCAGTCTCTACCCACGATAATATTCCTCCTCAAGATCAAGAAATGCAACCTGTAAAAAAAGGTCAAGGAAAAGTGAGAAATCCCTCATATATGTTAAAATCGCATATAGAGCAAGCCACAAATCTTAAACAAGTTCTCGAAAAAAGAGTGCTCGATAGTGTAATCGAATTTACACTCGGTGAGTTACTGGGAATAGCAAAAAGAGAATTTCTAGAAGTAATAATTGACCTCTTAAGAAGGAAACGACAACCAATAGCTGACATGCAAGAAATTGAAAGAATGGATGAAGAGACTCCCGATCATACTGTGCAAGCGCAAGTTCAAGAGCTAAAAAATATACTTGAGCCAATTGAGACTAATGTTCAACCGTGCGTGCATGAGGAAATATCCTTGGAAAAGAATTCTTCCGACATAACCCCTTCGAGTTATTACACTAAAGATCATTGGGCCCGAGCCACAACTGAGACGTTGGTAAGATTAGAGAAAATTAGCACTCCAGTTGTCGCTCTTATTGATCATGGGTCTGAAGTTAACTTGATGTCCAAAGATCTCTATATGAAGGGGAAATGGCCAATAGACATGCAGCCTGGTTGGAGAATTAAGGCTGCGAACTCGATGCCAGGTGAGTTGTTTGGTGCATGCCCGCAGGTTCTAGTTACAATTGGAGATGTCAGTGATTATCAAAATTTTTTCGTACAAGATCATTCTAGTTACTCATTGATTCTAGGGCAGCCATATATTACTGCCTTAAGAATGGAAACAAGAGTTTTAGAAGATGGATCGGCTTATGCGCGAATCCGTAGTAAGGATGGGAAAAAGGCAGTTCAATTTATGACGGTATGTGTGGATCACATCAGGAATAGAACTTCTCTTCGGACAAGGCCTATTCCTGAAGAATACGAGGATCAAAGTTTTTAAAGGAAGCTTTCATAAGTCGGGACTATGAAAGCTTGAAAGGTGAAAAGATCCCGAATGTAAATATGTTTATATCAAGTTTTATCGCACTTTCTTCGACAAATTCATTTCAGTTTCGTGTTTTTTCTGAGTTAAAAAAGTGGGAAAAACAATACATAGTGGATCTTCAAAGAAATTTTCATGGATGTAGAGTGCTTAACTTCGACGAGGAAATCTCTGGAGTCTTTGATGAGATATCCTTTGCAGACACATTGTTTGATCTGCAAGAGTTAATTCAAGGAAAAAGGAGTGATTATGTGATTCAAACGCACTCTATTTCCATGTATAAGGAAATAGCAAAGTTTGAGCAAGATGAAATAGGTAAAGAAGTCTTCGTTGAAACAAAATACAAAACAATTGATAAAAAGATAAAGCCAGTCGCAGTTCCACTTCCTGAAGATAGTAATAAACTTATGGATGATGTAAAAAATCAGCCACCTCTCAGAGATAAGAGAAAAATAGGCCATGAATTCACTAAAGAAACTCTCGAGCAAATTCAATTAGGGAAAGATGGTTTCCTCAACGATAAAGAGAAGGATGTATTCTCTCGGATGTTATTTAAGCATGGAAAAGCTTTTTCTTTCAATGCACAAGAAATTGGATGTGTAGATCCATCTGTGGTGACACCTATGATAATTTTCACAATTCCACATGTACCTTGGAATCTCAGACCGATTCCAGTACCAAAAGCTCATATTTCAAAGCTAATTGATCTGTTGAATGACAAAATTAGAATGGGGATTCTTGAGCCATCAAGTGCTCCCTATTCTAACCGTTGGTTTACTGTACCAAAAAAGAATGGGTCATTAAGATTTATCCAAGATCTACAGCCAGTGAATAAAGTGACAATTAGAAATATGGGAACTGGGCCTATTGTAGACGAATATGCAGAAGCTTTTGCAGGAAGATCTATTTATTCAATGGGAGATTTACACTCTGGATATGATCAATTCCAGCTAGCTCTCGAAAGCCGTGATTTGACGACTATGAGGACGCCACTTGGGCTTGTGCGCATGTGCACTTTGCCGCAAGGTGCCACGAACTCAGTGGCACACATGATGAATGGTATGCATAAAGTTCTTAGGGATTTTATTCCACATCTGACTATGCCATTCATTGATGATGTTCCTATTAAAGGCTGTGAAGAAAGAGATAGAGACGAGACTCTTGCTGAGGATGGATGTAGGAATTTTGTTAAAAAGCACATAACTGATTGTGAATCCATTCTTAGTCGGCTGGAAGAGGTTCATTTGACATTGTCTGCTGAAAAATCAGTATTTGGAGTGCAAGAGGTTTTAATTGTAGGGAGTTTATGTGGACCTAAAGGAAGAAAGCCATGTCCAAAGAAAGTAGATGCCATCCAACAAATGAAAGAGGTCTGCTCCTCGATCACTGAAGTGAGGAGATTTCTTGGGGCATGTGTTTTCTATGTTGTATGGATTCCCCATTTTGCCCATATTGCTGATCCACTTTATCAATTACTTAGAAAAGGGCAAAGATTTCAATGGAAAGATATCCATACTCAAGCAGTAAGAAAATTAAAGAAAGCACTTGCAGAAGCTCCATTGCTCAGGAAGGCTGATTATACTGATAATAAAGAAATTTATATCACCATAGATACAAGTCCGACAGGTATAGGTTGGGCGATTGGCCAAGAGGATGATGAAGGAAAAAGATATGCAATTCGTTTCGGGGCTAAAGTTCTAAATGTTCGTCAGAGAGGTTACCCTCAAATTAAGCGAGAGCTTTGGGGGATAGTAACTGCACTTAAAAATGATAAAGAATATCTGATTGGGGCAAATGTGGTAGTAGAAACAGATTGTTTACCATTATTGGGAATGATCGTGAATTGTTCCACTGCAGATATTGCCATGTTAAGATGGATAGCATATATTAAGTCGCTAAACCCTGAGTTTGTTCATATAGCTGGAAGGAATAATGTGGTGGCTGACATGCTATCACGAGCTATATATGAAAATGAAGATTTGATGACTTCTAATGATGAAGAGATAGGTCTGGACTTTTATGCTTCACATGTACATAATCTAAGCCTAAATGAAGCATCTACTGGACTAAATAGAAAAGAGCCTAAGCGTCAAAATGAAAGGCTTGGAATTTGTACTGAGTCTTCAAAGGAAGTTCAAAATAGCTTAGGAAGAGAGAAAGATAACAGATGGATAGAAAAAGAACCTTACGAGATTCAAATAGGAATAACAGAGAGATTCAATGAAGACGAATATGAGAACGAGTGGAAGGAAATCGGGAGATATTTAAGTATGAAGTGTCCTGATTTTAGTTGGAGCAAAGAGAAATTTCGTACCATTCGAAGAAAGTCAAATAATTATTTCCTGAAAGATGGATTACTCTGGAAGCGAAGCATTGGAATGGGAAAGATACCCCAGCGAGTTGTAGGTTCTGAAGAATCGAGAGGAAGGATTATGCGTGAAATGCATAGCTCACTATGGGCTGGTCATAAAGGCTTTCAAGGAACTTATGAAAAGATAAGGGAAAGATACTGGTGGCCTGGGATGTATGTGGATACCCAAAACTACGTAGCCACTTGTAAACCTTGCCAGATGTACTCCAATGTTAGACACAGAGATGAATTACATCCAACATATCCTCTTAATATTCACTATAAGTGGGTTGTTGATTTAGTTACAATGCCATTAGGGGTGCATCAGATGAGGTATATTGTATTAGCAAGGGAAGACCTAACAAATCATGTTGAAGGAAGAGCTCTAAGGACGAAAACTACAAGCAATGTATGCAAATTTCTACTAGAAGATGTGTTTAGTAGATTTGGCTATGTGGAGAAAATAGTTGCCGATAGAGGTGAGCTTGATGCTCAGGAAGCTGAAGACTTCTTTAAAAAATATGGAATTCGATTATCACTCACCACCGCTTACAATCCTGAAGCTAATGGAAAAATTGAGCGTGGTCATCCTCCAATTATTAAAGCTTTGGCTAAGGCTTGTGAGGGGAAAATAAAGAATTGGCCAAATTACCTTCCATTTGCCCTTTGGGCAGATAGGATGACATATACTAGAACTACCGGATATATGCCAGCGGAATTGATGTATTGTCAGAAACCTATTTTGCCGACGGAGTCACATGCTTTAGCATGGACTTCCTTGCCTTGGGAAGATGAGGTGTCAAGAGAAGATCTTCTAGCAGTGCGGATTCTTCAACTAGAAAGAGGGAAAAATCTGGTAGAAGAAGCTGCATTTAAGCTTAGAGCTTCTAGAGAGAAAAATAAAATTGCATTTGACAAGTCCCACAGATTAAGGCCAAAAAGGTTGAAGGAAGGAGACTGGGTACTTGTTTATGATAGCTCATTGAATACTCAATATGAGGCTCGAAGAAAGCTGGTTAAGAGATGGTTTGGTCCTTATGTGGTATGTTAAGTTTTTGATAATGGAACATACTCACTTAGAGAATTAGATGGGACTAAGTTAAAGGAATTAATTGCTGGAAAGAGAGTTAAGCTCTTTAAAAGAAGAGAGAATGAGAATTACGAGACGGTAATAAATGAAGACGAAGAAGAGGAAAGTGAAGAGGAAGGATGTGAAGATGATAAAGATGAGGATATCAATAAGGAAAATGATTAAAATAAATTACACCGTAAGATGATGTATATATACATATAAAAACATATATACATATATGCAGGTATATAATAAAACTATATAGACAAATAACAAGATATGAATCCGTCTATATGTAATAAATAAGTAAAGCATCAATTAAATTAAATGTATGTGCTTTACTTAGTCATAAATTTCTATTAATACTAATTTTTGTTTCTTACAGGGTACTGACGGAGATTTGTGATCAGACCATTAATAGGAAGTTTTTTTTAGGTTTGATTGGACTGTTTGACTATCTTAAGATCGGAGATGGACAGTGAAGATTCCAATGATACATCCATTCCTGAGGGTAGCATTCCTGAAAGATTTAGAGAGACGTCAGGGAGTGTGCCTGAAAGGAGAACCTTAGATAGTTCTTTTATATCAACTTACTTGCTCCCTTCACCTGAAAATGAAGAAAGAATTCCTGTAGAAGAGTTTATTAAAGATCGTATCACTAGGGAGACCTTGATTCCATCATCAAATGAAAGAAGTATACTCAGGTATCGAAGGGCACGAACGTATGGAGAAGATGATACTTCGGATAACCGTGAGTCATATATGGAAGTAGACCCAACAGCACTTCTTGTATATAGCCGTGACTTAGCAGAGTATGCAGAACTCTTACAACAGCTTGCCTTGTTCCGTAGGGAACGTGAAGGGGGTGAGACGTCTTAAAGATAGATTAAAATGTTGTATTAAAGATATGTGTAAATAATGTCTATTTTGAATCAAGTTAGGTTCTTTTTTATGAAGAATAAAGTCAGGAAAGATCCTCGGAGATCGGCAAGAAATAAATTCCAATGTATATAAATAAAGCCAGGTAATACTTTCCTTCTTTTGAATAATTGTTTTTTATATAGATTCGTGTGAAATAAGCCTCTGATTTTTGCAGGATGATCAAGTTCAAGTTTTTTTTTTTAAAGAAAGAATGATTAAAGGCGACAAGCTCGAGCGGCTTCTGATTGTATACTGGTGAGATGTTATTGTTTGAGTTTCTTTTCCTCTCATGTATATATGTGTATATATGTATATATATATATATATCTATATGAAAAGACTACATGGGTTGGGCTTATGATATGTAAATAAATGCATAATTAAGAAAAATTAAGTAGAACAAAAATCTTGTGCCACTAATTAGATTACATGTAATGTATAAGGGCCAGGATTATATGAGTAAGGTTAGAGGATGGACTAGAACTTTCGAGAGCAAGACCTAGGAAGGTGAAGGGAAGACCTAGACTAAGTATCTGTATATAGTAGTGTTTACAAATACTTGATGAGTGAGACACTTCGACTTCTGCTCTTGATCTCTCATCTGACCTGATCTTCAGACAGATTATATCTTGAGAAAAGAATTCTTATACCAGCCAGCTTTCTATATGTATGTGTATGTGTTGTTGGGTGCTGCGATGAGCTAGTAGGCGGGTGGAACTACCCTGGTCGGGTGATCAGGGCCACGAGCTGACGCTAGTTGTGTCGTATGGCCTGACCTATATGTTGTTACGCGCTCATACGGGTTGATAGGCGGGTGGAGTCACTCTGACCGGGTGGTCAGAGCCACGAGCTGACGTTGATTTCGTATGAGGCTGACATTGTGAATCGTGCGCTATGTCGGGTCGGTAGATGGGTGGGCTAAACCTGGCCGGGTGGTCAGGTCCACGAGTCGCATCCGATTTCGACATAGGCCGAAAAGTGTGGAAAAATAAATAAATAAAAATAAAAGCAAAGATATAAAAGTTGAGCTGGGATAAAGAATCAAAATAAAGAAAAACAGAATAAAAACATGAGAAAAATAAGAAAAGGGTCTGAAGGGGCTTCAGATGATAGAAGATCAATAGGGAAGCCAGAAGCGAGTTTCATAAATCGAGTTAGTGAACACTGGTATATGCAAATGCTTCGGATAGGCTACTAGATCTGACCGGGTCGAGTTAACGAGAGAGCTAAGAAGTTTTCGAATTACTCATATGATTTCTAGTCTGAGTGCATTAGTGTATTCTGATATGTTGTATGGGATGCTTTTGTCTACCTTCTTTTCTTGATTTATGCCAAGTTTAATACGTATTCAGATTTCATGTATCCAGTTGAAATTTCTTTAAGTAGTGTTTATCTGCCATGACCACTTGATCCTCGCTTGTATTTAATGTTGTGTATGCAGGTTGGTGCATCCAGAGGATGCACAGGTTCAGAGGGGGTGGATGTGGTAGAGATTCGCAAACCAAGCTTATGAATTGATCAAAAGTAATAAATCAAAGGTTTGACCACGGCAAGTATAAATCAATCAAAACAAGTTTTCATGTTGAATTTGTAGGTATGGTTGATAAACAATATTCGATTTGATTGAAGTGCTTCTAACGTAGTTCTTTATCAATTTCATTATCAAATGCTGATTACTTGTATGTTTGTCCGAACATGTATATGATCGAATGCATAAAATAATCCATGCTTGCTACATGAGTTCCCTACAGCTTCTTGTAAGAACATAGATAAAAATCGTGAATGTGATTAAATGTAAGGTTCATCTTTGACTGTGTGCTTCTCCTTCCTCTTTTCTTTCTGCATGAATGTTGTGTTTATAAATATCTTTGCATATTATACGAATATGAACTCATATGTAAATATGTGCATTGAATGTGTTAAATATGCAATAAGATTTTGTGTGACGAAAAGCATGCATATGTGTATGCACGTGTGAATAACATGTATATATAGTGGTATATATTTAAGAATAAATGTATGCGCATATATGTATAGTTGTGCATAGACTAAAAACATACGTGACCAAATGGGAGTATGTCGCTTCTATGAAGAGTAGGATAGGATTCAATCACGGGATTTTGCGAAGAAAAGAATCTATGGAAGATTCAGATGCTATAGGCGGAGGAAGGCAGATGCAGCTCCGGGGAGGTTTTGGAAAGAAAGCACGTGGCATGAAGATGAAAAGAGGAGAGTAATCAGCGGCAGAAGGAGAAGGAGTTGGAACCACGGTGGGCATAGACGGCATCAAGCAGGCTCCAAGAGAAAAGACATCAGAGGAGAGAACTGCTACGGGGAGGACCTACTACAGACGAACGTGAGGCCGATGGTGGAGTGGAGGAGAGATGAAGCCAATAGACAGGAAGCTGGCAACTGAGAGCTTCACTGAGTATTTATCTTCATCAAGTTTATCAGAGTTTTGAGAAACTTTGAACGCAAAAGAAGGTACAAGCGAAGCCTGACAATATTGAGAAAATTTTCATGAACTCGTAGGGTAGCAGATATACATAGGAACATAACTTGAGGCGCATACTTTTCATGCATAAATCGATCTTGATTCTGAGTCAAAATATTCAGATCTTAGTTTTTCCTTTTGCATTGATATATTGAATTCGGACTTGCGCATATGAAGAATTTGCATCTGCAGGTGGCTATTCGTATGTGGTTGATTGTTCTTTGTTATGGTTTGTATATGACTTATGATTTGTGCACAATTCATCCTTGAATGCGTTCCAAAAAAGAAGAGTTGTTCAGGAGTAGTGTGGGGAATGGGTTCAATTACATGTCTGTCCTTACTCGATCATATGTGGCACTCTCTATTCTGCTAAAAAAAATATTTTACGATACTGTACAGCGATGTCACACCTTGTGTTTCAGCACATTTGATCATCTTCCTATGCTTTTTCTCAGCCATTCTGGATGACATGATATCTAATATTTGACGTTGATGATTTCTTGTATATGATCTGTTCACAAATGATTTGACTAGGCATGACTTGCGTAAGACTACAAGACTTGTCCAGCCGCGATTTCAATATTCATATGGATAGGACTGAACTTAATAGTTACTCTGAAGATTTGTCTCCTGCGCTAAACTTTGTTCTGATGACTTAAACACTGTCAATAGTTGTGCTCATTTCTTATCACTCTGCAAATCCTCGACTCCTCCGATTAGATTGTGATGCTACTCTTCAAACACAAGAAGTTGTAATATACGTTATGTCGTCTTTATGTTTCATGCACCCAATGATCCACACTTGTTTGAATTAATCATCACAAACTGACGGCTGGTGCTACTTCATGATGCATCTACGAAAAGAATCGATGATACTTGTGGAAATCATTATGCACGTTTATTTCAAATTTATAATCTGATTTTTGTTGAATGATTCATAGATGAATTGTTGTTGTCATTCCTAATGGTCGATGACATGCTGGCTGAGGCAAATGAGCTCGTGGTTACAGACATTTTCTCTGTGCAACATGATTAGCACTTTGGTTACTATGTTTTATAGTCTAGAATGGTAGCAATTCTATCGTTCATTGTTATTATTGTCTGGCGACAGTGAAGGGATGTTTCCTGTGCATGGATGGCCATAGTTCTTGTAGTGCAATCTATGTTCAGTCACACATGACATCCTATTTTCTGCTTACGTTCACATCCGATATCTTGTACTTGGCTATGATCAATTTCTATATTGCGTTTGCTGACATGTCCCATAATTTTTCCTGTTGTCTTCTGAATGGAGATGTTTTATCTTTCCACGTAACCTTTAGAAATCTTGCACTCTGAGGAATCTAGTATGTTTTCCAGTCTGGAAGTGCAACTCCTAATATAGATTCCTTTTCTGAACACTCTGCTGATGGTTGAGATGACAAGGAGACAAAAAGGAGCTGGAAATCTCCACCTATGTGAAGTAGTACATGAATGACCTAAGGATGAACTAGGCCGTTTTCTTTTCTTGGCTTTTCTTAAGAGGATCTCTGTGCGTCCTCGAAGTCACTATTCTGGACTCTAGTCTCAACGCAGAGTACCTTGGCAAGCATACTTCGGGCTCTTTGTTGCCCTTGAAGAACGTAAAAGCTACAAGCTTTCTCTATGACACATACTTAGCAACAGGGAAAGATACCATTCCGTATACGACGGGAAAAGTTTGTTTACTTTCGCTATTCACAAGCTCATCCGGGAAAATTACCAAGTCAGGAGTAAATTTGAACATCTTAGATTTCCTCTAATCGTTAAAGAAATCAATTGAGCGGAACTTTTACAGAAGGCCGCTAATAAAACGTCTTTAGTATGATTTCTTTGATTCGGACATTATTTTAAAGGCGATAATGTTGATTGTGCTGCCGAATGCGGATCACATACTCATACTGCATCACAACACACATGGAAAGGTGGGATGCAGAACGAATTTGTTTGGGATGAATACAGAGCACTATCCAATTGCTAGAATGTCCTTGATTTAGGAAACGAGTGCCCCTTGAGTACCTTCTTATTCTATCATCATAGCCATCCTCTATCTCTGTGTCTGAATCCATACTTTAGAAACGGAAATATCCCATCTTTCTCTTGGGGTTTGGTTTTCCCTTCAAGTCTCCATCTCTTTTTGTCATCGATTTCACCTGAGTTTGCATCAAGCACCCGGTGTGTGCCGTTATTTTGGGCGGTCGCCTTGTTTCACTGACCGTCGCTTTCCCTCCTTTCTATGAACATCACGACAACGTGTGCCAAGGGATTTAGTGGCTGACTGATCCACCAGCCTTATGTCCGCAACTTCTCGACAATTTGGTGAACCCGACGTGAAGTTCGGCATGACACCGTAGGTATAAAGGTATATTTACTTTCTGTTTTGCATATGCATATATAGGCAATTTGGCGATTGCAGGAGAAGTGTCGACATCCTTTGTAGCTGCAGCTGATTGTTCCTCGTCACGTCACCTTTATCCATCAACTTTCATGAAAGTGACGATTGCACATGCATGAAAAGATTTTTGCACTGAGCACATTCACAACGAACCTCTTCATCAAGCTGGTTGATCAGGTATATTTATTATTATTCTGTTGCATAATAGTAGGAAAGTTTTCTTTATTTCTAAAGCAGTAGGAAATTTTTCTTTATTGCATAGTAGTAGGAAAGTTTCTTTATTGCAAAATAGTAGGAAAGTGTTCTTTATTTCTATTTACCACATAATAGGAAAAGTTTCTTTATTGCAAAATCATAGGAAATTTTTCTTTTTGTTTATAAAATACTAGGAAAATTTTCTTTTTCAAAGCAGTAGTAAATTTTTCTTTAGTTTTGTTGGCAAAGAAGTAGGAATATTTTCTCTATTTCTGTTTCTTTTACCACGGAGTCATATCAGGATCAAGATATAGACGGATTATTACGAGACTTATATACGTATATTTCATATTTATCTATAAAGTTAGACTTATCCACTATGGCTGACCACTTTGAAGAGCAGCAAATTTGGAAGATCATAGATGCAATTAAAACAGATAGGGGGGAATTTACTGGAATAAATGTAACAGCTTATCTTAAATATTATGAACAATTGACAGAACAATATGGGTTACCTGAAGACAATAAAAAAGATACATTTATACGAATTGCTCATGGGTTCACTAGAGAGAGAATCCAATTGCGAGTAGTCCAACCAAACATGACTTGGGCGGATTTCAAGACTCGGCTTCTTACTGAATTTTCGCATGAAGATTACAGTAAGAATAATAGAGCCACATTCATGCGATGGGTAGGAACTACGAAGTTAGACCAACACATAACTCAGGGATTAACTGAGTTTGATATCAAATTTAACCAAATGCCTCAAGCAGACCAAACAGCTCTAGAACCAGATAAATTAAGAAATTTTCTAAACATGCTAGATCCATCTCTTAGACGAGAGCTAGAACCAATGCTTGAGGATGGAGCGACTGCGAGTGGGCTTACTGGAAATTGGGATAACGTAAGAGCAGTTGTCCATAGGTTAGCCCAAAGACAGGAGCGAAATCAGATGCAAACTCCAAGAATATACGAAAGAGATGCGCCAGGAAAGATAGATAATGACCCCATTTCTCATAACCCTAGAAAGGATGACTCTGAAATTACAATGTTAAAAACATTAGTAGAATCACTTGTCAAACATGTGGAGACTTTGGCGACTGAAATAGCTACTATAAAGAGTATGCAAGAGCTTAAATTGAGAGATCAGGAGAAACCAAAAGAATTAGAACAAAATCCTAGGAATCAGATGCTAGCTAGAAGACCATTTAACCAAGCACGTAGATGTCTCTGGTATGATGATTTGGAGCATCCACACTGGACATGCAACTTATTCAAAGAGGCCAAGGATAAGAATTGGGTCACAGAAGTAGATCGAAAGATCTGTGACTATGTAACAAAAAGGCCTTTGGCATCAAACTATGGAAAAGGAGGTATGAAAACCTTTTTTGAAGCCTCCACAAGCCAAAATACTTATGCTTGTAGACTTGATAGTGATGACTCTAATTGTGACTTTTGGAATCAGGTTTATGATACTGCTAGTAGAGGCAAGTTATCTGTTGAGAACTTATATGCTACGAGCTCAGATATTAGATCAAAGACATGTTGGAATGAGCCAGTCGATATGTTCTCAGTATATGCTCATGAAATTAAAGTAGATGAGAAAAGAAAACGGGATGAAGAGGGACAGTCTAAACGAACAACTAGGGCTAGAAAAGAGGGTGAAACGACTGATACAATTAAAGAACCGCCTATGATGGATCCTAGTCAGGAACCAAAACAACAGGAACAAGAAAAGAAGTCTCAAAATAAGGGTAAAGGAAAGAAAGTAGGAGAAAATTTAGAAAAGAAAACTACAAGTGAAGATAAAAATGAAGATAAACCTAATGAATTGTAACCCATACGAGAAGAAGGAAGTAAGGAAGAAAAACCGAAAAAGAAACCTCCGACTTTTCGATTGATCTCGCAAATTGAGAAACAAATAGACATTCGGAAGGTTATGGATGAAAAAATCATGAAGGCAGAGGTAACCATGACATTAGAAGAATGGTTAGCATTTTCAAGAACAGATGTGAAGGAAGATTTCATGAGTATCATTAAAAGACGAAGAGAACCTATAGAGTATAGAACGGAAGATATTGAAATGGAGGAAAGAAAAGATCAGGATGAACCGAAAGTGAGTGTTGTACAAATAAATGAATCTGAGTATAGAGAATCTTCTGATCGTAGAAATTATTTGGGACGTGTTATTGGACATTTGGAAAAAGGAAATGATGACCCAAATAGCCATTACACTCAAAAACATTGGGCTAGGGGTACCACTGAAACTATGGTTAAGATAGGTAATAATAATAAACCACAAGTAGCATTAATCGATTCAGGATCAGAAATCAATGTAGTCTCAAGGGAGATTTATAATGAGGGAAAATGGCCCATAGATAGGGACCATGGGTGGAAAATGAAGGAAGCCAACATTGCTTCTGGCTATTTACTAGGAGCTTGTGCAAATGTTCCTATTACTATTGGAGATGTTAAAGAGGAACATAATTTCTTCGTTCATGATGACTGCTCGTACCCAATTATTTTGGGACAGCCATTCATGTGTGAACAAAGAATGGAGACAAAAGTTTTGGACGATGGAAGTGCTTTCACAAGAATTCGTTCTCGTGATGGCCTTAAATCTGTCCAATTCATGACGCTTTGTATAAATCATCCTCGTAATCGTAGGTCTTTAAGAAAAACTCCTTTAAGACACATTGAACAGGATTTCGAGTAAATGCCACTGTTGAGCGAGATGACAGTGGACTTTGGTTCGAAATCTCGCAAAATCTTGTACAGAACTTAGATAAAATGACTGTTTATTTTCCATCTGCTACGTTAAATATTTTTCATTTTAAACAAATTCCAAGAAAACTTATAAAAAAATACGAAAAACATTTGAAAAACAAAGGAGATCTATTAATGGATGAAAGTATTGAATATATTATAGAAACTACACATTGCTTTTCAACATTAGAAGAATTAGAACTTTATTATCAGAGTAAGTCTAATTCCCATATTCTTATCTCTTCACTTGATATGTATGCATTAATTCAGGAATATGCCTCTAGTATTAATCATGAGTATGATGCCTTAGTGGAGACCAAATATAAAACTGTTAGTAAGAAGGTTAAACCTGTAGCTCAACCACTACCAAAATTTAGTAATGATATTATAAAGAATGTAAGTCATGAGCCAATCCTCAGAAATCCGACAAATATTGGCCATGTATTTACTAAAGAATCCTTAAATCAAATTAAATTAGATGCTAGTGGTTTCCTTCTTCCAGCAGAAAAAGAGTATTTTTTGAAGATTATTGAGCAACATGGAAGAGCATTTTCTCTTGAGCCTTCAGAGATAGGATGTGCAGATCCTCGGATAGTTGCACCGATGATAATTTGCACTATTCCCCATATTCCTTGGAATTTGCGCCCTATTCCTGTACCTAAAGCTCATCTTCCAGAGCTGATTAGATTACTTAAAGAAAAAATTCATATGCATATTTTAGAATCCTCTTCAGCTCCCTATTCAAACTGTTGGTTTACTGTGCCCAAGAAGAGTGGAAAACTTCAGTTTATCCAAGATCTTCAACCAGTTAATAAAGTGACTATTAGAAATGTGGGTACAGGTCCAATTGTGGATGAATTTGCGGAAGCATTTTCAGGCAATTCTATATATTCAATGGGTGATCTCTACTCTGGGTATGATCAATTTCAATTGGCATTAGAGAGTAGAGACATTACTACCATGAAAACACCTTTGGGATTAGTTAGGATGTGTACATTACCTCAAGGTGCGACCAATTCAGTAGCACACATGATGAGTGCAATGAATTTGGTTTTGCATGATTTTATTCCTCATATTACTATGCCCTTTATCGATGACATTCCCATTAAGGGTTGCTTGGAAGAAGAGAAAGATAGCACTCTGGATGAAGATGGTTGTCGTAGATTTGTAAAGGCTCATATCCTTGATTGCCAAAAGATCTTTCAGCGATTTATTCAAGTTGGCTTAACATTATCAATAGAAAAATCTACTTTTGGTGTTAATGAGGTCCTAATTGTAGGTCATCTTTGTGGCTATTATGGACGAAAGCCATACCCTCATAAAATTGATGCCATTAGTAAGATTTCGGAGATATGTCAAAATGTGAGTGAAGTTCGTCGATTTTTAGGAGCTTGTATCTTCTATGTTATATGGATACCACATTTTGCACATATAGCTAACTGTCTTTATGATTTATTAAGGAAGAAAAGAAAATTTTTATGGACAGAAAAACATACTCAAGCAATGCGTAGATTAAAGAAGTAGTTACAAGAAGCTCCAATCCTTAAACAAGTAGATTATACGAATAATAAGCCTATTATTTTGACTATTGATACTAGTCCTATTGGAATTGGCTGGGTCATAAGTCAAGATGATGAAGAGGGTAGAAGATATGCTATTAGATTTGGAGCTAAGATTTTACATAATACTCAAAGAAATTATCCTCAAATTAAAAGAGAACTTTGGGGTTTAGTCACAGCTCTAAAGTCTGATAAAGAATATTTCATAGGAGCAAATGTGATTGTGGAGACAGATTGTTTACCGCTAATTGGAATGATCACAAACTGTTCTTCACCGGATATTGCAATGCTTCGTTGGATTTCTTATATTAAATTTATAAATCCAGTTTTAATTCATATATCAGGAAAATCTAACTCTGTTGCTGATATGCTCTCAAGAGCTAGGTATGATGAGAATGATGAAGCCAAAGTAGATACTAATACGATAAATTATGATTCCCAAGTTTATGTATATGAAAAATTTAATTCAGAGGATTACGAAGGAGAGTGGCTAGAGATTGGAAAGTATCTTAGTACTTTAGTTAGATCACCTTCATGGTCTTCAAATAGATTTAGAAATATTAGAAAAAGAGCATTTAACTTTTTCTTAAAAGATGGGTTAATTTGGAGACATGCAAGGGGGAAGATCAAAATGCCACAAAGAGTACTAGGTACTAAGAATCTTCAGATGCAAGTCTTGAAGAGCATGCATGATACTCTATGGGCCGGGCATAAAGGTTTTGTTGCCACTTATGAAAAAATTAGAGAGTGTTACTGGTGGCCAGGTATTTATGTTAATGTAAAGAAATATGTGGATTCTTGCGATGTATGTCAATTTTATTCATCAGTTAAGCATAGGGATCCACTGCATCCTACGTATCCACCATGCATACACTATAAGTGGGTAGTAGACTTAGTAACCATGCCCAAAGGTATCGATAGAATGAGATACATAGTTCTTGCTCAAGAAGATCTTTCTAATCATGTGGAAGGCCGAGCTCTAAGATCAAAAACTACTTTCAATGTATGCAAATTTCTTCTTGAAGATGTGATTTCAAGATTTGGGTATATATTGAAAAAATAGTAGCCGATAGGGGCGAATTAGATGCGCAAGAGCCTAGGGAATTCTTTGCTAGGCATGGAATTTGTTTAGCTCTTATGACTGCATATAACCCTGAGGCTAACGGAAAGATTGAAAGAGGACATTCCCCTATCATAAAAGCAATTTCTATAGCTTGCAAAGGAGAACTAAAGAATTGGCCGAAATTTTTGCCATTCGCTTTGTGGGCTGATAGAATGACCTGTACTAGAACGACGGGATTTATGCCGGCAGAGTTAATGTACTACCAAAAGCCAATTTTTCTAGTAAATACTCAAATTCTTACTTGGACTACGCTTCCTTGGAAAGATAATTTATCGACTGAAGACTTATTAGCTTTAAGGATTCAGCAGCTTGAGCAAGGGAATGAAAGACTAGATGAAGCTATAGCTAAATTAAAAACTTCTCGACTTAAAAATAAAAAGTATTTTGATAAAGCACATAGGTTAAGACCAAAGCCAATTCAAATTAATGATTGGGTATTGATATATGATAGCACATTCGATATACAGTATGATGCCCGTAGAAAATTAAAAAAGCGTTGGTTTGGACCTTATGTGGTGGTCAAAATCTATAAAAATGGAACGTATGCCTTAAGAGAGTTAGATGGAACTCCGCTTAAAAATTTAATTGCAGGTAAAAGAGTTAAAATATTTAAACAAAGAAATGAAGAATATTATGATTTATTATCTGATGAAGAAAATGATGAATGAATGTTTTAATAAAAATAATGTTTCAATTTTTTGTTAAATATGTTTTTTTCTTTTCTATGTATGAAAATAAAAATTTTATTTAAACTAATTTTCTTGTGAGTTTATATGTTGTTGCTTGATAGCAGGAGTTGAAAATGTTTTTAAAGACTGATTTATGATAAAGATGAAGCGCAGGAGATTGAAGATAGTACATGCAGTTTAAAATTTAAGCAATCAAAGCGATATTTGGATGAAAGGCAATGCTAAAGATGGAATCAATATAGATCAGGTGAAACAGTTCTAACCCTGATTAATGTTTTAAGTTTTGTTTTTCCCTGCATTATCATAATTAGAAATGTACATTCTTCAACTAGGTTAAGAAACTTCTTAAAATTATGAAAAGTAGAATTTACACTGAAGTAGGGATGTGCTTGAAGTGAAGATAGGGATTAGAGACCTATGGTTGTCATATGAATAGTTGAAGGAACCCTTAACTTGCAACTCCTAGTAGAAGTAGGCTTGTTTTATATAGGTAAGCTTCCTTAAATCTGACCCATTTAGCAAAAGAGATCCTAGTTCCTGCTTTAGCTTACCTCTAGATCCTTTGCTCTGATTAGGGGTTAAGCCTTTCCCCTTCATAAAAAAAAAAGTTGCGAAGAAAAATTGAAAGCAGTACATTAATGGTTGCTGCATATGAAAAGAGGAAAAATGACAAAAAGAAAAATTATGATGAAAAATGAGATGAAAGAAAAATCAAATGATTTCAATAAATCAGTTGTGGTCTCGAAATCACTTCTGATTTGAAAAGCGGGCTATATAGGGTGGATGTATGCTAGAGGGGAGTTAGTTTTTGTATCTTAATGGCAAATGGTTAGGAGATGAGGATAGAAGGCCTATATAACATATGCTTTACTTATGAACAGAGTTAATAGTAGAGTTAGTACGAACACTATTTGAATGACTTCTATAGTTTCCTTCTAAAACGTGTTTCCAATTCATGCATTGAATGAAAAGGTTTAAATTCAAGTTTTACATAATTTTATAAGTTTTCTTTGCTATTTGAAGATGTACTAATGATAGAAGCATTTTTATATACAGACAATTTGAATTCGAGTCATGAATAAGTTTCAAAAGAATTTGATATTGCTTTCTATGATCTGTAGGTTGGCCCATCGAGGACGATGTGCAGGTTTGGCCGGGGCAAATGTCGGAAAGATTTCAACCTTTCCGTTGATGACCAGAGAAAATGAAAACAACTTTATTGGTGATCTCAAAACTTTTATATCACTGTTAAACAATTGTGTGGATTGGAATTAACTATCTTGAAAGTGTTTACAGGTACAAATGATGATGAAGATTCTATGTTCATATTAGGGTTTACCCTAATTACTCATTTAATGAGTTGTTTTATTCATACATTCAAGAATCATGGGTATTTAACCCTAGGATTTCATAAGTTGATATGATTTTATGTCAGTTGGGTTAATCCAAAGGGTCTCAAAAGATTCTAATGGATTAATGATAGGGTTTCTGAAGGGTTTTTAGTAGGTTTTCTAGGGTTTTAGTATGTTTCAAGGGCTAGAATAGTTGTTATTCAAATACATTAATCTATACATTAAATATTTATGTATTAAAAATTAAACTATGCTATTAATAATTACTTTAATCATATGTGTGCATTTAAATACTAAGGTTCTAATTAATTAAATTCTTATCCTAAGCTTAACTTACCTAATTTATTTAATTAAGAAATTTAGGGTAATTGAATTAAAATTATAAGTCAAGTGGATAAATAACTAGTGGTCTACATGGATGCTAGAAAAAAAGAATGGTATGTGAGTAATGTGGAATTAAAGTGAATTAAGGAGTGGTCTGAAAGGAAGATGCACTTAAAGTGAAAAAGTTGTTAATGAAAAGGAATGGTGAGAATTAGTGTAGATGAAAAGAGAGGTGAAAGTAAGTTGTGTGAATAAAGCTAATTTAAAGTGTGGTGAATGTTCATGGGCAAAAATGTGATTGATGATTAAAGCAAGATCAAAAGGTGTGGTATACAAATGTGTTGTGTATGTATTTATATGTATGAAGAGCTCTGTTATTTCCTAATGTTTTTTTTGCAGGTATTCTATCTCTTCTCTGATTGTATGATAATGTCTGAATCTAATGAATGTTATGATCATGATTCTCTGCACTGCACTGTAGTTGTATGACTTTTTCCATAACTCTTGCATAAATCATGTCTGTGTAATGATTGTTGGCGAACAACTTAGAGAGCCAGAGCACTACGCTCTCTCAAACTAGTGTATCCTCTTTTTTTTTTTTTTTCTTTTTTTAGGAATTGTCCAGGTGATGTCCGCTCATGGCTCTCTCCGTAATGCTGTAGCTCACTAGTCTTCCCTTATAGCCTCATATGTGCATTTCTGTCGTCCACATGAATCGCTCTAGGCCTATTTTTCCATGCTAGATGATGGTGTCCAACCCGACGTCCACATATTTCTTCTTCTTTTTGAAAGCTTGTGGCAGCATCAGCAACTTTGAACATGGCAGGGCTCTGCATCTCCATGCCCGTGATCTTGGGCGCGTGTCTAACCCTTTCGTAGTCAGCAGCTTGCTTAGCATGTTTGGCAAATGTGGAAGCCTCCGATTCTTGGAAGAAGTGTTTTGACGCAAGCATGATGCAACGCAGCTGAATCATCAGGGAAATGATGTCGGTATACAATATCCGTCAGGCATCTACTTCCATCATCCGCAGCAGCAGCATCTTGCAAAGCAGTCTCTCGAGATTGAGGAAAAGCGAATTGGGAAGAAGATTATGGCAGAGATTTTGCCAGCTGCTGAATTTTATCCAGTAGAAGATTATCATTAACAATATTTGGAAAAGGGTGGGAATGGAGAGTGCAAACATGTCCACTGCTTCGTTTTCTGTTCAAGCAAACATGGAAAAGCCAAAACATTGGATAATTTTGATTGGAAAGCACTAAGTTTAGAGCAGGCTATTCTTCTTTTGGAGGAGCAAGCTAGTCCTCCACCAATAGATATCCTTGCCGATATATTACATAAATGCAGAAGGAAGAGATCTTTACTTTATGCAAATCATATAAATAGTTATTTCACTACGAATAATTTGAAATCTCATTGAAGATTAGGCAACTATTTGGTAGCCATGCTTGTTGATTGTGGTTGTTTACAGGATGCTCAGAATGTTTTTGTTGTCTTAAGAGAACGAAATGAGTTCTTTTGGTCATCTCTTATTCACGGGTATTGTGAATGTGGGGAAGAAGCTCATTTATTTGCTTTCCATTCGTTGATAATCTCGACATGTTTTTAATTTTTCGTATAAGGTTTATCGATATGTTTAAATGTGTCAGCATATTTGTAAGTGCATGAGAGTATGAGCAAGTGTGTTAACATGAATAAGAGTGAATGGATTAGTTTATACATAAACATATGCATGTCTATGCAAATGCTATTTGAATTATGTCTTTTAATTTTATGACTCTTGTAATTACTAATATTTGCTAATGTTTTTTTTGCAGACAATCAAAGCAAAAGTATCGAAGAGCATCGTGACAGAAGAAAAGAATTCAAACAATCCAAAGATCCGATAATTTGATTTAAATCCATATAAATTATCCGTCATTAAGCATTTGTATAGGATTCACTTATTGTTAGCAATCTTTTAGAGAAATTACATCATTGCTTTATAGCATTGTAATCATCCATTATTGTCATTAGCATTAATTCAATTCTAATTTGCATTATCATTCTTGTCAATGTTATCTGAAATCGTTAATTTCAATTTCTCATGATTATTGTCTGAATAGATTTATAGCCTTATTTTCAATTGCATCCAATGACCCTCAAGATAACATAGATTCATTTCCACCACCCTTAGTTAGGCGTACACAACCTAATCATTTAGAAATCCAAGAAGACGAAATTATAAAAGAAAAATTAACTGAGGAAACTTAGATAGTACCTATACCTCAAGAAGCTATTGATAGATATAGAGCAGTCCAGCCTTACGGTTCTTAAACGTTTAAAGTGTTTCAATTATCTACTCCATATTTCCTAGATTTAAGAGTAATTTAGAATTTCTGATACCTTAGACGAAAGAAAAATATACCTAAAACACCTACGATTGTCTCATACACCCTGCGTGTGCCGAGGGATTTAGTGGCTGACTGATCCACCAGCCTTATGTCCGCAACTTCCCAACAGCGTATACTTGGTTCAAATAATTCTGCTGCAGGCTGCAGTTGTTTATCGGAGCGGGTCTGAATTACTACAGCATGTTTTTCTACTGGTGTAATTTGTACCATATTATCCATTGGATTTTGACGTTCTTTCTTCCTCTGATCATACTCAGCTGCATCTTTACAAAATCTTCTAATGTGACCAAATTCACCACAGAAATGACAGTGTGGTGGTGGTAGATTGGGATTTTCTGGTGGTAGTCCGGTCTGCCAGCGGTTTGCATTATAGTTGTTGTTCCTCTGTCCTCTGTAATTTCGATATCCTTGTTGTTGGTTTCATTTGCGGAGGCACATAGTGATTGGCTGGTTGCCCTGGTTCTTGTATAATTGCATTGACAGTCGCTCTTCTCTGTACTTTGGCGTTGTATGCATAGTTTTCGGTGGTATGTCCGACAGTGTTGCATATAGCACAGAATAACTGATTAAGTGCACAAGTGGCACTAGTATGGCCTGAGTTCTTGCATGTGATGCAGTATACTTGTCTAGTCATATTTTCGGTGATATTTCTGTTTGTTTTTAACCACTCCAGATCTTCTGTAAATCCTTCAACCTTGTTTTCCAGCTACAGAGCCATTGCGATTACTGCATCTAGCGTCATAGCTCCTACACAGCGTATGATCATAATCTGTTTAAGTTGTGGAGTCAAGCCATTGATGAACCACTGAGTAATAACGTCATCCGGTAGGTTGGCATGTGCTGGTGGTAACTGCCTTAAGTGAGTCCTGAATAGCGTAGCGTATTCCTATACTGTTTGATTTACCTTCTGTCTGTTGTTTTGCAGATAGTCAAAAATTTTGGCTGGATTCTTCTTTAGCCTGAATTGCTGCAAAAAGGCATCTCATACTGCTTCATAGGGGCCAAAGTGATTAATATCATATTTTGTAAGCCATCTAGCTGCTTCATTGACCAGTGTAGATTGGAAGACAATAGCTTTATACGCGTGATTCGGTGGATGGTTGAGAACTATGTAGCTTATCTCGAAGGTGGGTACGTGAGCATCCGGATCATCTCCTGGGAATCCACCAAATTTAGTGTACGTCACTCCTGTCGGAGGCGGCCTGGGTGGGCATAACTGCTGTTGCTGCTGTTGTTGTTGTTGTTGCCCGTTCATAGTGAGTTTATCGTGACTACCTTCTGTATCTAGGAGCTGAATATCTGAACTATCGGAATCTGTATCATCGGATGATGCACTTTCCGATGCGATGATTTTGCTCAATATGCTTCGAATCTCGGTTTCGAACAGCTTTCCTTCCTTCTTGATATCCAGTGTAGGGGAACTTACTCCAAAAAGTGGTGGCTGGGCTGAAGATTCATCAAAAAATGGTAAACCATCGTCGGAAAACTGCGAATTTGTTACCATAATATCATCGGACTGTGCCAAAAATATGTCAGAATAAGGTGTTTTTTTGCTCTCGCCAATTTCTTTGGCTAACCTGTTTCTAATCGTAAACAAATTTGAATTTTTATCCAAGATTGTTAAACTAACTTCAGACTGCATCTTGGTAGCTTCTAGAGTTACTATATCTTCGACCGACTGTGCCGAAATTGTACCGGAATGCACTAGAGACGTAACACATTCCACCAGAATATGACCAGAATCACTTCTAACGTTCTTGACTTCCTTGACAACTGGGTCAGACCTGGTTGTACTTCTACCTCCCGGAGTTGTCCTTAGTACATTAAATATTCCAGACTGACGGTTCTTGGGATACGTTTCACCGGATCGAGTAACCGGCATGTATCATCTTTTGTACTAATCGCGTAGTATCACTATTGTTTGAAATCTATAATTACGTGTCCACAAGAAGTTTGCAACAATCTGATTCTGTTGCTACTTCCGACAAACGAACGACAATCTTGATGTTTGATTCCGACAGATGAATGGCGATCTTGATGCCACCTTCCCACAGACGGCGCCACGTGTTAAAGTGCTTTCAGTGTTTAAATGCTTAAACTACGAGACTATCTATCAGAAACGAGTTAAGCACCTAAGTGGGTTCTTGGGAGTCATAGGGGTCTGTTTGACAAAGGCCCTGTACTTAGTTCCCAACATAACTGAGGCATCTGCAACAATAAATACTATTGATAGTCTATCTGATCTACTGTACTGAGATACCGTCATCACCGTCTTAGCTCAACTACTAGTAACAGCTAAATCGCACCAGACTTATCTGCACAGTGATACCGAATTACTTATGACTAATATATTACTGTAGTGATACAGTAGGCCATCCTTCGTCAAGACAATGTTAATAGTCAGACAGACCGGATCACAGAAGGTTCCTACAATTCCGAACTATAGTACTGACGATTCACATACACTGGAATTACCCTTAGCTATAGGTAATTTTCACCGTACAATTACAGGTTGATAATCAACACGATTTCTGTACAGTGTCTTAGAACAAGATTACCACAGTCACCTAGACTCATCCATACTTAACAGTTCGAACATGAAGCAGAAACATTACGTCATATGTCTTACTAGATAGATCGTCACAGAGAATCACGGTGATCTCTTTCAGACAACGTCCCAACATCTTACGGAATCAACTTAAGTTCGTAACGCAATCGAGATTAATAGAGAATAGCACAGTCATCCAGTACACCAGAGTACACCGATATTGAACAAAACATACTATATCACAATCAGACAACCAGACGAACAGTCTGTTGTTAACACACAGCTAGACCAACAATCTCTCGCCCTTCCGCGCTTCTTTTCAAAGGTTGAAGTGTATTGTATGAAGTAAAAGGTTGAAGTGTTTACTCACTTCAAAGTTTTTGAAGCACTTGTCAAAAAAGAGATGAGAAAGTACACAAAGGTTCTTAAATCAAATGGAGGGAGAGAATACCTCTCAAATGAGTTTTTGAATTTTTAAGTCATAATTTTGTCAATAGTCAATATACATGCAGAGAGGAAAAATTAGGGAGATAGCTAAAGTGGAAAGATTGATGCTCAAGAAAATCAATGTGCCTAATTTCTCAAGAAAATCAATGTTCCTAATTGCTAAAGTGGAAAGATCAATGCTCAAGAAAATCAATGTTCAATGAATGTGCCTACATTCATTGAACATTGAGAACATACATGATGTAGAGAGAAGACATGTAGAAGACCAAGAAAGTGTAGAGATATCTAGTCCTTCAAATTCAAAGGAAACATTGGAGATCATCCACACATCTAGATGGAAAAGGATATTGAGAAGCAAGCCTACTTCAAGTGAAGAAACTTCTATGAGAAGCAAAGGAAAGGAGGAAGGATAGGAATGAGAAAATCCATTGGTAGAGATGGATAGTTGTAGTCAAGGAGAGTTTGAAAGAATAGAAAATCCAAAAATAAAGAAATTAAAAAAAAAAGAAAGAGGTCCTTTCGAAGCACTCAAGAGAGAATAAGCTCAACAAGAGAAAGATATCCAATTTAGTGATTAATTTATGACTTTTTCATTGCCAAACATTATGCATACATGAGTCAAGGAGTTGGATGTAAAGAGGCTAATCCTTTTTAGACTGCAAGAAATAATGAAGAATGGAACCAAGCCATGCAAGAACAATTAAAAGAATTAAAGGAGAAGCACACTTGGTCATTGGTTCATAAGACCATAGACATGAAGGTTATTGAAAAAAAATGTGTTTACAAGGTGACTAGGAATTCGGATTGCAAGATATATAGGTATAAAGTAGGGCAGGTTGTCTAAGGATTTGCACAAAACCATCACCTTGAATTTGGGATAATTTCATCCCTACAAAAAGGATGAATACAAGGAGAACTTTCATTGCAATTGCAACCTCAAAGATTTGTTATATCCACCAACTAGGTGTAAAACATGTGACATAAATGAGACTATTTTTATGGAATACCTTAATAGCTTTGAAGATCAAAGGTATTCTCATCTTTTTTGTAGATTAAAGAAGGCTTAATATGTCCTCTAGGGAGCCTTGAGATCTTGGAACCAAAGGCTAATGGAACACTGAGCCAAATGTGGCTACAAACAAAGTTAGATAAACTAGTCATTCTATATGAATAAAGTGATCTTCTTGTCTACATTTTATGCCGATGATCATATTCTTATAGGGAATGATGAAGCAAGCATTAGAGAGATCAAGAAGAAGCTTGAAAAACATTTTAAGATCTCAGATCTTGAATAGTTGAAGTATTCCCTAAGCATAGAACTAATCTACAAGAAGCAAGGCATATACCTCATGTAAAGGAAGTACACTTGTGATGTACTAGGAAACTATGAATATGTAATTAAATAACTATTGCAAATACATTGGATGTGAATGTAAAGATGAGTGCACATGAGGGAGAGCACATTGAAGATGTTACTTTTTATAGATCCATTGTAGGATCTTTTAATTGTGGGATTCTTACTAGGCTAGACATCATGTAGCATGAGTTTTCTCACATTTCATGCAAACTCCTAGAGCACAACACTTGGTGGAATCCAAAAGGGTTCTTAGATACCTCAGAGGCACTAAAAATTATGGTTTTTTATAGTTATGATGAGCATTTTGTCGAGAGTGTCATTTTGCTGCATATAATGAGCACATATACACTATGTATGCTTTTGTAGATACCGCTTATGTACGTCCATGTGGTCATTGATATAGCAGTTATGTTTTTGCATAAAGCCTTTTACGTTTGACAAAGAGGGTTGTGGTGAGGTTTTCTTAACTAGGAGACACTTGATGGAATTAAAGTGGGTTCTTAGATACCTCAAGGGTAGTAAAAAGTATGGTTGTTTATACTTATGATGAGCATTTTGTGGAGAGTGTCATTTTGCTGCATGTAATGAGCACATATACACTATGCATGATTTTTTGGATACTCCTTATGTACGTCCATGTGGTCATTGGTATAGCAGTTACGTTTTTGCATAAAGCCTTTTACGTTTGACAAAGAGGGTTGTGGTGAGGTTTTCTTAAGTAGGAGACACCCAGATGTCGAGATCTCTTTGATGATGTAGGTGGAAGAATTACCCAGCCTCGCCATAGGAGATGTCTGATAGTTGTTGATAGGTCCGACTTCTTTTGGGAAACTGATTATATGCAATGGAATCAATAATTCACTATCCAAATAAACATGTTAGTACTTGCAGTTTTATGAGGTTTTAATAGTAGCCATATGCTCATTTTGTAGAGCATACTCTGGCAAAATCTTTCCAATTTTTTTGGTTTTGTCAAGTATAAAATTATCAATTTAATCCTTGATAGGCATATTGGTGGGAGCACATTTATTCTCATCATCGTTCTTTGAGCTTTAGTGGTGTTTGGACTCTTCTAGCTCCATTAGTGTTCTATTCAATTGTCTACCATCATGGCATCAGAGGTCTCAGCCATGTTTGGTGGATCAGGGTCTAGTGTGTTGGAGTTAGACGTCTGCGGAAGCACGCAAACAGCACAAGGAAGAAGAAGAAGCTTGGAGCACAACACACAAGACTGAATGTATTACTAGAGAATGTACAAAGATAAGTAGCCCATTAGGGCAATAGGCATATATACAAGCCGGGGGAAAGAAACCTCCTAAAGAGGGAAAAAAATGCCCCGGCGGTCCTAGTGTATTCACACACATCACTACCTAAATATATCAACAAATCCCCCCTGGGAATGATGCGGTGAACAAGGAGCTGGCAATCATGTATAAGGAAGTGCCAAGCTATGTGGAAATCACTCCACAAAAGGAAGTAAGCCCAAAGCTTTGCGGAAAGCTTCAAACTTCTCCCTAGGTAGAGCCTTCGTGAAAAGGTCTACAATGTTCTCCTACGTGGGCACATATGCCAAGCTGATCCCCCAGCAGAGGACCTCTCCCTAACATAGTGATAATGCACCTCAATGTGCTTAGTGCGAGCATGGAACAAAGGGTTCCTCGCAACTGCCAATGCGCTCTGACTGTCAGTGAAGATGGTGGTGGCAGAAGACTCGCCAACACCCAAATTAGCCATAAGGCGTCTGAGCCACACACACTCAACAGTCGCTATGAAAGCTGCCCTATACTCAGCCTCACAACTGGAAGTGGCCACAGTAGGCTGCTTCTTGCTCAACCAAGATATACATGAGCTACAAAGCATGAAGCAAAAACCACTGGTGGACACACGAGTGTCATAGCAACCAGCCCAATCTGAGTCAGAAAAAGCATGCAAATCTGGCAGTAGTGATCCCCCTTGCGATTAAACAACCCAAGTAGCCGATTACCACTCAACTAGCGAAAGATGCGCTTAACCGCCTTCCAATGCGTGACTCCTGGGCAATGCATAAACCTGCTCATCTGTGAGACAGCAAACTGAATATCTGGCCGAGTAATGCATAGGTAAATCAAGCATCCAATAGCCTACTGATAGAGAATAGCATCAAATGCATCTCCAACATCATGAAGACTCAATCGTAAACCTATCTCCATAGGAGTGGCAATAGGCTTACAGTCTCTCAAGGCCAAAACGCTGCAATAATGTGTCAATATATTTCGTTTGACACAAAGCCATTCCACCATCAACTTGCATAAACTGAATGCCCAAATAGTGATGCAAATGCCCCAAATCAGACATCTCAAATGAGGCATGCAAATCAGCCTTGAAATCAGCAATATGCTTCTCAATAGCCAGTGAGCATCATGTCATCAACATAGACAACAATGATCAGAAGCACATCATTAGCACGCTTAACATATAAGGTGCTTTCAGTTGGACTGTTCACAAAACCATGTGCAACCAGATAGGCATGTATCTTCTCATACCAAGCACGTGGTGCTTGCTTTAAACCATATAATGCCTTCTTTAACCTGCACACCTGCTTTTCATGCCCTTTCTGCACAAAGCCACAGGGCTAAAAAACATACACTTCTTCATGCAAGTCACCATTCAGAAATGTTGTTTTAATGTCCAACTGATGTACATTCCAACCATAATGGGCTGCAAGTGCACAAATGCTCCGAACAGTAGTCATACGGCATGTAGGTGCAAAGGTCTCATCAAAATCAATGCCTCTTTCCTACGCATAACCCTTTGCAACAAGCCTAGCCTTATACCTGTCAACTGTACCATCAGGTTTACGCTTCAGCTTGTATCCCCACTTAGTGCCAATGGCCTTCTTGCCAGGAGGCAAGTCACATAAAGACCATGTACCATTCTTCAGTATAACATCATATTCAGATTGCATGGCAGCAATCCAATTTTCTGAATTCTGTGCTTCATCAAAAGAAAGAGGCTCATTCTCATCACAGAGACTAGACGCAGCCATAGCATAGCAATCTGATGCAAAGGAGGCACTTTGAGAGCCTGAACGAGTACGATATGACAAAGGTGCATCTAATTTGTTGTCACGCAAAGTCTGCACCAGCCATTTTGGCATAGTTTTTGCCTGCTCAATATCAGCTCTCTCATCAACAAGTGCATCATGTAAATCTGCATCAGAAATAGAATGATCTGCATCATCATATGAAACCTACAAAGGCTGAGAAGTTGCCTCATTAGGACCAGCACTAGATTGTCCACCTGTAAAAAGAGGCATCAACGTATCATACATGTCTTTGGAGCTAACAGATGTCTCCTTAGTACATGAAAGCAATGGCTGAATAACATCTTCCACAAAGATAACATCACGGCTAACCAGAATGCATTTAGTCTGTGGATGATACAGATGATAGCCTTTACTTTCAGAACTGTACCCAACAAAAATACATTTTACTGCCTTATCATCCAATTTTCTGCGATGTTGTTCAGGCACTAATGCATATGCCAAACAACCAAAAACATGCAGATGAGCAACAGATGGCTTGCGGTCATTCCAAGCCTCATATGGAGTGATAGACTGCAACGCTTTAGTGGGACACCTGTTCAATACATATGCTACACACATGACAACCTCAAGCCAGAAACTATGTGGTAAAGCCTGACTTTTGACCATGCACCTCGCCATCTCCATGAGTGACCTGTTCTTTCGTTCAGCAACTCCATTCTGTTGAGGTGTATATGGCACTGTACACTGGTCTTTTATCCCACGTTCAACCAAAAATGCATTAAAATCTGAAGACATATATTCCCCCCCTCGATCAGAACGGAGGGTGCCCATTTTACATGCTGACAGATTTTTAGCCAAAACCAAAAACTGTTTGAAGCAGATGAACACTTCGGACTTTGCTTTGAGTGGATATACCCATGCACGCCTGGAAAAATCATCAATGAAAGTCATGAAGTAAAGGTAATTTCCAAAAGAGGATGTCTGCATAGGACCACAGACATCACTATGTACAAGCTGCAATTTCTGCGTAGGCCGAACTGAACCATCTTTTGGAAAGGAGGAACGATGCATTTTTCCCAAAATACAGCCTTCACATACATGTTTTCCGGGTGCCTCAAGCTTGGGCAAAGAAGACATCATATCAGATTTTTGCAGTCGTAGCAAACTAGCAAAATTCAGATGACCAAAGCGTGCATTCCAAAGCTTTGAATCTGACATAGCCTGAGAATCATGACTGCACATGCCGAATCATTCATAGATCTTTCATAGTCTATGAGCTTATACAGCCCATGACATAAAATGCCAGAAGCAATAATCACATCGCCATTTGAGAGATCATGAACTGTACACCTCTCATCAACGAATTTCACAACCAAGCCAATCTTGGCTAATGCACAAACTGATAATAGATTCTTTTTGATCCCTGGCACAAATAAAGCATCTGACAAAGTGAAAGAACTACCATCAGCAGTAGTCAGAATGATCTTACCAACTCCCATAATAGGATAAGAGGAGTTATTGGTGCATGTGACAGTATTCCCTGTAGGGGCAGGCTCGAGTGAAGAGAAGAAACTGTGCTGCGAGGTAATATGTTTGGTCGCCCCACTGTCAAAGTACCAAAAATATCTGAGTCTACTGCAGACATGCACTGATCATGAGAAGATGGGTCAAAATTGTAGCCAGTAGTAAACGCCCATTCTTCTTCCTGCACAAGATTTGCAGACTCTATTTTTGGTGTAGAGGCCTCTGCAACAACCATTCCAGCCTCTTTCGTCTTTGCCTCTTTAGCAGCCAGTTTTGGACAATTCTTTGTGATATGATCATTTCCTTTACAGTACTTGCAAAACAATTTCTTCTTTTCTGATTTTTTCTCATCTTTGTCTTGGTTCTTTGAATGTGCAGCATTTGCAGATTTCTGCTTACTAGTAGAAGAGCTCCATTTTCCTTTGCCCTTCTAACTAGCCAGGAAAGCTTGATCTGCAACTCGCATAATGGACCTGTTCTGCCTGGACTGATCTTCCTGCAACAGAACAGAGACTAACTCCTCAAATGATAAGGCATTCGGATTGCCTTTCATCATCAACCGAAGAGTAGAAGCAAAACTCTGATATGAGTCAAGAAGACCATTCAGAACGCTCTGCACAAGTGAGCTATCTGGTATAACCTCATCAGCAGAAATCAATTGTTCCTTCAAATCTTTGATCTTCGTTAGGAAACTGTCCATAGAATCACCTTCATTCATGTGCTCACTCTCCAACTATTTTCGGAGATAAGCAACACGAGCCTCATTCCTAGCTTGGTACAATATGGTAAGTGTATCCCAAGCATTCCTAACTGTTCTGCAAGAGCGTATGTGAGGAATAATGGCACGTTTGATAGAAAAAGCTATCAATGCATGTGCCTGGGCATCTCTACTATCCCAACGAAACTGCTCTGCAGTAGGTGCAACAGAAACAGCATCACGAACAAGAATCTGCACAATATCATCTTCGACACCATCTTCATGAGCTCCAACACCTCTAGCACCTGTATTTGTAGTACCTGTAGTCGTAGGTGTAACAGGACGTCTTTCAACACCCTACACAATGTTCCACAGTCCTTTTGCAACCAATACATGTTGCATCATATAAGCCCATAATGGGTAGTTGGTTCCATCCCACTTATCCTCAACAACCAACATACAGAATACATCACTGCTTTCAGCCATGGCCGGTGACTAAAATACCTTGATGCAGAAAATTGACTGTATCTCAAAACGTTGAACGGAACTACTCAGACGAGTTCTGCTACACCTGTAGCAGACTTTGAGATGCTTAAACTGGCTAACAGAAACTGGTATATACCTTTGGCACAAAAGGACAAAATAGCCTACACAAGCACTGTGATAGTGCATTTGGAGGCCAAAACGAGCTCAGATCGCGATTTTGGCACCACAGAACAAAGCTGTTTTGATCTCGAAAACACCCTGAGTATGCTCACCAAATTTCATGCGAATCTGGGACTGCAAACGGAGGAGTGTCAATGGTGCCCTAGATGAAGCAACGACCTCCTTTAATACCAATTGTTGGAGTTAGACGTCTGCGGAAGCACGCGAACAACACAAGGAAGAAGAAGAAGCTTGGAGCACAACACACAAGACTGAATGTATTACTAGAGAATGTACAAAGATAAGTATCCCATTAGGGCAATAGGCGTATATACAAGCTGGGGGAAAAAAACCTCCTAAAGAGGGAAAAAAATGCCCGGCGGTCCTAGTGTGTTCACACACATCACTACCTAAATATATCAACATAGTGCTAGTGTTACAAGGAGGAGCAATAACTTGTAGGGAAAAGACCATTTTGACATCCGAAAATTTGATGGCACAAAATTTGCTCTATGGTAGAATCCGATTAAAGATGTTCTGATTCAAAGGAGGCAATGGAAGCTAGTAAATGGAATCTCAAAGAGTCATGTTGACATGGATGAAGATATTTGGGATGAGTTAGATGAAATGGCTAGGTCTACCATTCGATTGCACCTAGCAGAAAATGTTTACTTTACAGTATTAGACTGTGAAAGTGGAGAGCACCTTTGGAAAGATTTTATATGACCTTCACATGAAGGACACAGATAGTGTTGCTACTCATCTAAATGCATTTTCTGCTATATTCTCCCAGTTACAGGCTCCAAAAATGGATATGGATAATGAAATGAAAGTATTCTTGTTGTTGTGCACCTTGCCATCATCATGGGATACGTTTTGCACACCTATTAGCAATAGTGCACTTGGTGGTGAATTAATCTATGATGAAATATGTGGAGCACTTCTAAGAGAGCAAATTTGTAGGAAATATATGGTGGGCACTCAGAGTGAAAATGCATAAATATTTTGTGATTCTTACCAAGGAAAGAATCAGCAATGCAATAGGAGCAAGTATAAGAAAAAGAATGTCAACAAAATAAGAGTAGAAGTAAATCAAGGAAGAGGGATATCGAATGCCATTATTTTGATAAGAAAAGGACACATGAAGAAAGATTGTTATGCATTAAGGAATGCTAAAGGTAAAGGACAAAATGTTGATGGGCATGTTAAATAGTTACTTGCACCATCTACTTTAACTGTGAAGATTGAAGAAATTAATGTTATTTTTTATGATGTTGATGTGTTGACCCTTGATAGTAATATGTCAATTGAGGCTCTTTTGGCTGATTCTTGTTCCCACACATGGATGCTAGATTCTAGTGCTTCTTCCCATGTGACACCACATTGAGCATGGTTCTCTAATTATGCAGCAAAGCCTCTCGATATCGTGAGACTTGGTGGCTCTTACTAGTGTGACATTGTGCGGATTGGAGATGTGGTTGTGTAGTTCATTGATGGTTCAAAATTTACTATGCATAATGTAGACCATGTACCTCACTTATCATGCAGTTTGATGTGAGTTGGTGAACTTGATGACCTTCTTTACAATATGTTCTTCTATCCTTAGTCCTTTCACATATCAAAGGGCAATATGTTTATTGCAAAAGGAAGAAAAGTTGCCTCACTTTATCCTTTATTTATACAGAAAGAACACTTGTTAGCTGTTTCTGAATAGCCTATGGCTTGTATTTGGCATGGTCATTTCGGCCATATATCTCATAGTGAAATGGAAAATATTTCTCATTCTAGCTACTTATCTCTGTTATCTTTTTTTTATTTTTCATTTTGTGACCATTTTCAATATGGAAGCAAACCAAAAATGTGCATAGAGTGCACATTGACGCTTCTATTTAGCCTTTAGATCTTGTTCATACAGATTTGTGTGGTCCTATGCCCACAAGGTCCTTAGGTGGTTGTCTTTACTTTGTCACCTTCATAGATGATGCTACTAGAAAAGTTTGTGTATATCCTATCAAATAGAAGGATGAGGTATTTCCTACTTTTAGAAAATGGCTTGCTTCATTTGAGACTAAAAAAGGAACTATGCTCAAAGATTTACGTTCACATAATGGAGGTGAGTGTACCTCACATGAATTCAGCCTTTTGTGCTAGTCTAGGAATTCATAGACAGTTTACAACTACTTATACCCTAGTATAGAATGGTGTAGTTGAAAGAATGAATGTTGATGGCACATTGATATGCTTGATACTTTATGTCTATGATATGTTGATTGCTGGGAAGTCCTCTTATGACTTGTCAATTCTCAAAAAGAAGTTCAGTGGAACATTTAATATAAAGGATTTGGGGGATGCCAAACATGTTCTTGGCATGCGCATTACTTCTGATAGGATTAAAAGATGCATATACTTGTCTCAAAGTGAGTATATATTCAAAGTACTTCATAGGTTCAATATGTAGGGTGGAAAGGCATTGAGTACATGTGTACCTACATATGCAAAATGAGCAAGGACGATTGCCCCCAAATCAGATGAGGAGAAGGAATTCATGAATGAAATTCCCTATTAGCCTGTTGTTCGTAGTCTCAAGAATGCAATTATGGCTACAAGACTAGACATTGCATTTGTAGTGGGACTTGTGAGTAGATATATGTATAATCTTAACAAGAAACATTGGGAAGCAATCAAGATAATTTTGAGATATCTGAGTGGCACTAAGGACAAGATTCTTTTCTTCAATAATCAACATAGGTATTATATCAATAAGATTCAGAATATTTTCCCTAGTCTGTATAGAAGTTCTAAACTCGTTATATGTAGCTCTTAAACCATAAAGGCATACTTACACCTTATCATCATCATCTACATTCACACCAATAAATGCAAGTGACTTACATATGCTTTTGATTTTTAGGGTGAAATCACTTACTGACATCCTCTTTTTCTCCAATGTATGTACCTCGTTCTTGAGTTGCAATTTTCATGCCTTTGTATTGGCCTCATACAATGTGACCAAGCTATTCCAAGCCTCTTTCAAAGTCTTTGCATCCTGTATGTGCCCAATCGTGCTATCCTATATCCTAACAGATAACCAATACATTACCTTTCATGATCCTTAATTCCATTCTTCATATGCTCTTAATTGGTCTGTAGTCTAATTCCTCTTTGGTAACTTTGGAGCATTTTTTTTATTTTCTTCGTTGTACTTCCAATATCCTTTTCCCATCAAGAAATTTTTCATCCTGAATCTCAGAGCATGGAAGTTGTTCTTGTCTAGCTTAACGCTCATAATCTAACTCATTCACTCTGTGTTTGCGATTTCTGTAGCTATTCACAACACTGCAAAATGCTATAAGCAACACTTCTGCTTGAACAGTGTTGCACTCTGACATGATAGTTTGACATGATAGTTTTTTTATGGGCCCCACATTGCAAGCTCAAAATGGAGGTAAAGATGGCTTTGAAACTTCAATGTAACAAAAAAAATGATCCTTAAGGAATAAATCTCAAAAATATTTTGAGGTCTTCTACCTTCATGCCAACTTTTGTAGCAATCTCAGGTTGTTTGAGAACCACACTTCCTCCATTTCTTCTCGCATGCTCTTCACCATCGGCCTTCTTTGTTGATGTATGAAACACCACAAGAAATGAATTAATGTGACACTAGAACACCTCTATGGTCACCATTAACTCATTGCCACTCCAAACTTTGAGAAATGATAGCCAAAACCAAGAACTTTACTTCTTCCGAATTTCCTAGTCACTAAAATGACATACCTTCAGTATTTTGCTAGTTTCTCTTAGCTCAAATATTATTTCTCCAAGATCTTTTAGTGGATGAAACGAAAAGATTAGACCTTTCCAACAAGCTATCATATGCATGAAAGGGATCTTCAGGACTCAAGTTATGGCCTTCACAAGATCACCCTATATGACTTGGCAAAATTGGAAATTTTGCCTCCTTTAGTAATTTTGAGTGTCTAAAAATGAAAATTCGATGCCTAGCATCAACTTGCAACCAAAAGTCAATGCCTGACATCGACTTTCAACTTTTTTAGCCAGTTTTTTAGCACCATAATTACCCCCTTGAACACACACATGAAGAAGACCACTTTTATGTGGGAAGTCGATGCCAGGCATTGACTTTATGCTGAAACTCGATGCCAAGCATCAAGTTGCTCCACAAACCTCATGATTTTAAGAAGTTCTAGGAGTACATAACACTCAGAGAATAAAACACGGACTTATCAACACAAACTTGATGCCAGGCATCGACTTGCTTGAAAAACTTCAGCTCTTGAAATCATTTCACACAAGACAAACACTAGAGATGGAAGAAGAAGAATTATACACAGAAGTTCAATAAATTCTTTCCATAACTATGAAAAATCAAGAATGCACAGGTGCTTTCTCACGCAGAGAAGCCCGACTATTCTCAGTCATACAAAATGAGTTCTAACTCACTTTCTCATTGTCTTTCCTCATCGCGTCAGTTGATACAAACTAACTTATATAGATTTTCTTATTCTCGTGATTTTTTAAAAAACTTCTAGAACTAAAGTGAACTAACTTTACAAATATAATACACTTGTGAATTTGTCCCTTCACATAGGCATGTGGTTTTCTTCCTAAGATTTAACCTTCAAATATATGTCCAATTAGTGATTGTCTCTCCAATAGCTCCCCCTCAATCACTATTTGACATTCTCTGTTTCTTCATATCATCTTCTTTTCTTTTACTCCTGCCATGCTTTTGAATCTGCTTGTCTTCACACCATCTAAGCTCTTTGTCATTATGTCTACTATCTGATCCTTTGTAGAAATGTACTCCACTTCAATTTCTTTCTCCATTACTTTTTCTCTCAAAAAATGATAATGTATCTCTATATGTTTTGTTCTTGCATGAAATACTGGATTTGCTGCAAGATAAAGTGAACTCATATTATCTCCATGTATTGTAGGTATACCTTGATCAATGCCCAAGCTTTTGAACAATGTCTGCATCCATATGACCTCCTTGGCTGCTTCCACAAGTCCTTTGTACTCAGCTTCAGTTGATGATAATGCTACTGTATGTTGTTTCTTTGAACGCCAACTTACAAGCTTATCACCAATGTATATCATGTAGCCATGAGTTGATCTTCTGTCATCTTGATTACCTACCCAGTCTGAGTCACTATAGGCTCTCAACTTCAAATCTGATGTAAAAGGATAATATAATCCTTCCTTTATAGTTCCTTTGATATATCTGAGAACTCTTTGACCTGCAATCCAATGTGGGCCCTTTGGACAATGCATGAATTGTGACAAAACTCCCACTACATAACTAAGATCAGGTCTTGTTAGTGTAGCATAAATCAAACTACCCACAAGAGATTGATACTTCCTCATATCTTTGTATTATGCACCATCATATTTACTAAGCTTGTGATTAGCTTCAAGTGGAGTTGAAGCTTCTCTGCAATTTTCCATATCAAACTGCTTCAATAGATTCAGAAGATACCTTTCTTGTGATACATATATACCATGATCTGTAAAAGTGACTTCCATTCCAAGAAAGTATGACAACTTTCCTAGGTCACTGATCTTAAACTCTTTCTCAAGTAACCTCTTTACCTCCTTGGTTCCTTCATCTGAAGTACCTGTGATTATAATGTCATCTACATAAATACAAATGTAGATTGTACCTTCCTCTGTTCTTTTGATGAGTAGACTTAGATCTGCTTTTGAACTTTGATATCCAAGATCATTGAGATACTTCACTAGTCTATAGTTCCATGCTCTTGGAGCTTGCTTCAATCCATACAATGCTCTTCTCAACCTGCAAACAAAATTTGGATACCTGGAATCTATAAACCCCTGAGGTTGTTCCATGTATACCTCATCTGATATGTATTCATTCAAGAATGCATTCTTTATATCCAATTGACTTAGAGGCCATCCTTTTGAAGCTGGAATAGCAATGATTGACCTTATAGTTGACATCTTAGCTACAGGACTAAATGTCTCATCATAATCTATGCCATAGGTTTGGGCATAGCCTTTCACCACCAGTCTAGCTTTGTATCTGGCTATACTTCCATCTGCAAGCTTCTTCACTTTATAAACCCATTTATTTCCAGTTACTTTCTTACCATTAGGTTTAGGAACAAGTTCCCATGTCTTGTTCTCCTCCAGTGCATTGAATTCTTCCTTCATTGCTTCTTCCCATTGATTCTTACCTTTAGCTTCATCATAGTTCTGAGGTTCTTCATCATCTTTGACCATATATGCATAGTTCTTCTGAGTTATGTAAGAAGTATCATAAGAATACCTTTCTGGTTGCCTCCTAGTCCTACTTGACCTTTTTGGTTCACATTCTTCATAAGTGTCTGGATACACTTCTTCATCAAATATAGGAGCTTCTTCATTTCTTCTTGTTAATCCACTTCTGGATGTACTTGCTTGCATATAGTCTTCATCTCTATTCACCTGCACAATTGATTTTCCTTTCTCACATCTTCTTACCTCTTCTTCAAATTCTTCTTTTGTATGACTTTGATCTGCGTACCAACTTTTCTGTTCATCAAATGCAACATCTCTAGAAACAAGAAATTGTTTAGTTAGAGGATTCCACAACCTGTAACCCATCTGTTTTTCATCATAACCAATGAACACATATTTTTCTACCTTTGGTTCAAGTTTATGTCTAAGTTGTGATGGATCATAAGCATATGCAATTGATCCAAACACTTTACAATGATCTAGTGTTGGTGTCTTATCCCACCAAGCTTCATATGGAGTCATTCCATTAAGAGCTGCACATGGTAATCTATTCACAAGATATGTAGCTGTATTTACAACCTCAGCCCAAAGACAATTTGGACAATTCTTCTCCTTCAGCATAGCTCTAGCAAACTCAACCAAAGTCCTGTTCCTTCTTTCTGCTACATCATTTTGTTGTCGTGTGTACCTACAGGTTATTTCTCTCTTAATACCTGCATTCCAAAGATAATCATTGAACTCTTGGGGGAAGTATTCTCCCCCTCCACCAGACCTCAGTCTTTTAAGCTTTTGACCTGTGACTCTGTGTACTTGAGCCGCAATGACTCAAGGACTTGTACCAATGAGACTATACCTCGATTGCAATACAAGTGCATATAGTGGAGTCCTTTGCACACATTTAATTATCAATCCGAAGGAGTGACTTACCAAGTGTATGAAGACATTTGCACACGTGATAGAAAATGAAGTGAGTTAACTATCCAAGCAAGAGAAAAGACTAATACTACCCACACCTACTGAAAAAAACTGGAAGTGTTGCCGCAAGCCTACTTTCAGCAGTTTTGGTTTTTTGAGGTTTTCTCCCAGCCCAGAACTCCGAACATAGGCAATAGGGTACTCGTTTCGAAGCTCTCGACGAGACGAATCCAATGGTGGTGGTTTCACTCAATTCTGACCACTCTGCTGCAAGTTATGGCAGAAACAGTGAATTACGGGAACTACTAACACCCGCGTTTTTGCTTCTCCTAGCTTACGCACGCACTACAGCCACTCAAAACAAGGGGAAAGGGGTAGACAACAGTCCTACACTTGCATTTCAAGCATCACACACACATACATGAGCAAAATGAAGATCAAAATCAGCAAGGAAGAGGCAAACTCGAAATTTCAGAAGTGCTCTTCTTCACAATGACAAGAAGTCTTTTACAATGAGTCACTTTTGACTTATATACTAGTGCCCTAAGTTTGGTCCTTTCACACAAGAGACCGGCACTTTATTCACTAAATTGCTAACTTCCTACTAATGTACATGGGTAATTCACTAATCTTCTGAGGGGATGCATCTAGAGGACTCCTCTAGTGCATTTACAACGGAAATTATATACAAAAGTGGTTATGTTACAAAAAATTGTGTGTCCAGATCGGAAAAATTTTGGGGCCCGTCTTTTTTCTCTGCTTTCTGCGCTCTTTAGCTCTGCAACACTCTCCCCCTCTTCGTCTCTGTCGTCCCTTGACAGACTTTGCTTCGCGAACGCGTCTCGTGGGTAGTGTTGTCTGCTTCTTGATCTTGCATTACGTTTTAGAGGCGCTTCAGCTTTTCCACTGCACGCTCCCCTTGGTCAGTGTTGTCTGCAGTTAAACAGACATGCAGATTCGATGGCCTTCTTGATTCAAGCTCTACAACTCGAGAGCCTGATGTAGTTGTCTTGCCTGTTGACTCGGGTTGCCACGCACGCCACCAGTGACTAGGAATGTGCTGTTCTTAGTCACCCTCTTCAACTTTTCAGCCTCTACCCCTTTCTAACTTTTGGTCCTACTTTGATGTTTGAAAAGTCCACTACTCGGGACCCTGGGGTTTAGCTTTGTAGCCTGGTGCGTGCCCCTGCGGGGCTTCCTGCAGAGAGTGGTCCTTGATCATTTGATGTTTTATCTTTTACTGTGCACTTTTGGACTTGGACCTTCTTCTTCTTTTCTTTTTGCTTGATTGTCCCTCTACACGTCCCTCCTCCTGAACTCTGTCGTCCTCGACAGGCTTTCTGAGGCGACGCGTGTATGTTTGGATGGCTGTTTGCTCTCGTTGGTTCAGCAGATTTGCATGACATATCATAAATTCCTTCCATTGCTTTGACTTCACTCCGTCTTCTGGCGCCTGTCTGTGATCAGCGAAGAAGCTAGTTTCATAGGCCACCAGTCTTGCATTTAAATTGGAAGTCATCTTCACAAAAATTTCTGAATCAATTTCAAAGAAGCCTGTGAAGAATGCTTCTTCGAACGTCTGCATATACGTCGATGGCAAAAACATAAGACGAGAATAATATGCCATGATAGTTAGTCGGCTGGGAATAGTAGATAAATCAAAAATTAATGCTTCTGAGCCCTGCGTAATGCCGATGAAATTTAAAAATGTGTACTTAGCATGCTGGAACACCTTCAAAACTGTAATAAGCATGCTGAATATTTTGTTGGTCATCTTGACGGCTAAGTCCGGAACTGTAGCATATCTTGCAATCCAAAATTCCATTGTTTTGACCATATATTCTTCTGTCGGTAGGTAGTTGTGTGGCGGACTAGGTAGTAATGGATAATTGAGCCACTGGTTATTGATATTGCCTTGGCGCTGTCCTTCCCAAAATTGCGTCCAAGATCTTCTGCGGGGTACAGGACAAAAAGATGGATTGACTTGAAGTGCATATGGAGATGCTTCCCACTGTACCCGCAATGTAGGATTCTTTTCCAAAAGCTTTCGTCTCCATATCGGATCTACTCTCTCGAACTCCTCTTGAGTGTAATTGAACGTGTCGTGTTTAAAGTGGAGGTTGTGGTCCGGATCCTTATTTGTTGCAGATTTTATATACTGTCGCGTCTGTTCTTTAAGTAGGCCGTATGGTACGTTGAATGGCTTCAAAATTTGATCCAATTGTTTATGCTCAATCTGAGCCTCTTTCATTATCTGAATTATTTGATCTTCAAATTCAGCAGTGAGCTGGGACACCAGTAGTGCCCTTTCTGGTCTGCTCAATTCTGCAATGTCGCGAGTATTAGGTTCTAGTGGAACCTCCTTTTCCGCCCTTATTGGTGAATGATACAAGGGAGGAGAGAGAGGACGTACCTCTTCCTCCACAGTAGCCGTGGTTTCTGGAGGAACTACTGGTGTCCCTTGTTTCTCTTTTTGCTCAGTCTGCTCCTGCAGCTGTTTAATGATGTCATCTTTATTCTTTAATTCTGCTTCAGCCTTGGCAATCGTCTCCTGATGTTTGATCAATTCTTGAGCAACTATATTCATGTGATCTGTGTCTTCTTTGCACTGTCGGAAATAATCATTTTCTGCTTTTTTCCATTTCTTGCGTAGTGCTGCAGTGTCGTTCATATACCGTTGCTCCCAGTCAGCAATGGTGTCTTGCTCCTGTTTGAGCTGATCTGCCATTTTGGTGATCTTTTCTTCCAGTTCTTTTATGTCCTCCGTTGAATGATTAGTTTCTGCTGGTGGTTGATCATTGAGGAGAGCGGTCATGAGTTCCTTGTTCCTGTTCCTTAAATTTTCCGCTTCCTCCATACTCACCTTGAGCTGTGATTCGAGTATTTTACCACGAGCGTTGATCCTTGTCTTCTCTTTTTCTGTCATATCTAATTTCTTCGTGAGCTCCAAGATTTGTTCTTTTAGTTGGGCATTTTCCTTTTCTAATACCTGGCATTGTGTTTTGGTCTTCTTTATTTCCTCGTGTTTCTTTAAGGCTTGAGCTTCTGCTTTTGATAACCTATTAGCCAGATCCACACCTTCTTTTTGAAGCTCCTGCTTTTCACGCATGGCCTGATCGTAATCTTCATCAGCATCAAGCATTAACTGTTGAGTGTCTAGTGCAGTTCGAATCATATCCTGCACCACGGGCTTGAGCTGAGCTATATCGACATTTAGCCATGTCCTTGATATACTTGGTGTTTCTCCTGTGTGTACATCTTTGCCTTTGTCCACATGAATAGTTTCATTATGTGGTTGTCGGACTTGTAGTTGTACATTCAATTCTTCGTTGTTTTTATCTTGATCCTTAGATTTCGTGGCGCTTCCTTGAAACGTGACATCCATGGGGGATGGTTCTGCCACAACCCTTAGTGGAGTGAAGGGTTCTTCATCATGTCCTTCTTCTTGAGGCTTATCCTCTGATAGCACTAATGGTTCCTCATTATCAGATTTACCTTCTTTGATATGGGTAGTGGAGACGTCTCTTGATTGAACAGGTTGTTGCCTTTCTTCTTCTTCCGGCTGTTTAGTAGCATTTGTGTCTACCTCTTTTGTCTGATCCTGTTCTTTGTGTTCGTCTTGGGTTGCGCCATAGTCCACTTCATTTAATTCCTCCCACTGTCCATCATCTTTTGATTCGCTTTGAATATCGACATTAAGCAATGAAGTGTCTGGTTCTTCTTGTTTCTCCGAGACCGAACTAGAATTATCCAAGCCTATTTCTTTATATCTATGAACTTTTGTGAGCTTGGCTTTCTGGTCTGTTGCTTGTTGTGATTGCTTATAGTGGTGACCTTGCACTGGCAAATTAACTTGTCCTTCTGTATATTTGTGAGTCTCCTCCAGTGCTTGAGTCAGCTCTTCCTTCGTAATTTGTCTATTCCCTTGGGTAGTTGTTTTCGGTAGTACATGGGCTCTCTTTGATTTTGGTACTTCTTCTTCTACTTGTTGGACTTCTCGAGGTCGTTTTGTGCCTCTCATTATGCCTCTCATTCGGGGTTGCGAGCTTGTTTCTGCTTCTTCTACGATCTTTGCACCTTTCTTCTGCTTCGGTACAGTGGCTGCTTTGACAAATTGAGCCAACTCCATCGAAGATGGCATCTCTTGTAAGTACTCTCGCATGCCCAATGCATGGTAAATCATGATGGTTAGGGCCGTCATTCCGTTGAGGAATTTCTTATTTTCCCATTTCTTCTTTGCCTCGAACAATCTTTCTTGCACATAGGGTGTAAGGTTTACCTGATTGCCGATCTGTTTTATGGCATGAGACAATAATTGCACAATGATTTTTTGAGGTGCCGTGTATCTGTTCATACTCGGGAAGCAGAAATGTTGGTGAATCAATCTGACTTCTTCTTCAATGTCCACCCTATTAATGTCAACGAAAGTTCTTGTTTTTGCACCACGACTCTCTTCCTTGACCGTGTTGACACCATCCTTTTCCCATCCAAATGCTTCTTTGATTAAATCATGGGAAAACTGAATCACCACCCATTCTCCATTCTTGTCCATCACAGTGGCTTCTGGTGCCAATGGATCATGTAGTGCTGGTCGAAGGGTGTTCATGACTTGTGTACAACGTTGGAAGTCCGGTTTATAGATAGGTAGTTCAAAATACTTATGAATTCCTGCTTTCTTCATGATGTCGATCGTGGATGGCAGTCCATGTAAAACCTTAAAGTCCTGGGACATGATCGGAAAATGATGCTCTGTGTCCATGATCTTTATGTTGGCCAAGAAGAGATACTCCTCAACCGGCTACTCATCTCTGAACCAATGTCCTTTTGCTTTCGTAAGACATTGAGAAGGAAATTCCTGGACCTCCTCTTGGATCGTAGCTTCAGAGTCTTCAGAAGCCATCTGCACTTGTAAGTGAAGTATATTAGTTTCATACCAAAGAATGCAGTAGTGTGGTGCATTTCTGAGTATCATCGTTCTTCACTCCGTTCCCATAACCCCATAGTTGAGATCTCTTACCACCTCTTTAGTTTCTTTTTCATTTTCCTGAAAGAGAACAACTGTTAGCATAGCCGAAGCTTTTATTTATTTACACTGTAGATCCATTCCTACTTGAGTTCAAGCTGAGAGCTAATCTCTTTTGGAGAATGTGCACCACTAATCTTGTTTGGAGCATCATGTGCCAAATGCGTGGCCGTGTAAGGTTGCCCTATTATGCATACTTTAGGTGCATTGTGTACTTCATGAGTGCAATTGGGATTGTCAGATGGTGAAGTTTTTCTTTGCACTTTCTTTGGCCTCCATATCTGACTCGTGGTCATCCTTTTGATACATGTTCTTTTGTTGCGTCCTTGATTGGCTGGTGTTGGTTTGATCTGACTCAGAGCACCAAAATCGGTGCCTAGGGTTCGCTGTTGAGATTTTCTGGGTCTGCTGCTTCGTCTTTCTTGAAAAGAGATATGTTCTTGGGTTGTCCTAGCTTTCTTTGCAATCCGAGCAGCCTTCTTGTGAATCCATATCTGTTGTCGGCCTCTCTGAGCTTCGAGTAAGGGTTTCGGAACCCAAATTTGCACTACTTTTTCCATAGACTTGGTTACTCCTCTTGCTGGTTCTGGGTTGGGTGTTGGTTGTCCTTGAATGCTCATTTGATCCTTGCGCACCCATTTGTATTTGTGTTGTGTCTGACCGGAACCTGTGCTTGAGGTTCTCCAATAGGTCGGTTGGGTAGCCTGTTGATAGTTTTGGGTAGTGGTTGAACTTTTCTTGACCGTTTGGGAATGTTCAGGTTCTTCTGTGGTCATCCTTGCATTCGAGGTCTCTGCTGTTTCCATATTGACTCTAGGGGCCTGGGTACAGGGTTCCCTTTGTGGTTCTTTGCCTAAGCTATTCTCCGAATTTTCCACAATCTTAGGTTGGCACAGTGGTCTCTCTCCTAGTAAGCTAAATATTTCTTTGTGCCCTATTTTGGCAGAGATATACCCTTGAGCTAGATGGATACATACTTCATTCTCGATAATCCAGTCTTGTCCTAAAATCAAGTCTTCTATCAGGTCCTCATCGTTGCAGACTAACACTCTCTGTTTCATGGAGGAATTTCCTATGTGTAGAGATATGTTTGTAGTTCCAATACATTCTAGGGTTTGACCTCCCACTCCTATCAACCGTGCACTTGTGGGATTCACCTTCAACTGCTGATCTTTTATGACCTTGTTTCGTACACAACTAAGTCCTGCTCCTGAGTCAATTAATGCGTCTATCAATTTATACTCCGTCTGACCAATCCCTAAGTTTAAGTAAGGCTGTGCGTTGTACACACCATTCGTATCAGGGTTATTGACTCGATAATTAGCCATAGGGATAGGTTCTTCACCTTGGAGATAGCGTTCGTCTCGTTGCCTCATCCATTCTTTCCGTTTCCTAATGCGTTCTAGGGCTTCCTGTCTCGCTTCTTCTCGTATTCGTTCTTCTTCCCTTTTCCTATTTTGAGCTCCCAACAGTCTAGCTAGCATTTCATCGGTCAGAGGCTCCATAAATCGTTTCACTCGGCATCCACTGATGTAATTGGGAAGAATGTCTCCGTCTAGTGTGGCGAGATTGACTGCACCACTAGTGGAGATTCGATTTATGATCAGAGGACCATATCCGCGTTTTTGGAGCTTCTTTGCGTGCTGTTTTAGGGTGTATACTAGGACTAAGTCGCCTTCTTTTAGTCCCTTATCTTTAATATGTGAGTCATGGTATGCCTTTTGTCTCCGTTTAGCGGCATAGATGCCTGCTACAGCTTGCAATCTAGTCTCATGCAGCTTTTCGATTTGATCTAATTGCTGAGACAATTCATGACTGTTCCACTCATATTGTTGAGCTACTTTTAATGTAGGCACTAAGAAGTCGATTGGCAAGATTGCATTCTGCCCATACACTAGGTTGAAAGGTGTAGTTCCAATGGCCGTTTTATATGCCACTCGGAAGGCCCAAATTGCATGATGCAATTGTTTGTCCCAATCTGACCTTCCATTATTGACAATCTTTGTCAATACCGTACATAGTACTTTGTTGGAACTTTCAGCCTGTCCATTGGCTTGGGGATGGTATGGGGCTGACTTTTTGTGGATCACTAGAAATTCATTCATTAGAGATTCAATGACTTCGTTTAGGAAGTGAGTTCCTCGATCACTTACTATCTCGATCGGTAATCCAAAACGTGTGAATATATGCTCAAAGAGAAATTTTGCTGTGGTTTGAGCATCATTTTTTCTGGTAGCCTTGGCTTCTACCCATTTAGTCAGGTAATCGGTGGCTACTATGATGTATTCTGCATGTGATCCTCTGGCTGGTGGATTGATGGGTCCTATGAAGTCAATTCCCCACTTGGTAAATGCTCTTGCACAAACCATGGGTCTTAAAGGCATGTCGTCTCTTCGAACGGGATATTTCGCTCTCTGGCATATTTCGCAACTTCTCACGTATGTTTCAGCATCCATATGTAGAGTTGGCCACCACAAGCCTGCAAAGAGAATCATCTTGACCGTTCTATCTGCTGAAAAATGTCCTCCCGCAGCTCCTGCGTGTGCCATTTCTAATATGGGAAGATACTCTCCTTCATGCACGCACAATCTGAGTTGATTGTCTCTCCCTCGTCTAAACAGTTGTCTCCCTATGATCACATAATCCTTGCTCATTTCTTCTAGGGATCGCTTTCTTGCTAGGCTAGCTCCTATTTCGTGTTCTTTGGTTTTGAGGAAGTGCACTAATGATTTACTCCAATTAGGCGCTATGGTGGAAAAGGGTAAGGACACGTGATCCTCTGTGCTAGTTTCTTTGCATTCCACACAATTATTTACATGCTCGTGAACGTCCTTGGACATATCAGGCCAATATACGCCTAACCTCTTTAATTCTCGTATTGTTCCCTGCATTCCTTGATGGGTTTTCCACTTGTTTATGTGTGCCTGGTGAATTAATTGCTTCTGCTCGTCCTCCTCGACACATCTTGATAAGACACCGTTTGGTTCCTTATAATACATACTTCCCGCAACAATGTGTAAATTTCTTGTTTGAAGAATCTCTTTTTTGCTATCTTTATTTATTGAATGTTGAGGACCATGGGTGAGCATAGGAATTAGTCGTTCCGCCCACTTTGGACATACCTCAAGATTAAACAAATACGTATCAGGTAAATCATCGGGTACTCCGCTAGGTGGTTCTCCGTGTTTTAATCTAGAAAGGTGGTCTGCTCTCACATGTGTGTTTCCTTTTTTGACCACTACCTCAAAGTCAAACTCCATTAGTAACAAGAACCATCGTACCAATCTCCCTGTGTTGCAAGGCTTATTGACTAGATACAGCAAGGCTTGATGGTCAATGAAGAATTTGAATTTGTTGGCCAAGAGGTAATGTCTAAACTTTTTTACTGCGTAGACCATTCCTAAGCCCTCTCTTTCAGTAGTCGTGTAATTTCTCTCAGCTTGGTTTAATTGTCTACTCGCGTAAGCGATTGGATGATCAAGCTTTCCTTCATCGGCCGGTTGAGCCAGGATACATCCAATTGCATAGTTCGAAGCGTCAACATGGATATGAAAAGGCTTGCTCCAGCTGGGTGACTTTAGGATTGGGGCTGTACTCAGCCTCTTTTTAAGCTCGTTGAAGGCCTTCTCACACTCGTCCGTCCAAGTGAACTGAGTCAATAGGCGGTACAAAGGCTTAGCTATTATGGCATACATGTGAATAAACCTACGGTAATATCCACAATGTCCCATAAAGGCTTGCACTTCCTTCGCATTCTTGGGTCTTGGTAAGTCCAATATGACTTTAATCTTATCCTCATCTGTAGATATTCCATTCTTTGAAACAATGTGTCCTAGGATTTTTCCTTGTCTTACCATGAAGACACATTTTTCTGGGTTCAAGCAAACTCTATACTGTCTACATTTGTTGAATATTTTCCGTAGTTCCGGTATGTGGTCTGGTCGTCGATTTGAGTATGTACACAAATCATCTACGTACACTTCCATGCTTTTTCTCAGGAATTCTTTGAAAACATGACACATCAATCGTTGGAAGGTGGCTGGCGCATTAGTGAGCCCGAAAGGCATCACTCTAAATGCATAGATTCCCCATTCAGTCGCGAATGCTGTTTTATGCTGGTCCTCAGTTGCAATGGCTACTTGGTTGTAACCAGAGAATCCATCCAAGAAGCTATAGACCTCCTTGCCGGCAACTCTTTCCAAAAGATGGTCTGTGATGGGTAAAGGGAAGCTGTCGCGTATAGTTGCAGCATTTACCTTTTTTAAGTTGATACACACCCTTAATTTTCCGTTTTTCTTGGGCACTACAACTAGTGGCGATACCCATTCTGTGTGTTCAATCTCATAAATAAATCCTGCCGCTAGTAGTTTGTCAATTTCTTCCTTGATTTTGGCTGCATAAACCTCGTTATATGTGTAAGGGCGTTGTTTAGAAGGTTTCGCATCTGCTGTCATAGGGATTCGATGAGCGCATATGCTAGGTTCTACACCCTTAAGGTCTTTGTACGTCCAAGCAAATACATCTCGATATTCTCGGATAAGGTGTATGAGTTCCTCTTCTTCCTCGTCTGATACGTCTTTCCCAATATACGTGCACCTCTCTTCTCCGTCTTCTATCGTTACAACCACTTTTTTGGTTTGTTCTTTGTTATCATAGGCTTCTCCGTCTCGTGCTTCTCGTTTAGGCATTTGAGTTGCTATTTTCCTTTCTTCCACTTCGTATCTTTTAAAATGTTCTGGAACTTCGAAGTGGTCTGGTTCAGGTTCCACTTTACTTGTGTCCTCTCTATGCTCCTGCATTCTTGGGACAGTCTCAATTGCTAAGACTTCTGTCGGTTTTTCTTTTGGTTCTTTTTGCATAGTTTCTAAATATTGTTCTTCAGAGTCGAACTCTGGTTCCATTTCTATGCTTTCGTACTCTTCTTTCTCCTCTTCCTCTACAATTTCTCCTGTTTCTACTTCTTGGAGGATAACCATGTAGAGGTTCACATCATATCCTTCCTCGTCTATACAGTCGTTCATTGTCAATACTTCTTCATTCACACAAACGTCCAATGTGGCTAGGATTTCCATCCAGCCATGTGGTTCAAAGAGTTCATCTGAAAAAATTTGAGGCATATAATCGGGGTCTTCTACCGATCGATAATTAGGGTGCCCTATTGGCCACAATTGTTTTTTACATTCCTCCTTCTTGGCTTCTTTGCACATCCACAACTGGGCATCCTCGTGCATCCAAGATTGGTCACTTGATCCAGCACTGTGGATGGATAGGTCATCTTCTTCTTTGTGGACTGGATTCCATTGTAATGGAGGGACATCCCTATAAGCGAATGTGTGCAGGTTTATCTTGGTAGTGTTCCCTTGATGTTGGAGATACAATGAATCTCTGCCCCAATCTTGTACTACTCGCATCTGTCGCATGAATGGTCGTCCTAATATCATTTCATAATTGTTTGCTTTTTCGAACTTACAGATGGCCAATGTGTGTTCAAACTCTACTCCACACGTGGTTAACCTAATTCCTTCCAATATTCCTAGGGGTTTCTCTACATGTCCATCTGCCAATTGTAACTTCATGCGAGTGGGTCGTAAGGCTGGTTTACCCCACTTTTCCCAAATTTCCTTCGTTGCAATTCCTACTCCGGCTCCAGTGTCTAAGATGGCCTTGGTCATGTACCCATTGTAGTTGACAGGTAAGCATGTGTTACCTTCATCTCCTTCGCTAAATTCTCCTACTTTATCCACTGGAACACGTATTTTGGAGTGATTTTCTTTTTCCTTTCCTTTCATTTCTCCTTTCTCTGCAGGTTGTTCTATTTGATTTGCTAGCTGTCTCCATAAATGTGGTCTAAGTTGAAGCAACTCTTCCACCGTCAATTTACATTGCACCTTTGTTTTCTTAAGTTCTGTTAGATTGTGTGAACTCTCTTCTGAGTTCCCTTTTTCTTTCCCATGCACTGTGGGTGCTCGTATTATTACCGACTCTCTTTCATATTCTCCCATGTAATTAGGCAATGTTGAAATGCTCATTGTTTCCTCTCTTTCTTTATCAAACCTTGACACTTCCTCATATGCTTCCCCTAGGTTATGATTATGGTGACTATTTGCTCCTATTATCTCCTCAAAAGGAGGTGGACTGATTCCATCCTTTTTCCATTGCTCTTCTCTAATTCTTTTCCACAAGTCTTTGGACCAATCTTCCTCTAGGTCGGGTATCATGGATACCTGTTCTTCTTGAGATTTCATTCGTTCATTTCGATCATCTTCTCGACTAGGTTCCCTATCTTTAGGTTGCATGCACTCTTCATATAGTTCCTGTGCGATCCTTGTTTCAGGCAAAATTGGGATAGTCTTTTCTAGGGTCGCCTGTGCTACTTCTATGAGTTTTTTGCATATCGCCAGTCTTTCTTTCTCTAATTCCCCTTGAGGATAGAGTCTTTCATGTTGTTCTAGGTTTGGTCCCAATTTGATTCTAGCTTGGTATGCTTTTAGCCACATGTCCAATTCCTCTGGCTTTGAGTCAGCTAGAATTGATCCTGGTTTCTTTGCCTCTGGACTAATTGATGGTGTTTCAGGGGTCTCCTTATGCATTTGTTGTTCGTTATGTTTTCTAGAACCCTTTGCTTGTTTTTTGCTGTTTTGGCTCTTGTTTCTTGCCCATTTCTCCTTGAGCTTTTCTCGTCTTTCTTTCCATTTTTGTACTTTGGTGTTTTGGGTATTCTCACATGAGTTCTCTGAATCCTCGACTATCTGAATGTTAGCGTCTCCTGTTTTATTGTTCTCTAGTTTCTCTTCCGGTAGTTTTCCTGTTTGTTGTTTTGCTTGAGCTCTAGTAATAGCTTTTAGCGGTACAGTGTACTCCTTATCACTTCCAGATTCTTCTATGACCTCTATTACATTGATTGGTGCAGGACCTTGAGTTTTTGTAGGGTTCTTAGGGCAATCTCTAAAAAGATGTTCTTTCCCACAATCACTACAATATCCTTCCCAAATCCTGGGTGGTGGAGGGTTGTAAGGTCGAGGACACTCCCGAATGAAGTGATCCCCTCCGCATCTATAACATGGTCCTCTTTGCACGGGTGGTCTAATGGGCGGTCTCAATGGTTGCTGTGTTTTGGGCATTGTATACATTAAAGTTGCAGTTTCCGCTCCATGGGTCTGATCAAATCCTTCATATCCATAATAAGCCACGTCATATACTGGTTCATATTCCATCATGTTGGCTTCATATGGATAGTACTCTCCTGGTGGAGGTTCATACCCTTGGTTGGTTGATTCTACATTGGTCGCTATTGAAGCTGGTATTATGGCTCTCTCCAAGTTTTCTTCCGGTTGAGTATACTTCACAGGTACCACTTGTTGAGGTTGAGACAATTGGGGTCCCAATACTGGTTGTGGTGGTGGATACAGTGCTTGCTCGTATTGTCTCTGTGCTCCTACCGGATACGGATTGTATCTAGGCATCTCCCTACCAAGCTCTCTAGGTGGGTATCCATAAGGTCGGTATTGTGGTGGATTGACAGGTCGTGTTTGCCTATTAAAGGGACAGTTCTCAGTTATATGGTTGGTATATTTTTGTTCGATGTGGCAGTATGAGGGAGTCCCTTGTTGTTGCTGTCTGTTGTGAGGGTACATTGGTTGTGCACCGGCTCCTCCTCTGGTACACAAGTGTGTGGGATGTTCTCCTCCACATAAGTTACATCTCCTCAACATAGGCACTCTTTGAGCTGGATATTGGTAAGCTCTCTGTCCTTGGACTCCCAGTTTCTTAGCTAATAGTTCTGCCAGTTCTTCCATATTACTAGAATTGGACGTCACTGTGCTTCTTGAGTCTTCTGATTTTGTGAGGTCGGTAGTACCTTTAAGGTCCTTAGCAAGGTTATCTTCCAAGTCGATGCACTCTTGAAGACACTCACTCAATGTTTGCAGCCTCTTCACATACACTAGGGTTCTTAGGGTCCCATTAGAGAGTCCATCTAAAAACAATGAAATCATCTTTTGTTGAGTCGGTCTCTCAGCCGTAGGACATCTATCCACGTATTGGTTGAATCTTCGGGCAGCTGTCTTCACAGTTTCATTAGGGTTTTGCTTAAAGCTATGGATTAATGATGCCGAATTGTGTTTAATCCCTCTTTTTGTAAATTCTCCTATAAATTCTTGAAAGAATTGTTCCATGTTTCCAAATCGGTTGGGATCTAAAGGTTGGAACCAAGTTAGAGCCGTTCCTGTGAGGGTAAGTCCAAAAGACTCATACTGCACGAAGAAGTCCTCTACTTGCTCCGCTCTTAAAACTTGTTTAAATTCGGCAATATGATCGTATGGCTCCCCTGATCCATCATAATGGTTTCTCATAAACTTAGCTACTTGGATTGGTCTCAATCTCCTCATTGGTTCAGGTGGTCTGGGCATTACAGGGAAAACCGGGACAGCTGGTCGTAATGGAGGTATTCCTGGCTGTCCTCCCACAGGTGGTCGTGGTCTGACCGGTGGTCGGAAATGGTTCCCCAACCCTGTGTAGGTCTGATTATGTGTGTGCTCACCTGGCGTTGCGAACTGTACATGAGTGCGGTTGGGCACACTTCTTTGACTGGTCTGTCCTGATGTGGTATGTTCCGTCTCTTGTTGATCTCCAAAAGGATTCTGCGAGGTAGTTGCCTGCTCCCTCTGAGGAAATACAGGCGCACCCATATATCTCAGCCGAGCCTTGTCTAGGACACCTACTGGCCAATATCTTCTTCGATTCTTATCTAGGTAAGTGAGTCTAGCTTCGTCCTCTGGATCTTTCAACTCATAGAATGTCATGGGGCTCTCTCCTATTCCTTGAACAGGTACGTCAGTTTGGAGCAATAAGTCTGCTCCTTGAATCATGTAGACTTCCAACAAGTAGTCGTCTTGAGGTATCAAGTCTCCTCTCAAGACCCGTGATACTTGTGATCTGCCTCTAGGGGTGGTCACTAACTCTTCAGAGTTGTTGGGATCCATGAACTCTCCTCTTTCATTGATCTTCTCCGGAAATTCAGTTACTATATAGATGTGACCCATTTTGTCAATGTAAGCACCTCCCTCGTATTTGACAGCTGGTCGTGGTATGATGGTGACATCTTGTACTGTTGCCATTCTGGCAACAGACCTGTTTAAGCCATCCAGGTAGATCGGAATCTCCTGGGTATTTGTGGACACATATTGTAAGGCTGTGCGGTACTCACCTTCCACTGTAGACATGAAGTTCCTATGTGGTGCTGGACCTTGCATGTCTTCTGATGCCATGGGTATGTCTTCCTCAGATTCACTAGAGGTCTCTGAGTAGACGGAGTGGTGACTGACCTGAGCAGTGCTTCCTATAGAAGAGATGACACTCCTTCGGCTACTTAGCACTCTTCCTGACCTCAAGTTCATCCACACACCTAAGCCTCCCTTTATACTTCTTAGATTCCCCTTGGTTAGCTCTCCTAAAGGCTCAAAGTGTCTGACTAAAGAAAGGGTTTATCTCGGCGATACCACTTCCTGGCGATACTGTTCTCGGCGATACGATACCAGAGCTCCAAACGATACGATACCAGACACCCAGACGATACGATATCAGTCTGGTGTCGCGATACCAGGTTTTATTGCCAGACGATACGATACCAGATATTGTGTCGCGATACTTCACTGGGAACTACCACGATACGATACCGGCAAAGTAGACGATACGATACTGGAGATAAGAGGCGATACGATCTCAATGTGGTGTCGCGATACGATCCTTGACAGGAGACGTTACGATACCACCGCAGTAAGTGAGATCGCGATACTAATCTTGGCGATACGATACCACCGAAGTAGTGTCGCGATACCAAGACAAGCAGTCGACGATACGACACTTGAGAGGGCACGATCGCGATACTGCAGCAGTGTCGCGATACTAAAATCGTGTCGCGATACCACCGTATCAAACGATACGATACCACTCGATAAGGTGAGGTCGCGATACTAGAAACTTTAGGCGATACGACACCACAATGGTGTCGCGACACCAAGTATTAGTACCGGACGATACGACACCTCTGCAGTAAGCGCGATAGCGATACCACAACTTAGCGACACGACACCAACAATGGTATCGCGATACCAAGATCGGTATCAAGCGATACGTTACCACAGAAAATGTACGATCGCGATACCAACTCGGGGTCACGATACCAAAAATGGTATCGCGATACCAAGGCAGGTATCAAGCGATACGATACTTCGGCGAGTATCGCGATACTAGGGAATTTTGGTATCGCGATACCAAAACTCAACCGATCGCGATACTCAAGCCAAAATGCAAATTTTTCCAAAGATTTTTTTTACCCCCTTGCTCTTCTTACTCTCCTCTTCCCTCCTATACCTCTGTATTACACAAAAAGATGGCAAAGAAATCAGTTTCCCCCTCCCACGATACTGCGCATTTCCTTAATTACGTGTTTATGCATGTTTAGAGAGTTTTTGGCAAATAATCTGAGTAGAATCTCACCTCTATCTATCCTTGCTTGCACTTTGAGTACAATCTCTAGCCTTAAGAGCCTGAATTCCACGATACTTCCCTCGCGATACCAGTCGCTGCTAGCAGACGATACCAGCACACAGTGAAGTGTCAAATGAGCCAAATTTTTGGTTTTTTATACTTTTTTGACAGAATTTGAAATTTGCTAATTTTTTTGGTAGTTTTGGGAATTTTTGGCTACTCCTACTCCTCTTCTCCTCACTTCTCCTCTCCTTCTAACCTAACCCTAGCTCTTCCTTCTCTTCCCTCCTCCTACACTTAAACCTAAAACTTATCACACACACCTCTAGGATGAGAAGTGACAAGTGCTGAAATGGAATACTACTCGTCAATGGACAAATTCACCTCTACAAGTACGATTCGATCACACTTGCTCTCTAACTATCACGAAGGCAACTTGGTGGTGTGCCTCCCCGGCAACGGCGCCAAAAACGTGTGTACTTGAGCCGCAATGACTCAAGGACTTGTACCAATGAGACTATACCTCGATTGCAATACAAGTGCATATAGTGGAGTCCTTTGCACACATTTAATTATCAATCCGAAGGAGTGACTTACCAAGTGTATGAAGACATTTGCACACGTGATAGAAAATGAAGTGAGTTAACTATCCAAGCAAGAGAAAAGACTAATACTACCCACACCTACTGAAAAAAACTGGAAGTGTTGCCGCAAGCCTACTTTCAGCAGTTTTGGTTTTTTGAGGTTTTCTCTCAGCCCAGAACTCCGAACATAGGCAATAGGGTACTCGTTTCGAAGCTCTCGACGAGACGAATCCAATGGTGGTGGTTTCACTCAATTCTGACCACTCTGCTGCAAGTTATGGCAGAAACAGTGAATTACGGGAACTACTAACACCCGCGTTTTTGCTTCTCCTAGCTTACGCACGCACTACAGCCACTCAAAACAAGGGGAAAGGGGTAGACAACAGTCCTACACTTGCATTTCAAGCATCACACACACATACATGAGCAAAATGAAGATCAAAATCAGCAAGGAAGAGGCAAACTCGAAATTTCAGAAGTGCTCTTCTTCACAATGACAAGAAGTCTTTTACAATGAGTCACTTTTGACTTATATACTAGTGCCCTAAGTTTGGTCCTTTCACACAAGAGACCGGCACTTTATTCACTAAATTGCTAACTTCCTACTAATGTACATGGGTAATTCACTAATCTTCTGAGGGGATGCATCTAGAGGACTCCTCTAGTGCATTTACAACGGAAATTATATACAAAAGTGGTTATGTTACAAAAAATTGTGTGTCCAGATCGGAAAAATTTTGGGGCCCGTCTTTTTTCTCTGCTTTCTGCGCTCTTTAGCTCTGCAACAGACTCTCTCTGCATATGCATGAAAATGCTTGAAGGCTCCAAACACTTCTGATCTCTCCTTCAAAACATATAATGTTATCCATCTTGTAGCATCATCAATAAAAAGAACATAATACCTTGAGCCACTGATAGATCCTTCTTTTGTTGGTCCCCATACATCTGTATGAAGAAGCTCTAGTACTTCATCATGTTTGAATCGTTTCTTCTGAAATGGTAACCTGTGTGCTTTTCCCATTTGACATGCTTCACATTTATGAACCATATGTTGACTATGCACATTTGGTAATCCTAGTACAGATTGATTTTCAACCATAACTTTAATTCCTCTTTCATTGAAATGACCGAATCTCTTATGTCAGAGATCAAGTTCTATAATCAATCCTTCACCACGTGTGAGAAAAGCTTGACCAATGTTCCGTTGCACTCTTAAAGTAAAGAGTCTACCTTCTTTCTTACCAGAGACAATCTGATTATATCCATTCTCCGGATCTTCAACAAATACTCCTTAATTTGTAAACCTGACTTGAAAACCTTTTTCAACTATCTATCCCACACTAATCAAGTTTTTAGGTATTGTAGGAACATACAAAACATTGGTTAGCAAATTTGATCCACTCTTGCATTTCACTTTTCCAATTGAATGGACACTATGTCTTGTATTATCACCTGTTTGAACTGTGTGACTAGAAATACCTTTTTCCAATTCTGACATCAATTCTATGTTTCCTGAGGAATGATTAGAACATCTAGAGTCAATGTAAAATACCTTTAGATCTTCTTTATCTGATGTACTGATTGAATTCATCATCAATGATGTATGACTTTCATTCTGTGCGTCATTTGCATAATTGTAGTAGGTGGTGTTGTAGGATTGATTCTCTCCCCGACTTCTTCCTCCACCTCTACCATAGCCTCCTCTTTGACTTTGTCTACCTCTTTGAAAATTACTTTTATATCTTCCACCTCGGCCTCTGCTATTGTTGTTTTGATTCTGGTTTGATCCTTGTTGATTATGCCAACAATCATGAGCCAAATGATTACTCAATCCACAGATCCAACAAGCCTTCTTGTTATTATTTTGATTACCTCTTCCTCTTCCAAAACCTCTTGCTCTTCCTCTACCTGTGCCTTTACCTCTTGCATAATAAACTTAAGAGCTTGAATCTTCTTCATCCTTTGCTTTACTTTTATCTCCCTTCTTCTTGTTCTTCATGTACATTGCAGAACTTTGTCCTTTATCTCCATCTCCCTTCAAGTCTTGCTCAAATGTGAGCATCAAACCAAGCAACTGGTTCAAATCAGGAACATAATGATTTAATGAAAGTTCTGTTGATAAGACAAAAGGTTTCCATATTTCATCTCCTCTTAAACCTATAAGTAATTGAGCAATCAACCTGTGATCCTCAATATCTTCATCTATGGATCCAAGACTATCTACAAGATCCTTCATCTTAGTGACATAATCACTAATACTTTGACTTGGCTTCTTCTTGAATGTTGTAAACTCTGACCATAGACTTGCTTTCCTTGCCTTCGTAGTACTTTGGAAATGATATTCCAATGCATTCCATATATCTTCAGATGATTCCAATCCTCTGATGTGGGGTAGCAAATGATCTGAGATTGTATTGTAGATGTAAGCTTTTGCACTTGCATCCTTCTTCTGCCAATGCTTTAAAGCATCAAGTTACTCTTTCTTTGGTTGGCTTTCATCTTCAAATATTGGCTTCTCTTCTTCACCTATAGCATATATCATGAGATCCTTACTCATAAGTAAGGCTTCCATTCTCATTACCCATGCGGGGTAATTATCTCTGTCTAGTTTGTCAATGGCGATATGATCTGCCATACTCCCTTGCTTCTCCTACAACCTGTGAGCTTAAAGGATAAAGAATAATACCTTTTGGAGTTCTTTGTGTATGAAGATGCTTTTGAATTAACCTTTTGATGCCTTGTGTCTTCAAATGCTTCACCTTTGAAACTTTAATGGAAAACTTTCCAAAACTTCTCATACCTTTGCTTCCTTCTCCTCTTTAGGACCTTTTTACTCTGATACCACTTCTTGATGTATGAAACACCACAAGAAATGAATTATTGTGACACTAGAACACCTCTATGGTCACCATTAACTCATTGCCACTCCAAACTTTGAGAAATGATAGCCAAAACCAAGAACTTTACTTCTTCAAAATTTCCTAGTCACTAAAATGACATACCTTCCGTATTTCGCTTATTTCTCTTAGCTCAAATATTATTTCTCCAAGATCTTCTTGAGGATGAGACTAGAAGAGCAGATCTTTCCAGCAAGCTATCATATGCATGAAATAGATCTCTAGAATGCAAGTTATGGCCTTTACAAGATAACCCTGTATGACTTGCCAAAACTGGAAATTTTGCCTCCTTTAGTAATTCTGAGTGTCAAAAATGAAAATTCGATGCACAACATCGACTTGCAACCAAAAGTCGATGCCTGTAGGACAGTTGGTTGAGCTTTGGCCTCTTGAGGCGGAGGTCCAGGGTTCAAGTCCCAGGCTGGACATGTTATGGCTTAGGCCAGTTAAACCCAGTTGTAACCATGTCTCATTCAGTTGTAACCTTGTCTAACCCCTGCTTTGTGGGATACGGGGGGTCCCGCAGGTACTATGCCCATTCACTTGTACAGTTGCAATTTCAAAGTTAAAGTCCGGGGGAGTAGGCTTCGGCTGAACCTCCATTTAAAAAAAAAAAGTCGATACCTGGAATTGACTTTCAACTTTTTCAGCCACTTTTTCAGCATCAGAATTACCCCCTTGAACACACACATGAAGAAGACCACTTTTATGTGGAAAGTTGATGCCAGGCATCGACTTTATGCTGAAACTCGATGCCATGCATCGAGTTCCTCCACAAACCTCATGATTTTAAGAAGTTCTAGCAGTACATAACACTCAGAGAATAAAACACGGACTTATCAACACAAACTCGATGCCAGGCATCGACTTGCTTGAAAAACTTCAACTCTTGAAATCATTTCACACAAGACAAGCACTAGAGATGAAAGAAGAAGACTTATACACAGAAGTTCAATAAATTCTTTCCATAACTATGAAAACTCAGGAATGCACAGGTGCTTTCTCACGCAGAGAAGCCTGACTATTCTCAGTCATACAAAATGAGTTCAAACTCACTTTCTCATTGTCTTTCCTCATCACGTCAGTTGATACAAACTAACTTATATAGATTTTCTTATTCTCGTGATTTTTTAAAAAACTTATGGAACTAAAGTGAACTAACTTTACAAATATAATACACTTGTGAATTTGTCCCTTCACATAGGCATGTGATTTTCTTCCTAAGATTTAACCTTCAAATATATTTCCAGTTAGTGATTGTTTCTCCAACATTCTCCATGAGCTTATTACAGCCACACTGGCTCTAGATACCATATCATGAGGAATGCAATAAGGAAGAGATCTCACACATGCACTCTGACAGTCAAAGAGGACCACATACAAAGATTTAGGCAAGGAAGAATGATTTTCTTCTTCTTCTTCTTCTTCTATTACATAAAAGGAATGTACAAGTATGACCTAAAAATCAAGAATACCATAGGTGCAATATATAAAGATCAATGTATAAGAACATACCTAATGTGAAAATGAGTGAGCTGGAAAGAAACAAATGTGCCATCACTCTCGGTAGATAAATCTAATAAATCTTAATGAAGTGTCCCTGACATATACTGTTGTGACAACTTTAAATCTCATAGAAATGAAAAAGCGATACGTCTCATCCTAGATCATCAACTATTGACCTTAATATCTCAACAATGGAGACCCTCAAGGAACACAAGTATTAGTTGATTACATCTTCTTTTAGAGTCCCCCTTGTGGTTCACCATTGATAGGTAACTACTTCTCCATGCTTCTTCTCATGATAATTCATATATTTGGTCACAACTCCCACTGCAAACGTAATGTATAGTTTTGTAGCTACAATAGCATACATGAAATACCAAAATAGTTTGATAAGTAATCTAGGCCATGAAATTCTTTTCCTCATCTATTTCGGGGCAATCATCCTTTTTTAGTTTCACATATGTAGCTAAATGTGTACTTTATACCTTGTAGCCTTCCATATTGAACCTATGTAGTATTTGTTGGAGCATCAATCTTATATTATGGGTGAGATATATTTTATCTACGTCAAGAAGCTATCATTTGGACTATGTCAAAAACTTCCATGGTAGAATTTTGTATATTTTCTCAATTTTTGCTATTTTTCGTAAGCATTTTTTATGGATCATTTGACAATATAAAAGCCTAGAGCTTCAAACTTGTAAAAGCAGAAAAAGAGAGCTCAAATTCCATGATATGAAGTGTTTGAGCTTGGCAATCAATGAAGCAATCAATCACCAAAAATCATATCAAATTAGATCTTCAACTTTCCTAGATATTAGGAAAGTGAATTGATTCTGTTAAAAAAAAATGCCATGCCTTGATTCGAATTGAAATTTAACTTGAAGTCTTCCAACACTTAAACAATCTATATAAATATCTCAAAAAACTTGTACAATACTTTGAAGAAATATACATACAATTTAGGTAAATATTGTTTTATTCCATTTCTCTACACCATCTTCATCAACAATAGTGAACTTGCAAAGGCCGCTTCTCTCTCTAGAGAGCTCTTAATTGGATGACTCAACATTAATTGGAAAGGCATCAATTTGACTTTTAGATGTGTTTCCTATAGCCATCAGCTACAACTAATAGACTTTTATATTTATAATTTGAAACTTGTACTTTAAGAGGCTTTTGGGGCCATAGAAGAAAGAAACGTTTACAATTGTCTATCCTTCCCTTTGACTCCACTTCCATCTGCAGTTGTCAAATCCTCCCACCTACGATTTCTCGGTTGGACTGTCTCTAAGATCTGATAGACTGTGCGTTGCTGACGGAGATGGCCGCTGACGGACGGTGCGTGCTGCTGACGGAGATTGAACGTTGCTGCTGACGGACGTAGCAACTTAATATAGTCGTAATTTCGAGATGCGCGTCGAACGTTCAGCCAACTCCAGGGCGACGAATGGTAGCGAAGTGCAACAGCATCGGACGGACGACGACAGCATGGCTTAATCACGACAGCCATCGGATTCTGCAAGGGGGCGAGGCACATTCTGCGATAGACGGTTCCTTCCATCACGACAGACGCTTCAATCTGCGACAGACGGTTTTTGAAACCCACGATAGATAGCCTTTTTCAATCCACGATACACTGTTTTTTCGCCGCGATCGATGGTATTCCACGTGGGCTCTGCCGCGTGGCTTCAGAATTAAGAGGCGCTCGATTGGTGACGACAGACAGACTCGGGTTTTGGCGCGACAGATGGATTCTTGATCCGTGATAGACGGGTTTCTCATTGGCGATAGATGGTTTTCGTTCCTCGACAGACGGGTTTACACTCGTTGCAAGCACGATAGACGGTTTTTGATCCGTGACAGACGGGCTCATGGTTTGATCCGCGACAGACGGGCCTGAAATCTTTTCCGAAGGTTCATTATGAGGTTTTAGATGTCCATCTTATTGAGGCTCATGGTTTGCTTGATTCAGACGCTCTTGGAAAATCGGATCCCTATGCCCTATATACTACCATAAGATTTTCACAGGAGCCGTGTCATTGAAAGTTCTCTCAATCCGTCATGGGATGAACATTTCCATTTCAATGTGAACAATGAGGTGATTGAAGTTCTTATTAAGTTATTTGACAAAGTTCTCAGAGTTTTAGAAAAAGATCTTCTTTCTCGGGGTGTCCCTCTTTTGCCATGGATTTGGCGACCCCCTCTCTTGTGAGAAGCAATCTGGCCCCTCCTCCCGGGGAGACCATTAACCTGGCCTCTTTGTTGGAGGGGGGTTCTTGTGCCGCCCAGGGGACCCTCGAGAGTACTGAACCCCCCTTGGTCTCCCTCAATAGATCTGCAATCTTGTCAACTCAGGAGGAGCTCAAGAAAGTTTGCCTCGTCGGCCAAATGTTCGGCCCTAAGCCTCCGCTCGAAACTGTGCGTCAGTGGCTCCGCAACGAGTGGTTCCCCCGCGGGCTAGTTGTTTGTAAGTGTCAGTTCTTACCGGCAAGCCACTTGCTGCTAGTCTTTGAAAATGAAGATATGGCGTTTCGAGCCCTTAGTGTCGGTACTTGGCAACTCGGCCGGACGACCCTGTGCCTATTCAGATGGTCCCCTGATTTTACTCCCGACAAATCAAAATCGCTTCGGTACCCCCTCTGGGTTGAACTCCCTAACCTGCCTTACTTCTTGTACAACTTCGTATGGGACATCGTCTCTCCTATCGGCAAGCCGTTGGCCTCACGCAAGGACATTGGTGGTCTCATTTATGAAGGCGCAAGACACTCGTTCAACGCCCGGTGGCACCCTCAAATTTGTGTCGAGGCTGACCTCAGTATGCCACTCCCATCGAAGATCAAACTAGACTTGGGCGAAGGGGATGTTTGGGAGCAAGACATCAGCTACAAAAACCTTCCCAACGCGTGCTTTCGCTGTGGCCAACAAGGTCACAGGATCAAAGATTGCCCTCTGAGACGAAAAAGCAAGCAAAATCAAGAAGCCCCCAAAAATGCTCAAGACAGCAATGGAGCTTTGAAGCACTCGACGAAAGTAGAGGAATTCAAGGGCCCCCGTAATCCAGAAGCTGATGCAAACGGGTTCATCGAAGTCAGAAGAAGAAGGAAAAGAAGCCCTAGGGCAACCTCTGAGCGTAACAACAAGTCTGTTTCCCCCTCCAGCAACTTGTATTGCAATGTGGAAAGGGAAATCAATGAGTTTGACTACCCAGGTGGGAACCAACTTGAGGAGGACACCGATGTCAAAGACCTGGAGATCCCTGACAGTAAAGAAACCTTGCAGGAGGGTTACACTACAAGCAAAGAAGACGGCTTTACTACCAGCAACGAAGATAACTTGGATAGTGAAAGCTCCATCATCGGATCGACTATTCCGGAAACGGAGCTGAAAACGGTACCCAGTCCTTCCCAGCAGGAGGCATCCCGCAAAGGAAAACAACCTTTGGAGTTACCGTGGAAAAGCCCCCATAAGAACCTATTGCTAACTCGGGATCCGATCCGAGCGAAAAAGAAAGATGAACCCAAGAAAAGAAAGGACAAAGCTCCCTCCCGCAAAGAGGGATTACTACGTCAATGATCATCATCTCGTTAAATGCTAGAGGGCTAACCGACCCCTCAAGAGCGACCATCATTGGTCAATGGCTTCGCGACATTAGCCTAAACCCAGATTTTATATGTATCCAAGAGATTAAAATTGACGGAGAAGACCTCCACAAACGGCTCAGACATGTCTCCTCGACCCATGTTTGGATTTCAACGACGCATCAGCGGGGATCCGGCGGAACGGTAATCGGTATCAATCAAATCTGGTTTGAAAAGCTCGAGAACTCCTTTGAAGATGAATGCCATCGATGGATTGCTATTTCTTTCGGTGCTCCCTTTTGTTTTACCTTAGTTTCTTTGTATGCCCCCAATGGGGAGCTAGAGAGACTTAACACTTGGGCCTCCTTGGACTCGCTCCCCCACAACGTGCTTATCTGCGGTGACTTCAACATGGTTGAGGACCCTACGGACAGATGGATGGGCAAGGGTCGGGTCATCGACAGTCGAGAGAAAGAAACGTGGGACAAAACTAAACTACACTTGGATTTGGTCGAATTCAAAGACTCGAAGGGCTTCTCTTGGTCAAATCTCCAAGCAGACGAGGACCTGAGGAAAGCTAGACTTGATAGATGCTACATCTCCCAGAGTCTTACTCATCAGTGGGGCCACCCTTCCCTCTCGCAATGCACCGACCTCACCATATCTGATCACTACCCGATCGTCATCACTTTTCAACCCCTCACCAAGACTCGTAAGGCTCCGTGGTTCCATGCCAGTGTGCCCTCCTTCTCTCTCCCCTCTGTCCACCAAGAAATTTTTGATGTGTGGAAGGAGGCATTTGCCTCTGGCTTGTCCCCAGCCAAGTGTTGGAGAAGAGCGGTCGATAAGTCACGACAGATCATGATTAGATCCAGGAAGATGCTGGAGACTGTGCGGCGGGCTCGCAGAGAAGCTCTATATCATAGACTCTGGCGGCTCGAGGAGGAAGTGAACAAAGGAAAATCTCAAGCCCAGAAAGGACTTCGAAAAATCAGAGCGCTGCTGAGATATGAGGAAGAGATACAAAGGAAAAATTTGCAAATTTTCTTCAAGGAGTGGTGGGCTGGCAAAGCCGACAAGCCCACCAAAGAGATGTGCCGTATCCTTAAAAGGAAACACAACAGAGATTCGATCCCCTTATTGCTAGACGCAAATGGCAATGTATGCAATACGGAAGAAGATAACTTTGGGATCATTGAAGGGCACTTCAAGAGACTCCTGGGGACCTCAAACCCCCTCTCCCACCTTAGAAGGGACTGTATGGCAGCCATATCTAGGGTTTCCCCTCACAGGATACCACCCAACCTTCACTCTCTGCTTCATGCCTCTATCTCTGAAGCCAAAATCATTGAGGTCATCGATGCCCTCCCCTCAGGTAAAAGCCCGGGCCCCGACGGGCTCACTAATGAGTTCTTCAAATCCTTCAAGATGGTGGTTGCCACCCCTCTCCGTTTGGTTTGGCAAGAGTCACTCAAGTTTGGCGCGCTTCCTTCTTGCCTCAACAAAGGCATTATCAAGCTAGTACACAAAAAAGGGGAAAAGAACAGAATAGAGAATTGGCGTCCCATTACAATGCTCTAAACAGGATACAAGATCATCGCCAAAGTCATTGCCAACAGAATCTCCTGCCACTTGAGAGCGTGGCTAAGCATGGACCAAAAAGGTTTCATCAAAGGCAGGTCTATTTTGGAAACCATAATAGATATCTGGGAAGGTCTTGAATTTGCAAATGAGTCTAAACAAGATGTGGTTTTCCTCAAGATCGACTTTGATAAAGCCTACGACAGGCTAGAATGGGACTATATTCTTCAATCGCTACAGGATCTTGGATGTAGTCAGAAATTCACCAAGATGATAGCGACCCTTCTCGGAAACGCATCGACCCAAATTAACATTAACGGAAATCTTTCAAAAGTGATCAAACTCAGAAGATCTATCAGACAAGGGTGCCCATTAGCTCCCCTTCTCTTTGCCATTGCTACGGAAGGTCTTAGCAGGCTGGTGGAGCATCAGGTGGAAGCTGGTAACATTAAAGGCCTTCATCTGCCACATGACCACAGTCAGATCACGATGAGAATTTTTGCCGATGATATGAACGCTTTTGTGCACAATGATAGTACCAGCCTCGAGGCGTTCTGGAAGTGCCTTGCTACCTTTTGTGAAGCCTCTGGATCCATAATCAACCACTCTAAGACCGCCTTTAGAGCTATTGGTGGGTCACAGCCCGACCTTCTCATTGATCATGGCTGTAAAATCATCCCGCAGGGCCAAATTTTTCAGCTCCTGGGGATTCCCTTGGGGTTTGGCGTCTCTATGGAACAGCGGTGGAACTGGGTACTTGCCAAACTTGAAAACAAGCTTAACTTTTGGAGAGGTATGCAAATCAATCTTGCTGGTCGTGCTATGGTCATCAACACGTTCCTCTTATCTTCTACCATTTATTTCCTCTCTTGTTGGAGACCGAAAGAGCAAGATCTGTCCAAACTGGATAGTATTTGTAGAAACTTCCTTTGGACGGGCGACCACAATAGGAGGGGGGTGCCTAAAATCAAATGGTCCATCTGCACCAGCCATAGAGATAGTGGGGGACTTGGTATCTTGGACATTGGGTGTATGGCTAACAAACTGGCAGCCAAATGGATGATTAAGGCTTGGTGCAACGGGGAGGCCTCGTGGGCCAAGCTGATCTTCAGAAACAAGAATGAGTTGGCGCTCATGGGTTTCCCAAATTGGCGGAATCTTGACATCTTGACCTTGCTGTTTTCCCCGATCCCCGTCTTCCCGAAAGGCTCAAATCTGGTGTGCTCCCTTTGGAAGAGTTGGAATAAAGTCAAAAGCTCCACAAGAATAAGTGAAGACTGGAAGTGGGCTGCCGGTATCAGACAAAACGACTCTATCTGGTTTCCGATCCAAGGCATCCGGAGTGTGGAATCTTGGAACATTCAAAACGCCAAGAAGCTATGGAACAAAGGCTTCAAAAAATGGAAACATCTCTGGAAACAAGACACCAACCGCTGGATCAATTTAGAGGATATTGACCCTTGCATCAACATTTCACATGAAGAATGGAACACTTTGCAAAGCAGATTTCTCGCCTGGGACCGACACAAAGTTCGCCTTCTCATGGGACACGACATGCCGAGTTCGCTTGGTCTCAAATGGCACAATGGGAATAGTCTATCAAAAATCCCGAACATCAAAGAAACGATCGACTATCAGGTTAACCTCAACAAAAAGTGGTGCCTGTCATGGACGCGGCTTCGGTGGGACATGAAGTTCATGGCTATCTGGCACCCCCTCATAGAAATCAAAAAGTCTGTCCTCTTATGGCAAATTCTTCATCACGGAATCTGGACCAACCTCAAGGCCAGCAAAATTTGTGGGATCCCTCCCTGGTGTAAACGCTGCCACCGGTCTATCGAAGATGTTTCACACATCTTCTTTACCTGCCCAACTCCAACAGACTCTAGCAGGTGGTTGGAAAGAGAATTAGACTTCAAAAAAGCCTCAGTTGGCAGCAAGCCCTGCTGGGAGAAGCGATCGGCTGCTCCGCGACTCTCTGGAACGCCATCAGAGGGGAGGTTCTATGGAAAATCTGGCGGGAAAGATGTGCTTTCAACTTCGGTGACTCCCCCAAGGAGTGGTCAATTGAGAAATCGCTGTTCCTCCTTGGCAAAAGGATTGTCAACTGTAAAAAATCCCCCCCCTTCAGGCATCACCAAGTACTCCTTTTGATCGATAACAAGCTCAAACCCAAGTGGGCCCCACATGAGGGTGATGAGAGGGTAATTAACCTTCTTTGTAATGTCATCTAAGCTCTGTAAAAGCTTCCCCTGCTTTGTGGGATTTGGGGGGTCCCGTGGGCACTAGTCCCCTTCTCTTGTACTTTTCTTTATTTAATTCAAGTCCAGGAGAGTAGGCTATTGCCGAACTTCCTTTACATTAAAAAAAAAAGGCATCAATTTGTACTTTATGAATAACTTATTTTCAAGAGGAAAGTTAAAATAAAAGGTTTATAATTGGCCGAAAAGATTTAAGCAAGCTGTAGTTTTTCCCGTGGAAGGTTTTTCCAAAAGAGACAACACAAGAAAGTCATTCTATAAAGGTTTACTAATTAGAAAGCAGGTCAATGTCAGTTGTTTGTAGAACAATATGAGTTAACAAGTAGTAGTACAACAATTCATCCATATAATTCTTCGTTGAATTATTCTTCATCTCTGAAGTAAAGGTATTCATTCTTAGTTGTAGAGCCTTCTATTCTAGAAAACTCAAGTTTTTCGTCTTTGGATTTAGATTCTTCCTATGATGTGAGTGAGCTCTCATAATGAAATCCAAAATTCACAATCTTTAATCAACAAATACATTTGCTTCATATGTCATAATTGGAAAAATATTATGCTATGCCCAATGTCCATTTACATCAAATACTTGTGTGCTTAAAGTAGCCACACTCCTCTTATCTTCTTTACGCTCGATGTGAGTTTGTTAATCATGATCATCAAATTGTTCGTATTGGTGAGGTGGAGGGCTTCGTTAATTTCCAATACAAGATTGTAGGTGGTTAAACGGAGGAAGAATGTCCTATGACCATGTGTCCAAGTGGTAGAAGACATGGGTTTTGAGAGTTCAAAGTCTCTTGGAGAACCCTTCTAGCTTATTAGGGAATTGTCGAGAAAGAGTCTCTAAGACTATGGTTTGAACCTTGATTTATTTACTCCCAATTAAAGAGTTTTGACCCTTAAGATTGATATTCCCTAAGATTATGGTATTGAACCCTTAAGTAGGCCTCTCAAGCCTTTGGACTTGCACATACAAGCGTGGAAGGAATCCTCTTAGAACCAGTGCTAGAGCCACATGTTTTTATGAAGCTTCCAACGTTCAAATGCCTTAGATTAGAATCTATGTGGATTTCAAATCTATGTGAATGGGAAATTGGCAAGCTCTTCTCACATTTTCTTGCTCGGTCTTGAAGTATATACGTGTGGATTTGGTTGGGTGGATATGTGCATCCCTGACCCCCTTATAGATATGGTTAGATTTTTGGTTCCTTTTGTTAGCGTTTGCTTGGAGTAGTTCGTAATTAGACTACTTCTTTCATAACAAAATCACTTGGAAATGAATAATATAGAGGAGAATTTTGTGTTACGACACCTCTACTTCAAGAAATAGAGATAAAGATTAAAAAAAAATAAGGGCAAGATTCGGTCCTGCAAAGGACATAGCCATCTAAAGGGATAGACATTTTTTCAAGACTCTAGCGCTTTTTGACCCCTCAAGAGCTACCATTATTGGTTAGTGGCTTCAAGATAAATGCTCTGACCTATTTGGTAACTCTTCAAGAGACCAAAATCATTGGCAAAGAGGTTGTAAAGAAATTATTAAAAAATTTTCATCTCGTGTGTGGTTTTCGACCTTGCACCTAAGGATTATGTTGGCTCGACTACTACCATCAAGCATGGTATCATGTTGAGACTTGTGGAGACCCTCAAAGATCAAAAGTATTAGCAACAGATTACAACGTCTTTTAGAGCCCTCGTTGTGGTTCACCATTGTTTGGATCTATGCATCTAAGCTTGATACAAATAGACATGTTTCCTTACAACCATTGGGATCTTAGTCTATAGATATAATCCTTTGGAAGTTCTTTAGCATAATGAAAGCTGACTACGATGATGGAAAGAAAGAGCGAATGCTATCGATGGTCTAGAGAAGGACTGATAGGACTCGATGAAGGTCCATCATGATTTGGCAGAATTCAATGCTGGGTGTGGATTCTCTTGGTTAAACCTCTATGCTCAAGCTGATGTATGAAAAGCTAGACTAGCTAGAATTATGTAACATAGAATATCGTAGATAAGTTGGGCATCCCATCACTTACTTACTATGTGGAACATGTTTTTTATCACTATTCCATGTTGTTCACATTCAAAGAACACACTCATCATAGGAAAGATACATAGTTCCATGCCAATCCTAAGACCTTCTCCCTTCGCTTGGTTTGTGAGGAGTTGACCTTGACCTAGAAGTAGAACATAAGCCATTGCTCCCCTCGAACAAAGTGCCGGATTGTGGTAGTGATGAAGATGCAAAAATATTCTATTCAAGACTCAAATGGAATTGCAAAATGGATATATTATGTAAATGATTGATGGCCTTCGTGTGGAGTGCAAAATGGATGAAAAGAAGAGCTCTTTTATTTTGAACCAGTTTACCCAGCATTGGGGGGTGACCATGCTACTTTCTCCTCATGGAAGAGATATTGTGGTCACCATCTTTAGAGTTAGAACAAAAAGAATGCCGCAGAATATGTTGTTGCTTCTTGATTCTGCTTTCACTAAGAAGGAGATTGTAGGAGCGGTTGAGTCTATTCAAAATTGTGAAAGCGTATTTGTGGATGGTCTCACCAACGATTTTTTCTTCAAATCCTTGTGCTTTGGTATGCTCTTCAATAAAGGTGTAATTAAACATATTAAAAAAAAAGAGTCTTAAAACAAGGTGAAAATTTTCAGGCCAATTTCCATGTTGGAAAGGAGCTATAAGATCTTCACTAAGGTTCTTCTTAATTGGCGAGGATCAATGAGCACCAAAACGGTTCCACAAAACTGCCCATACGAATTCTGCTAGACCTGTAGCAGACTTCAACATGCTTATACTGGCGAACAGAAACTAGTTTATACCTTTGGTACAAAAAGACGAAATAGCGTACTCAAGCGTTGCGATAGTGCATTCAGAGGCTGAAACAACTCAGATCACGATTTCCGCACCACAAAGTGAAGCTGTTTTGATCTCTGAAACACCCTGAGTATGCTCACCAAATTTCGTGCGAATCTGAGACTGCAAACGGAGGAGTGTCAATGGTGCCCTAGATGAAGCAACGACCTGCTATGATACCAATAGTTGGAGATAGATGTCTGCGGAAGCACACAAACAGCACAAGGAAGAAGAAGAAGCTTGGAGCACAAACACACAATACTGAATGTATTACTAGAGAATGTACAAAGATAAGTAGCCCATTAGGGCAATAGGCGTATATACAAGACGGGGGAAAAAAAACTCCTAAAGATGGAAAAAAGTGCCCCGGCGGTCCTAGTGTGCTCACAAACATCAATACCTAAATATTTCAATAGTGAGTTTGTTAATCATGATCATCAAATTGTTCGTATTGCTGATGTTTTGTAAGTGGAGGTCTTCGTTAATTAGATCGTAGGTGGTTAAATGGAGGAAGGATGTTCTATAACCATGTGTCCAAGTGGTAGAAGACATGGGTTTTGAGGGTCCAAAGTCTCTTGCAGAACCCTTCTAGCTTATTAGGGAATTGTCGAGAAAGAGTTTGTAAGACTATGGTTTGAACCTTGATTTATTTACTCCAAATTAAAGAGTTTTGACCCTTAAGATTGATATTCCCTAAGAGTATGGTATTGAACCCTTAAGTAGGCCTCTCAAGTCTTTGGACTTGCACATACAAGCTTGGAAGGAATCCTCTTAGAATCAGTGCTAGAGCCACATGTTTTTATGTAACTTCCAACATTCGAATGCCTTAGATTAGAATCTATGTGGATGGGAAATTGGCAAGCTCTTCTCACATTTTATTGCTCGGTCTAGAAGTATATACGTGTGGATTTGGTTGGGTGGATATGTGCATCCCTGACCCCCTTATATGATATGGTTGAATTTTTGGTTCCTTTTGTTCGCCTTTGCGTGGAGTAGTTCTCAATTAGACTACTTCTTTCATAACAAAATCACTTGGAAATGAATAATATAGAGTAGAATTTTGTGTTACGACACCTCTACTTCAACAAATAGAGATAAAGATTAAAAAAAATAGGGGCAGGGTTCGGTCCCGCAAAGGACATAGCCATCTAAAAGTGATAGACATTTTTTCAAGACTCTACGGCTTTTTGACCCCTCAAGAGCTACCATTATTGGTAAGTGGCTTCAAGATAAACGCTCTGACCCATATTTGGTACCTCTTCAAGAGGCCAAAATCATTGGCAAAGAGGTTGTAAAGAAATTATTAAAATTTTTTCATCTCATGTGTGGTTTTCCACCTTGTACCTAAGGACTATGTTGGCTCGCCTACTACCATCAAGCATGGTATCATGCTGAGACTTGTGGAGACCCTCAAGGATCAAAAGTATTAGCAACAGATTACACCTTCTTTTAGATCCCTCGTTGTGGTTCACCATTGTTTGGATTTATGCACCCAATCTTGATACCAATATACATGTTGCCTTACAACCATCGGGATCTTAGTCTATAGATATAATCCTTTGGAAGTTCTTTAGCATGATGAAATCTGAGTACGATAGATGGAAAGAAAGAGCGAATGCTATCGATGGTCTAGAGAAGTACTTATAGGACTCGATGAAGGTCCATCATGATTTGGCAGAATTCAATGATGGGTGTGGATTCTCTTGGTTAAACCTCTATGCTCAAGCTGATGTATGAAAAACTAGACTAGCTAGAACTACGTAACATAGAACATCATAGGTAAGTTGGGCATCACATCACTTACTTACTATGTGGAGCATGTTGTTTTTTATCACTATTCCATGTTGTTCACATTCAAAGAACACACTCATCATAGGAAAGATACATAGTTCCATGCCAATCCTAAGACCTTCTCCCTTCGCTTGATTTGTGAGGAGATGACCTTGAGCTAGAAGTAGAACATAAGCCATTGCTCCCCTCGAACAAAGTGATGGATTGTGGTAGTGAAGAAGATGCAAAAATATTCTATTCCAGACTCAAATGGAATTGGAAAATGGATATATTATGTAAATGATTGATGGCCTTCGTGTGGAGTGTAAAACGGATGAAGAGAAGAGCTCTTTTATTTTGAACCACTTTACCCAGCATTGGGGGGTGACCATGCTACTTTCTCCTCATGGAAGAGATATTGTGGTCACCATCTTTAGAGTTAGAACGAAAAGAATGCCGCAGAATATGCTGTTGCTTCTTGATTCTGCTTTCACTAAGATCGAGATTGTAGGAGCGGTTGAGTCTATTCAAAATGGTGAAAGCGTATTTGTGGATGGTCTCACCAACGAGTTTTTCTTCAAATCCTTGAAGGAAGTTTTGGTGACCCCATAATTTTTGGCCTGACGGGAAGGGATGCGCTTTGGTATGCTCTTCAATAAAGGTGTAATTAAACATATTCAGAAAAACAAAGAGTCTTAAAACAAGCTGAAAGAGTCTTCTTCATCTCCGAAGTCAAGTTCTTCATTTTCAATCGTTAAATGTAGAGCCTTATTCTGTCATCTCCGAAGTCAAGTTCTTCATCTCCGAAGTCAAGTTCTCAAGTATTCCCTTCAAGAGTCTTTGCCTTTTTTTTTTTAAATGGAGGTTCGGCCGAGGCCTACTCCCCCTTGACTTTAACTTTGAAATTACAACTGTACAGGGAAGGGCATAGTACCCATGGGACCCCCCTTATCCCACAAGAACAGGGGTTAGACTCAGACCGGGAAGGACTTACATCACAGAGTAGACGGCCCGAAGGCACTTGCAAAGTTTCCACGCCCGAAGGCAGCTTCACTTCATACACGCCCGAAGGCACAGATGTCCCGCCGCGCAGGGGGGTTGAACCCGCGCCCTCGCCTCAAGAGACGAAGGATTCAACCATCAAGCCACGCTTCTGGGACAGTCTTTGCCTTTTTTCATCGACGTTCTGCAATGAAAATTCAACATTCACAATCTTCAATCAACGAATGCATCTGTACGCTACGCCCAATGTTCATTTACATCAAATACCTCTGCCCTCGAACAAGCCACACTCGGATCTCCGAGGATTTCAACTGAGGGAAGGCCTGGAGTGCAAAATACAAAGTGAAAATGCGAAGTCCTTATTAAGGAATCCTCTCATGTCACAATCGACAAATCTTATGAGATTCTTAAATGATATTCAAAGTTTACTCACTGCGTTTGCGACGAATTCTCGAGCGATTCAAACGGATACAGCCACCAATATCCAAGCACTTCAAACTCGTACAGCCTTCAATATCCAGAAATTCCAGTTTTCCACACCTTCTTAGATACAGTTCTCCCAGAGATGCGCAGTTGCTCAGGTTCAGTTTTTCCAGAGATGTGCACTCGGCTACGTCGAGAGTTTCGAGCGAGCAAAGAGCTGTGGCATATTTGAAAGTTTGAGACTACGAAAATCGTATGTGAAAGAACGTGAAAACTGAATGCGTGTTCCATTAAGGGAGAACGTGAAAGAAGGAAACGCTGAAAGTTAACTTCAACTAGGAAAATATTTTCTGCATGACACAAAACCACGATCTACGCTACATTATGCCTATCTTTGAAGGGCCACTGTTTTTATCTTTGTGATGGCATGTCATATCATAAGTTTTTTTTATCAAACTGAAGTTCAGCTACCGCCTATTCTCGCAAGCTTTAATTAATTAATAGAAAGCATAACCTTACACGGGAAGAGGCCTAGTACCCACGGACCCCTCCAATCCCACAAAGTAAAGGTTACTTAAATAATTGCTAGAATTAGAGAACATTACAAAGAAGGTTAAGAAACATTTCCCTTCCTCTCATGGGAGACCCACTTGAATTTAGTCCTATTGCTTTCAAGGAAGAACACTCTATGATGTCTAAATGGTAGCAACTAAAGACCTTTGTGTGTCATACATATGCAAAAAAGAAAACAACGATAGTTAGAGCCAACTATATATGCTTGCTTTCAAGGAAGAACACTCTATGATGTCTAAATGGTAGCAACTAAAGACCTTTGTGTGTCATACATATGCAAAAAAGAAAACAACGATAGTTAGAGCCAACTATATATGCTGCATGATAGTATGAAATGAAATATTCCATTCAGTTTAATAAGTTTCATAGCTCGCCCTTTTCACATGGAAATAGACGTTCACAATAAACGTTTAATGATGATCTTCTCTCCTTTGAAATGTTTAACAATATTGTTTCTAAAAAAGAATCAAACGTTTAATAAAAGGGAAATAAGTCTAAAAAACGTTTAATAAAAGGGAAATATTGTTTAAAAACCAAACAATATTGCTGCCATTCTCAAGAATTCATGATCGAGTGACCATGGAAAGTGATCAGGTGACCTCATGCCAAGGCTTGGCAGGGAATTCTCAAGAATTGTTCCTCTCGTGACCGTCAAAGCTTTGGTACCATTGGGATGTTGCAGCTTATATGATGTTTCATGTATTATTAAAAAAAGGAATGTGTAATATTTTGCAGTGTGTTGAAAAATGTCCTATTACACCTGCAAATACAGGTACTCAAGGTGATGCAAATGGTGTCAAAGATAGTGATATTCTACAGATTCGTATTCGTGCTACAGTTCTTGATGCACCTATTGTACAACAAATTCTATTGGGATGGCAGAGATACTCAGGCAGATGCATTGATAGCCATGTCTGTCAAATGTTCCATTATTCCTCATATATTTGGCTCTTGCACAGTAGCTAAAGATGCTTGGGATACAGTTGCCACATTGTGCTAGGCTAAGAATGAGGCTCGTGTTGCTTACCTCTGAAAACAATTGGAGAGTGAGCATATGAATGAAGTTGATTCTATGGATAGTTTTTCAACAAAGATCAAGGATTTGAAGGAACAATTAATTTTTGTTGATGAAGTCCTTCCTGACAGTTCACTTTGTAGACTCTTCTGAATGGTCTTCCCGACTCATATCAGATTTATGCTTCTACTATTTGTTTGATTATGAAAGGCAATCCAAATGCTTGGACAATTGAAGAGTTAGTTTTTGTTCTATTGCAAGAAGATCATTCTAGGCAGAACACGTCTATTATGCATGTCGCAAATCAAGCTTTCTTGGCTAGTCAGAAGGGCAAAGGTAAATGGATCTCTTCTACTAGTAAGCAGAAATCTGCTTATTTTTCATAGTCAAAGAAGGATGATAGAGACGACAAGAAAACAAAAAAGAAAAAATTGTTTTGCAAGTATTGTAAAGCAAATGATCATGTCATAAAGAATTCTCCAAAACTAGCTACTAAAGAGGCAAAGAAGAAAGAGGCTAGAATGGTCGTTGCAAAGGTCTTTACATCAAAAATAGAGACTGCTAATCTTGTGCAAAATGAAGAATGGACATTTACTACTGTTTGCAATTTTGAACCGGCTTGTATATATGCCTATGGCCATAACACATTACTTATCTCTATACATTCTAGTGGCAACACATTCAGTATTGTGTGTTGTGCTCAAAGCTTCTTCTTCTTCCTTGTGTTGTTCACGTGCTTCCGTAGATGTCTAACTCCAACAACCAAGAGGGATATACCACTAGTAAAAAGGATGGTTTCACCACTAGCAATGATAACAACCTGGATAGTGAGAGCTCAATCATTGGATCAAGACTCTTGGGAAAGTGTTAAATTCACTCTCATAGAAGGTGACTCATAACGGGAAACAACCATTTGAAATGCCATGGGAGAGCCCTCTTAAGGGTAAGATTTGTGGTCAGGATCTCTCGTGTTAGAGGAAAAAATATGCACCCAAGAAGAAAAAAGACAAGGTCCCTCTCCACAAAGAGGGTAACCATCAATAATGATTATCATATAATCTAACACCCAACAATTGATTGACCCCTCAAGAGAATCTATTATTGGCCAATGGTTTCAAGATAATGGCCTAAACCTAGATTTCATATGTATTGAAGAGATTAAAATCGATGGAGTAGACCTTCAAAAATGACTCAAACACATCTCTTTGGCTCATGTCTAGGTTACCACTTCACACCCCAGGGGGATGGTGGCACAACTATTGGAATTAATAAATTTTGGTTTTATAGACTAGTCAACTTTAGTGAGGATCAAAAACATCATTGGATTCCTAGCTCTTTCAAAGGCCCCTACTAGTTCACTATGGTCTCCATGTATGCCCCAAACAAGGAGTTGGAGTAGATTGACCCTTGTGTCTCTTTGGACTCAGTTTCCCACAACATGATGCTTTGTGGGTACTTCAACATGCTGGAAGACACTTCGGATCGATGGGACAACAGGAGGCATACCATTGACAATCACGAGAAAGATATCTGGGACAAAATGAAGCTTCACCTGGACCTAGTGGAGATTAAAGATATGAATGGCTTCTCTTGGTCAAACCTCCAATCGAGGGATGGCATGACAAAGGCAAGAATGGATAGAAGCTATATTGCACAGAACATTATCCATCAGTTGGGCTAGATGGACATCTCTCAACACATTGAGCTAGCCATATCAGACCAATACCCTTTGATTCTTGTTTTCAAACTCATTGCCACACTCCAAAAAGTGGCTTTGTTTCATGCTTGCCCTATTTCTTTCTCCTTTCCCTTTGTCCATCAAGAAATTACCTTGGTATGGAACTTGCCATTCACCAATGGTGCCTCACCCACCAAATGTTGAAGGCATGTAGTTGAGAAGTCTCATCAAATTTTATTCAAGACTCACATGATGCTTTGCATGATTGTTGGGGTCTCTACAGTATGGATATTGAAGGCATGATTGGCAAGTTGGTAGCAAAACGGATCATCAGCACTTAGTTCAACTATGAGACCCCTTGGGCCAAGCTCATTTTTAGGAATAGAAACCTAATTATGTTGGTGGGCCTCTCTAGTTGGAAGGACTTGTACCTCCTTACCCTTTTATTCTCCTTGATTTCGATTTCCCCTAAAGGCTTAAATCTTGTATGCTCCCTGTGGAAGAGTTGGAACAAGTTCAAACACTTTGTTAGAATTAGAGAAGATTGCAAAAAAGGCATCTGATATTAGAAAAAATGAATCAATTTGGTTTTCGATCTCAGGCATCAAGGGTGTGGCTTTCTCAAACCTCCAAAATTCTAAGAGGCCTTAGAACAAGGGTTTCAAACATTAGAAGCACATTTGCAAAAAAGAAATTGGCTAATGGATCAGCTATGAGGACATCGACCGTGAAACAAGAGTGAACTATGAAGAATGGACTCTGCTTTAGAGCAAATGCATCACTTGGGAACGTTCAAAAACCAAAATCCTCGTTGGGCAAGATCAGCCATTCCATGAGCGACATATGTGGAACAATGACAATTGCATGTCTAGAATTCCTAGAATCAAGGTGACACAGACTATCATATCATGCTTAAGAAGAACTGGTGCTTGACTTGGACAAGGTTGCACAGAGATTTAAAGTTCATGTCTATCTGGCATCCTCTCGTCAAGATTAAAAAATTGATTCTCATGTGGCAAATTCTCCATTGTGGTATTTGGACCAACTTAAAGGCTAGCAAAAGTTGTTGGGGATGTGTTGTGGTGCAAGCAGTGCCACTCTAGCATCGAGATTTGGGTCACATATTCCTCACGTGCCCGAAGTTTCTTCTCCTCTAGTAGGCCCTTGGGAATATTTTGATTCTACAAGAATAAATCAATTGGAAGCAAACACTTCTCGACAAAGGGATCAGATTCTCATCAGCAACGTGTAATGGTATAAGAGGGGAATCCCCCTTGAAGCTTTGGAGGGAATGATGTGCCAACAATTTTGGACACCCTCCTAAAGACTGGTCAATTGAGAAGTCTTTGTTCCTCCTTGGCAAAAGAATCTTGAATTATAATAAAAGACCCCCACCTTTTAGGCATCATAAAGTGTTTCTCATCAAGAACAACAAGCTTAAACACAAGTGGGCCCCACATGAGGGGGATGAGAGGGCTGTTAGAACCCTCTAACACTCTCTAGACCCACAAGTTTTGTCCTTGCTTTCTGGAATTGGGGGTGTCCCAAGGGCACTAGTCCACATTCACTTGTAACTTGTTCTTTCTTTTTTTTCTTATTAAGTCTAAGAGAGTAGGCGAAGGGGGAACTTCCTTTTGGAAAGAAAAACATTCATGATAAACGTATAATAAGCTTCTCTCCCTTGAAACTTTTAACCAAACTCTCATCGTTCTTTTTCTAAAAAAAACTCAACTTTTTATTAAAGTGGAAATATTTTTTTAATCGCCGTTGATTCACTTTTTTATATTGTGAAGTCTTATCTAAAGTTCTTGCCTTTTCATTTTCAGCCCTTTCTCAACTTGATGACTCTTCTCATACACAAAGATAAGGACTCAAGGGAAGATTTTTCAATACAAAAAAGAAAAAGATTTTTCAATACAAAAAAGAAAAGGATAGTACCGCTAGACCTCTCCCCATGTGATAGCTCATTTCATTGCGCCATTTACCTTTCATAGCTAAGGGATTTAGCTCAACTCACTACAATTAGAAAATCCTTAGCATTTAGGTGGTGAGATCTTCAAGCCTAGCCTTTTAGCACATCCATGCATCCATCCATTCTCCTCCTTTTCTTAATTGAAATTGCATTTCTGTCCATGCATCCATCCATCCATCCTCCATCCATCTATCCATTCTGCAATCCTTCAATCCATTGACTCATCTATCTATCTATCTATTTCTTTACTTACCTATTCTATCTATCTATGCATTCATATTTCCATGTGTCTACATACCTCTCTCTCTCTCTTTGTACATACATACATACATACATACATACATACATACATACATACATACATATATATATATATATATATATATATATATATATATATATATATATATATATATATATATATATATATATATATATATATATACACAGATATATATACACACACACATATATATATATATACACACCCATACACACACACACACACATATATATATATATATACACACACACACACACATATATATATATATATATATATATATATATATATATATATATATATATGTGTGTGTGTGTGTGTGTGTGTGTGTATGTGTGTGTTAAACTTAAACTTAGGATTAAGATTAAGTTATCTGTTTAAGTTAAATTCAAGTCTGGGTTCTAGGGATGGTTAGTGGTCTCTAAACAGAGGTCCTATTTGTATTTTCCCAAATCTACAGGTTAAGAATATAATACTTCACCGAACTAACACGCTAACTTGTTATCTTCTAGTACTGTTTTGCATACGTTCTTCAACACACTTCCACACCCGAGAGTTAACTGTATAACTTCTTCACTTATTGCCTTTTGACTTCACTTAATGATTTAACTTAGTCAACAAAATTAACAACAGACTCAGATTACATAGGGTTTCAGCAATAGTGCTTCACTTCCGGCTCTTGCCCAGACGAACAGTGCGGCGACTACTCCTTCTGCTTCACATGACTCTTTCATTAATCTTTTCCAAAGATTACAACTTTGCGCTACACCTTTACATCATGCATGCGACTTTTCAGAATATATATTACAAAAAGTATGAGTTCCTTTCCGTCGGCTTACACTGGCACACATGGTGGACTCGAACCCAAAATTGGAATTATACAATCAAGGTTCATCTATGATGCCGAGAATATACATTGTGCGAGCTAATTTAAAGGTACGTGTAATCTTCTGCTTTAGGAATCTAGCATATCCTTCAAAATTGTAGGTTCTATAAGCTGTTCATCAGTCCTAACAGAACTGGCAGCGAGGATCTAGCTTATTAATAACTCCATCTGCATGTGCAATAAGGATTCCTATAAATAAAATTCGTTGGCCAGAGAAGCATCTCATCACAGCTTCATTTCCGCTATGTCTGCATCAATGCGTGAGAGCCTCTCTGCTTGAACACCCAACTGCTTCTCTCTTCTTTCAAGTTCTTGAACTTGAAATTGCATCGTCTTGTAAAAGTCTTCTCTCTCCTTTTTAATAGCTTCCATCTCCTTTTTTAGGTTAATGTGCAGACCAATCGGTTCTTCCAAAGCACGACTTTTCTGGAAAAGCTCTTCCGACACCTTGGTTAATTCTTCAGTGTTTTGCATAGCAAGATCTACCATTTCCTGTCCTTTCTACTTCACCAAAGCAAGATCTACACGTCTATCCTCTAGCAGATTTCCTAATGCAATCCTGGCATCTTCCTTATCTCTCACCATTTGTTCCAATCGAGAAATCTGTCGGAGAATGTTAATCTCCTTCAGAATAACCTACTCTTGAGATTAGAACACTTCTATACCAAGAGTAAGTCAAAACCTTCACAACACATAAGTCTTCTGCACAATTTCTTCAAATTAATCTTCACAGGTTACTTTTGTCTGAAAACTGTTACTCTGAACAGTCGACTTTACACCTGTAACTTCTAAGACTTAATTCTCCTTGAATAGAACCCGTTTAAGCAAATGCTTCTGGTTACGAGTAGCTTATCTTCTAACTTAAAGATTAAGCCCTCACTCATGCAAAACTTTAAAGTATGCACTGAGAAATGATCAAAACATTGATCACCGAAATTGCGCCTGTTTCAGCAAACTTTGAACACTCAACACATATGAATGTTCCTACTGACAATTCTCGGTTTCTGTTTATAATTAAACTCTGAAACTTAAGCTATAGATTGATTAACTATAGACTTAGATATCCTCAAAAGGATTTCACAAATCATCTAACACAGATGAAGAACACACAGAAATTTTGGCGCAACTTTTCTTCGATTCTTCAGAAAGTTACAGTTGAGTGATGAGAGGAAAACTCAACTAACTTCTCATATGTCTCATGACATCTAACTTCTCATTCTTCTATTCTATTCCTTTCTCTCTCGTATATGCCTCAATGCCTATACGCCTCTCATTCTTCCTAGCCTTTCTGGCCTACCTAGCTTTCTCTAGCTTTCTCTCGCTTTCTCTAGCTTCTACTTTTGCGCCTTTACATTTTCAGGTATTTATAGATAAATTTGTACAAGCTTATAACGCGGACTATACTACTGTACATATGTGTACAACTTTTTCCCGGTTCTTCTTCCAAGCTTCAAAATTTGTTCTTTTCTTCCTCCTTTTATCTTTTAACTCTTCATGAACTGAAAACTGTAAAAATGATCATTTCTGGTAACATTCCGGTGACTTTCCTGTAATCTTCCGGTACTGTTCCGGTGCCTTCCGGTACTGTTCCGGTGCCTTCCGGTGACCCTTTTTAAGGAAACTGTTGCTGACGTCTCTGCGGACTTAAAGACCTTCAATTGTTGATTGTCTTGCACCAACAGCTCCCCCTCAATCATCAATTGAGGTTTTCTCTGTCTTCTTTATTCCTGCCATATCTTTAAACCTTTGTAACTTAGGTCCATCCAAACTTTTTGTAAGCATATCAGCTATCTGATCTTTCGTTGAAGTATGAATTACTTCAATCTCTTTATCCATCACCTTCTCTCTTAGAAAGTGATACTGAATCTCAATGTGTTTAGTCCTGGCATGAAAAACAGGATTAGCAGCTAAATATAATGAGCTCATGTTATCTCCAAATATAATTGGAGTCCTCTGTATAGCGTCAAAATTCTTCATTAAAGTCTTTAGCCAAATCACTTCTTTTGCGGCTTCAACCATGCCTTTGTACTCGGCTTCGGTAGACGACAAAGCAACTGTATGTTGCTTCTTGGAGCACCAGGAGATTAGCTTATCTCCCACATAACACATGTATCCATAGGTTGACCTTCTGTCATCTGGATTACCTGCCCAATCTGCGTCACTGTATATTTTGATGTTTGTATCTGATGTAAAACCATAATACAAACCTTCTTTGAGTGTACCCTTAATGTACCTCAACACCCTTTGTCCTGCAATCCAGTGTTCTTTCCTTGGACAGTGCATGAATTGAGACAATACTCCTACTGCATATGATAAATCAGGTCTGGTTAACGTAGCATAGATAAGACTACCAACCAAACTCTGATATTGTCTCACATCCTTGAATTCTTCTCCACCAAACTTACTCAGTTTGTGATTCACCTCCATTGGAGTAGGTGCTATCCGGCAATCATTCATTTTAAACTTGATTAACAAGTTCTTCAAATATCTTTCTTGGGTCACGAATACTCCGTGCTGAGTATATGTGATCTCCATACACAAGAAGTAAGACAAGTCTCCCAAGTCACTTATCTTGAACTCCTTTTCCATTTGCTTCTTGAGTCTTTGTATACCTGACTCATCTGTTCCTGTAAGGATTATATCATCAACATATATGCACATCTATATGAAACCATTATCATTTGCTTTTATAAGCAGACTACTATCTGCTTCAGACACCTGAAAACCAAGTTCTTTCAAGAACTTTACAAGTCTGTAATTCCACGCTCTCGGCGCTTGCTTCAAGCCATACAAAGCTCTCTTGAGCTTGCACACATGTTCTGGATAATTTTTATCTCTGAACCCTTGAGGTTGCTCCATGAACACATCATCTGAAATATAACCATTCAGAAAAGCATTTTTCACATCTAACTGACATAACTTCCAACCTTTGCTCGCAGCAACAGCTATGAGTGTTCTGATAGTTGTCATCTTTGCTACTGGACTATAAGTCTCATCATAATCAACTCCATAAGTCTGAGCAAACCCTTTGACAACAAGTCTAGCTTTGTATCTAGACACACTTCCATCTGCAAATCTTTTGGTCTTGTAGACCCACTTGCATCCAATAACCTTCTGGCTATTTGGTTTAGGAACTAAATCCCATGTTTGATTTTCTACCAATGCATCATGTTCTTCCTGCATAGCTTTTTCCCATTTTTCCTTACCTTTTGCCTCTTCATATGTAGAAGGGTCTTCATCTGCTTTCACTATGTAAGCATAATCTTTTGTAGCCAAAAATGACGTATCATAACTGTACCTTGTAGGTTGCCATCTATTTCTTGATGACCTTCTGAGTTCTCCGGTCCTTGAGGTTTCTGGTTCTTCACACTCAGGATCAAATCTTGGCCTTTCTTCAGCTTCTTCCTGTACTTCATAATTTTCTTCTTCATCAACTATTTGAACCTTTGATTTACCTTTCTTCTGATTCACTTCTTCTTCATCACCTGTATTGTTATTAACTGTTCCTGCATACCAAGAACTTTGCTCATCAAACGTAACATCTTTCGAAACCAGAAAATGTTTTGTGGATGGATTCCACAACCTGTATCCCATCTGTCTATCATCATAGCCAATGAAAACATATTTTTCAGCTTTAGGTTCTAATTTGTGTCTTAATTGTGATGGCACATATACATATGCCACACACCCAAAAACTCTGCAATGATCTAGGGTAGGTCTTTTACCCCACCAAGCTTCATATGGTGTCATACCTTGCAAGGCTTTGCATGGTAACCTATTGACCAAATAAGTAGCTGTATTTACAGCTTCAGCCCACAAATAATTAGGGCACTTTTTCTCATTCATCATGGACCTCGCAAACTCAACAATAGTCCTATTCCTTCTTTCTGCAACACCATTTTGTTGAGGAGAATATCTGCAAGTAATTTCCCTTTTTATACCTGCATTCCATAAGTAGTCACTGAACTCGTTGGAGAAATACTCTCCCCCTCCATCTGATCTTAGTCTCTTCAGTCTATGACCTGTAGTTCTTTCTGCATACGCATGATAATGTCTGAATGTATTAAATACTTCTGACTTATCCTTAATCACATAGATAGTGATCCATCTAGTAGCATCATCAACATAAATCACATAATATCTTGATCCATTTATACTGAAATCCTTTGATGGTCCCCACACATCTGTGTGTACCAACTCAAGCTTCTCTGAGTGCATAAAACCATGCTTGGTATAAGAATTCTTATGAGCCTTACCAAACTGACATGCCTCACATTTGTATGTCATATGTTGACTTGCAACATTAGGCAATCCAAGCACCGAACCATTGTTAACCATATCTTTAATACCTCTTTCATTGAAATGTCCAAGTCTCTTGTGCCAAAGATCTAACTCAGAAATTTTCTGTCCTTCATATGTAAACATGGCCTGACCAATGTTACCTTGAATCTTCAGTGTAAACAGTCTTCCTTCTTTCTTTCCTGAAACAATCTGTTTATACCCCTGACTGGGATCTTCCACGTATACTCCTTCATTAGTGAATCTTACTTCATATCCTTTTTCAACAATTTGTCCTACACTTATCAAATTCTTAGGAATTGTAGGAACATACAGAACCTTACCCAATAAGGTACTGCCGTCTTTGGCTTTCACTGAACCAATCGACTGCACTTTATGCTTTGTGTTGTCACCTGTTTGAACAACATGATTAGAAACTTTATTCTCCAAATCAGTCATCAATGATATGTTTCCACTCAGGTGATTGCTACATCCTGAGTCAATGTAAAAGACTCTTTGATCTTCATTCTGACTTTCATAGGTAGCATTCAATATCATCGTTGAATCTTCCTTCTGTTCTGAAGCGTAATTGTAGTAGGTATTGTTATATTGTTGACTTTGGAATCCTCTACCTGTATTTCTTCCAAAGTAACTCCTACCACCTCTGCCTCTGAAATTTCCTCTTTGATTTCTGCCACCTCTTCCTCTTGCATTGTAGCTTTGACTATATCCATTATTACTTTGAGTATTGTGCCAACAATCATTAGCTAAATGATTTGTCTTACCACAAATCCAGCAGGCTTTACCTCCATCTTTGTTGTTTCTGCCTTTTCCTCTACCTTTACCACTTCCTCTTCCTCTTAGGAAGTTGGCTTGGCTAGTTGTTCCTTCATCTTCATTTGCTTGTTGCTTTCCTTTGCTATTCTTCTTTCTATCTTTCGAGTACATTGCGTGACCTGCACTCTTGTCACCATCTCCTTTAACATCATTCTCAAATGTTAGCATATGACCTAACAACTGATTTAAATCTGGAGTGAAATGATCAAGGGATAATTCTGTAGACAAAATAAACGGCTTCCATTTGTCATCACCTCTTAAGCCTGTAAGAATTTGTCTTACCAATTTATCTTCTTCGATATCTTCGTCAACAGCACCTAATGCATCTGCAATGTCTTTCATTCTTGTCACATAGTCTGAAACGGACTGAGAAGCCTTCTTCTTGAAGGTTGTAAACTCTGCCCATAAGGATGCCTTTCTTGACTTAGTAGTATTCTGGAAATGCTCCTCCAATGCATTCCAAATGTCCGTTGCACTTTCAAGACCTCGAATATGAGGTAGCAAGTAATCATTTACTGCCATATAGATAATGCTTCTAGCTTGCGCATCTTTCTTCATCCAGTTTTTCAAATCTGCTAACTCTTCCCTAGTCGGAACACTAGGATCTTTGAACTGTGGCTTTTCTTCTTCTCCTGTGATATAAGCTATCAAATCTTTGCTCATAAGATGAGCTTCCATCCTCATTGACCACGCAGGATAGTTTTCCCTATCCAGTTTCTCTATCTGTAGAGAATCTCCCATCTTGTGTCTTCCTGTATATTGAAAACTTTAACCTTTATGAACAATATATGTACCTTTACTTCAAATTGGACTCCGTTTGTCTTTCTTGATGCAGTACGATCTCTTCTTCAGGTTTCGCCTTCAAGCTTTCACCTTTTAGTTCTTCGGTTGTAGAATTCTTTGTAACCGCAGCAGTCGGAAACCTCCTTTCTTTGATTTTGGTGTCTCCTACTCTAATACCACTGCTGGACTGATACCTGCTTTGATACCACTGTCGGAGAATGTTAATCTCCTTCAGAATAACCTACTCTTGAGATTAGAACACTTCTATACCAAGAGTAAGTCAAAACCTTCACAACACATAAGTCTTCTGCACAATTTCTTCAAATTAATCTTCACAGGTTACTTTTGTCTGAAAACTGTTACTCTGAACAGTCGACTTTACACCTGTAACTTCTAAGACTTAATTCTCCTTGAATAGAACCCGTTTAAGCAAATGCTTCTGGTTACGAGTAGCTTATCTTCTAACTTAAAGATTAAGCCCTCACTCATGCAAAACTTTAAAGTATGCACTGAGAAATGATCAAAACATTGATCACCGAAATTGCGCCTGTTTCAGCAAACTTTGAACACTCAACACATATGAATGTTCCTACTGACAATTCTCGGTTTCTGTTTATAATTAAACTCTGAAACTTAAGCTATAGATTGATTAACTATAGACTTAGATATCCTCAAAAGGATTTCACAAATCATCTAACACAGATGAAGAACACACAGAAATTTCGGCGCAACTTTTCTTCGATTCTTCAGAAAGTTACAGTTGAGTGATGAGAGGAAAACTCAACTAACTTCTCATATGTCTCATGACATCTAACTTCTCATTCTTCTATTCTATTCCTTTCTCTCTCGTATATGCCTCAATGCCTATACGCCTCTCATTCTTCCTAGCCTTTCTGGCCTACCTAGCTTTCTCTAGCTTTCTCTCGCTTTCTCTAGCTTCTACTTTTGCGCCTTTACATTTTCAGGTATTTATAGATAAATTTGTACAAGCTTATAACGCGGACTATACTACTGTACATATGTGTACAACTTTTTCCCGGTTCTTCTTCCAAGCTTCAAAATTTGTTCTTTTCTTCCTCCTTTTATCTTTTAACTCTTCATGAACTGAAAACTGTAAAAATGATCATTTCTGGTAACATTCCGGTGACTTTCCTGTAATCTTCCGGTACTGTTCCGGTGCCTTCCGGTACTGTTCCGGTGCCTTCCGGTGACCCTTTTTAAGGAAACTGTTGCTGACGTCTCTGCGGACTTAAAGACCTTCAATTGTTGATTGTCTTGCACCAACAAAATCTCTTCATCGCAAGCAGCAAGGAGAACATCCTTCTCATTCAATTGGGCTTGCAAAAGATGAATCTGCTCTTCACAAGGACTGGTCTCAGCAACGAGCACTTCTTCTTGAAGGGGTGCGATATCAGCTTCTAGGATATCGATTTTAGGCTGCAGCTCCTGTTGAAGAGATTGTTGGGACATCTTCATCTGGAAAGGCAGCTGTTGGGAGAGTTGGATCAGTAGTTGGCCCATGGATACCAATTCAATGAACATCACTAGGGTGGAAAGAGAAGAAACAGGTTGCGATGGTGTTGTAGACTGCAGGTGAGGTGAGGATGGGGGAGAGTAGTGGGGGAGGATAGGAGATTGGTCAATGCCTCCCGATTGGCAGGCGCAGGCGAAGAGGGATAAGCTTCAACAACATCAAAAATGGTGGTTGGAGGAGGAAGAGGGATAAGAGAAGTCGGAACTAAAACTATTCCGATCTCATGTGGAGGGACCAACAGGACAACTTCAGTAACTGCTTCTTCATTACCAGTTGATTGATTGACTGTATCTACTTGGTCATCTGCGGTTGGTAAAAGAGGATGATACTCAATAACAGTGGTATCTTCCATTGTCTCCTTCATAGCCTCAACATCCAATTGATGAGATTCCCCCCACTGTGAGACTTCAGCTACATCTTTAATAATAATGTCTTTTTTTGGCTGCTTACTAGGAGACAACGGGAAAGATTCTACCTGTAAGGAAGTGGTGGTGTCATGAAAGAGTTCAACTTCTTGAACTACGGTGGAACCCTGCACCTCGCTTTGTGATGGGCTAATTCATCTATGTTTTCATTGGAAGAAATGGAGCAGGTCTTCATCATCGTCGTCTTTGAGCATCTGTGTAGATTCCTCATGTAAGAGCACGGTCTCCGTTGGAGGTGGTTGCACGGCTTGTATCATCCAAAGGAGAAGGGTGAGGAGGTGGGGCAATCCGGTACGGGGAATTTCATGCTTGGCGAGTTGTTTGGTAGCTGCTAAGCATTCACAGTGAATGCAGCAGAAGAAAAAGGATGTGAAATTGACCCCCTCTCGTGAGGCAGTGTCAATCATCGAATAGAAAGTTCGGGAGATACCATACGTGCATTTTTGCAAGTTTAAGGCAGCGACAAGAAATTGCAACATGGTGCACTCTGGCTCGGGTTGGCAGAGAATGGCAAACTCATTAGATGAGTACCAGGGAAATAATTCCTTCATGGTCGCTAGGGGAAGGAGTGGTCCATTGACCAACCCTTCTTGAGGGAGACGGAGCCCCTCAGCAATCGTGTTTAGTGTAACTACTACATGAGGGTTTAAGCACATTAAGGGCCAACACTACTCTGTAGCATTCATGGCTTCTATGGCAAAGATAATGTGCGCATGAAAGGGATGACGCTCCACTGAATGCCAAGGCAATTCAGCGAAGTCCAAAAGTCCTCGAGCATGCAAGTACTCACTCACATCCGGAGTGAGACCCGCACGGAAGGTTACTATGTTCACAAGAGCTTCCATCGTGCACTTAGAGACAAGCGAAAACATAGAGCACACAAGGTTTGCAAACACACAAAGACACAATAGCGACTAACAGTAGAAAGAACAAGGTTAAGTAGAAACACTGGAAAAATCAGGTGGCAAGAACCCTAATCATAACGGAGTATTGGAAATATACCAACATAATCGTGACATGCATGCATTAACAGAAGGAATGACACAGAGGCGGCTATTAATCATGGTTAGATAAGAAAATGGAAGGATTACGGTTAGTTGGTCAATAGAAACATGGAGATGAGAAAAGAAAATCGAGTGGCAAGCGAAAAAGAGTGAAAAATACTGAAGACACCTCATGAGTTGGTAGATGGCGGATAGTAGGGTCGAAGCTTCTAACCATTAATCACTTTAGGGAGAAGGTGACCAGTTAAGGTGGATAACCGAAAAGTTGTGGGTCCAACTTGTTCAACAATCCGGTATGGACCGAACCAGTGCAACTTAAATTTTTCGATAGATCTATTAGACTTAGCATTATAGAAGAGGACTAATTGGTTTATCGTAAACATAGGGTTTTGACGAAACGATCATGGGTTTTGGCCTGTCTCAGCTGTTGGTGCAGACCAATCACCAATTGAATGTTTGGAAGATTAAAGAATGAAGAAAGATTCAATTCTTGAAGCTTGGAAGAAGGATACATTCAGCGGATATGAGGAATGTACACATATGTACATTAGTAAAGTTATAGTTCACTTAGATCTTTGATTAGTCATAGACTTGTACAAATTTCTCTATAAATACCTTGAAAATGTCGAGGCGTGATATGAGAGCATATGAAAGAATAGATGAGTGAGTATAGAAGTCAAGAAAAGAGAAGTTAGATGTCATGAGACATGTGAAATGTTAGTTGAGTTTTCCTCTCATCCCTCAACTGTAATTTTCTGAGTAATCGAAGAAATATTGCGCCCGATGTTTCTGTGTCCGCTCCGTCTGTGTTAGATCATTTATGAAATCCTTTTGAGGATATCTAAGTTCATAGTTAATGAGTCTATGACTTGAGTTTCAGAGTCTAATTGTAAACAGGCTAGGAGAATTGTTAATAGGAACATTCATATGTGATAAGTGTTCACAGTTCTCTAAAACAGGCGCAAATTTCGATCTTGATTTTTTGGTCAGTTCTCACTCCACAGTTTAAAGTTTTGTGCAAGCAAGCACTTAATCTTTAAGTTAGAAGGTAACCTGTCTGTATCTACAAGCATTTGCTTAAACGGGTTCGAGATTGATAGAACTATGTGTTAGAAGTTAGGGGTGTCAAAATCGACTTCTCAGAAGTGCAGATTTAGACATAGGTAACTTGTGAAGTTGATTTCTCAAGTTATACTAAACCTTTTGAAGAAATTTAACTTGGAGGAGATGCGCAACTTCTAGGCAACACTCCATACAAAATTTCATAGAAAAAATTTACATGTTTGATAGGTCAATGAGAAGAAATTGTGCAGCAGACTTTCTGTGTTTTATCTTCTTCACAGAATTTTTCAACTTTTGATAATTTGGAGATTGAACCTCTAATTTGGTAAAGATTTTGACTTACTCTTGGTATAGAGGTGCTCTAATCATAAGAGTAGGTTATTTTTTTGGAGATTAACACTCTCCATCAGTGGTATCAGAGCAGGAAACATCAAAATCAAGGAAAGGAGGATCCCGACTGCTGCAGATTCAAGAAATTCAACAATTGAAGTACTAAAAGGTGAAAGCTTGAAGTCAAAGCTTGAGGAGGAGACCATACGACATCAAGAAAGACAAAAGGACTCTAATTGAAGTAAAGGTACATATATTGTTCATAAAGCTTGAAGATTTCAATACACAGGTGGACACAAGATGGGAGATTCTCTACAGATAGAGAAATTGGATAGGGAAAACTATCCTGCATGGTCAATGAGGATGGAAGCTCATCTTATGAGCAAAGATTTAATAGCTTACATCACAGGAGAAGAAGAGAAGCCATAGTTCAGAGATCCTAGTGTTCCAACTAGGGAAGAGTTAGCAGATTTGAAAAATTGGATGAAGAAAGATGCTCAAGCTAGGAGCATTATCTATATGGCTGTCAATGATTACTTGTTACCTCATATTCGAGGTCTTGAAAGTGCAACTGATATTTGGAATGCTTTGGAGGAGCATTTTCAGAATACTACTAAGTCAAGGAAGGCTTCCTTATTGGCAGAGTTTACCACCTTTAAGAAGAAGGCTTCTCAATCCATTTCAGACTATGTGACAAGAATGAAAGATATTGCAGATGCTTTAGGAGCTGTGGATGAAGACATTGAGGAGGATAAATTGGTAAGGCAAATCCTTACAAGTTTAAGAGGTGATGACAAATGGAAGCCATTCATTTTGTCTACAGAGTTATCACTTGATCATTTCACTCCTGATTTAAATCAGTTGTTAGGTCATATGCTAACATTTGAGCAGGATGTTAAAGGAGATGGTGACAAAAGTATAGGTCATGCAATGTACTCAAAGGACAAGAAGAAGAATAGCAAAGGAAAGCAACAAGCAAATGAAGATGAAGGAACAACTAGTCAAGCCAACTTCCTAAGAGGAAGAGGAGGTGGCAAAGGTAGAGGAAGAGGCAAGAACAACAAAGATGGAGGCAAAGCTTGCTGGATTTGTGGTAAGACAAATCACTTAGCTAATGATTGTTGGCACAATACTCAGAGTAATAATGGATATAGTCAAAACTATAATGCAAGAGGAAGAGGTGGCAGAAATCAAAGAGGTAATTTCAGAGGTAGAGGTAGTAGGAGTTACTTTGGAAGAAATGCAGGTAGAGGATTCCAAAGTCAACAATATAACAATACCTACTACAATTATGCTTCAGATCAAAAGGAGGATTCAACATTGATAATGAATGCAACTTGTGAAAGGCAGAGTGAAGATCAAAGAGTCTTCTACATTGATTCAGGGTGTAGTAATCACCTGAGTGGTAATATAGCCTTGATGACTGATTTGGAGAATAAGGTTTTTAATCATGTTGTTCAAACAGGTGACAACACAAAGCACAATGTGAAGTCAATTGGATCAGTGAAGGCTAAGGATGGTAGCACCTTATTGAGTAAGGTCTTGTATGTTCCTACAATTCCTAAGAATTTGATAAGTGTAGGACAAATTGTGGAAAAAGGTTATAAAGTAAGGTTCACTAATGATGGAGTATATGTGGAAGACCATAGTCAAGGGTATAAACAAATTGTTTCAGGGAAGAAAGAAGGAAGATTATTTACATTAAAGATTCAAGGCAATATTGGTCATGCTATGTTCACATATGGAGGACATAAGATCTCTGAGTTAGATCTTTGGCATAAGAGGCTTGGAAATTTCAATGAAAGAGGTATTAAAGACATGATTAACAATGGTTCAGTGCTTGGATTGCCTAATGTTGCAGGTCAACATATGACATACAAATTTGAGGCATGTCAATTAGGTAAGTCTCATAAGCTTTCCTACTCCAAGCATGGTTTTATGTACTCAGAGAAGCTTGAGTTGGTACACACAGATGTGTGGGGGCCATCAAAGGATTTCAGTATAAATGGGTCAAGGTATTATGTGATTTATGTTGATGATGCTACTAGATGGATCACTATTTATGTGATCAAAGATAAATCAGAAGTGTTTAATACCTTTAAACACTATCATGCATATGCAGAAAGAATTACAGGACATAAGTTGAAAAGACTAAGGTCAGATGGAGGGGGAGAGTATTTCTCTAATGAATTTAGTGATTACTTGTGGAATGCAGGTATAAAAAGGGAAGTTACTTGCAGGTACTCTCCTCAACAAAATGGTGTAGCAGAAAGGAGAAATAGAACACTTGTTGAGTTTGCAAGATCCATGATGAAGGAGAAAAATTGCCCTAATTATTTGTGGGTTGAGGCTGTAAATACAGCCACTTATTTGGTCAATAGGTTACCATGTAAAGCCTTGCAGGGTATGACACCATATGAGGCTTGGTGGGGTAAGAGACCTACCTTGGATCATTGCAGAGTTTTTGGATGTGTGGCATATGCATATGTGCCATCACAATTAAGACACAAATTGGAACCTAAAGCTGAAAAATATGTTTTCATTGGTTATGATGATAAGCAGATGGGTTATAGATTGTGGAGTCCATCTACAAAACAATTCATGGTTTCTAAGGATGTTACATTTGATGAACAAAATACTTGGTATGCAGGTACAATCAATATCAATACAGATGATGAAGAGATTGTGAGCCAAAGGAAAGGTAAGTCAAAGGTTCAAATAATTGATGAAGAAGATAATAATGAAGTGCAGGTTGAAGTGGAAGAAACACCTAGGTTTGATCCTGAATATGAAGAACCAGAAACCTCAAGAAGTGGAGAACTTAGGAGGTCTACAAGGAACAAATGGCAACCTACAAGGTATAGCTATGATACTTCATTTCTGGCTACCAAAGATTATGCTTACATGATTAAAACAGATGAAGACCCTTCTACATATGAAGAGGCAAAAGGTAAGGAAAAATGGGAGAAAGCTATGCAGGAAGAATATGATGCACTATTGGAAAATCAAACTTGGGATTTGGTTCCTAAACCAAATAGTCAGAAAATTATTGGATGCAAGTGGGTTTACAAGACCAAGAGGTTTGCAGATGGAAGTGTGTCTAGGTACAAAGCTAGACTTGTTGTCAAAGGGTTTGCTCAGACATATGGTGTTGACTATGATGAGACTTATAGTCCTATGGCAAAGATGACAACTATCAGGACACTTATAGCTTTTGCTGCATGTAAAGGTTGGAAGTTATGTCAACTTGATGTGAAAAATGCTTTTTTGAATGGTTATATTTTTGATGATGTGTTCATGGAGCAACCTCAAGGGTTCAGAGATAAAAGGTATCCTGATCATGTGTGCAAGCTCAAGAGAGCTTTGTATGGCTTAAAGCAGGCCCCAAGGGCATGGAATTATAGACTTGTAAAGTTCTTGAAAGAACTTGGATTTCAGGTGTCTAAAGCAGATAGTAGCTTGCTTGTCAAAGCAAGTGATAATGGTTTCATATACATGTGTATATATGTTGATGATATAATCCTTACAGGTACAGATGAGGAAGGAATACAAAGACTAAAGAAGCAAATGGAAAAGGAGTTCAAAATAAGTGACTTGGGAGACTTGTCATACTTCTTGGGCATGGAGATTACATATACCCAACATGGAATATTTGTGACTCAAGAAAGGTATTTGAAGAACTTGTTAATCAAGTTTAAAATGGAAGATTGCAGGGTAGCACCTACACCAATGGAGGTGAATCACAAATTGAGTAAATTTGGAGGTGAAGAATTCAAGGACATGAAACAATATCAGAGTTTGGTTGGTAGTCTTATCTATGCTACTTTAACTAGACCTGATTTATCATATGCAGTAGGGGTTTTGTCTCAATTTATGCATTGTCCTAGGAAAGAACATTGGATTGCAGGACAAAGAGTGTTGAGGTACATTAAGGGTACACTCAATGAAGGTTTGTATTATGGGTTTACATCAGATACAAACAACAAGATCTATAGTGATGCAGATTGGGCAGGTAATCCAGATGATAGAAGATCAACCTATGGATACATGTGTTATGTGGGAGATAAACTTATCTCATGGTGTTCCAAGAAGCAACATACAATTGCTTTGTCTTCTACAGAAGCTGAATATAAAGGCATGGTTGAAGCTGCAAAGGAAGTGATTTGGCTCAAGACCTTGATGAAAAGTTTTGATATTGTGCATGGGATACCAATTATATATGGAGATAACATGAGTTCATTGTATTTAGCTGCTAATCCTGTTTTTCATGCCAGAACCAAACACATTGAGATTCAGTATCACTTTCTAAGAGAGAAGGTGATGGATAAGGAGATTGAAGTGTTACATACTTCAACTAAAGATCAGATAGCTGATATGCTTACAAAGAGTTTGGATGGACCAAAGTTACAGAAGTTTAAAGACATGGCAGGCATAAAGAAGATAAGAGAAACCTCAATTGATGATTGAGGGGGAGCTGTTGGTGCAGACCAATCACCAATTGAATGTTTGGAAGATTAAAGAATGAAGAAAGATTCAATTCTTGAAGCTTGGAAGAAGGATACATTCAGAGGATATGAGGAATGTACACATATGTACATTAGTAAAGTTATAGTTCACTTAGATCTTTGATTAGTCATAGACTTGTACAAATTTCTCTATAAATACCTTGAAAATGTCGAGGCGTGATATGAGAGCATATGAAAGAATAGATGAGTGAGTATAGAAGTCAAGAAAGGAGAAGTTAGATGTCATGAGACATGTGAAATGTTAGTTGAGTTTTCCTCTCATCACTCAACTGTAATTTTCTGAGTAATCGAAGAAATATTGCGCCCGATGTTTCTGTGTCTGCTCCGTCTGTGTTAGATCATTTGTGAAATCCTTTTGAGGATATCTAAGTTCATAGTTAATGAGTCTATGACTTGAGTTTGAGAGTCTAATTGTAAACAGGCTAGGAGAATTGTTAATAGGAACATTCATATGTGATAAGTGTTCACAGTTCTCTGAAACAGGCGTAAATTTTGATCTTGATTTTTTGGTCAGTTCTCACTCCACAGTTTAAAGTTTTGTGCAAGCAAGCACTTAATCTTTAAGTTAGAAGGTAAGCTATCTGTATCTACAAGCATTTGCTTAAACGGGTTCGAGATTGATAGAACTATGTGTTAGAAGTTAGGGGTGTCAAAATCGACTTCTCATAAGTGCAGATTTAGACATAGGTAACTTGTGAAGTTGATTTCTCAAGTTATACTAAACCTTTTGAAGAAATTTAACTTGGAGGAGATGCGCAACTTCTAGGCGACACTCCATACAAAATTTCATAGAAAACTTTACATGTTTGATAGGTCAATGAGAAGAAATTGTGCAGCAGACTTTCTGTGTTTTATCTTCTTTATAGAATTTTTCAACTTTTGATAATTTGGAGATTGAACCTCTAATTTGGTAAAGATTTTGACTTACTCTTGGTATAGAGGTGCTCTAATCATAAGAGTAGGTTATTCTTTTGGAGATTAACACTCTCCATCATCAGCTGCACTTCCTACAACACGAGGAAACTCTCCAGATGTTGTTCATCTAGAGACTGTAAAGCCTCTAGTCGAAAGGGAAAAGATTCTTTCGGTAATAGCTTCCATTCTAGGGCCACACGTAGACTGGGAACCACCAGTTCCATCAGAGCAATTGCTTCCAATCCATACACCAACTTAAAATGAGTTGTTTCGATCGCCACTTTGTATGTGGTAAGATAAGCCCATTGTAAACCAGGTAGAAATTGGTCCCATCTGTCTATGCAATCTAACACCAGTTTCTTCAAGATGTTTAAGAGAGATTTGTTGGTGCTCTCAGCAAGTCCATTTGCTCGTGGGTAATAGGGAGAACTGAATTTGTGCACAATTTAGAATGTTTTTGTAAGCACTTGCATTAATGTATTTGCAAAGAGCATACCTTGATCAGTTACTATCTCCAAGGGTAACCCGTAGAGCGGAAAGATATCCTTCATTAAACATTTAACACCCGCAGTCGTTGTAGCTGATCGGAGAGCCCATGCTTCAGCCTATCTAGTTGCGTAATCTGTGCATGTTAGAATATATCCGTTATTGGTGACTGTTGTCGGAGGTGTAATTGGTCTTATGAAATCCCAACCCCATTTCTGAAATGGTTCCAGAGGCACAACAAGTTAGAGAGGGAAATTAGTGTCGCTGTAAAGGCTGACCGGAATGTTGGCACTCATCGCACTGTTGTATATACTTGGTCACGTCACGATACATAGTGGGCCACCACAATCCACTCTGCAGAAGCTTCTGGTGAGTCAGGTCCGCCACAAAATGTCCTCCGGTTGGGGAAGTATGGGCCATGGTAACGACTCAAGCAATTTCATGTGGCGGGACACATCTGAGTAGTACTCCTGAGTGATCCATGTAATATAATTGTCTGACAATCAACTGAAAGCATCGACTGTACGTGGCTAGTCTTCGTCTAGCAGCTGAAGAAATCATACGAGGCGGACATCCACTAGTCAAGAACAGAAGCAAGGTGTCATAGTAAGAAGAGGGTACCGGTAATTCCTGTTGATCATCCTATATTGTATCTGTTGCATAGATGGCTGGTGTTGTATCATCAATTCCCTCCGGAGGCTCACTGGAATCCAACCGAGAGAGAAAGTCAGCCAGTGCGTGTGTTGACCCTAGTCGATGTACAATGGAGTAATCAAATTCTTGAAGCAGCAAGATCCATCATGCTAACCATCCTCCCAAATGCTATTGGCGCACAAGATACACCAATACTTCATGATCTACGTGAAAGGTGAAGCGTCTTCCCAACAGATAATGTCAAAATTTTTTCATAGAATATACTAAGCCAAGACATTCTCATTCAGTAATTGAATAGTTACGCTCTGTTGGGGCCAATCTGCGACTCGCATAATATACGGGACGAAACCATTTATCGATCTGCTGCATCAGCACACTACCAATGGCACTGGTCGGAGGCATCCACAAAGACATGAAATGGCAATTCCCAATTCGGTGCTTGTAAAATGGAGCCTGAGTTAACAATGATTTTAGCCTGTCAAAAGAAAGTTCACATTCTTTCGTCCACTCGAGATGACGTGGGCTACTGGTTATCAATCGATTAAGTGGTATGGCCAGATGAGCAAGCGAGCGTAGATGCCACCCATGCCATCCGATTTGGCCCAAAAACTGCATCACGTCTTTAGGTGTCTTAGGAGCAGGAGCCTCCTGTACGACCATCACTTTGTCCGGATCCACCTGAATGCCTTGTTTTGAAATAACATGTTTGACCAGCTTGCCATAGGATATAGAGAATACCGATTTATCCAGGTTCAGGCACAAGCGATATTCCCGACACTTTGAAAAGCAATACCATAAATTGTACAGGTGTGTTGATGTATCAGCAGATAACGAGAAATCATCCAAATACACTCTCATAAATGTGGTGAGATAAGGGGAAAAAATTTCCTGCATGTAGCATTGAAACGTGGTACCAGCATTGCGTAGTCCAAACCACATTACGGTACACGCATAGACACCGTAGTTTGTAATAAATGCACTCTTGGGTATGTCATGCTCTGCCATGTGGACTTGATTGTAACCATTGTATCCATCTAGAAAGGAATACATCTCCCTATCGGCCACATCGTCTAACATGGTATCCAGGAACGACAACAGAAACAGATCAGGTACGATTGTGGCATTGAGCTTTCGATAGTCCACGCATATCCACAGCTGCTTGTTTTTCTTCGGAACTATAACAATGAGAGAGATCCATTCTGCATGCTCAATAGGCACAATAGATCCCACCTTCAACAATCAATCAAGTTCAGCTTTAACCTGTGCCGCATAATTAGGATTTATCTTGTAACTAGGTTGTTTGATGGGTCTCGCATCCGGTTTTAGCACCACTCTGTGTTGATAAATCCGCGAGTCCAACCCCTTATGTCCTTGTAATCCCATGCAAACACACCACCAAACTCTCGTAGCAGCCGCAACAGGTGCTCTTGGAAAGTCTCGGACAGTCGTGCCTTTATTTTTACTATTCGTGGACTGACGTGCTGCTGAAATTGTTGACACACTCCCATGGCCAAAGCCAATAGTTGACCCAAGGGCAATGTAATTGATGCCTTGGACAGAACATCCCACACCGAATCACTTTTCATTGGTTATGATATGGTATCCTGTAGAGACTCCGGTACTATATGAGTCAAATTTTGCCCTTCTGGTATTTCCGACAATATACTTTGTTGCATTACGAGAACCGGGTCGGGAAAGACAGTTTGTTCCTGCATAGCCCACTTGCTTGCCTTTGTGAATGCCTCCTGTTATTCATGAATTCCTGGTTCAAAGATCTCCGTAGCTTGTTGTAATTGCTTGCTCGAACGTGTTTGCACCACTGTTGCTTGCGTATCCATGGCTGAGATGTACACCATATTTGCCATCGGATGTTGTCGTTCTTTTTTCTTTTTGTCATACTTAGCTGCATCTTTGCAGAACCTTCGGATATGCCCAATTTCACCACAAAAATGATATTTAGGAGGGGGAAGAGATGCACCTTCTCCTTGGACCTGCGCTCCACCGAGCTTGTCCAAAATTATTTGACCGTCCACCTCGATAATTCTTGAATCCTTGGTATGGAGTATTCTGCATCTGTGGTGGCACATAATGGATGGCTCGTTGCTCTTCTTCCTAAATAATGGCATTAACATCTGCTCTGTTTTGTACCTTGGCATTATACGGGCAAGTCTCAGTAGTGTGGTCTGTTGTATGGCAAATTGCGCAATACATTTGGTTCAGAGTGCATGTTGAATTGTTGTGCCTTGGATTTTTGCATTTGGTACAGTAAATTTGTTTCAAAGGATCCTTGTTGGATTAAATCATTACAGGAATGCATCCTTCACATCATCGTACTGTCGGAAGTGGTTCAAACCATATTCGGTTAGCCATCATGCAGCTTCATTAACCAAGGTAGACTAGAACACAATACCTTTATACACAGGGTCTACTAGGTAATTCACAACTACATAATTAGTCTCAAAGGTCCGCACATGCGCATCGTGATCATCCCCTGAAAAACCTCCAAATTTTGTATACGTAACCCCCGCTGGTACCGGGTGCAGTGGGATAACCTATTGCTACTCATGTTGTGGTTGCGGCTGTGGTGGTGTTTGTTGTTGTTGCTATGAGCCACTCATGGTGTTGTTCTTGTTACTTGAATTTTGGGGAGGTATCTCTTGATCCTCCTAGACTGTCTGGTCAACCTACTCACTTTTCGGTCCTAAAATGTCGTTGAACCCATTGCTTAACTCCAAATCTATCAGCCTTTCCTCAACTTTGGAGTCGCAATTAGCTAAACGTGCACCAAAAAATGGTGAATGTAGTAAGTGTCCACCAAAGAGCACCGCAATTTCACCGAAAAGCTTCGAATCGCCACTAGGTAATACCGAAGTCTCACCGAAACTCGTTGAATTCTCACTAGACTAGATTGCACTGTCATTGGAAATGTTCTCACCGAATAACGCAAAACTATCACCGAAAGTGACTGAATTCTGACCAGATAGTGCGGAACTATCTCTTCACTGTGCCTCTGTACAACCAGAAATCATCGTACTTTCTCCAGAAGGTATCGGACACGCACCGGAATCTCGCCGTGTGCTACCAAACTACCACCGCAATTGCTGTTGGTTGGCTGTACTAAACCTTCTGCAACTCGACTTAATTGTCCTGTACTTCTACCACCATGGGGTGTTCCTAATAGGTTCGGAACTGCTCAAGGATGTTGATCTCTGCGGTATTTGGGGTATGATTCGCCGGAACGTGTTACCGGTATATATCAAAGAATTCTTCGTCAATCTTTAATCTTCTATGCAAACAACTACTCCATTTCCCACCGACGGCACTAGTGTTAAACTTAAACTTAGGATTAAGTTATCTCTTTAAGTTAAATTCAAGTCTTGGTTCTTGGGATGGTTAGGGGTCTGTAAGCAGAGGCCCTGTTTGTATTTTCCCAAATCTACAGATTAAGAATATACTACTTCACCAAACTAATGTGCTAACTTGGATTATCTTCCAGTACTGTTTTGAATACGTTCTTCAACACACTTCCACACCCGACAATTAACTGTATAACTTCTTCACTTATCCCCTTAATCAATTTACTTAATATTTCATTGAATTCACTTAATGATTTAACTTAATCAACAGAATAACAACATACTTAGATTACACAGAGTTTTGGCAATAGCGCTTCGCTTTTGACTCTCGCCCAGACGAACAGTCTGATGACTACTCCTTCTGCTTCACGCGACTCTTTCATTAAACTTTTCCAAAGGTTACAACTTTGCGCTATGCCTTTACATCATGCGTGTGACTTTTCAGAATATACATTACAAAAAGTATGAGTTCCTTTCCGGCGGCTTACATACATACATACATATATATATATATATATATATATATATGTGTATATGTATATATACATACATACATACATACATACATACATACACACACACACATATATATATATGTATATATATATATATATATATATATATATATATATATATATATATATATATATATATATATATATATATATATATATATATATATATATATATATATATATATATACATATATATATATGTGTGTGTGGTTGTGTGTATGTATGTATGTATGTATACATACATACATACATACATACATACACACACACACACACACACACACATATATATATATATATATATATATATATATATATATATATATATATATATATATATATATATATATATATATATATATATATATATATATATATATATATATATATATATATATATATAAATATATATATATATATATATATATATATATATATATATATATATATATATATATATATGTGTGTGTGTGTGTGTGTGTGTGTATATGTATGTATGTATGTATGTATGTATGTATGTATGTTGTATGTATGTATATATATATATATATATATATATATATATATATATATATATATATATATATATATATATATATATATATACACACCTTCTAGGATGCACTTGCATATCCCTCCTTATTTGGGCTTCTCAGTTGAAACACATTATCTTTTGTATTTTTAGACACGTCCCCTCCCATGATTTTCCTTGCCTTGATTAGAGTCAGAAATGTGGGTGGAGCTCGCTTGTTAACTAGAGTGATTATCTTAGTGTGAAGAGCTTATGGACAATGCACATATATGAGTTGTTGTTGTAACAAACCTACTCTACACCAACCAATGTGACTTTAGGAATGCTTAGTATACTTTCTTGGCTTCCCAAATATGCTCAAAGAACCATCAAGTCATTACATCAATTCTAAATATCTGCATAAAAAAATAAATAATATCTACTTTGCAAAGAGTGAGAAGAACTTTCTATTTTAGGATGCAAAGGTTACAGAAATATGTTTAGAGCTGACAATCTTGTACGAATTATCCATAGATATTTTTTATAGATCTAATTGAAGTGTATAAATGACCAAAGCAAGTTATGGAAGAAAAAAATATCAGAAGTCTCGGAGGTCACCAAGACGTTTTAGGAACAAGTAGATGTTTAGACATAGTCATCTTCAACCATTCATATCTTGAGATTTGTTGAGCCAATGATTTCCAAACGTGATATATAGATACTTGACACTTCAATCAAACTAACCCAAGGATAACTATGGCAATTTGATACTCATGCATGGAGAAGGGAAGAAAAGCTTGCTATGCACATGAGTGTATTGTAGCATCATATTGAGATTGACTTGCTGAAAGTAATGATCAGAAATGTGAAAGATACTAAACAAATGATACATGACAAGTGTAGACGCCTAATCCTTCATGAAGTGAGTAGCATGTATGCTCAAGAATGTAGCTCAATATCGCAGGAATATGTGTGATATGCCATGACTAAAAAGCAATGTATTTGTACATGAATTTCAAAGTTGAATGAGATAGATCTTTACCTCAAAGGTGATCCTAGACCTTTGGATGATATAACTTTACTTCCATCTACCAAAAGTCTTCGAGTAGGCTTCTTAACATCACAAGATTCCTATTCCTGTTTAAACTTAAAAGAAAAACAAAGGTAAGTACAATGTTTACTCATAGGGGTTTCAAAATCATGTGTTCATGTGAACATATTAAAGCAAGATGACTTATGGAAGTAGTCCAAAAGTCAAATGCCAAAACTTTAGCCTTGCCATTTGCAATATCAATTCCCCTTCAAGCCGAAGAACCTTGAACATTCAATCCTTCAAGATCTCTTAGAATCTAGTTATTGATTTGAATAATTTATTTTTAGTTAATATAATGCCTTTCTCATCATATCTCCACATTGTTGATGTGTTGACACATATGAAAGTTGAGTCTCCTTGCTTTTAATTTTTTTCTTAAAATAATGATAATGTACTTTTATATCTTTAGTCCTCGCATGATTGATTGAGGTAGACAAAAATTTAAAGAACTAATATTATCTCCAAAGATTTGCGGAGTGGAAGAATTCAGCCCTAAATTAGGCTATAGAGTCTTAATGTGCATCACTTCCTATGTAGCATTTGCTAGCCCATTGTAGGGAACCTCTATTGATGAGAGTGCTATAGTTGGTTGCTTCTTTGAGGACCAAGAGATCCACTTTGTACCTCAAACGGTGAGGTATTGAGATGTGCTTCTCATATCATTTTTAGAGCATGCCCAATCAGCATTAGAGACGAGTTTCATATCTTTATGAGATCTATAAAAGGATAGTATATCAACCTTCATTGATTGTACAATTTGAGTATTTGATATTTCTTTTGGTTGTTTCCATGTGAGGTTTTGTTGGAGTATACATGAGTTAACTCAAGACATTTACTCCATATCAAATGTCTACTCTAGCTAGTGTAGCATAATTCAAAATTTAACCTATACTTTGATAGCTAGTTACATCCTCAATTTTCTCAAGCTTCATGAGCACTTAATTTCAAGTTCATAACTATATGAGTACCTACAACTTTTGAACTCTCCATTTTGAATTTGTCAAGCATGCCATAGATGTAGTTCATTTGAGTAAGAAAAAAACCTCTTTTTATATATAGCATTTCCAAACCTAGGAAGTATATAAGGAAACCAAGATCACTCATCTTGAAATCTCCTTT